>CM055122.1:548191231-549391231 GCA_029206835.1 Rana muscosa
TAGAATGATGGAAAGGGAGAGAAATTAAGCTCGGAGGGAATGTGGCAAGGAAGGGTAGGGTGTGGAGGTGTGGAGAGGAGGGGGAAAGGGGAGGGGAAGAGGGAGAGACTGGGAGACGAAGTGGGTGAGTAATAAGCTAGTACTGGGCTAACTAGCAGTGATGTGCAATGTGCACAGTGACACAAATGAAAATACACTAATAAAAGACTGATCAATGATAATCAGAAAAAAAATGTAACACAGTGAATAATAGACAAAAATGTGACATATAAAACCAGTATCCAAATGATCGAGGTATGCTACACGTGATAAAGATAAACCACTTGGACATAATAATAATCCACAAACAAATCCATGAATGGGAAAAGTGAAATGGATGGGATGAATGAAAACACACACTCAGTGAATGAATGAACTGTACTAATAAGGAGAGGCAGTCCCAAATAAGTCCTGGTGATGACTTCCCAATCCTTCCAAAATAACTATATGGTATATGAATAAATCATATGTGGATAAAGTCCCGTCACCAATGAAGTGCTAGAAAAGAATCCTGTGGCATCCACCCTGTGATCACACCTGGCTTACCTCCCTATTGGAAGGGGGGACAGTATACAGCAATTCTCTGTAGTGAAGGGGGGTATCACGTCCTTATGGCCTGATCTTTATGGCACCGTTACTCATTGGAGTATATAAGAGAAAACAAAAACAGAGAGTACATCAATAGCGCAACTCTGTGAGTGCAGCAAGAGGAGTGGCTGATGCATATATTCACACACTCACTTGTGATGGAGTGAGCATGGACCTCAATCCAAACGAGCGCCAAGCTCGTGCCAATGGGAAAGAGTGTGACATCTATGGTGCATCCGATGCAACCCTCAGGAGGCAAGTGTCAGCAGCGGCAATCAGAGTTGGAATGTAGAGGAAACAAAGGACGGAGAAATAGTGTGGGTCTGAAACCGCTAAACGTTTATTAAAACTAAAGTAAAAAACTCACATTTGGAAGTAAAAACCGGGTATTGAATCCTTACGAGCAGCGAGCTCGTCTCCTCTCGGATCTGCTGGCAGTGTGTCTGTGCTACGTCCTGACGCGTGTCGTCATATCACATGACTTCATCAGAGGCACTTCAGCCTCTGATGAAGTCATGTGATATGACGACACGCGTCAGGACGTAGCACAGACACACTGCCAGCAGATCCGAGAGGAGACGAGCTCGCTGCTCGTAAGGATTCAATACCCGGTTTTTACTTCCAAATGTGAGTTTTTTACTTTAGTTTTAATAAACGTTTAGCGGTTTCAGACCCACACTATTTCTCCGTCCTTTGTTTCCTCTACATTCCAACTCTGTGATTGCCGCTGCTGACACTTGCCTCCTGAGGGTTGCATCGGATGCACCATAGATGTCACACTCTTTCCCATTGGCACGAGCTCGGCGCTCGTTTGGATTGAGGTCCATGCTCACTCCATCACAAGTGAGTGTGTGAATATATGCATCAGCCACTCCTCTTGCTGCACTCAGAGTTGCGCTATTGATGTACTCTCTGTTTTTGTTTTCTCTTGTATACTCCAATGAGTAACGGTGCCATAAAGATCAGGCCATAAGGACGTGATACCCCCCCTTCACTACAGAGAATTGCTGTATACTGTCCCCCCTTCCAATAGGGAGGTAAGCCAGGTGTGATCACAGGGTGGATGCCACAGGATTCTTTTCTAGCACTTCATTGGTGACGGGACTTTATCCACATATCATTTATTCATATACCATATAGTTATTTTGGAAGGATTGGGAAGTCATCACCAGGACTTTATTTGGGACTGCCTCTCCTTATTAGTACAGTTCATTCATTCACTGAGTGTGTGTTTTCATTCATCCCATCCATTTCACTTTTCCCATTCATGGATTTGTTTGTGGATTATTATGATGTCTAAGTGGTTTATCTTTATCACGTGTAGCATACCTCGATCATTTGGATACTGGTTTTATATGTCACATTTTTGTCTATTATTCACTGTTACATTTTTTTCTGATTATCATTGATCAGTCTTTTATTAGTGTATTTTCATTTGTGTCACTGTGCACATTGCACATCACTGCTAGTTAGCCCAGTACTAGCTTATTACTCACCCACTTCGTCTCCCAGTCTCTCCCTCTTCCCCTCCCCTTCCCCCTCCTCTCCACACCTCCACACCCTACCCTTCCTTGCCACATTCCCTCCGAGCTTAATTTCTCTCCCTTTCCATCATTCTATTTTTACACACTACAGCGCAGTCACCATCACGTTTTATATATATATTTTATTGTTCACTTGGACCAGACCTTCCGGTGACTGCTGCAGTACCCCATCCGTTCCCCTTACACCTCTCATCTGTGCCACTACTTAGCTAGCGCAAGGGTTTTTCTTGTTTTATATTTACACGTATTACTCTTCTAAATACGACTAAAAGACATCCCTATATCCAGAGGGGTTTATTATCCAGCCTGGAACTTTTCTCATCTTGTACGCCTACTATTTCTGGGATGATTCTGGATGTGTCCCCCTAGGAGACTATTTACTCCTGGATATCTGTGTCTTTGGTGGGGTCCCCGTGGACACACCTGGATCCCTGATCCACGTCTCGCCAGTTTGGCCCAGCTCCCATGTCACGTGACAACTCATGTATGCTTTTGAGCCACTGGGTATTCATACGTGTTTATCATGCCAAACCCAAAGGATGCTTCCGTCCCATCTCGGATCTCAACTCCTCTGTATGTTTACATTCAAGTTCAGAACTTTTGCATATGGCATTGAGGTTTGGGACACTAAATGTGGAGTTCCTGGCCTTTAGGTTCAACAAAAAAAACTGGACAGTTTATCTGCTAGAGGTTCCTTGAATCTAAAGACTAAAGTGGATTTTCTGGTGGTTCTGTAGGATCAGTGCACCATGACCTATGCCTTTTTTGTTTTCTGAAAAGTCTTACTCATCTGCTTTGCAAGTTCGCAATGGAGGATATTCTGGTAATCCTCATTGCTCCAGACTGGTCCAGGCAGATGTGGTATTCCGATCTGTTGAGACTTCTGGCAGAAGCCTAGTGGGCGCTACTTGACTGCAAGGTCTGCCATAAGTCACTGGCCTCTTTCTCTTTGAGAAGAGCTTTGTATGGGGGTCTGCAGTGTAACTCCCCCTCTTTACCCCCTGTCACTCTGTAAGATCTGAATCTGGTTCTCTTCACTTCAAAAACCACAGTTTTGAAACCACTGTATACATTCCTTTTCTTTATCGTACATCACGGGACACAGAGCCTCATAGTAATTACTAAGTGGGTTATATTCCACCCTAAGGTGCTGGACACTGGTGTAATCAATTGGACAGGAAGTTTCCTCCCTATATAACCCCTCCTATACTGGGAGCACCTCGGTTTTTTTCACCAGTGTCTAAGGTGTTGGTCACGAGTGAAGATGTGCTCGGAAGAGCTCCACTGGAGGGATCCATGCTGGATTTAAATAAAGACCAGATCCATTCAAAGTGCCATTAAGGCCTAAAAGGATGGTACCTGGGGCCTCGTATCCGAAGCACAAGGTTTTGCCTGTAATGCCTCTTTGCAGGGCTGGATCCTGGTTTCCAGTACTTTGGTTATAACCACATACCAAAAATTTGCTGGCAGGATGCGGTACACGTCCAGGGAGTGGAAACCCTGTCTAGGATCCCGGTCCCTGAAGGTCTGTTGACTTAACCCGCCGTGATGGGTGAAGATTGGGTCTGTCTGTGCTCAGCAGTTTCCTGCGGCGGGGATAAGGTAAGTGAAGACAATCCTAGGTAAATACCTTAAGGATTATCTTCCATGAGTAGCTTCATGTCTTATCTGTTTTCCGCCGCTAGAGGCAGTAAAGAGACCTACCTGGTGTTTCACTTACCATGCTCTCCAGGAACGAAAGCTCAGTGTCAGCTGGTCTGTTGAAGCGGCTCACTTCCTACGCTTCAGGCTCTGCCACAGTTGTGGAGGGGGGGTGTAGTCCGAGGTACACGGCGATCCTTTTTGGGGATCACTCGCCCCTGGCATTTCCCTACGCGCGCGCTTTTGAAGCCGGTAGGCGGGGATGTGGTTGCCGCTGGAGCGCGCACGCCGGCTCATAGTGCCGGCGCAGGGACGGTTCTTCAAAAAAAGCCCCAGACGCCAGAGCTCTGTAAAGCCAGAGGGACACAGTAGCTTGGGGCACGTAAGCACCTCCTGTGTGTTGGATACATACCTAAGACGCCTACTCAGCATTAAGCTGTGCAGATTAGCAGGCATTGTTTTTGTTGTGTTTTTTTGCTAGACTAAGTTCAGCTGTTTATGCACCTGTGTTAAGTTCCTCTGCTTTTAGTTTAGGACTATGTCTCCCTGTAGAAAAGGTTCAGGGGCAGGAAAAAAATAATATATATATATATATATATATATATATATATATATATATATATTATGTATGTATATATTATGTATGTATGCACCAAGGTATCACCATCTGAATCTGGTGGCCCTAATCATGCCTGCATGATACCATCCTCCCCTGTAGAGACTTGAGGCAGCCGCACAGGTTGAGCCATCGGCCCTGTCAGGCATTGCAGCCAATCTGCATATGTCAGTTTGGAAGCTTTTTTGCATTGCGTTTGTTGGTCTAAAAGGTTAACTGCTATAATCGCAGCATCCTCACAAGGAGCAGAAACCGGTGTGTGCCCCTTCCCCTGCTCTAAGTCCTCAAACAAGAGGATTAATGTCCTGAGAATGAAAGTTCACCCTCAGAGGACAGGGAACAGGTGCAGTCTAACGAGGCGGAGGTATCAGAAGCCTCACAAGTTTTGGAGTTTGCAGCTGCAGTCTCTTTCAGCAATTCATACTGCGTAAACTTACTCTTGGCCTAGACGGCCAAAGCCTCTGTCTTCTCCTTGGGAGTTTTAAAAAAAATAAAAAATTCCCATAGGTTGCTTGTACCTTCCCACTCCATCCATTACCGCAACAGTTTTTCTGCTGGTTGGGCACCCGCATAAGCTGTTTTTTATTTTTTTCTCCTCATCCTGGTGCTGGCTACAGGCTAGCCAAACGCAAAAACTGCTGGGATGCACAGTTGCTGGTGCAAATTGTTGCTAACGCACAACAGCTATATCGCATGATTGCGGAAACATTTGCATTAAATTCATTATTTTGGAATGTACAAAATGCATGTGGGGTAAAAACAAGTAACAGAACATGTTTATTGTTGATCACATTAAGATACATGTTTCGGTTTGTATGGATTTGCATGTTTTTTACATAGTTGCATGAGGATGCTTGGTCACATTAAAGTGCTTAAGTCGCACGGAGAGGCTTGTTTTCACAGAAATGCCTAAAATCGCATAAAAATGCTTGATCACATAAGAGTCCTTGGTCACACAAGGGTACTTGTCCGCACAGTAGTGCTTAAAATGCAATAGTGTTTTGATCGCATAAAAAATGCTGAATCGCATAAGGATGCATGATCGCCTAGATTTTGCATGGTTGCATAATGAGGCATGATAATTTAAGTTTCCCTAATTATACAGGATTCCTTGTGTTCACATAGGAATACGTGTCTGCATGGGTACATGTTGCGCAATGTTGCATAACACGTTCATAAACGCATACTTGCTTGCAAGATGCCCGTTCCATAGCATACGTGCTACATGTATGCGTGTATACACCACACACTTTTTATGTTTTGCCTAAAACCTATTTGTATGAATTCCTGCTTCCATGAGCGCACGCTTCCATTGAGGCATATGGCTTCAACACTTGCCACATACACATGTGGGGATATATTTGCATGTGTGTATTTACATGGGACTGCAGAGGTTTTCTGTGTTTCGCAGGGGAACAGCACCTCTTCCAGTTGGTGGTCTTGCCCTTTGGGTTAGCCACCGTGCCCGGGCTTACAGGGTGCTAGGGCCCGCCTCTAGCAGGTCTAAAGGCCCAGGGTAATAGCAGTAATGGCATACGGAGGCAATCTGCTGCAGATAGATCAGTCACGCATGGCTGGACCCAAGTGTGTCAGCATGGTCATGTATCTGGAACTCCTGGGTTAGGATCCCAGTCTAAAGGTACATTCTTACGTTCGGTAAGAAGCTTGGAATGTTTGGGACACAGCCCAAAAAGGAGAGTTTTTTTGCCTCAGACAAAGTCAGCGCTATCAGAAAGCTGGTCTATGTGGTCAAGACAAGAAATAGTTCCTTACATTTGCCTTTTTGCTTAAGGTGCTAGGGAAGATGGTGGCTTCATTCAAAGCGGTTCCCTATGCTCAGTTGCATTCAAGGCTGCTACATTATTCTGTTGCCCTGGAGCAAGTAGATCCTAACCTAGCATTATCCAAAGAGTCTGGTCCCATGGATACGCTGGAGTCTCAGTTGGTTCTTAACCAAAAGATTGGCAGAAAGGAAGATCCTTCATGCCGTTTACCTGGGAGGTGGCGGCTACGAAGGCTGGTCTCTAGGGATAGAGGCCAGGCCTGGAAGAGACAACTGCCCAGGGGAAGTGGCCAAGCTCCAAGTGAGCCTTATTCGTCAATGTTCTAGAACTACGGGTGGCACGTCTGGCTTAAGGGCCTGGGCGTTTAGGTTGCAGGATTGTTCTGTCAGAGTACAGTCCGACAATGCCACACCAGTGATCTACACCCCGATTTTTTTATTTTTTCTGACCAAATGCCAGAGAAAGGGTACCCTGGACATCAAATTTATTGGCGTCCAGGTACAACAAGAAGTTGGGACAGCTTTGTGTCAAGGACAGAGGATCCACTCGCATGCGGGACAGATGCGTTGGTGACTCTGTGGGACCAGTTGTCACTGGGTTATGCATTCTCTCCCCCCAGTGCCGCAACTACCGTGGCTTCTATGCAACATCAGAGGGGAACAGAAGCTGGCCTAATAGCTTCGGCATGACCCAGATGACCTTACTGTGCAGGGATCGTAAGGTTGGTAGTAGAGGACCCAGTGTCCCTAACATCTTGTCCAGACCTACTTGGCAAGGGGGTATTCCATCCTGTCTTGCAAACATGGGAATTAATGGTCTGGCTGTTTTAGCTCGCATTCTTGAGGATCGGGGCTTTCAGCATCTGCTGCAAATTACCTTGGTTCGTACCGGAGAGCTGGCCTCCAGGACCATGTGTCATAGGATCTGGAAGGCCCATGTTCCTGGTGTGAAACCAAGGGGTGGCATCCTTGGAAGGATGTCATAGGTAAAATTCTTACCTTCCTACATTAGGAAAGGAGATGGGTCTAGCCTTAAGTTCCATCAAGGATCTGATCTCGGCCTTGTCAGTATTTTCAAAGACTGCTTCGCACTCTTTAATCCGGGCCTTTATACAAGGGTCACCCTTGTGCTCGGGGAATTGAGTCTAGTTTTGTTGGCTTGCAAAGTCAGCACCTTGGGCCGATGCACCATATTTCCCTTCATCCTTCTAACAAGGTAATTGGTGTTCTTGGTTGCGGTAGCCTCCGCAAGAGTGTTTTCAGTATTGGCAGCTTTCTTTGTATAGAGTCATACTTGATTATTCTTAAGGATAGGGTCCTCACCAAGCCTCATTTCCTAAAAGGATCTAGTTTTCTTTGAATCAAAACATATCTTGCCTTCCTTTTTTCCAGAACCTTGTTCTACGGAAGGAAAAGTTATTAGCTTTTTAATATATTGAGAGAAAAGTATCTGAAGGTTTTAGATACAGGAAACTGACGTTTTGTTGTGCTGCCAGAAGACCCTAGATATGGGTAGGCAGTGTTCAAATCGGCTATTAAAATGGTTACACACTCTCGTTGGAGTGAAAGCAGTCAAGGCCTATCTGAAGTGGCTGCTCAGATACGGAAAACTGATGGATGTTGCGTAATTTGCAGCTGATCCTGAAAGCCCCTATCCTCAATGCGGGCTAAAACAGCCAGAGCAATAATTCCCATGTTTGCAAGACAGGATGGAATACCCCCTTGAGAAGCCCTCGGGCTTGAACATTGAAAATGCTGGGGCAGGAGTATTTCAGGTGTTATTTATGCACTATTTTTAGCGCTAAAACGCCTGAAATATGCCTGTGTGAAAGGGGCCTTAGGGAGGAAACTTCCGGTCTAATTGATTACACCAGTGTCCAGCACCTGAAGGTGGAATATAACCCACTTAGTAATTACTATAAGGCTATGTGTCCCGTGATGTACTCCAAGAAAAGGATTTTACAGGTAAGCTGTTATAAAAATCCTATTTTTTTTTTATTTTTTTCACAAGGTGGCTTGACAAGTAAAACCACCTTGTGAAAAAAAAAAGAGATATGAACGGACAGCTTTATCTTGCAAATAACCCTTTTTGTTCTGCATAGTATCAAGGTGGTCCTAAAGCTCAGGACTGCTTCTTGCCCAAGGTAGTTTCTGCCAAACAGGACAAAGGATGGAGTCAGGGGTGTTAGCAACCTGCATGTGCAGAGCCTGCCAGGAAGTCTGCACTGCGCTAATCATAGGCAGTGAGACATTCCTGAACCGCAGCTGCAGAGATTGAGAAAAGTGTCTCACTGCCTGCGATTTTGCGCTGTGCAGCACCGACACACAGGTCCCAGAAGACAGCAGGGACCATTGAGGAAGCGCAGCACGAATCGCGCATGTGCAGTAGGGGAACCAGTCTGAAGCTGATGGACTTCATTTCCTGATTCCCTTACTGAAGTTGCCGGCGCCTCCACCCGGAGCCAAGGGACAGGTCAGCTTCGGGTGCCGACATCGCGGGTGCCCTGGACAGGTAAGTGTCCTAATATTAAAAGTCGGCAGCTGCAGTATTTGTAGCTACTGACTTTTTTTTTCTTCGGCCGAACTCCGCTTTAAGGTGAAGACAGATGTAAAAAAAGGGAAAAAAAACCCCCACAGATAACTGTAGTCAATTGCAATGTGACTTTGAGGCAAAATACATAGTCAAACAACTGGCTATCTAAGAGCGCTTTCACACTGAAAGCGCCTCGGTGTCGGCGGTAAAACGACGAGATTTTTAGCGTTGCTTTACCGTCTTTTTGGTGGCTCGGCGGTGCTGCCCATTGATTACAATGGGCAGGGGCGCTTTAGGAGTGGTGTATTTACTGCTCCTAAAGCGCTGCAAAGAAGCTACTGGCAGGTCTTTTTGACGCCCTGCCAGCGCAGCGCCCCAGTGTGAAAGAACTCGGGCTTTCACACTGGGATTGCAGCTGAGGCTTTTTTTAGGCACTTTACAGGTGCTATTTTTAGCGCTAAAGCGCCTGAAAAACGCCTCCAGTGTGGAAGGGGTCTTGGGGAAATGGAAGAAAGCAGAAATGGGTGCTACTTGGCTCGGGGCTTGGTGGAGGAGTGTTGTATAGGGCATTCTTACATGCTTTGTTAAAGCCTAAATTTTATTACGTTTAAAAACGATCGGCACAATGGACATTTTACTAAAAATCTGTGTCCCCTGCTTCTATAAAATCTTTATCCCACTGAAAACCCAGACCGTCGCAAAATCGGAGCTTCTGATCAGTTGGAAGCACCATCCCGGAAGCCGAGAAGAGTATAGGATGTTAATAAACCTTTAATTTTTTTCTGAAAAGGTTAACTAACACTTTAACATACAGAAAACTGTCTTTGTGTCCCTAGAACTTCATATTAAAATATGTCTTTAGGGGTTGTTTTTTTTCTTTTTTTCTTCGCATTATATGTTTTCAAATTGTAATAACCAGAGTTAGCTGTCATTGTAAACTTTACATTGCATAGATTGTCGTGAACTGCTGATTGGCTGGGAGTTTTTTTTTCTAGGTGGTTTCAGCCTAAATACATCGTTCTTGTTGATTACAATCTAGTTTTTATAACTCCCAAGTATAATTAATCAAGAGTTGTTGGTAATGTCAGTATATGAAAAAAAAAAACTATATTCTGTATCCTTAGGGAACACTAGCTCAGGCTGTAAAGAAAGGAGAGTGGATTTTGCTGGATGAAATCAACTTGGCAGCTGCGGAAACTCTAGAATGTTTGTGTGGTTTACTAGAAGGCTTATCCGGATCACTGGTTTTACTGGACAGAGGAGACACAGGTACCTGGATTTTTTAGAAAACATATTTTTTGGCAATTATGCCAGTGTATAATTTAACATATGACAGTTTGTCAGAAGTGGGCAACCTGATTAATTGGAATGTAATACATAAGTCATATATCCTATAAAGCCACATTTTATGAACACCTGTATTGGTTTTATTGAGGTAGCATTTATAATTGAAGCCGCCACCAACACCCAGTTTCAGAAAAAGTCTTGATACATGTACAGTGAATTTATGGTTATGCTTTGCTTATCACACATTTAAATGAATAAAGTAGTATTGTATGTGACTAAGCATCCCCCCCCCCCCCCCTTTTAATATTATGCTGTGCACAACTAAAATGTATAATTTTGGCTACAATAGCTTTAGGGCAGGGATCCTCAAACTAAGGCCATCCAGCTGTTGCGCAACTACAAATCCCATGAGGCATTGTAAAACTGACATTCACAGATATGTCTAGGCATGATGGGAATTGTAGTTCCTGAACACCTGGAGGGCCGTAGTTTGAAGACCCCTGCTTTAGGGGGACGGAAACATGAACCACTTTGTTTTAAATTTTCCGTGCAAATGTTCAAAGCTGCTGTCAGGGGCGGGGTTCGTTAACGAATTTTATGAAGTTGTATATTTTTAGAAAGCAGAAGCCCTGTAGATTACACCTTCACAGTTCTAGATAAGTCACATAAGTTGAAAAAAGACCATCCAGTTCAACCAAAAAGACCACAAATACACAATCCAGAGGAAGGCGAAAAACCCCAGCAAAACATGATCCAATTTGCTACAACGGGAAAAAAAATCCTTCCCGAGCCGCCTGGATCACTTTTACTGGATAACCAGAAGCTGGCTATGGTGCGGGCGGGGGGGAGTACCAAACACGTTTTACTCTTTCGTCCATGGACCGACACAGCTTCTCTATTGACATAGAGGGTATTATCCGTTAATTAGGAGTGAATAGGCAGAAAACTTGTAAAAAGCTTCTAGTGTGTGTGTGTGTGTGTGTGTGTGTGTGTGTGTGTTTCTTCCCCCTCCATGCTGTCGGCGGCCATTTTGCGGTGGTCCATGCCTGTTTCGGTCTCTAGTGACTACCCGGCGGCCATTTTCCTGTAGTTTCGCGTCTATAGTTATATATCACCGCTCTGCGCCATTTTCTTGTAGTTCACACCCACTGGCCTCTATCGACTGATCGGCGGCCATGTTTGTTATGATTCACGCTGTATGTATATACCGCCGTACGGCGGCCATCTTTTTGTGGTCTACGGCTGCTTTGGCCTCTATCTTCATCTCGGCAGCCATTTTTTTTGCAGCCCACATTATCTTCCATACAGCCATTTGGCGGCCATTTTGCAAGAGACTCCGGCCTCTAGGGTGCATTACACTGGCAAAAGAAATTCATACAGGAAGTGCTGATAAAAGAAGCAGACTGACACAGCAGCGGTGGGACAGCATCACAGGCGCAGCACACGGCAGCATAGCGGTACCGATCCAAGGGTGGTGAGTCCTCTGGGTGACCCAGCATCTCTGCAGCACAGGAGGGTGGCCTATTGATATCTTGCCTGGAGCCCTGTGGGTGTCAGCGCGTGGTCAGCATGGCGTCTGAGCCAGATGTCTACTCCCCTGAAGCACCAGATTTAGCAGCTGGTGCCCCTGAGGTGTCTATGAACGCTGTGATGGCAATCCTAGAGGCGTTTGCTGCCAGGGTGGAAGCAGCACACTGAATACAGGGGGGTTGTAAACTCCCCCATCCCCTGCAAGCTTCTGGGGATAATTCTGATGCAGAACCAGGTCCAGCTACAGCTCATGGCCCAGATTCTGACGCATTAGAGACTGCAGACCGTGACCGGACAGTGAGGATGACTCAAAGTCCAGGTCAGTACGCAAGACGGCTTTGGTATCTGACCTTATTGCTGCAGTGCGGGATACGCTAAAGTTGGAAAATACTGCAGAAGCAGCAGACACTCCAGTCCCCTTTTGGGTTTCGTAAACCTGCCCGCACTGCTAAGGTGTTCCTTTGTGTGTCTTATTTTGATAAACTCTTATACAAGGAATGGGAGAACCCACTGAGGGTCTTTACAGCCCTAAAGAGGTTTGCGGTACGGTACCCCTTTGAGGAGAGTTTTCTGAAGAAATGGACCTCTCCCCCTATAGTGGACCCTCCGGTGTCCAGACTTAATAGAGCTACCACAATTCCAGTAGAAAGGGCTCCTGTTTTCAAGGACCCTGTGGATAAGAAGGCTGAAGCACTCGCTCGCTACCTATACTCAGTGGTAGGCTCGGCAGTATGCCCGGCATTGGCGGGGGCCCTAGTGTCTGACACTTACTGTATGGGCAAGATTGCTACTCCAGGGGTTAAAGGAGCGAGATGCTCCTCCTGATGAGATAACTTTGGCCGACCAGTTGGTCCATGGCCTTAGGTTTATCTGCGAGTCAGACATAAATACTATTCCCCTGCTGTCAAAAGCTTCGGTTTATGCAGTAGCAATACGCCGCCTAATCTGGCTAAAGGGCTGGTCTGCGGACCAGACCTCCAAGAAAGCCCTGTTGGATCTGCCTTTTAAGGGCGACAGACTTTTTGGGGCCTCTCTGGATGACATCATCAAGGGTGCCACAGTAGGTAAAAGCACTTTGCTTCCTCAAAATAGCAAGGGCCCTCCTTTACTGCATGCAAGTGTTTTTTTCATCCCCCTAGGGCGACCGGGAAAAGACCCCAGTCCGACAAGGCGCCTGCCCAAGGACCAAAGCGTCCTTGGTCCAACAAACCCAACAAGCCTGCGGACAAATCTGCATCCGCATGAAGGTCCGCCCCCACCCAGCTCTCGGGTGGGGGGGACATATTCGCGACTCAGTGGACAGCTCTAGTCTCCGACAGAGGTGGGTTTACGAAGTAATCTCCTCAGGCTACAAGATAAAATTTCTCTCGTCCACCGGACAGATTCGTCACCCAATTTCCAGCTACTACCGACCCGTCGGGAGGCCCTGTATGGGGTGGTCCATGGTCTGTTGGAACGCGGGGTAGTTATTCCAGTTCCAGAACAAAAACGGGGTCAGGGTTTTTCTTCAAATCTGTTAATTGTGCTGAAGAAGGATGGTGTTCGTCCAATCTTGGATCTCGGGGCCCTCAATTGCTTTGTGAAGGTACAAAGATTTCGGATGGAGTCGGTTCGATCTTTAGTCACGGCGCTCCATCCGGGGGTCTTTCTGGCCACCTCGGACATCAAGGACGCATACCTGCATGTCCCCATATACTCCAGACACCAGAGGTTTCTGCGATTTGCTATCGGGAAGAACCACTACCAGTTTGTGGCCCTCCCGTTTGGCCTTGCTTCAGCACCCAGGACGTTCACCAAGGTGCTCGCTCCGATTCTGGCACTTCTAAGACAGCGGGGTATCGCTATCGTGGGCTACTTGGACGACCTTCTACTCAAGGCCCCTTCAAGCTCAGAATTAGAGGTAAGCGTGTCCATTACCTGTCAGACTCTTCGAGACTGTGGTTGGATACTAAACACGCAAGTCAGTATTGATGCCCACTCAACGCCTAGTGTACCTGGGGTTGATTCTGGATTCCTCAGAGGCAAAGGTATTCCTCCCTGTGGAGAAGTTGCAGACCCTTCGGGGCTGCAGTACGGCAGCTGACTTCCAGGAATTGGTCATCACTCCGGTTTTGCATGCGAGTGTTAGTCCTCATGGTAGCCTCCTTCGAGGCGGTCCCATATGCTCAATACCACACTCGAGTGTTACAGAAGGAAGTTCTGTCCAGGTGGAACAGATGTCCATCAGCTCTGGATTATCAAATTCGAGTGAACCACCTAGTCAGATCCCTGGTATGGTGGCTGACAGCACCGGCTCTTCTGGCTGGGAAGTCATTTCTTCCGGTTTACTTGATAGTGATCATGACGGACGCCAGCCTTACAGGTTGGGGACGAGTCTGGGGTGTTCAGTCGGCACAAGGTCGCTTGACCCCAGAGGAATCCCGCCTGCTGATCAATGTCCTGGAGATCCGGCCGATCAGGCTGTGCCTCTTCAGATGGTCTCAGAGGCTACAAGGGTGCCCAGTCAGGATCCAGTCAGACAACGCCACAGCAGTGGCATATGTCAAACATCAAGGAGGAACAAGAAGCTCAGCTGCAGCATCGGAGGTCGCTTGCATCCTGAAGTGGGCAGAGAGGAGCGTACCGGCACTGTCGGCCGTGTACATTCTGGGTGTGGAAAACTGTCAGGCGGACTACCTGAGCCGCCAGATGCTGGACCAGGGAGAATGGTCCGTACTCCTTTGCCAAAGATGGGGCACACCAGACGTAGATCTTCTGGCTTCCCGACTCAATCGGAAGGTATTGAGGTTTGTGGCCCGGTCAAGAGACCCATAGGCAGACGCAACGGACGCGTTGGTGGCATTGTGGGGTCAGTATTGGCTAATCTATGCCCTCCCTCCCTTAAGGCTGCCTCCACTCTGCGGAGCAGAAGAGGGAATTCCAATGATCCTAATCGCTCCAGGTTGGCCTCAGCGTCCTTGGTACGCCGATCTAGTACGTCTGGTAGCAGACGTCCCCTGGCGCCTACCACTGCGGAAAGACCTGCTATTGCAAGGTCCCATACTCCATCCTGCTTTATGGTCACTGGCTTTAACGGCATGGCTGTTGAAAACCAGGTACTGAGAGACCGGGGCCTATCAGATTCAGTAATCTCTACTATGAGAAGTGCTCGCAAACCGTCCTCTAGGAAGGTTTATCACCACACTTGGAAGGCCTACATTTCCATTTGTGAGGAAATGAAGTGGCATCCGCATACTTATTTGGTTTCCAGAATCCTGCTGTTTTTACGGCATGGGGTGGACCAAAGGCTTGCCTTAAGTACGATTAAGGGACAGATATCTGCCCTGGCTGTCCTTCTTTTTTTTTTTTTCTTTTTCCAGCGACCCCTGGCAACTCACTCTGGTGAGTACATTTGTGCAGGGGGTTCGACATGTGGCTCCTCCAGGCTGTCCCCCGCTACCTCAGTGGGACTTAAACCTGGTCCTCTCGGTGCTTCAGAAGGCACCGTTTTAGAATTTTAGAGAGATTCCCCTGTTGACACTTTCTCAGAAAGTGGTCTTTTTAGTGTCTGTTACGTCAGTTAGACGGGTCTCTGAGCTGGCAGCCTTGTCCTGCAAGGCTCCCCATTTGATTTTCCACAAGGATAAGGTGGTGCTGCGGCCGCAGACTTCCTTTCTTCCGAAAAGTCGTTTCTGCTTTTCATCTCAATGAAGACATGGTACTTCCATCCTTGTGTCCTCATCTGTCGTATCCTAAGGAGTCGGCGTTGCATTTCTTGGACGTTGTCCGAGCTTTGAGAGTATACCCATCTGCTACTTCCCTGTTCCGGAAGTCAGACTCACTGTTTGTTTCGGTGGCTGCTCCCAAGAAGGGCCAAGCAGTCTGGTTGGCCACCATCTCTAGGTGGATCCGACAGAGAGTAATCCAGGCTTACGCCTTAAGGGGTCAAGCGCCCCCCCTTTCCGGTCACGGCGCATTCGGCCAGGGCAATAGGTGCCTCTTGGGCTTTCCGACATCAAGCGTCTGTTTCCCAATTTGTGTAAAGCGGCAACTTGGTCGTCCACTCACTTTCACAAAATTCTACAAAGTTGATGTAGGTGCATCTTCGGATGCTTTCGGCCGCAAAATTTTGCAAGTGGCTGTTTAGAGTTGCAGCTCCTCCGTTGGAGTGCTGTTTTGTGTTTGGGGTGAAGTTTGTTTTTATGCTGTTACCACCCCTCGTTTTTTTCTCCGACACTGCTTTGGGACGTCCCACTATGTCATTAGAGAAGCGGTGTCGGTCCATAGACGAAAGAGTAAATGGGATTTTTTACTCACCGTAAAATCCTTTTCTCTGAGTCCATGGACCGACACAGCACCCACCCCTCCTTTTAAGTTTGTACTGCTTTTTGACGAACTGATCTGCGAGAGGCAGAGTGAGGGGGTGTACCCAGAGGGTTCACCCCCTGGGCGGTATTGTAGAAGGTGTGATGCAACACCCCCGGGTACATCCCCTCTCCCTGCATCATGCGGCTCAGTTTTTTTTTCTTCCTAGCATAGAATGACATGGCTCCCTGTGGGCCCATGTGGCCTGTGGATTTTTTTTCTATTTTTTTTATTTTTGATCCTGATATCTACTATCAACTGCCGACTGGGTGACAGGCTGGATCCTCCATCCTTGTAGTCTCCCCAGTTCGGCCATTGAGCGTGTGCTGGGCCGTCCACTACAGTCCCTGACAAAAGTCTTGTCGCTTCTCTATTTTGTAGAAACTCCTGCTATTAACTGGACTTTAATCAATTGGTGTTAGAAATGGCTCCTATGAAAAGCTAAAGCCCTCCCAAATGATGTTTAATGCACTGAAATAAATTAGTTTCACTGAAAAAAGATTTATCATTTAATCAAGACACAGGTCAAATTTTGGCAAGACAAAAGTTTTGTCGCCTATACAGAAATTCAACAACTTTACTGAAAATCCAAAAATGTCAGCAAATTTAGTGGTGCTGTGAGATCCAAATGTAATATCTTGTATGACTTCCATGAGCTTGAAGGACAGCATCCATGCGGTTTGGCAAGGATTCATACAATTTATTTATGAAGTCATCAGGACTAGCAAAGAAAACAGTCTTGCATGCCTCAGAGTTCATCAGCATTCTTTGGTTTTGTCTTCCATGCTTCATCTTTCACCACATATGCTCAATGATGTTCATGTCTGGTGACTGGGCTGGCCAATCCTGGAGTATCTTGATCTTCTTTGCCTTAAGGAACTTTGATGTGGAGATGGAAGTATGCGATGGAGCACCACCCTGCTGCAAAATTTGGCCTTTTTTATGGTTGGGAATATAAGAGGTAGCTAACATTTCTTGGTATTTTAGACTATTGATGTTGCCTTCCACCCTGCAGATCCCTCGCACACCCCCATACTGGATGTAACCCCAGACCATGATTTTGCCTCCACCAAACTTCACTGTTTTCTGGGTAAATCTCGGCTCCATGCGGGTTCCAGTTGGTCTCCTGCAATATTTGCGGCGACTGTGGTGTAATTCAACAGAAGATTCATCTGAAAAATCCACCTTCTGCCACTTTTCCAGAGTCCATCCTTTTAGCAGGCTGTGGCCCTTGGCAAATGTCACACTGTTTTTCAATTTGTCTTTTGTTTAGTGCTGGCTTATGGGCACTGATTCAACCATGGAGGCCATTTCGAGACAGAATCTGACAAACTGTTCTGGTTGACACAGGGACTTCAGGTGACCAGGTCTTGTGGAGCTCTGCTGCAGTGGAAAATGGGCTGGCCTTGGATTTTCGAGCCAACCAAACGGTCCTGTCGAGCAGTTGTCTTGCGGGGTCGGCCTGACCTGGCCTTGTCCAAAACGTCTCCAGTCTCTTCAAATCTTTTTTTTTTTTCTTCTGAACTTGACGCTGAGACACATTGAAGGTAGTCTGCCACATCAGCAGTGGATCTGGTCTTCAGCCTCTTGATAATCAACACTTTAGTCTCCAGGTGAATCTTGGGCATGTTTACAGAGGTCTAGTTGCAGTTGAGAAGGTCTAGTGTACTGGTGTTCTTTTTATACACACCTGAGACCTCATTGATTCATTATTAGTCACAGGTGAAGCTCATATAACAAGGCGACAACACTTATGTCTTGGCAAAAATTGACTCAATGGGCTTTACCAAGTTGTGAATATTAGAATACTTTTTGTCAGTTTCGTTTTGCACTGAAACATTATTACAAAAGCTGTTGGGATTAAAATGACCCATTTCTTGTAACAAAATCTTGATTAGAAATATATTTTAGCAGCACTTCAGGTCAATTTGTACACAAACGACAAGACTTTTGTCAGGGACTGTACATGCCCCGTTGCTCCAGGGGTGGCCGATGAGCTATATGCTCCGGGGCACACATATGACCGGGCTATATGTCTGTCAGTGTGCCGGGCCGACAGCCATGCCGTAACCGGGGAGGTTGATAGGGGGTCGCAACCTTCCTTTCCTCTCTCCCTTCCTCTCCTCCTCCCTAGGCTATGGGTAGCTAGGATGGCTGCTTTACGGGGGTGCACCGGACAGGGACTCCATCCTATGGCTGGGGGCTGCACAGTGGGTCCGCTTCCTGGGGGTGCTGTTCACTTGTTATGTGGGGGCTTCCTTAGGGGGCCCCGGGTTTTCGCTGCCTAATGTGTGTGTTTGTGCACTACATGCGGCTGGCGCCATTTTGGCGCCAGCCGGTGCGTTTTTATCTGCGTTTGGCGGCCATTTTCTTGTAGTCCGCACGCTCTGTTTACAGGGCGGCGGGTCTGCGGCCATTTTTGAAGAGTTTTTTTTTACCTCTAGTGGTCATTCTAACGGCACAAACAGCTCCAGCACACTTCTCACAGACAGTGACACAGGGAGAGCGCCTTAGGAGGGATAGCGCGGACGGCAGCTGTGCGGTACCTGGTCCGAGTGGTGAGTCCTCTGGGGGGGCCCCTCGTTTTCTCTCTGCGGCAGCTATGAGGGTGGTCCGTGTACTTTGTCTTACACACCCAGGGGTGCCAGGCGAGTGGGTCAGCATGGCGTCTGAAGCGGATGCCTCTTCCCCCAGACATACCCGCGTTGGCAATTGGTGCCCCTGCACCTGCTATATCTGTGGATGCTGTCGGCGGTCCTGGAGGCTTTTGTGGCCAGGGTGGAAGCGGAGTGTGGAAAGAAGGGAAGTAAAAAAATGCCCACTCCCCCCTTTGTCTTCCGTGGACAACTCTGACATAGAACCAGGCCCTGCTACTGCTCCCAGGTCTGATTGTGATGTGTCTGAGGGTGCGGACCTCGACCGTCCGGACAGTGAGGATGACTCTGGGTCAGTGCATGATAGGGCGCTTGTAGGAGCACTTATCACCGCGGTGCAGGATACTCTACAAATGGAGGATACGACGGAGACGGCAGAGGTCGGTCCCTTTTTGGATTCTGTACGCCGGCCCGCACTGCTGAGGCGTTTCCTTGTGTACCTTACCTGGATAAGCTCTTATACAAGAAATGGGATCGGCCACAAAAGGTCTTTTTAGCCCCAAAATATTTAGCGGTCCGTAACACCCTTTGAGGAGAATTTCCTGAAAACATCGACTTCTCCCCCGACAAGGACCCCCCCCCCCCGTTTAGACTAAACAAAGTGACCACGAATTCCGGTGGTAGGGGCGCCTGCCTTCAAGGACCCCACAGACAGGCTGAGGCCATAGTTTGCTTCCTGTTCAGTGGTGGGGTCAGCAGTGCGTCTTGTCGTGGCCGGGGCCCTAGTGTCTCAGACGCGCTTACTGAATGGGCAAATTTGTTGCACCATGGGTTGAAAGAACATCACGTTTCCCCGGAATGGGTGGAACTGGCCGACCAGTTGGTACAAGGCCTTAAATTTGTCTGCGAGTCAGCCTTGGATATGATTCCCTTGCTCTCCAGAGCCTCGGTCTATGCGGTTATGTTGCGCAGCCTGGTCTGGCTAAAGTTTTGGTCCACGGACCAATCTTCTAAGAAGGCCCTGGTGGATTTACCTTTTAAAGGTGAAAAGGCTTTTCGGAGCCTCTCTGGATGACATTATCAAAGATGCCACGATGGGTAAGACCACTCTGCTCCCGCAATCCAGTAAGGAGCCACGCCGTAGGCAGGGGCCCTCTTTCACCGCTCACAAGCGTTTTTTCGTCCGCCCGGTGCTGCAGGTAAATGCTCCCAGGCCATTAAGGCGCCTCCGAAGGACAATAGCATCCCTGGTTTCACAAGCCCAACAAACCTGCGGACAAATCTGCGTCCACATCAAGGTCTGCCCTCGCCCGATGCTCGGGTGGGGGGCCGTCTTCGCAAATTTGCGGCTTGCTGGACGTCTCTACTCTCCGACCGGTGGGTTTGCGAAGTTGTTTCCCCAGGGTACAAGATGGTTTCTCTCTTGCCCACCAAACAGTTTTTTTTTTCCTCAGAGTCGACGGGAGGTCCTGTTTGGGGCAGTTCAGGATCTGCTGGTGTGTGTGGTGATTGTACCTGTACCATTGCAGGAACGATTTCAGGGGTTTTACTCAAATCTGTTTGTCATCCCAAAAAGGATGGGGTCTGTCCAATCCTAGATCTCAGGGCCCTTAATTGCTTTGTGCAAAGGTTCAGGATGGAATCTGTTCGCTCTGTTGTCGCTGCTCTCCATCCGGGGGACTTTTTGGCGTCCTTGGACATCAAGGACGCATACTTGCATGTCCCCATATGCTCCAGGCATCAGATTTCTGCGCTTGGTGGTTGTTGAAGACCACTATCAATTTGTGGCTCTCCCCTTTGGTCTGGCGTCGGCGCCGAGGGTTTTCACCAAGGTGCTCGCCCCGATTTTGGCCTTGCTGAGACAGCGTGGAATCGCTATTGTGGGCTACCTAGACGATCTTCTGAGAGCCTCTTCAAGCTCAAAATGAGGAGGATGTGTCTATAAACCTGTCGGACCCTCAGAGAATTTGGCTGGGTGCTGAACATTCGGAAGTCGGTGTTGGTGCCATCCCAATGCCTAGAATACCTGGGGTTGGTCCTGGACTCCTCAGAGGCGAGAGTCTACCTCCCTGTGGAGAAGCTGCAGACTCTGCGGGCTGCGGTGCAGCAGTTTACATCCCAAAAAAGGTAGTCGCTCTGCTTTTGCATGCGAGTCCTGGGTCTCATGGTAGCCTCCTTCGAGGCGATACCATATACTCAATTCCACACTCGAGTGTTACAGAGGGAAATTCTGTAACGTGGGGACAAATGCCCATCGTCCCTGGATTGTCAAATCCAGTTGAGTCAGCTGGTCAGGACCTCCCTGGTGTGGTGGCTGATTTCCCCGACCCTTTGGTCCGGGAAGTCGTTCCTTTCCTTTCACTGGACGGTGATCATGATGGATGTCAGCCTTACCAGATGAGGGCGAGTCTGGGGGGTTCAGTTGGCCCAGGGTCGCTGGACCCAGGAAGAATCCCGCCTGCCGATCAATGTCCTGGCACTTTGGGCGATCAGGCTGTGCCTGTCTGAGTGGTCTCGGAGGCTACAAGGGCGTCCAGTCAGGATCCAGTCGGAAAACGCCACGGAAGTGGAGTATGTCCACCATCAAGGAGGAACATAAGCGCGACAGCGGAGGTCGCTCACATCCTTAGGTGGGCAGAATGGAGCATGCCGGCTCTAACGGCAGTGTACATTCCGGGCGTAAAACACTGGCAAGCGGACTACCTAAGTCGCCAAGCGCTGGACCAAGGAGAATGGTCTCTACTCCCGGATTGGTTTTGGCTGTGTCTGGTTCCTGTGTCTGAAATGGCGCACGCCAGGTGTGGATCTCCTGGCGTCGTGACTCAATTGGAAATTATTGAGGCTCGTGGCCAGGTCAAAAGACCCGTCAGACGCGTTGATACTGTGGGGTCAGTTTCGGCTACTTTACGTCTTCCATCTAAAGCTTCTTCCACATCTGCTTCGCAGAGTCGAGGTTGAAGGAATTCTAAGGATCCTGATTGCTCCAGATTGGCCTCGGCGCCCCTGGTACGCCGACCTAGTGCGTCTGGTAGCAGATGTTCCTTGGCGTCTGCCGACGCGAAAGGACCTTCTCTCGCAAGGTCCCATACTTCATCCTGCTTTACAGTTGCTGGCTTTAATGGCATGGCTATTGAAAGCCAGATTCTAAGGGACCAAGGCCTGTGATTCGGTGATCTCTACCATGCTGAGGGCACGGAAGTCATCCTCTCTGTGATTTACCTTTGTACGTGGAAGGCTTGCATCTCTGTGTGAGGAGATGAAATGGCATCCGCGTGCATATGCGGTTTCCAGGTTTCTGCTGTTTCCACAGCGTGGGGTGGACCAGAAACTTGCCTTTTGTATGATTAAGGGGCAGATTTCAGCCTGGGCTGTCTTTTCAACTGCCCTTGGTGGCTCACTCTCTGGTGAGTACGTTTTGTGCCGGGGGTTCGACATGTGGCCCTTCCGGTACGTCCTCCGTGGGACTTGAATCTGGTCCCCTCAGTACTTCAACGACCACCGTTTGAGAACATTAGGGAGATTCCCTTACTGACTCTCTCCCAGAAGGTGGCCTTTTTGGTGGCTATTAAATCAGGCAAGGCTCCCGATTTGATCTTTCACAAGTGTAGCGGGGTCTCCTTTAAGGCCCCACGGACTACGTTACCCAGAACACCGTTTGGCACCCAAGGTGCAATTGCTCACCGCAGAGACTCATGGGTGGGGGTATAAAAGGGAAGGGGAGGCTAAGCTCGGCCTCTTTGGACACTGCGCTGCTAGCAAGAGGACTCCCTGTGCGGATCTGCTGCAAGTGCAAGGCCCAAAGCCAGGGCCTTGCGCACTTCCAAGGAGCCTTCCACCCCACTGTGGAGCCTGTGTGGCACCTGATCTCTATTTTGCTTTACGGACATCAGTTGGACCGGAGACCTGGCTGTCGCAGACCCTGTGTGCGGAGACGCAACGGTGGAAGTCACGGACTAGGACTGAGTCCGGAGTGGTGAGAGAGCACCTGCTCGCAATTATAACCGAGCCCATCGTGCTATACTTGCTATCCTGACCGGAGACTAGTTCCAGAACGGAGTTATATAGTCTCCGGGGAGTTGTTACCATTACCATAAACCGTTATTTGGATTTACAAATTGTTGTTCCTGTATGTGCACCACCGAACATCTTGCATGCGAAGATTCCTCATTTTAAGACTGAGCTTTAAGTCAGGCCTGACTGGAGGGTTGAACTTTACTGAGCGCCATATTGCTCACGGGGAGAATAGCTGCACGCAGTGTATGCTCTATTTCTATACAGTAGTTAACTAGTGTCATTATTACTGCAGGGCTGCATGTATGTGATGTATTGATCGTTAACTTTTATACTCAAAGTATATCTATTATAGTTAATCATTCCGGTATTAGTGTCAATTACTATATTTTACAACCGTTTGCATTACTGTTGGATTACTCTTAGACTGGTACAAAGCTATACTAATACCTAATTTCCTAGACTAGCTGTGCCAGAGGAGGGTCAAGTAGATTGCCGGGGGTTGGCAGTGCTGTGTACAGGGCCCGAAACAAAACCAGCGGCTTTCTTAGTTTGGGGGTATCGCTACATAAGGATAAGGTGGTGCTGCGTCCGCAGCCTTAATTTCTTCGTAAGGTCGTTTCGGCTTTTCTCCTCGATGAGGACATTGTACTGCCGTCTTTGTGCCCTCGTCTGTCGCATCCCAAAGAGGATACGTTGCATTCCTTGGACTTTGTCCGAGCTCTGCGGGTGTACCGGTCTGCTACTGCTCCGTTCCGGAGGTCGGACTCGCTGTTTGTTTCGGTGGTTGGTCCTAAGAAGGGTCTGGCGGTCTCGTCGGCCGCCATCTCTAAGTGGATCAGACAGATCGTGATCCAGGCCTATGCCCTAAAAGGGTGGGCGCCTCCCTTCCCGGTTACGGCGCATTCGACCAGGGCAATAGGTGCTTCTTGGGCATTCTGACATCAAGCGTCTGTCTCACAGATGTATAAGGCGGCATCCTGGTCATCCGTTCACATTTCCTCAAAATTTTACAAGGTTGATGTGAGTGCATCTTCGGATGCTTCCTTCGGCCGCACGGTTTTACAGGCGGCTGTTTGAAGTTGTAACTCCTCCGTTGAGGAGCTCTGGTTTGTTTGGGGTGAAGTTTGTTTCATGCTGTTTCCCACCCCTCATTTTTTTTGACACTGCTTGGGGACGTCCCATATGTCAAGATGCTGCTGTGTCCGTCCATGAACGGAAAAGAAAATAGGATTGTTGTAATCACCGTAAAATCCATTTTTCTGAGTTCATGGACGGACACAGCACCCACCCCTCCATTTTTTGTTTGTACTTTTTTTTTTTTTTTACGAACTGAGCTGCATTATGCAGAAAGAGGGGATGTACCCGAAGGGACCTGGGCAGTACTCTCCCAGTATAGGGGCTGCCTATGCTTGTGGCAGGTGGGTAGGCAAGTACATATTGTTTCCCAAATCAGGTGACCCTTCAAGCTGTCTGAATTCACAAAAAAGCCCACTCCCGCACGCCCCCCCCATGGTGAGGGGGGGGTTCAAAGAACCCTCTGACCCTCTCTGGCCGGAATCCAGCCCGAGGACATGCAAGAGAAGGGCAACACACCAATATGCGGCCCGCCTCCCCTACATCAAGGCAGCCCACACCATGGGGCAGATCATCTTTGTTGCGCAGTGTAACTTGTCGCCCCGCTCTCAGCACTTGCAGGCTAAAGGGGAACTCCCAGCAGTAGGTGAGACCTGCATCTTGAATGGCCGTAAGCAAAGGGCGCAGTGCTCTACATGACATGAGGGTGCGCCTGGAGAGATCTTGATAGAAAAAAAGTTTTGCCCTGTCAAAGTATGGCTTGTTCCTCATTTTTTTCATTGTGCGATCTTTCAAAGTATACTTATGAAGTTTACAGATAATGTCCCGAGGGGCTTCAGGGTCCTGTGAAGGTGGTTTCAGTGCTCTTTGTGCCCGGTCAATCTCTATCGGAGCAGTATCTGGCAGCCCCAGTATTTCCTTAAACACCCCAACCAGCGATGGAACCATGTCTTTACGTGCAGTGGCCTCTGGCAAGCCACGGATGCGTATGTTGGCACGCCTGCTACGAAATCATCCAGCTGAGATATCGGGGCCTCCATTTTGTGATCTTGTGCCGTGCACTTCTCCTGCAGCAGAGCAATGTGTGGCAGGGTGTCATCAAAGCGCTGTTCTAGGGTCTCCACCCCCAGGTGGTGTGGTATCTGCTTTAAGCTGAGCAATGTCCTGGGTGAAAGCTTTTTAAATTCTGGCTGTGAAGCGCTCCAGGTCCTCCCTGGTGGGGAGAGACCAAATATGGTGTTTCAAGTCTCCATCCCCAATGAAGTCTGCAGCGTTGGGGCCCTGTTCCAGAGAGGATGCTGAGCCTGGGGAAGCAGGGGGAGCAGAGTCACTCGCCGAACGCGGCGATGGGATCGGAGCTGCCGCCTGACCAGAGACTGGTGATCGCGGGGCCGCCTTCTCCGCCGCCATCTTGGGGTCTCCCTTCCTGGACCGACGGGTCTCCAGATAATGTGTCCAGCGGACCCAGCCGCGTCTGATCTATCCTCGGCGGCTGGGAGCGTGCCCGCCAACGTTATGACGTGTGGGGTCAGTACCGGCCGGATCACGCCCTGGAAAGCTGTTGGTAGCTGCGGTTTGAGAGCTGAGGAAAAACACGTCTTCACTCCTTCATAGCCTGGCCACGCCCCTCGTACCAAACATGTTTAATGAATATGTAAACCCAAAATTTCATATTCTTGATATGTGCCTGCTTATTTTTTTTAACCATTTACAGACCGCCTACCGTCGTTATACGTCGGCTTTTTGAAAAGGGATATCACTGTTATGGCAGCAGCTAGCTACCATAACCCCGGTATCTTCTTTTTCAGCGGGCGGTCTGCTTTTAAATAAGTGGTCTCTGCGGCAGATTCGCCGCAAGATCGCTTTTATTGGTGGTGGGAGAGGGCCCGCCTGCCGCTCACCGGAGCAGCAGGCGGAGGCGATTGCATCCTCTCCCTTGCTTGGTATGGAGCTGAGTGAGGGGAAGATGGCCCCACCGGTCTCCATACCATTGCAGGGCGGAAGCGACGTCAAACATTACTTCCGCCCATAGCTCTTAATTTTTGTGTGAATATGAGATCGGAGTTCTTTTTTGACCCCAGATCTCATATTTAAGAGGTCCTGTCATGCCTTTTTTTCTATTACAAGGGATGTTTACGGTCCTTGTAATAGGAATAAAAGTGACACGATTTTTTTTTTTTAAAAGTACAGTGTAAAAATTTAAAATAAAAGGTCAAATAAGAAAAAAATATTTTTAAACGTGCCCCGTCGAGTTTGTGTGCAAAAGTGAATGCATACGTGAGTAGTGCCCGCATATGAAAATGGTGTTCAAACCACGCATGTGAGGTATCGCCACGATCGTTGGAGAGCAATAATTCTAGCCCTAGGCCTCCCCTGTAACTCAAAACATGCAACCTGTAGAATTTTTTAAAGGTTGCCGATGACATTTTTAAGGGTAAAAGTTTGTCGTCCTTTCACGAGCGGGCACAACTTTGAGGCGTGACATGTTGGGTATCAATTTACTTGGCGTAACATCTTTCACAATATAAAAAAAAATTGGGCTAACTTTTATTTTTTTTATTAAAAATTGTTTTTTTCCCAAAAAAAAGTGCGCTTGTAAAACCGCTGCGCAAAAACGGTATGATAAAAGGTATTGCAAAGACTGCCATTTTATTCTCTAGGGTGTTGGGTGTTGGGTGTTGGGGGGGGGGGGGATCTAATGTTTGGGGGCTCTAAGTAAATTTCTAGCCAAAAAAAAATGGTTCTCCTTATGAACACACGTGCTATTCAGTATTTTCTATTGAAGATAAAACAACGAATCAACGTCTTATCTTTTCTTTTGCATATACAGATCCCCTGATACGTCACCCAGATTTTAGATTATTTGCTTGCATGAACCCTGCTACTGATGTGGGAAAAAGAAACCTACCACCTGGAATAAGAAATCGGTAAATTTTTAAATATGTATTGTATTTCTAAACACTCATGCTGCTGGTATTATGATTATAATTTGATTTGTAAATGTGTGCTGTTTGGCCATGATCTCATTTTGGTTACTTAACGTGTTGCTTGTATTTGTATTCCAAATCTCTTGTGTAATGTAAGTGTAGCTACATAATGGACTGAGCTTTGATTTTTATATTATGGTTTAATTTACTTACCTGTAAATTGCTGACAATTAAGGCCTCGTGCATACAAAGCGTTTTTACAGTGTGAGACTTGTTTTTTTTTTTTTGCAGCCTAAAAACGCCTCTCCATATTGTGTCCATGCGTGCACACAGGCTTTTAGGAGCTGTAAGTGGCATAGGCATTTTCAAGCTGTAAAAAAAAACAAAGGCCAGTGCGTTCTGAGGACCGGTGTTAGAGCTGTAAAAATGTCTGACGCTGGTAAAGGCGGCTTAACGCTGAATACAGTCGCGTTAAGCCTCGTCAATGTTTTTTTTTTTTTTTTGAAATGCCCAAATTAATGGTTTCCTGTGAGAACCCATTGATTTGAATAGATGATCCGACTTGCGGTGCGGCTTGTGCGCTGAGGATCTTGAAGGGCAACCCTCACCAAAATAAAAATAAAAAACTGGCATGGGGTTCCCCCCAAGAGTCTGGTATGGATTATAAGGGGAACCTCCACGCCAAAAAATTGGTGTGGGGTTCCCCCCAAAACCCATACCAGACCGTTATCCGAGCATGCACCCCAACCCATTCACCCCCAAAAACTGTCAAAAATGAAAACGGTACACAAGTTTTTGACAAAGTAATTAAAGAAGCTCCGGCATCTCTTCTCCTTCCGATTTCTTTTCCCTCTGGCGATGTCTTCATCCTCCAGTTATTCTCCCTCCGCTCATGTCTTCTCCTGCCGCCGGTTCTCCTCTCTCCGCTGTCTAATTCCTCTGTTCTTCCTCCGATGTTCTCCCGACGCTCTCTCCCGCTGTAATGCTGGGTCCGCTGTGTGCCATTACTTGTATAACCATGGGATGGGGCCACCCAGTGATGTCACCCGGAGGCCCCACCGCCCCATTATGCCCCAGGAGTGACTCCACCGGTGGCCCTGCCCCCTGGCTATATAGTCATTGATTCCTTGTCAAGAGTCCTGCTTGACATATAAGGTTAAGCTCTCAAAAATTAGAAATGAAAGCCGTTATTTGTATGTTTTTACTTATCCTTAAAGAATGCTGAGATACTGGATATATCCTAAAATACCAGATCTGTTGTACTTTCCCAAAACACCTCTGTTCAACATTCTATGGTATATGTTGTGCCATTATAATGTGTCTCTACATTTCAGGTTTACTGAGCTTTATGTGGAAGAACTAGAAAATGAGAGTGATTTACAGATCCTCATTGTGGATTATTTGAAAGGACTAAATGTAAATAAGTCAGTTGTCCAAGGAATTATCAGGTAAATAAAGTATGTTAACTCCTAACCAGCCAATCATCCTGTAAAAAGGTTTGCCTTGATAACATTTTTAAATTCTAAGTAAAGGTGTTGAGTAGGTGACAACATGCAAATGGTTATAGAAAATTGCAATAGCTTTTTCTTTCTTTAATTTAGGGGTGCACTGAAATTTCGGCCGCCGTAACATATCAGCTGAAAATTGCCTTTTCGGCAATTTGCCGAAAGAGAAAAATGGTCGAAAATTAGGCGGTGCCTGTGCGGGGGCTGGGGTCCCGCCCCTGGTGCCGCCCATTACGGGGTGTCCTATAGCGCAGACGAGAGGAGAGCCGCCGTGTTGATTAGAGCGCCAGGAACATAACTTTCATTTCAATAGCTGTGTGTTCCTTGCGGCACGCTGTCACATACAGCCTCTCCCCCTTGTCCGGGGAACTTTGATAGACAGATCACCCGTCCCACGATTGGACAGGTGATTTGTCTATTAAAGTTCCCCGGACAAGAGGGAGGGGCTCTATGTGACGACGCCGCGGGGGAACACACAGCTATTGGAATGAAAGCTG
Organism: Rana muscosa; assembly: GCA_029206835.1. NCBI lineage: Eukaryota > Metazoa > Chordata > Amphibia > Anura > Ranidae > Rana > Rana muscosa. The sequence continues at coordinate 548,219,748 of CM055122.1, forward strand.
TTATGTTCCAGGCGCTCTAATCAACCAGGCGGCGGCTCTCCTCTCTCTTCCCTCTCTTCCCTCTCTTCCCCTGCACAGGTAGGCTGCACTTGGGGACACAGGCTGGCCAAGTGGCTGCACTTGGGGACACAGGCTGGCCAAGTGGCTGCACTTGGGGACACAGGCTGGCCAAGTGGCTGCACTTGGGGACACAGGCTGGCCAAGTGGCTGCACTTGGGGACACAGGCTGGCCAAGTGGCTGCACTTGGGGACACAGGCTGGCCAAGTGGCTGCACTTGGGGACACAGGCTGGCCAAGTGGCTGCACTTGGGGACACAGGCTGGCCAAGTGGCTGCACTTGGGGACACAGGCTGGCCAAGTGGCTGCACTTGGGGACACAGGCTGGCCAAGTGGCTGCACTTGGGGACACAGGCTGGCCAAGTGGCTGCACTTGGGGACACAGGCTGGCCAAGTGGCTGCACTTGGGGACACAGGCTGGCCAAGTGGCTGCACTTGGGGACACAGGCTGGCCGCATCGATCTCCTGTACCATGTCCCCAGTCTTAAACAATCTCCTGTATAAAAATATTTTTTAAAAAGTCATTTTCGGTATGAGTGCTGTTTCGATTTTTGGCCTAGTGTATTTTTCTTTTTTGGTATAGTTTTCGGCACCAAAAAACCCATTCGGTGCATCCCTACTTTTATTGCTGGATATATTGTATTTTGTGCATTTGAACAGTTTTGCATAGATCAGGTGATTTTATATTTTAGTGGTATTAAAGCCTACATTTACTATATTGCAGCTTACAAATGCTAAGCTGTGATGGCTACATTAGTTTTCTTTGTTAGAGTTCCTTTCCTCTATTTTCATCTGGTGATCTTGCCAGTAAGACCACTTTCACACTGAGGCGCTTTTCAGGCGCTTTCATGCTAAAAAAAAAGCACCTGAAAAGCTTACGAAAACGTATTTCTATTCAAATCAATGAATGCTTTCACACTGAGGCAGTGCGCTGAAAAAACGCCCCTCTCCATTGAAATGAATTGAAAGCGCTTCAAAAGCGCCTGAAAAGCACTCAGTGTTTTACTGGCAGTTTTTCAAGCGCCTCAGTGTGAAAGAGGCCTTAGACTATTTTTGAAAATAAAAAACTCTCTTGCAGATGTAGTAATTTGCAGGATTGAGACTAACTATATACCACTGGCAGGGGTGCTTACAATGATCGGTTTTAATTTATGCAAAACCTCTATTCCTAAAGGAAAAAGCTGGCTGTTGTAACTGCTTTATAAAGTATTGGCAGAATTTCAGTTTCAACTTGTTTGCTTTACTAGCAGATTTGATTACACTAACACTCCCCCCCCAGACTCACAATCTTGCTGTTAGAAGGTGGCCCTGTGCTCCTTCATCCAGTCTTTGGATAGCATGTTTTAAAAATTTTCCGACAAAAAATGTGTGCTATCGGATTATCCCATCGTGTGTACAGAAGTCCTTTGGAAAAAAATCCAAAGCACAAACGCGCATGCTCGGAAACCATGCCAACCATAACACATTAGCAGAAGTTGTCCAAAGGGTGGCGCTAAAGAGCTGAAAAAACACGTAGTTTCGTGTTTGTTGGCCGACAATTCTTTGCCGTTTGTATGCAAGACAAGTTCATGGCCAACGCCCTTCGGACAAAAGTCCTACGCTTTTTCCGTGGAAAATCCGATCGTGTGTGAGGCTTTATACAGGTTTGTTATTGGCCAGATAACAGAGGGGAAAAAGGACAATGCAGTGACCACATCTAAGGATTGGTAAACGTGAGCATATATTTAATCTTGGTTTTGGGGATAATACTGCTTTAAGCCGCTTTTAAATGATTTACTGTAAAATGGATTTGTAAACAGTAAGACCCCTTTCACTCTGAGCCGCCCATAGCGTCGGCGGTAAAACGCCGCTATTTTAACTGCTGACGCTATGGGCGGATTTGCGCCGCATTTCGTACGCTAGCGGGGCAGTTTAACCCCCCGCTAGCGGCTGAGAAAGGGTTAATTCTGCCCGCAATGCGCTGCTGAAGCAGCGCATTGCGGGCGGTATAGCTGCGCTGTCCCATTGATTTCAATGGGCAGGAGCGGTGGAGGAGCGGTAAACACACCGCTCCAAAGATAGCTAGCAGTACTTTTTTTACCGTCCTGCTAGCGCAACGCTCCAGTGTGAATGTCCTCGGGCTTTCACACTGGAGACAATGGAGCAGCTGTTTGGGGGTCTTAGCCTTGTCAAGTAAACATATGCTCCATACTGCAAGAAATTATAGCAAAGCCACATTTCGTGCTGTATTGAGGTGCCGGACACAGGCAGATTCAGAGTATAGGTTAAAGCCAAGTACTTTTAGGTGATGGGATACTGGAAACAAAAACTGAGGACCTACATATAGTCCTTCCCACTCCCAGCAAGCCGCAGTTCTTTTCTTTAACAAAAGTTTTATTGATAAACAGTCCATATACCGACAGCATTAGGATGGTTACAATGTGTAATAAACAGACATGAAGTCAAAAGAAAAAATAATTAAACCAATAAGGGTCCTTTCACACGGGGCGGATCCGTGCAGATCCGCCCCGTGAAGCTCCGCTTGCTCAGCGGGGATCGCTCCGTTGATCCCCGCTGAGCCGACGGATGACTGGGCGGTCCCCGTACACTGTGCAGGGACCGCCCTGTCAGAGCGCCGCTCTCCCCTATGGGGAATCGGATGACGACGGACCGTAGAGTCCGTTGTCATCCGATCCACTCCGCCGACGGAAGGAAAAATAGGGTTTTCCTCCGTCACACTTTGGCGGAGCGGATGTCAGCGGACATGTCTCCGCTGACATCCGTGCTTCCATAGGGGTACATGGAGGATCCGTTTCAAGTCCGCCTAAAAAACTGACAGGCGGACCTGAACGGACCTCCGTGTGAAAGGGGCCTTAATAAAAAATTTGAACAAAACAAATAAAAATAAAAAAAATTATAAAAAGGGGGATTCAAAGATGACAAGAAAAGCAATATTATCAAAATAACCATCCGAACCAGGCCAATATCTGTCAGCTGGATATCCACATCAACTGACTGCATAAAGCATATTGAACGGAAAAAATTAAGGGAAGAAAAGGGAGAAAAAAGGGGAAAGAGGAGTCCACGGGGAATGTGTCGGGGAGTGCTAAATTGAGAGGAGCGCACTGTCGAAACGGGAAGCATGAGAATATGTAATCCACGGTTGCCAGACTCTGAGAAATTTATCATGCATATCCAAGAGAATAGCTGTTAGTTTCTCATTTACCATATTTTTCATGCGATTTTTAACAACCTGAAAGCTAAGCGTAGGAGTCTTCCATTCTCCGGCAATCACCAATTTAGTCGTAGCAAACAGATGTTGGGCCAGTTGCCTTTCTGGGCGAAGTAGCTTAACAATTTACTTGCCTAGTAGGGCTTCATAGGGATCTCTTTTGATGTCAACATGAAATAAATTGCGTAGAAGGGCATAGGTTCTGACCCTAAGCCTGCACTTGGGCAAGACCACCAAATATGTACCATTGTCTCTTCTTGCGAACATCCCCAAAAGCAGACAGGAGAGTAGGATGGGACAAACCGGGCCAATCTAGCCGGCGTGTAGTACCACCTATATAATACTTTATAGGCATTCTCTAAGATAAGAATGTTGTGGGAACACTTTGAAAGAGTAAAGCCCCATACACACGGTCTGACTTTCTAAATTTCCAGGTTTTCAAAAAAATCTGAGCGTGTACGCTCCATCGGACAAACTTTTTTGTTTTTCATCGGACAAAAGTTCGCTCTGCAAACTGACAAACTTTTCGGCAACAAAAGTCCTACGGTGCAAAGTCCTATCGTGTGTGTGTACAGAAGTTCGTCGGACTTTGGTCCAAAGTACAAGCATACATGCCCAGAACCAATGTTAAAATCAACAAACAATAGCAGAAGTTGACAAAAGGGTGGCGGTAAAGAGCAGAAAAACCACGTGATTTTGGGAAAGCTTGCTAAAGTCCTGCCGTGTGTATGCATACCAAGTTCACGGTCAATGCCCTGTGAACAAAAATCCACGGAAAAGTTTGAAGTTCAACCATGTGTATGAGGCTTTATGGTCATTTGCCAGTTCTCTGGGTCTACCTGCCTCCCTAATTATTTTTCCCATTGGAGTTGATATGGCCTACACGCGGGTTTTCTTGCCGAAATTATACAAGAATATACCATGGCTATAATGCCAGGGGAGTGTGGTCTAGCCCTGCATGTTCTCTCAAAAGGAGTCAGAGTATATGGAGTAGGGCGAGATTTAATAAGCTGCTTAACCACTTAACGACCGCCCACTGTAATTATACGTCGGCAGAATCACGTATATGTACGTGATCGGCTTTGTATAGTTGGGGTGTCCGATCAGACCCCCCTTCTGTGCAGTGAGCGGTGGTTAAGTGTTCGGGAGCGATCCGGCATGAGGTGACGGCCGTTCGATTCCGGCCACCCCCTCGCGATCGCTCCCGGCGAATGAGGCGAATGAGAGAGCTTCCCCTGCCTGTATTGTAAACACAGGCAGAGGAAGTGAAGTCATCTCTCCTCGTGTCGGTCTTTTTTGATCCGGCGTGAGGAGAGAAGACATCTCACAGCAAGTGCACCAACAGCCCACTGACACCAGTACACGTAGGCACACATCACCCCCAGTCACCCCCAGATCACCCCCCAGATCACCCCCAGTACCCCCAGTCACAGTGCACCGTTTGCAGTGATCATTTTTTTTTTTACTGATCACTGCAATCAGTGTCATTTGTGACTGTAAAAAGTTGCAGGGCAGTTAGGATTAGGCCCCTTTAGGTCCAAGGTAGCCCCCTAACCCCCCCTAATAAAGCTTTAACCCCTTGATCGCCCCCCAGGTAACCCTTTCACCCCCTAACGCCAGCGTCACTAAGCGATCGTTTTTCCGATCGCTTTTTTCTTGTCGCTGGTGTCCTAGATAGCCAGTTAATTATTTTTAGGTTTGCCGCAGGTTTTTATTAGCGTCAGGTACCCCCATATATTATTTTAACCCCCTGATTGGCCCTAGAGTTAACCCTTTCACCAGTGATCACCGTATAAGCGTCACTGGTGACACTGGTTACCCAGTGAGTTATTTCGTTATTTAGGTAACCCGTCAGGTTTTTATATAGCGTCGGGTACCCCCATATTTAACCTAATAAAGGTTTTAACCCCCTGATTGCCCCTAGTTAACCCTTTCACCAGTGATCACCATATAAAGGTTACAGGTGACGCTGGTTGGTTAGTTTGCTTTTTATAGCATCAGGGCACCCGCCGTATATAACCCAATAAAGGTTTAACCCCCTGATCGCCCGGCGGGTGAGATCAATTAGGTTTTAGCGCCAGAGAGGGTCTGCTTCGCCCCAGGCAGCTTTAGGTTAGTGCCAGTAACGCTAACACCCACGCGCAAAGCATACACCTCCCTTAGTGGTATAGTATCTGATCAGATCTATACTAGCGTCCCCAGCGGTTTAGGGTTCCCAAAAACGCAGTGTTAGCGGGATCAGCCCAGATACCTGCTAGTACCTGCGTTTAGCCCCTCCGCCCAGCCCACCCAAGTGCAGTATCGATCGATCACTGTCACTTACCAAACACAACACACATAACTGCAGCGTTCGCAGAGACAGTCCTGATCCCTGCAATCGCTAACAGTTTTTTTGGTAGCGTTTGATACATTTGGTGACAGGTGCTTTTTTTTACCTGTGAATCTTACTAGTGTACCCCTAAATTTAGAGCCCAAAATGGCAAGTCGAAGGTACACTAGTAAAGAGGCCTACGAGATTCTGAGCATGACAGATAGTGAAGAGGAGGTCACGTATCTGTCAGATTCAGGCTCAGAATATCTTCCCGTAGAAGACAGTGACGTCAGCGGCCCCACGTCAGATAGCTCTGACGACGAAGTTGAGGTCCCTGCTAAGGTCAGGCATACCCGATCCCGATCTTCTGAGGTTGTTGAGGAGCAAGAACCGCAGGGCTCTCGTATCATGCAGCAGAGTAGTACTAGCGCCGCTATTCCTTCTGGTGAATTGGCAAGCACCAGCGGCCTAGTACAGCCTGGGCGTACATCCAGCACTGCAGTATCACGTGGTGACGTGGCGAGTCCCATAAGTGCAGTTCAAGCTGGCGAGGTGGCAAGCACAAGTAGTGTCCCGCTGCCACCAAGAAGACAAAGGCAGGCCCGTCGTGCCCATAGTGCCCTTCCTGCAGAATTCGCCTATCCTTATTGGGTCCCCACCACTTCTGCAGAACCCGTACTTCCCCCATTCACTGCCCAACCCGGTATTCAGGTGGAAACAGCTGATTTTATGCCAATCGATTATTATTCGCTGTTTTTCACAGAAGATCTCTATAGATCTATTGTGGACCAGAGTAATTTATATGCTGGTCAATTCATCGCCGCTAATCCCCAGTTGCCTTCCATTGCCAAAGATTGGAAACCAATTACGGTTTCCGAATTTAAGACCTTTCTGGGCCTTTCCCTCAACATGGGCACACATAAATTCCCGTCATTGCGTGCTTATTGGTCCACGCACCCAATTGACCACATGCCCGTGTTCTCTGCCTCCATGCCCAGGACACGATATGAGCAGATTTTGCGGTTCATGCACTTCAACGACAATGAACCTTGTCGTCCACGTGGGGACCCGGAGTACGACCGGCTCTATAAAATTCGGCCCCTCATAAACCACTTCAACGAACGTTTTGCAGCCTTGTTTATTCCCGATCAAGCTGTCTGCGTTGATGAGTCCCTGATTAAATTTTCTGGCCGCTTGGCTTTCAAGCAGTACCTTCCCAGCAAGCGTGCCAGATACGGGGTCAAGCTCTATAAGTGCTGTGACAGGGCAACAGGCTATGTATGGAGCTTTATGGTTTATGAGGGAAAAGATAGTCAGGTTGAGCCGGTCAACTGCCCGGATTACATAGGGAGCGCTGGCAAGATAATGTGGAAATTGGTGTCACCCTTATTCGGAAAGGGGTACCACTTGTATGTGGACAATTATTACACGAGCGTGCCACTGTTTAGTCACTTGTTTGATCATCAGATTGGAGCATGTGGCACCGTGCGACCTAATCGCCGAGACTTTCCCCAGCGGCTTGTAGATGCCCGTCTTAGGCTGGGGGAGAGAGCCTGCGTGAACTGTAATAACTTGCTCGCTATGAAGTGGAGGGACAATAAGAATGTTTTCCTTCTTACCTCCCTTCATGCAGACACGACAGTCCAAATTCGTACGGCGACTGGTGTTGTGGAGAAACCCCTCTGTGTCCACGAATATAACCAAAATATGGGAGGGGTGGACCTCAACGACCAGTTGATGGCGCCGTATCTAATTGACCGTAAGGCGAGACGCTGGTACAAAAAAGTGTCTCTATCCTTATTCCAATTGGCTTTGCTGAATGCTCATGTGCTATACAGTGCTTCAGGCGGGACTTTATCTCTTCTAAAATTCCAGAATGAGATTGTCACAGAACTCCTGTATCCAGGCGGTTCTGCACCTCACCATCCCCTACCAAATGCAGTAAGCCGGCTGCATGAGAGGCATTATACGCATGTCCTCCCGAGTACCCCTACCCAACGAGCCCCCCAAAAAAGATGTCGTGTCTGTAGCAAGCGCGGATTTAGGCGTGACACCCGTCATTATTGTCCACTCTGTCCTGACAAACCTGGTCTTTGCCTTGGTGAATGTTTTGATCGCTACCACTCCAAAAATGAAGTTTTAGCGTAGGGTACAGCATTTCAGACTAGGTGTAAAGTGTAAAAAAGAAAAAAAAAACGTAAAAAACAAAACACAAAAAAAATATAAAATAAAAAAACCAAAAATAGTTGTCGTTTTATTCTCTCTCTCTCTCTCTATTTTCTCTCTATTGTTCTGCTCTTTTTTACTGTATTCTATTCTGCAATGTTTTATCATGCTTGCTTTTCAGGTATGTAATTTTTTGTTTTCAGGTACGCCATTCAGTTGCAGCGCGGATCTATTTATCTTGACAGCAACAGCGTTTGCTCCCACGATACATAAAGCCGTGACTCCAACGCTGTAGGAGGTAATTTCACCACCACAGTTTAAAAAAAGAGCATATGTGCCGAAGCATGGGGGCAGCAGGGGCGGAGGAGCGATTTTGCTCCTAATGCCGCGTACATACGGTCGAAATTCCGACGAAGGCTTGCCCGTGGAAAAGTCTGACCGTGTGTACGCGGCATAACTTTTTTGCGGGAGGATGCCCACATGCTTCGGCATATATGCCCATCATTAGAAGTGGGTGGATGAAGGGAGGTATTCTAATGGTGGGCATACCCACCGATCAATCTTTTTTTCGTTCAGCCAACAGGCTGCATGAAAAAAAAGATTACAATACATGTCCAACAAGGACCAGCAACGTACTGGTATGTTGCTGGACTTTGAATGGTTATACCAGATTGATGCCTGCGGGTATCATTCTTTTCAGCCAGCTGCGGCCGGCTTTCATGTAAAAGCAATCCTAGTGGCTAATTAGCCTCTGGACTGCTTTTACAAGCAGTGGGAGGGAATGCCCCCCCCCCCCAGGTATAAACAGTGCCATTGGGAAAGCATTTTATCACACCGATCTTGGTGTGGTCAGATGCTTTGAGGGCAGAGGAAAGATCTAGGGTCTAACCCCCCATTTTTTTTCAAAAAGAGTACCTGTCACTACTTATTGCTATCATAGGGGATATTTACATTCCCTGAGATAACAATAAAAATGATAAAAAAAATATGGAAGGAACAATTTAAAAAAAAAAAAAAAAAAAAAAAAGCAAAATAAATAATAAAAAAAAAAAAAAAAAAAGCACCGCTGTCCCCCCCTGCTCTTGCGCAAAGGCGAACGCAAGCGTCGGTCTAGCGTCATATGTAAATAGCAATTGCATCATGCATGTGAGGTATCACCGCGAAGGTCAGATCGAGGGCAGTAATTTTAGCAGTAGACCTCCTCTGTAAATCTAACGTGGTAACCTGTAAAGGCTTTTAAATGCTTTTAAAAATGAATGTAGTTTCTCGCCGCTGCGCGTTTGTGCGCAATTTTAAAGCATGTCGTGTTTGGTATCCATGTACTCGGCCTAAGATCATCTTTTTTATTTCATCAAACATTTGGGCAATATAGTGTTTTTTAGTGCATTAAAAATAAAAAAAGTGTGTTTTTCCCCCAAAAAATGCGTTTGAAAAATCGCTGCGCAAATACTGTGTGGAAAAAAAAATGCAACACCCACTATTTTAATCTGTAGGGCCTTTGCTTTAAAAATATATATAATGTTTGGGGGTTCAACATAATTTTCTTGCAAAAAAAAAAAATGTTTTCATGTCAACAAAAAGTGTCAGAAAGGGCTTTGTCCTTCAAGTGGTTAGAAGAGTGGATGATGTGTGACATAAGCTTCCTAATGTTGTGCATAAAATGCCAAGACAGTTCAAAACCCCCCCAAAAGACCCCATTTTGGAAAGTAGACACCTTAAGCTATTTGCTGAGAGGCATGTTGAGCCCATTGAATATTTTTTTTTTGTCCCAAGTGATTGAATAATGACAAAAAGAAAAAATTACAAAAAGTTGTCACTAAATTATATATTGCTCAAACATGCCATGGTTATATGTGGAATTGCACCCCAAAATACATTCTGTTGCTTCTCCTGAGTACGGGGATACCACATGTGTGAGACATTTTGGGAGCCTAGCCGCGTACAGGACCCCGAAAACCAAGCACCGCCTTCAGGATTTCTATGGGTGTAAATTTTTGATTTCACTCCTCACTGCCTATCACAGTTTCGGAGGCCATGGAATGCCCAGATGGCACAAACCCCCCCCAAATGACCCCATTTTGGAAAGTAGACACCCCAAGCTATTTGCTGAGAGGTATTGCGAGTATTTTGCAGATCTCGCTTTTTGTCACAAAGTTTTAAAAATTGAAAAAAGAAAAAAAAAAATGTCTTTCTTCATTTTCAAAAACAAATGAGAGCTGTAAAATACTCACCATGCCTCTCGGCAAATAGCTTGGGGTGTCTACTTTCCAAAATGGGGTCATTTGTGGGGGTTTTGGGCTATCTTGGCATTTTATGGCCTTCAAAACTGTGATAGGTAGTGAGGAGTGAAATCAAAAATTTGTGCCCTTAGAAATCCTGAAGGTGGTGCTTGGTTTTCGGGGGCCCGTACGCGGCTAGGCTCTCAAAAAGTCCCACACATGTGGTATCCCCGTACTCAGGAGAAGCAACCAAATGTATTTTGGGGTGCAATTCCGCATATAACCATTCGCGGTCCACCAGGAAAATTGGGCCGGGTTGTCACAACCCGGGGGAAACTATGGGAAATGAAATTTTAAGAGGGAGGTGGGGGGAGATCAGGCCTGCAGAATATTTAACTGACTCCCATAATTTCAAAGAGTGAGCTAAACATGGCCCAACAGGGCGATGAGCTGGAGGCAGGCAGAACACCGGGATGGGATCGGAGTCGACTAGATCAATTGTGGCCCATAACCGTAGTTGAGGTGTTTCATGAAGATAAGACAGCAGTGCTATGTTCACAGCGGTATAATAGGCCTGTAGATTAGGAACCAAGAGGCCTCCATTAATCCTTTTAGCATACAAGATTTGTTAAGTCGAGGTCGGGTGGATCCCCAAATTAAGTGTAAAAGCTTAAGTTGATGTATTTGTAGGATATATGAAGGCACTTGAACGGGTAAAAAAATAAAGACGTTTCAGGAGGGTAAGACATGCGAACCGCAGTTATCCTTCTAAACCAAGATAAAGGTAAATGGGACCAGGAGGATAACATGTCGGACAATTTTTTGAGCAAAGGTGGAAAGTTGGCTTGATGCCGTCCTGCATAGGAGGAAGTGAGGCAGGTACCCAGGTAGGGCAAGGTAGAAGGCCTCAGTTCTTTTCTAATGGAGTCGTGTTGGCTGTCTCTCTTGTGGAGTATTTTTAGTTTCTTGGTTAACTAACCAAATTCTATCAACTTGTCTCGCTCTCTTGGGGCCACAGCAGAAAAAGAAAAAAGTAAGGTCTGGTGTGACCCCTCTGACACTTCCATCCCTAGTAGTACACAAAAAACAAAAGATCCTGGGACTTTAGATGAGGTGAGAGGTTTCGCCAATGTTCACAGCAAACAATGAGATCAAATCAATTTATTTGTTTCAAAATGTTATGTAACGGGGCGGCAACAACAATGATTGCGAGTTACCTGGCATAATAGCCAATGTACACAACACAGATGAAAGTAAATATATAAAGATTTATTTCAAATGTAATACATGAGCAACAATAAAACGGCAGCAACAGCAGCATCTTGCACACTTTCAAAATTGGTGCCCCACAGTGCAAGCTTCACTGACTCCCTTCTCTTTGACAGGGAGCTGGACTCCTTTATCAAAAGTAATGGGGGTAAGAGCACCTGTTGCTTGTTAAACAAAGGACTAAGTCTTCTGTTGGTAATTCATCAACCCCTACACAGAGGAAGGGTTCCTTGCAGGCCTTGTCTTCTAGCCAGTGCCAAGAAAAACATTCTAATGCAAGCCTTGGACATCAAAGCCAGCTAAACCCTAGATCTAAGCTTTCTGCGCAATGACAGGGCACCCCCACTTCATCAAGTGAAGAGGTGTGTCTTGGCCTTTTGGCCCTCTGAGTTCAGGACATCAAACCTTTGGGGTTCAACCTGCCATTTTTAAAGGGTGCAAACTGGATTTTGTCCCCACCCCCTTCCTGAATTAAGGTTTACAACCTGCCCTTCTCTCTGCTGCAGCGCAGGGTCTTCAGGTTGCCCTCCTACAGCTTCTTTCCTTTGGTGTATTTGTGCCCATTATGGTGGGAGGGAGGTCTGTGTTTTTAACCCAATTTGTTAATGGTCTTGAAACTTGCTGGAGATGCGTGTCCTATCTTGGACCTCAAAGTCCTCAACAAATAGTTTAGAATCATGAAGTTCCATATGGAATCAGCCAGGTCAGTTTTTGCCTCTTCAACAAAGGGTTTTCCTGGCTTCTGAACATCAAAAAAAGCTTAACCTGAATGCTATTTATCCTCTGCCTCAACACATTCTGTGCTTTGTACTGGACAAACGCCATATCTTGTACAGCACAGGCAACATTCATACACCATGGACGCATACCTTCAGGTGATTAGATACTGGCAAGTAGTTGAGGCCATGCTATCCCCCTGGGGCACCTTCCCTGTAAATTAATAAAAATATATATACGGGCGCAATGGGAAATGTATATCTATACGACGGGATGATGCGACTCATGCTGTCTTTGTGACGAGTCATCTCATTACTTCAGATCCCATTACTCCTACCCCTATTCCCCCTTCGCTTTCTTTTAATTAGCTGTTTATTCTTAATTTTTCTCTCGCTACAAATTATTAAAAATTAGGAATGGGTAGCTCCATACCTCTATTCACAGGGCTGATTTTTTATTTTTTTTTACAAAGAACTACATGAAGACAAGTACTTACTATGGAATCATTTTTGGTAATGCTCTATGGACGTGTATGTTCCCTTGATACTGACTTCCTATTTGAATTGGATATACCGTATATACTCGAGTATAAGCCAAGTTTTTCAGCACATTTTTTTGTGCTGAAAATGCCCCCCTCGGCTTATACTCGAGTCACCTTTTTGCGTCTGATCTCCCGGAATTTGGGGACCCGGTACCGGCCGGCCATAGGTTCCCTGGACCCCAAACTTGGCACACATGTAGCCCCACTATTCCTCTACAAGTGTGCAAAGTTTGTTGTCTAGGGGACCACCGATTTTTCAAACCTGGGCACCCCTTCCATAGACTCCCATGTTAAACGGTCATTTCTCCAGTGACTTTGGGGACCCGGTACCAGCCGGTCGTAGGTCCCCTGGACTGGAAACTTGGCACACATATAGCCCCATTTCTTCTCTACAAGTATGCAAAGTTTTTTGTCTGGTGGACCTACGGCCGGTGAGCAACGATTTTTCAAAGCCGGGCACTCCTTCCATAGGCTCCCATGTTAAACATCAGTCTAGGCATGGGCACAGTGAGGCATGGACATGGACACAGTGAGGCAAAGTGAGGCACAGTGAGGCATGAAGATGGACACCCTAGGCTTATACTCGAGTCAATACCTTTTTCCCAGTTTTTTGAGGTAAAATTGGGTGCCTCGGCTTATATTTGGGTCAGCTTATACTCGAGTATATACGGTATGTAGTTGCCTATACAATGTTTCTGTGTGTTTTTTGGGTCTGTCCCTGTTTTCCATAAATAAAACTTTTTTGGGGAAAAAATAAATACTAGATACAGTAGTGGTGCTCGCAAAAATCCCCAATACCTTGGTGTACATAAAGATTTAAATCAAGGGTGGTGCGCTATATAGTATCTTTCTAGTGAAATTCTAAATAAGTGATAAGTCCATCCTTAACCAATTAAGGACCGGCTCCTGTACATTTTACGTCGGCAGAATGGCACGGCTGGGCAAAGTAACGTATATTTACGTCACTTTCAAATGCCCGCCGTGCGGGCGCCCCTGCTGCGAGCTCCGTGCCCGCGGGACCCGCAGACTCGATGGCCGCCGGTGTCCCGCGATTGGGTCACAGAGCTGCAGAACGGGAAAGGCAAGTGTAAACAAGCTTCTCCCCGCTCTGCCTAGTGACACTGATCGTCTGCTCCCTCTCATCGGGATCAGCGACGTGTCACTCGTAGCCACGCCCAATAACGGTTAGAATCACTCCCTAGGACATACTTAACCCCTTCAGCGCCACCTAGTGGTAACCTCATTTTCACAGTATATGGTAAAAAAGAAACCGATCTAGAATTGATATTTAAGCAAAATTTAGAAATGGCACATAGATAATTTAGCAAAAAAGCAGCAGCTTGATGTGGGATACACACATAAATAGATTAAAGAGAAAAGAAGCTGCTCTAGAAATTCCCAATCATGAAAAATATTAGTGATAATAAAATTAAACATGTTAGTCCATATGTAGAAACTGATTCCTCCTCTTAGTGACACCACAGTGACTCCAAACAAAGGAAACGTGCCCAACACTGTAATAAAGATCTGCTTACCAGATGGCAAGCATAAAGGGCATTTGGCTATAACCCAGCCACGGCCTTTAGCTTGCAATTGATGGCCAATCGAACACACAGGAAAAGCAGACTGGATGGCTAGGAATCCCCCAGTAGCGTCTCATAAAGGCCGTGTCTGTGATCCACCACCCACCCTGGGTGGTGAGATCTTATTGCTGGAATTCCCAGTAGATACTCAAGTCAGTAGCTGAGTTTGTTTGGTGTTGGTTTTCTTCCTTTTTGGCTAAATGCTGGATCACGGACACACTTTTTGAGTGGTAAAAGAAAAAAGAGGGCGAACAGACCTAGTGTATTACCAATGGCTAGGTTTATTAAAAGTAAGTTAAAAGATCATGAATACTCACAAAGCAAGTAAATAGGCACATAGCATTCTATCCAAGAAGATAGCCTCTTGCTGGAACCAAGTGAGCAGATAACCTGAGAGTCAAGACGACAGATGTTACAGCTACGGCTGACGCGTTGCGAGGGCGAGCCCCCTTCCTCAGAGCCAAAAAAGTGACAGTCTTTGAGTGGTGCCACTAAGAGGAGTAATCAGTTTCTACATATGGACTACCAACATGTTTAATTTTATTATCACTGATATTTTTCATGATTGGGAATTTCTAGCGCAGCTTCTTTTCTCTAATTTTCACAGTAATCAGTGCATTTTTATAGCACTGATCGCTGTAAAAAGTACAATGGTCCCAAAAAATGTGTGAAAAGTCCTGATGTGTCTGCCATAAAGTCGGTCACGATAAAAATCGCAGCTCGCCGCCATTACTAGTAAAAAATTAATAAAATGCCATAAAACTACCCCTATTTTGTAGATGCTATAACTTTTGCGCAAACCAATCAATATACGCTTATTGCTTTTTTTTTTTTGTTTTTTTTTAACCAAACATAAGTAGAATAGGTATCGGTCTAAACTGTGGAAAAAAAATAATTTTTAAAGCTTTTTTGGGGGTATTTATTATAGCAAAATATTGCATTTTTTTTTCAAAACTGTCGCTCTATTTTTGTTTATAGAGCAAAAAATTAAAACTGAAGAGGTGATCAAATACCACCAAAAGAAAGCTCTATTTATGAAAAAAAACCCATCAATTTTGTTTGGGAGCCACGTCGCACGACCGCGCAATTGTTAGTTAAAGCAACGCAGTGCCAAATCGCAAAAAGTGCTCTGGTCTTTGGCCAGCGAAATGGTGCCGGGGCTTAAGTGTATATACAAAGTGTCAATGCTCAAATCCATCTGAAAGGAATACATCGACCGGTGTTTAACACACATTTCCACTGCATGTGCTGTGAACACCTGCACCTTTCAGATGTACTTATCAAATTTACAGACCCGTAAAAACAAAGGTCAATCACGCTGATTGTATCAATCCTCACAGCCAGTGTTTTTCCAAACCGCTCCGCTGTCTCAACAACTTCAACTTCTCTCCTCAAAGGGATGGAAGCTTACCATCAGAGCAATTTCTCCTTTCTTTACCAGCAAGGACTCATAAGGGAAAAAAGCCCCATGATGCAGTAGATTTGAATCCGTTATTTTTTTTTTTTTTTAAATATACTCATGAACTTCAAAAAGCATAAGAGCATTCAGTTAAAACTACCAGCTGCTGCCCACTGACCACATGATTACGTCACCACTAAAATCCCCATCCTTGCATGTTTCGTTCCAAAGAACATCTTTGGAAAGGATTTCGGAGTCTGACATCTCTCCAAAGATCTTCTTTGGAACTAAACATGTCAGGGTGGGTTTTTTAGCGGTGATATCACATGGACAGTGGCCGGCGGTTATTTTATCTCTAGTTTCTTAAGATTTCTATCTGGGAATGGAAATCTGGGTTATTTGGATCTGTTTCATACAGCCATCAGCTAAACGGCATGGTATTCTGACCTTTTGGCGCTGGATTTTCTGTAACATAATCCTGTGTGATATATGCCTTTTGAACTGGCAGAATGCTATACCGGTACAAGTCTGGGGAGTAGAGTCCTTGGAGTCTTTCGTGGCAAGGTGGATGAAGTCTGGACCCTCTGCGCATCAAATAGTGACTGCCCTGGGGTCAGACCTTGTTGGGCAAGACTTGATGCTAGCACCCCCCTTTTCCTTGTTTCCTAGTCTTATATATTGCTGTAGCCTCTGTGCTTTTCCCTCCCTGTGGCCACATACTGCACCCCTAATTGTTCATGTTACTTTTACTGCAAAATGTGCTTTTTTTTTTTTTTCTTTTCCTCCAGGCCCCTCTGAGGGCTACATAGCATTATTGGTATTTAAAGGGTGAACCAGGAGGTATTTTGGCACCATTGGGAGGCAAAGTAATTCCTCTGCCAACTCCTTGCGCCTGAAGGTACCATCTGCGCCTGTGTTGAACATCCCGATGTCTGGGGTGAAGCCTGCTGGTGGCTGCCATGTTGTAATATGTTATTGTATAGCTGGCAGAAGATGCAGGCACAGGATATTCACAAGTATCAGCATGTATTGGTGGTTTGCCACTATACACCTTAACGAACACGGTCAGGTGGATCCCATCTTAAAGCTACAGCACATAGGCGTTCATACCTTTATTTTCTCAGATGACTTTGGACCCTTACTGATCATATTGTCAGACAACCATGTCTCAATTAGGACAGGGAATTGGAGATCAAGAGGGAGAGAGTTCCCAAATTCCTTTGTCAGACTGGGAATGCTGTGCATAATCATTTGAAGGATGTTACACGTGGACTCTGCTCACCGGAAAAGGGTGTTCATGCACCAAAAAAGTTTTTGGTTTAAAAAATATCCCATTAACAGAGAGTGCACTAAAATAAAGTGTGCCTTCGGTGGATACAGCAGTTTCCTAACTCAATAAAACCTGTACATTTCCAGTGGGCAAGGCTTTGGCAGTACATCTGAAGGCCTTGTTTTAATGTGTCTTTTGCTCTTGTGGGGGCGGCCCTACAATGGTGGCTGTAGTTGTGTGCCAAAGCCTCAAGGTGTGGGCTCATTGGATGACGAGAGACCCTGACTGTGGGCATACCAATATTGGGCAGATACCTCAAGGATATTTCTTGCTTCCTTTTGGATACCTTAAAAGACTCAATCCAACTTTCATCTGAGCATCCTGACGGTGCACACATGCAGGAAACTTGTGGATGAAGTCTTACTCAGCAGAGTTAACCTTGTAAGAAGCAGGTTGAACGTTGGCCTTTTCGAGGAGAACATTTTTTCGTTCCTGCTTTGGATGACTGCCTGTTGCAGCTTAAAAAAGTCGAAGCCTGCAATACAAAAGCTGCCACTTCTACTAACAATAAGCATTTCTTTTGCCAACCACAAACTTAAGGCTCCAAGCTTAAGCACCTATCCCAGTTCCAAAAGCAGACATGGTCTGCTAAGCCGGGAGATAATGTGCTCACAATAAAGGGGTGCTCCCACTCATTTTGGTGGAATGTAGTCCATTTGTGGATGTTTGGCTGGGAACAGTGTAGAAAAGAGAGTCCATGACATAGTGGATTATGGTTACAAGCTCTAATTTTTGTTAATTTGCCCTTTTGCCCTTTTTATTCTTTCAAATGTTGCTTCAAACCTACAAAGAAGTACTTTTTTTTTTTCTGACCCCTCAAACATCTGCTATCAAGGATTGATCATCCCAGTCCTTGAGGACAAAGTTTTTTTTTTTTGTTTCTACGCGAAGCTCTTCATTGTAACAAAACCAAACTGCAATTTTCGCCCCATCCTGAATCTCAAGCTACTCACTCAAGTGTCTTCAAATGCAGACTTTTCTTTCTCGTACATCACGGGACACAGAGCGACATAGTCATTACTAATGGGTTATATAGTTACCGTCAGGTGCTGGCACTGGCAACTTCCAAAACCGGAAGTACCCTCCCCTATATAAGCCCCTCCCATCCGGGAGCACCTCAGTTTTTTGCCAGTGTCTAAGGTGTTGGCCAAGAAGAAACATGTGTTTTTCACTGAGCTTGCGTACAGGTTCTTTTGGGCCTCAGTAAGCTATTCCGGATCCGACCAAAAAAGCTTAATAGCTAAACGGTCGGTACCCGGGCCTTGCAGAGAAGAGCAAGGTTCTGCCTGTAATGCTTCTCTTAGGAGAGCTGGACCCTGGGATCCAGAGCTCTGGTCATACCCACGACCAAGATGTTTTCTGTGCAGGGTGCTATACAGGTCCAGGGGAGTGGAATCCTTGGGAACCCGGTCCCTGAAGGTTTGATTACAATGCCTGCCGTGATAGGTGAAGTTTGGGCTTTTGTGGACCAAACAAAGTCCTGCGGCGGGGAACAGGTAAGTGGGGGGCCCCCAGGAACTTGGTTCTATTGGGGGACCCCCAAGCCTAATTTGTCTTTCTGTCTGTTACCTAATGGTATTCCCGCAAAATTCTGTGCATGCCTGTAACTACTAAAAAAAATGTAATAATTTTTAATGGTGGTCAAGAAAAAAAAAAAAAAAAAAAGAATGTTTTTTTTATATATGTTTAGTATATTAAACTGCGGTACCTGTGTTTGTCCACTAGAGGCCGCTGTGGAATGTTTTTCTTGTCATATGGACTAGTTTCTTCTCAGAGAGCAAAGTCCAGGCAGCTGGTGAGTTCTCCTACAGGAAACGGTTTCCTCTGCCATGTTGCAGTGTTCGTCTATCCCCCGGCCTGCGGCAAAGGGGGCCCTGGCCCCTGTCCCTGGTTTCCATGTTTGAATTAGCGCCGAGGCGCACGTGGCCGCGCGCGTGCACGCGCCTCTATATATAGAGGTGGCCGGAAAAAGGGGCGGGGCCTGGGGGATGACGCTCTGTGCGCGCCGCAGCGCTTCTGCGCATGTGCGGGCGTCCCAGCAGGTTTTTAAAAAGCCACATTATTGCAGTAAGCTGGCTATGAAGTACAGAGACAGAGCTGGCAACATTTAAAGGCATACAGCAAGCGGTTGATACAGGCATCCCCTAGAGAGGCACATTAGTAGACACCAACTGTGATATAGCAGCAATTGTGCTAGACTATTCTCAGTAAAAGTGGTGTATTACGGCTGGAATACCTCAGCTTTAGGCTTAGGAATATGCCGTCCAGTAGCTCCGGAACTGAATCTTCCAGGAAGCGAAGGGGGTCTCATCGGGCTCTGAGGATCTTGGGCATACTCCTGCTGCACCAGTCTCCCCTGAAGTTCAGAGGTAAGTGACCGTAGAGACCCCGCAGGGGTACTTGGTACTGTGGCTGTCCTCAGTCACCTGCTCCTGTGTATGTAACAGAGGAGGTTTTTTCCTCAGCTCTGGGAGGATTAGAGAGCTGCCTCCCTGTCAGGGAAAGCACGCCCGATCTCCGTCTCCTCCTTCAGAGTGCCTGTTAGCAGAGCAACAGTCCCATACAGGGATCGACCTGCCTGAAGGGGATCAGGATAAGGTTGATTCTGTTATAGAGGAATCAACAGTGGGGGAACCTTTTCTCAGCATCTCAAGCTGAAAGATTATGGGTTCAGTCTCTGACTAACATGGTCCGATCAGCATTTAAAAATGCACCTTGCGGAACCATCAACCACTACTGTATCCTCGTTGGGGTCGCTAGAAGCCCCCAGACTGTTTGTTCTTTTCCACTTCACCCTTTACTGAAAGGGCTCATTTACCAGGATTGGGAACGTCCTGAGAAAATATTTATTCCCCCAAGAGATTTCCGGTGGTCTATCCCATGGAGGATAAGTTCATCAAAAAAAAATGGAAGGTCCCTACAGTGGACGCAGCCATCTCTTGTATGTATAAATCACTGACATGTCCAGTGGATAATGTCCAAATGTTCAAGAACCCAATAGATAAAAGATTGGAGTCCTTATGAAAATCTGCTTGGTGATACAACCAGCAGTAGCAGCTATTGGGGTCTGCTAAGCAGTGAAGGATCAGTTGAAACAGGTCTTGAGGGACTTGACAGATCAGCAGGCTTTGCCCTAGCTGATCTACCTAGAGCCTTAGGCTTTGCGGTTGACGCCATAGAGGATTCAGTCCATCAGGCCTCCCGCCTTACGCTGTCTATAGTACATATGCGTAGGCTCCTATGGCTCAGAAACTGGTCTGCTGAAGCTCCCTGTAAAGAATGGCTGGTTAGCGTCCCATTTCATGGTGAACGCTTATTCAGGGAAAACCTGGACAAATATATCCAGAAAATTTCCAGCGGTAAAAATACGCTCTTGCCGGTTAAAAGCAGAGTTAGAGGTCCCTCTTTAAGGGGCCTGCTTCTCCAGTCCCTGGGGCATCGGCTGTGTAACAGATCCGACGGCCTCCTCGGTCAAATCCCGGGGGTAAAAAACAGGGACAGTAGCAGGGTAATGAGAAACCCTGGGTCAGGGGAGGTACAAAACCTCCCCCAAAGTTAAATTCATTGAAGCCCCCACTCAGTCGGGTGGGGGGAGGATTCCAGTTGTTCGCAAAGAGACCTGGCGGGACACGATCAAGACAGATAGGTGCTCTCCGCAGTAGGTTTGGGATACAGTTTGGAGTTAAAAGACTCTCCTCCTTCCCATTTTTGAGGTCAAACGTGCCAAGGGATCCCCGGAAGAGAGAGTCCCTCCTGTTGGCACTAGAACAACTATTGCTCCAAGGAGTAATTATGGAGGTTCCCCTGGAAGAATGAGGGTTCAGGTTTTACTCAAACCTCTTTACAGTCCCGAAGCAAACGCGGACGGGAGGCCCATATTAATTCAAAAAGGGCTATACAAATTCCTGTATATCAGGACTTTCCGATGGAGTCGATCCGATCGGTGGCCACTGCCCTACAAGGGGAGGATTGGTTAGCCACGATCGACATCAAAGATGCTTATTTGCACATTCCCATCTTTCCAGTCCACCAAAAATTTCTACGCTTTGCAGTAGAAGGGCGCCATTTTCAGTTCAGAGCCTTACCCTTCGGTCTGGCCACAGCACCAAGAGTGTTCACAAAAATTCTGGCCCCATTATTGGCCAATCTAAGAACACGAGGTGTAACGATAATGGCATATCTAGACGACTTGTTGCTGATGGACCACTCAGTGGAAAAACTAGAAGTGGTTGTTCACGAGACAATCAAGTATCTGGAATATCACGGTTGTATTATCAACCGAGACAAGTCAGCCCTAAAACCAGTCAAAAGTCTGGAATACTTGGGGCTAAGGCTGGATTCAGACCAGAGAAAAATTTTCTTGTCTCGAGAAAAGGGGTCGTCTTTGAGAGATTTGATCCACTTAGTGGGTTCAAAAAGACAGCCATCCATACGCCTGTGCATGAGGCTGCTGGGAAAAATGGTGGCATCATTCGAAGCAGTACCCTACGGTCAATTCCATTCAAGGAAGTTGCAAAGGGCCATACTGTCAGCCTGGAACAAAAAAGTTCAGGCTCTGGACGTACCAATGTCCTTGTCCCCTTCCGTTCGCAGAAGCCTCCGTTGGTGGTTGGTTCCCCGGAATCTGGAAAGAGGGAAATCCTTCAGTCCGATTTCTTGGAAGGTGGTCACTACAGATGCCAGCCTTTTAGGCTGGGGAGCAGTACTGGAGCAATGGTCTCTCCAGGGCAGATGGTCGGATGCAGAAAAGGCCCTGCCCATCAATCTCTTAGAGATACGAGCAGCCCGGTATGCCCTAGTAGCATGGACATCCAAACTCCAAGGGTCCCCTGTCAGAGTTCAGTCAGACAATGCCACAGCAGTGGCATATATCAATCGTCAGGGGGGCACCAGGAGTCGTGCAGCCCAAAGGGAAGTAAATTACATCCTGAGATGGGCAGAAAGATATGTCCCAGCCATATCTGCGGTATTCATTCCAGGGGTGGAGAATTGGAAGGCGGACTTTCTAAGTCGCCAACAATTATGCCCAGGGGAATGGTCCCTTCATCCCGAGGTTTTCCGGACAATATGTCAGCGGTGGGGAACACCGGATGTAGATCTGCTAGCATCCAGGTTCAACACGAAAGTGGACAGGTTTGTCTCTTGGACAAGGGATCCCCTAGCGTGCGGCTCGGATGCCCTAGTGTTCCCTTGGGATCAGTTCAAGCTGATATATGCATTCCCACCGCCACAATTGTTACCTCGATTACTCCGCAGAATCAGGGTAGAAAAGAAACCAGTGATTCTGGTGGCTCCAGCGTGGCCCCGAAGAGCATGGTACGCGGAGATTGTAAAAATGTCTGTGGGGAGTCCTTGGACCCTCCCACATCGTCCGGACCTGCTTTCGCAGGGACAGATATACCACCCTTCCTTACCAGCCCTAGGTTTGACGGCCTGGCTATTGAAGCCCACATTCTAAAAAGGAGAGGGCTCTCTAATGCTGTGGTGTCTACCATGATCAATGCCAGGAAACCGGTATCCAGGCAGATCTACTATAGAATCTGGAAGGCGTACATCGCCTGGTGTGAGGCCAGGAAATGGCATCCACGTAAATACGTAATAGGTAGAATTCTGGACTTCCTACAATGGGCTGTAGATAGGAAGCTTGCCTTGAGTACTATCAAAGGTCAGATTTCGGCCTTGTCAATATTTTTTCAAAGGCCCTTGGCTTCGCATTCACTAGTCAAAGCCTTTATACAAGGAGTGATGCGTATTAGTCCTCCGGTTAATATTCCCATATGTCCATGGGATCTAAACTTGGTTCTGTCGGTTCTACAGAAACAACCATTTGAACCATTACAGCATATTTCCTTAGTGCTTCTCACCAGGAAATTGTTTTTTCTAGTAGCCATTTGTTCGGCTAAAAGAGTATCGGAATTAGCAGCTATGTCCTGTAAGGAGCCATATCTGGTTATCCATAAGGACAGAGTAGTGTTACGTCCTCATCCAGCCTTTCTTCCTAAGGTGGTATCGAGTTTTCATTTGAACCAAGATGTGGTTCTTCCTTCTTTTTTCCCCAAGCCTACTTCGGTAGAGGAAAAGTTATTGCATTCTTTGGATGTAGTAAGAGCAGTTAAAGCTTATCTAAAAGCCACTGCTCAGATTCGCAGAACGGATACTTTGTTTATTCTGCCGGAAGGCCCCAGAAAGGGTCAGGCAGCGTCAAAATCTACTTTAGCCAAGTGGATTCGACAGGTCATAATACAAGCCTATAGCTTGAGAAGTAGACCGCCTCCGTTCAAAGTTAGGGCGCACTCCACGAGAGCAGTTGGAACTTCATGGGCAGTGCATCACCAGGCCTCCCTGGCTCAAGTCTGTAAGGCCGCAACATGGTCTTCAGTACACACGTTTACTAGGTTCTACCAGGTGGACGTTAGAAGTCAGGAGGATGTCGCCTTTGGGCGCAGTGTGTTGCAGGCCGCAAAAGATCCTCATGTCTGATAGCGCTCAGCTTATATATGGTGTATCCCCCCCCTCATTTGGCATTGCTTTAGGACATCCCATTAGTAATGACTATGTCGCTCTGTGTCCCGTGATGTACGAGAAAGAAAATAGGATTTTTATAACAGCTTACCTGTAAAATCCTTTTCTTGGAGTACATCACGGGACACAGAGCTCCCGCCCCTCTTTGGGGACACTTATTGCTTTGCTACAAAACTGAGGTGCTCCCGGATGGGAGGGGCTTATATAGGGGAGGGTACTTCCGGTTTTGGAAGTTGCCAGTGCCAGCACCTGACGGTAACTATATAACCCATTAGTAATGACTATGTCGCTCTGTGTCCCGTGATGTACTCCAAGAAAAGGATTTTACAGGTAAGCTGTTATAAAAATCCTATATTTTTTTGGTGGAATTTGTGTGATTTGGTGGTTGCCTCCCTCCAGCAGTGAGTTTTTTGACATCAGTGGATAAGGATTGTTAGTGGCACATCCCAGTCTTGCCCACTCACCAAAGTTTCCTGAGGTTTGTGGTGGAAGACCCACTAACAATTTGTGGCCCTACCATTTGACATGTTCTGCTCTCAAAGGTTGGAATATTTAGGCCTGATGCTGGACATGGTCCAAGAGTGATCCTACCACAAAACAGATGCTTTGCTCTTAGAACTCAGGTGGAGTTGCACACTGATAAACCCCTTGATCCAGCTTTGCATGAGCGTTTCGGGTAATGATGTTAATCTCCTTCAAAGCAGTTAATTTTGCCCCATTAAATTCTCGGCTCCTCCATCTTAATGTTTTGTTGACATGGGACAGGTGCACACAGTCATTGGACTCCCTGATGCAGTTACACCCTAGAATGAGCCTCTCTGGGCTGATGGGTCTCTTCACGAATGCTAGATATGATCAAAGACCACTGATCGCTCAGTTCTCGGTTTTCACTGAGCGGAGAGCCAGTGCTTGCAGCCACCACGCTCTGTTCTGTTCCTGCAGCGCTCACTAGAGTCCCAGGCTGTGTAAAGGGTGGGAGTGGCTGGCTTAGGCTCCATGACCTACTGAGAGGCTGAGCCAGCTGCCGGTCTGGCATCTGGGCAGATCCCAATATTGTTGGGATCCCTGCAGAGCCTGGACCAGCTCTGTGATGTCAGCCAGCAATGGTCTTTAGCCCATTGTTGGCTAAATCTGGAAAGCAGGTGTTCAAATACTCCTGTGATCCCAGACAGAAGTATGGCTGAAAAGGCTTTTGGCTGTACTTCTCCTTTACTATATTTAATATGGAACCCTTCGTTTTGATGCATGTCATCCTTTAAGTGGTAGCATGGGCTGTTCATGTTATGTTGTAGTGCTGATTATTTCCTCTTCTCTTTTAAGCTTTTACTTGACCGTGCGAAAGAAGACAATTATGGAGCTTGTGGATGGTACAGGCCACAGTCCTCATTATAGTTTACGAACTCTGTGCAGAGCTCTAAGATATGCAGCTTCAAATCCATGTAGCAACATTCAGCGTTCTCTATATGAGGTAAACCTACTATTTTCTGCTGTTAAAAGTCTAATTCCAGTATACAACCCGAATTTCAAAGAAGGTGGGACGTTGTGTAAATTCTACATAAAAACAGAGTGCAATGATTTGCAAATCTCATAATCCCATATTATATTAACAATAGAAAACCATGTGAAATGTACAGTATCTGTCAAAAGTGAGCACACCCCTCACGGTTTTGTAAATATTTTATATCTTCATGTGACAACACTGAAGAAATGACACTTGGCTACAATGTAAAGTAGTGAGTGTACAGCTTGTATAACTTTGTGTAAATTTGCTGTCCCCTCAAAATATCTCAACACACAGCCATTAATGTCTAAACCGCTGGCAACAAAAGTGAGTACACCCCTAAGTGAAAATGTCCAAATTGTGGCCAAAGTGTCAATTTTTTGTGTGGCTCCATTATTATCCAGCAATGCCTCTTGGGCAAGGAGTTCACCAGAGATTCACAGTTTGCCACTGGAGTCCTCTTCCACTCCTCCATGAAGACATCACGAAGCTGGTGGATATTAGAGACCTTGCGCTCCTCCACCTTCCGTTTTTGAGGATGCCCCATAGATGCTCAGTAGGGTTTAGGTCTGGAGACTAGCTTGGCCAGTCCATCACCTTTACCCTCAGCTTCTTTAGCAAGGCAGTGGTCGTCTTGGAGGTCTGTTTGGGGTCGTTATATTGGAATACTGCCCTGCAGCCCAATCAATGAAGGGAGGGGGATCATGCTCTGCTTCAGTACGTCACAGTACATGTTGCTATTTGTGGTTCCCTCAATGAACTGTAGCTCCCCAGTGCCTGCAGCACTCATGCAGGCCCAAACCATGACATTCCCACCACCATGCTTGACTTTGCAAGAGACGCTTGTCTTTGTACTCCTCACCTGGTTGCCGCCACACACGCTTGACACCATCTGAACCAAATAAGTTCATCTTGGTCACATCAGGCCACAGGACATGGTTCCAGTAATCCATGTCCTTAGTCAGCTTGTCTTCAGCAAACTGTTTACGGGCTCTCTTGTGCATCTTTAAAAGCGGATTTCCTTCTGGGATGACAGCCATGCAGACCAATTTGATGCAGTGTGCAGCGTATAGTCTGAACACTGACAGACTGACCCCCGACCCCTTCAACCTCTGCAGCAATGCTGGCAGCACTCATGTCTATTTTCCAAAGACAACCTCTGGATATGATTCTGAGCACGTGCACTCAACGTTTTTGGTTGACCATGGCGTGGCCTGTTCTGAGTGGAACCTGTCCTGTTAAACCGCTGTATGGTGTTGGCCACTGTGCTGCAGCTCAGGTTCAGGATCTTGCCAATCTTCTTATAACATAGGCCATCTTTATGTAGAGCAACAATTCTTTTTTTCAGATCCTCAAATTTCTCTGCCGTGAGGTGCCATGTTGAACTTCCAGTGACCTGTATGAGAGAGTGAGAGCGATAACATCAAATGTAGCACACCTGCTCCCCATTCACATCTGAGAGCTTGTAACACGAATGAGTCACGTGACATCGGGGAGGGAAAATGGCTAATTGGGCCCAATTCTGACATTTTCACTTGGGGGTGTACTCACTTTTGTTGCCAGCGGTTTAGACATGGTTGTGTTATTTTGATGGGACAGCAAATTGACACTGTTACACAAGCTGTACACTCCCTACTTCACATTGTAGCAAAGTGTATTTCTTTCAGTGTTGTCACACGAAAACGTATAATAAAATATTTACAAAAACTTGAGGGGTGTAATCTTGTGAGATACTGAATAAAAATTGAGAAAATGTACCATTATAAGATAAAAGTAAGGTAAGGTTGAAATTGACAGCAACATGTCTCTAAGTTGTGACAGGGGAACAAAAAGCAGTGTTTACAGCATGTCATGC
Source organism: Rana muscosa (assembly GCA_029206835.1). Taxonomy (NCBI): domain Eukaryota; kingdom Metazoa; phylum Chordata; class Amphibia; order Anura; family Ranidae; genus Rana; species Rana muscosa. The sequence goes on from CM055122.1 coordinate 548,246,429, forward strand.
ATAACCTATGTCTGAATTGTCTGTACTGTGCTAGTCATGTTAAAAGAAGGGTTTTTAAAAAAAAAAAAAAAAACGCACTGTACATACTTAGATGGCTGCAGCTGTCCAAACCTAAATCTTAGAGGTTAATCAAAGAACAGCCCCAGTAGCAACTGCTTGTGGGCATCTGAATGCACACTAAACACAATAAATTGGTGGTTAGGTCTTTTCAGTCCTATGTGAGTTTCCAAAATTGACCCTAATGTCCCTTTCGCATTTGTGCAACCCGAAAGTCGTGCGATTTCGCTGCGACTTGAAGCAATGCCTGTGTAATGTTGAGGTCTATGGACCTCAAGTCGCATCAAAGTCTGACCAAAGTAGTGCACTTTAAAAAGTACTACTTTTTAGTATTACGTTTTAAATCGCACAGATATGTCTGGTACTCGTTGAAAACCATGGGGTATGACTTGTCACGCGTCTTTGCAGTCCCAAGTCACAGGACAAGTTGAAAAGTGTGAAAGGGGCCTAAAGTATTTTGGTTTGATATAGTGTGGGATCTTGGAATCATTATTTGAACTTTGATGAGGTCCTTTTTAGAATGAGGTCTTAGGTTGAACTTAATAGATGAAGCGGAGTCTGCCCAGTGTTTGCTTCAGTTTGCTAAAATTTGACTGGATCTGTGTAAACAATGTTAATCTCCTTGGTTGGGAATATTCATATTTTATAGTTGGAGGCATTCGATTTTAAAGTCTTAGCAATAGATTGTATGTATTTCTTTGACTGTGTTCTTCTTCTTTTTTTTTTTTTTTAGGGATTTTGCCTCTCCTTCCTTACACAGCTTGATAGAGCATCTCATTCAACAGTACAGGGATTAATATGCCGTCATATTGTACAATCTGGCAACATTAAAAGTCTTCTGAAGCAGGTACTGTAATTTTATAATGCAATCTTAAACACACAAGCAAACCTTTTAATATACTGCAGCTTACTAATGCTTAGATGTGATGGCTGTATTAGTTTCCTTTTTACACTTTCTTCTATTTTCATCTGGTGATTAAAGCAGTAAGTCTGTTTTTTAGAAGCTCAAGCTCTCCAGCAGAATGTTGCAGTTTACCTGGATGAGACAAACCACTTAAAGGATAAGTTCATCTTTGGGAAAATGTTGCATGTTCCACCTGTCTTTTAGGGTGCAACATGTTCCCACTACTGCAGCTGCTGGCCGCTCCACTGCATCTAGTGACAGCAAGCGGGGATTTTTTTTCTTTAAACCTGCAAAAAGATGCATGTGTTTTTTTTTTTTTTTTTTTTTTTTTTTTAAAGGTGAACTTATCTTTTAAAGTGAAACTTTAGTCAGAGAATTTAGTCCTGCTAGATCACTTTAGGCTGGACCCTTTTGCAGGTATAGCTATGTAAAACATTAAAAATAAGTGCCTATGTTATTTAAAATCCAGTAATACGTTGTGCCATTCTGCTCTGGTTATGCTCAGTTACTCTCTATTTTTGGCATTGTGCCAAAAATCAGAACTACTAGAGGCAGATCTGCTGACAGCCTAACGATTTTCTGCTGCTCAGGGGTTCTGGGCTTCAGCCAAATGGCAGCTATCGGCAAGAAAAAGGAGCAATGCTTGAAGCATCTTACAGCACACACTAATTTTTATAACATAATTAGGGTGGCATGTATGGTCCTTGCTAAAGAACATTATTTTTATCTATTTGTTATGTGTAAAGTTCCGCTTTAACACTGGCAGGGATGATTGAGTAAAGATGGTAAACTTGTTGGAATAAAACAAGAGAACCGGATGAGCAGAAGTTCAATTTTTGGGTGGAACTCCGCTTTAAGTCTGCTAATACATTTACCACTGCTCGTCCCACAAACTGACAATGCTGCTTTTGGCTGTACTCATTCATCCAGAGTGGTGCATCACTAATACAGGAGGGGTGTTACTGGCCAGTTTACCAGGTGAAAACAGAGCGGGGGAAAAAGCCAAAGAAAACTGATGCAGCCACCATATCTAGTGATTGGTAAGCTGCAACATATAATACCTTTTTGGTTTTGGGTTTAACACCACTTTAAAGCTTCAAGTTAAATTGTTTGGTTCCTGATTTTCTTCCATGTCTATTTACATTATTATGATTATGGTCTTGCAGTTTTTTTCTTTTTCCAGGCTTATCACAAAATGCGTGTTTACATTTTTAAAACCATGTAATCAAATGATGGTTTGGTTTGTGATTGAGGAAAGGATCCCATCTACATTTTTTCTTAATGATTGATTTTGCATCTGGTTCCAGAATATTTTATAATCTACAAATGTGAATTTAGTATTGCAGATTACGTATTGATCTTCTGAAAGAGTAGCTTTGTGTAAATCTTTCTTCACAGCCTCTTCCTGAGCCCCATGGCGGACGCTTTGTTCAGATAGAAGGCTACTGGATTGCTGTGGGGGATAAGAACCCAGCAATAGATGAAAGTTATATCCTAACACCCTCAGTAAAGCTCAATCTCCGAGATCTTGTTAGAGTCGTCTCTGCAGGGTATGTAGACAACATTTTGTTGTGTGTTTTATATACTTAAATATTGCTTATCACACTGAACCTTAGATTTCATCCCAATCTTTTCTGAGTAATCTTTTTTAAAATGGCGAAAGCTTATGGTGGTTTTAGGCAGGGAAACGCTTCTCTTTAAATGTCCTGAATGTGCAATCTTGTGTATTTTGCCAACAGTTGGTATGCTACACATGTTGTATTGCACACCATAATGAGCTAAAATCAGATTTTAATTTAATTAATTGGAAAGTGCTGCTTTTGTGTATCTTTTTGTATCGGGCCACATGTGACCACTTTTTATGTTTTAAGGAACCATCCAGTACTTCTACAAGGAGAAACATCTGTTGGCAAAACAAGTTTGATTCGCTGGCTGGCTTGCGCTAGTGGGAATCATTGTGTGAGGATTAATAACCATGAACATACAGACATCCAGGAATATATTGGCTGCTATACGTCCGATGCTTCCGGAAAACTTGTATTTCAGGAAGGTAAATGTTTTTTATCATGTGTAGCTTGTGTTAAGTAGTGGTACTTAACAATTCACTAATCACTGAGGTTAAAGAGGTTGTAAAGGTTTGTGTTTTCTCACCTTAATGCATGTCTGTGTGAAAGGGCCCTAACCCAGATATTGGGCAAAAAAGTAAAATGTAAAGTGCAGCGCTAAAAAAAATTGTGCGATTCAAGCTGATACAAAAGTATATGCAACATGTGATAACAATAAAGTGCAAATGTGGAAAACCAGCTGTAACTAATGTACAATAATAGCATGTGTGACCAACACAATGCATAAATACTCATGTTATGCTGTAAAGTGCAATAGCATATAAAGTGCCAAATGGTAAAAACAGTACAAATGTGAAGAGTTCATAAATGGCTGGAATTCAATGAAGATCCCATGTGAAATATGGAGCGTAGATCAAATGCTTGCCTGCGTGATGCCCATCACCACAGTGAGGTAAAAGGCTTACCAGAAAGCCTGCGATCACCCTTACTCAGGAGGGTCACAAAGCGCTACTTGACTCAAGGATCCACTGAAAGGATATCCAGATATCCAGATGTCCTAAGCGTCTCCCACCAGAAGCTTCCACAAACACTGGGCGATGATCAGATAGCCTCAAAATTAGGAAATGCAGATATGCAAAAAGACTCCAATAGTGCAATATTGTCTCCTTTGGGTGTTTAATAGTAAGTATTGCAGTGCTGCATACAAATATTCTGGCTCAAAAACGAGTTTCCAGTACAAATGGATAAAAAAATTCCTTGCAAGTAAAACAAACGTACATAAGCGTGCACAGAGCGTGTATGCTCAGAGTCCCGACAATTGTTTCGTCAGATGTGATGTCATCAGGGGTACCCTTATCTGACTAAACATATTCTATTGGACTTTACAGCATAAGGTGTGTATTTATGCATTGTGTTGGTCACACATGCTTTTATTGTACATTAGTTACAGCTGGTTTTGCATGCAGTTTAAATGCATTTTGCGGCTTTTGTTTTTTTCCTCTTTAAACACACTGTATATAGCTGGTTGCTAAGGAGTGGGCCAGGAAGCCACCCGCCACGTTTTTAACCCCCTGCTCCAAAGCACCCCCACTGTGTTGGTGGCATGTGGCCTGGTTTGGTTCAGGAGTAGGGAGCGGGTTCATCAGTTGTTAAGGACGTGGCGGCTGGCTTCCCAGCCTGCTCTTTAGCAGCCAGCTATATACAGTGATTTTAAAGGGGGAGGGGAGAAGAACCGTAACACTTACGTTTTGGTGCGACTCTAATAACTTCTCTCACATGCAAAGCGCGGGCAAGTCCCCAACCCTTTCCAAAAACGCACCGGCTGCAAGGTGTACATCCGGCAAGGACAATTGGCAGGCAGACTTCCTCAGCTAGCAATGTCTGGACCCAAAGCAGTGGTTCCTATGCTCAGAGGTGTTCCAGGACCTGTGTCGTGGAATACTTTATTTTTAACTCCAAGAAACTGGACAGGTTCATCCCCAAGTACAGGGATCCTCTAGCAAAAGTATTTTATGTTGTAGTGACAGTGAGATCTTTACTCCCTGATCTGTCTTTCCTCCCCTGCTTTGAAAGGTTGCACTGATGGTCATTATTGCACTGGAATTTCCAAGCGCATGTGGTTTGCTGAGTTTTTGCAGCTCAGACTCTGAGGGACTAGTTACTGTCCAGCATTTTGAAGTATATATGGATAAAATGTACGTGTTCAATCCAGAGACCTGGTAGAGCAGGTTGGGCGGTTCAGCAGATCATCATCCAAGCTCAGTCAATAAAATTGGGTTTCTGTCAAGGCGCACTTCTAGACTGTGTGCTTTTTGACTTTTCAGTGTCAAGCAACTGTTTTCTGATTGCAAGGCTGCCACCTAGTCTGATGTTCTTCCATTCTCAGGTAGACATGTTGGCTTCACCTGACGCCAGCATCGGGTAGAAAGTCCCTCAGGCAACTTTTTGAGCTGAAAGCAGTCAACAGTTTTTTGTTTTTTGCGCCTGTTAGCATTTGTATGCTGTATAGCTCCACCTCTTTGTCGCACCGCTTTTGGATGTCCCGGCAGTCTAAGAATTTTTGTGCCCCACAATGAAACAAGAATATAAAATATTTGTACTGCCTTTTTTTTTTTTTTTATAGCTGCCAGTGTACAAGTCATCCTGCTTAATATACAGTAAATATATCCAAGGTTTGCAGTTTTACTTTCCTAATCTCTTTGATTTAGGGGTTCTAATTGATGCAATGAGAAAAGGTTACTGGATCACACTGGACGAACTGAATTTGGCTCCAACAGATGTACTTGAAGCTCTCAACAGATTGCTAGATGACAACAGAGAACTGTTCATTACGGAAACACAGGAAGTGGTAAAGGCACATCCACGTTTTATGCTTTTTGCCACACAGAATCCACCTGGCATTTATGGGGGCAGAAAGGTTTGTTTTTTTTTTATATATATTTTTTTTAAAATAATTGAATACACATATATATATATATATATATATATATATATATATATATATATATATATATATATATATATATATATAGTGTGTGTTTTCAATAAAAGAAATAACACGATTGGATGGTTTTTGCTGTTGAATTATGGAGAAAATTTAATAAATGTTGATAAAATTTTTAACAGGTGTTATCTAGGGCTTTCCGTAACCGATTTGTGGAGTTACATTATGATGAGCTTCCAAGTGCTGACCTGGAAACAATTTTGCATAAGCGCTGCAACCTGCCACCATCTTATTGTAATAAATTGGTTGCTGTTATGCTAGAGTTACAGGTAACTTATATATTTATAATTCACGTTTATCATGATTGTTAAATGTGTTGCAACATTTTCTAAATCCTTGTTAGATTAAAGAGTAACTCAACATTTGTTGAGGAAAAAAAACACTCCCTTCTGGGTGATCTATGTACATTTGCAAAGATTATTTTAACAAACTTAGTTGCAGGTTCTTACTTTTTTTTTTTTTGTTCTGAAGAAATAGTGGTTTGTGTGTTTATGTAAAAGTAAAAAAGAAACTGCGCTAAGATCAGAGGCAATCATGTGTCCACAAGGAATGCCTAAAGTACAAACGTAAAGCAGCGACTCTTCTGTAAACTACAAACAGTGTGTGACCTAGTTCTAGTGTTGGAACGTTTTCAGTGTTTTATTGAAGTCTGTTCACGGTCCCAAAAAAAGAGGGCACAGTACACCCTATTCTGGACCTTTTTCTTCTTCTATTGACTTCATCAAGGATGCCTACCTGCACATTCCAATATGTGCCTGACACCAGCGATTCCTCCATTTTGCTATGAGAGGCGCACGATCAGTTTGTGGCATTTCCCTTTGGTCTCGCCTCCGCTCCACGGGTCTTCACGAAAGTGTTGACTCGGTCTGGCGTTGCTGAGGCGGTGTGGACTTTTGTGGTTCTGGGCTACCTGGACAACCTCCTTCTGTGAGTGGAGTCCTCTGCTACCCTAATGGGCGACATGGAGATCGCTATTCAGACTCTGAGCTTTGGTTGGCTTCTAAACTACCAGAAGTCTGCTCTGATTCCAGCCAGGTAATTGGATTATCTGGGCCTGACTCTAGATTCAACTCTGGTCAGAGTGTTCCTTCCCCTGGACAAACTTCAGAAGTTGCATGCTGTGACTCATCTACTGTCCAGCAGTTGGGCCTCCCTGCGGACTTGCATGCGGGAACTGGGCCTGATGGTATCTACCTTTTTTGAGGCGGTTCTGTTTGCACAGTAACATACGAGACCCCTGCAAAAGGAGACCCTGGTGAATTGGGACAAATGTCCGGGGTCTCTGGACAAGAAGATTCAGCTGAGCCAGAAAACCAGGGGTGTCCCTGGTCCTGGTGGCTTTGCTCTCTGCCTCTTCAGTAGGGCAAATCCTGTCTCCCCTTTTTTTGGGCAATAGTCACCATTGATGCTAGTCTGTCCAGGTGGGGAGGTGTCCTGGGCCTGAGCTCCACTCAGGGTCACTGGACACTGGAGGAATCCAGACTGCCAATCAACATCTTGGAACTTCGGGCGTTCAGACTATGTCTGGATCATTGGACGGATCGACTTCAGGGGCTCCCAGTACCGATTCAGTCGGACAATGCCACGGCGGTGGCCTATGTCAATTACCAGGGAGGAAAAAAGTGTTGGTCGGCCCTGGAAGTAGCCGTCATCCTCCGCTGGGCAGAACGGTCCGTTCTGCCCGTCTCCGCCGTCCACAATTCAGGAGTGGAAAACTGCCAGTCGAATTACCTCAGTCAACGGGTATTGGACCACAGGCAGTGGTCCCTCCTACCTGGATCTATTTCATCAGATATGTCTCCGATAAAGCACTCTCGGTGTAGATCTGTTGATGTCCCGGCTCAACAGAAAGGTACAGAGGTTTGTGGTCAGGTCACGGGATACTCTGGCAGGCGCCACAGGCGCTCTGGTGGCCCAATGGGGCCAGTATCTAATCTACGCCTTTTTTTTCCTCAACGCTTCTACCATGGCTTTTGCGCAGGATCTAGACCAGTTTCCGGTTATACAAGTGGCCCTGGACTGGCCTCTTCGGTCTTGGCACGTCCATCTGGTTGTCGTCTCTCCTTGGTGGCTGCCTCTCAGGGAGGATCTACTGTCCCAAGGGCCGATCTTCCATCCTGCTTTAGTCTCTGGCTTTGACGGCCTGGCTGTTGAAAGCCAGGTGCTGATAGAGATTTGCCTGCGTTGGTGGTCCAGACACTGCTAAAAGCTAGGAAGTCTACCGCTGGGAAGATGTGCCACCGGATGTGAAAAGCTTACATTTCAGGGTGTGAGTCGATTGGAGCTCGCCCTCATTCCTTTTTCAGTGGCTCAAATCTTGACCTTTCTTCAATGAGGCATTGAGCAGGAATTGGCCTTGAGTACCCTCAAGGGCCAGGTGTCGGCCTTGGTGGTCTTCTTTCAGCGTCCCCTGGCCTTGCACTCCCTGGTGCGTACTTTTTTTTCCCCCCAAGGGGATCTACATCTGACTCCACTGGTGCGGTCTCCTCCTCCTGCCATGGGGTTTGAGCTTGGTGCTTTGAGTTCTCCAGAAGCCTCCCTTTTGAAAATATTCGGGGGATTCCCCTGCTTATTCTGTCTCAAAAAGTGGCCTTTTTTGGTGGCCATCGTCTCTGCTTGCAGGGTGTTGGAACTGGCGGCGTTTTCTTGTCGTACACCTTACCTGGTGGTCCACAAAGATAAGGTGATTCTTCGCCCTTGTCAGTCTTTCCTTTCTAAGTCTGTGATTTCCATTTAAATAAAGACATTGGGGGTTATTTACGAAAGGCAAATCCACTTTGCACTACAAGTGCACCGAAAGTGCAGTCGCTGTAGATCTGAGGGGGATATGCAAGGAAAATAAACAGCGTTTTAGCTTGCACATGATTGGTTGATAAAATCAGCAGAGCTTCCCCTTATTTCAGATCTGCCCCTCAGATCTACAGCGACTGCACTTCCAAGTGCACTGCTAGTGCACTTGTAGTGCAAAGTGGATTTTCCTTTAGTAAATCAACCCCATTGTGTTTCCTTCCCTGTGCCCCAGGCCAAAACATCCTAGGGAATATGCCTTGCGTGCCCTGGATTCGGGTGTATTTGGCAGCCACTGTGTCTTTTCGAAGTTTACACTCAATGATTTTTGATCGCGGATGGGTCAAGAAAGGGGCTGTCCGCTTCTTCTGCGACCATTTCTAGATGGATCAGACAGATGGTGACTATTCTATCAGGGTTCAGGTTACTCCTTTCCCTGTTACAGCGCACTCTACTTGCGTGCTTAGTGCTTCTTGGGCCTTCCATCAGTGGTGCAAGTTTGCAAGGCGGCCACTTGGTTAATCGGTGCACACTTTAACTAAATTCTACAAAGTGGATGTGTTGGCATCTGCGGATGCTTCTTTTGGCCGCAAGGTTTTGCAGGCTGCTTCTTAGAGGGTCTAACCCTCTAGAGCAGTGGTTCTCAACTCCGGTCCTCAGGGCCCACTAACAGGCCAGGTTTGCAAGATAACTGAAATAAATCACAGGTGATATCCTTTGCTGCTCAGTGATTGCGGTATTCTAGCCTGCATCTCCCCAAGGTAATACTTAAAATCTGGCCTGTTAGTGGGTCACGAGGACAGGAGTTGAGAACCACTGCTCTAGAGGGTGTTTTGTTCAGGTTGTGCCCCAGTTCTTGTTGAGCTTCTGTTACCTAGATGGCTCTTGTGTTTAGCCATGGGATTTTGTGGTTTTTCCACCCCCTCCATGTTTTGGCACTGCCTTGGGATGTCCCTATGTTTCTGAATAAGGAAGCGCTGTCTGTCAATGAACGAATGAGAAATTGAATTTTTGGCTTACCGTAAAATCCATTTCTCATTTAGACGAAGCAGTTCATTGACACCCAGCATCCACCCCTCTAAGGAGTTTTGATACTTCTGACACTGCTGGTTACTAAACTGAAAGCCTATAGCAGAGAAGGGGATGTATACCACCTAGGGCTGCCCATAGGTGTAGCCAAGTCTTTTTTCTGCCTAGTGTCTTCCTTCTGTAGGGGGCGGTATAACCCTATAGTTCTGAATAAAAAGGCGCCATGTCAATGAACTCTGAGAAATAGATTTTACGGTAAGTCAAAAATCCAATTTTTTGTTGAAGGGGATGCCCAAAATCTGACTTGTATCTTAATGCCAATCAGGAAATTACTTATCTGGTGGCCATTTGTACACCACCTGTGTACAGTACGCCTCCTTGTAGCCATATTGCATTTTACAGAAAATTAGCTGCAGATTGGAAATGAAAGGTCATTTTTATTAACATTATTATGACTTGTGTAGCAATTTGTGTGTGTATATATATATGTGTGTGTGTGTGTGTGTGTGTGTGTGTGTGTGTATATATATATATATATATATATATATATATATATATATAATATTACATACATAAATTTTTTTTTTTTACTTTAAAGTCCAACGCCAGGATTTACATTTTTTTTTTTAAATATAAATTTTTTTAAATTATCATTATACATAGGACAGTCGTTCCATTTGATCTGATACATCCAGTAAATAACACAACACAATTTTATACAAATTCAAATATATAGCATCAGTCCAAATTCATAAACTTATATATACTATCCATACAGAACGACCCTTATCCTACCCATATCAAAACATAAACTTTAAATAGAGCCGTCTGGACTCGACCGCTTACTATCCTAAATATACAAACAATCCACTGTACTTTGGTCACCTTCATAATCAAAGGAAGAAGAAAAAAAAAAACCCCCACCGGTAGGAAAAGTTGAGGATCAGCAAATCACCAGTATTAAGTCAATCACGATACGAATAGGGTCTTTCCTTCCTCCGAAAATTTAAATATATTCCAAGAATCCCAGGTTTGGGAGTAAATTTCATATCGATTTTGTCCCAAAAATACCAACTCTTCCATCTTATTTACCTCTTCAATTCTTATAAGCCATGAAGATATTGTAGGAGGTCTCACATCTCTCCATTGCCGTGCAATACACGATCTAGCAGCATTAAAGAGATGGCGTAAAATTGATTTATTATATCCTTTCCCCGGTACGCTAGAAACATGTAACAAAAAAAGGGCTGGGTATTCCGGCAGGGTATAATCTGTAAATTTCTGCGAAATTCGATATACCTCCTTCCAGAAGTGTTCCAACTTCGGGCATGCCCAAAAAATATGAAGTAAAGTGCCCCTCTCTATTTGGCATCTCCAACATTTATCCGAGATCAAGCACTAATATTTATGAAGTAGCGAGGGTGTACGATACCATCTCGTCATAAGTTTAAAATTTGTTTCCTGTGCACGGGTACATATTGATGATTTTAGAGCGTTGTGTGTAATCTGCCTTTGTTGTAAAGGGGAGAAGGACCTTTCTAATACCGTTGCCCATTTGTTTAGAAAGGGGGGGACATACTCTGGGGGAGCCACCAATAACGCATATATTTGTAAAAGTGTATGAGAACATGGACCAGTCTCCTCGCATAATTTTTCTAAGGTAGTCATTGAAATCTGTCCGGTGGTGGTAATGTTTTAAAAAAAAATGTCGTAACTGAACTCCACTCCAGAAGTTGAGACCAAAACGGTAATTTACTGAGGTCAGGGCAGCGAGTGAAGGCCACGTCGCAGATTGTGCAAAATGCGAAGCCTGATAGCATTGTGACTCTAACAGTTTCCTAAAAGGTCCATCTTGTAGTCCCGGTGGAAAGCAAGGGTTCCCCACTATAGGGTAAAGAGGGGAATTTGCGGATGAGAATCGAGTAGTCGTGCATATCCGGGAGCATATCTGCAAGGTAGGCCCCAAGGTTGGGTGTTTTTTGAGAGCAACCTCAAGATCTCAAACACCAAACCGCCCGTCGCAATGGGACCCTACATTGTGATTGCTCAATCTTAGGCCATAGTTTAAACTCTGTATGCCTGCACCAATCTATTACTCTCCCCATATGAGCCGCCTGATAATATTTCTGCATATCCGGTACTGCTAAACCGCTGTGTTGCTTGGGCATGGTTATTAATCTTCGTTGTAGTCTAGGCCTCTTATAGTTCCAGATAAATTTGGTTATTGGCGCATTAATCTGTTTGAAAAATTTGAAGGGAATATGAATCGGTAATGTTTGAAAAAGATAGGTGAATTTGGGAAAAAATTACATTTTGATCATATTGCATCTCCCAAACCAAGAAAAAATACCATGTTGCCACTTATAAAATAAGCTCTTTAGGCTCCATGTACACAGAAGCTCAAAAACGGTTGTTTTGAACGCCAGATTTCTGGCCGAAAAAGCTGCTTTAAAATATAGCTTTTATCAGCGTTTTTTACTAGCTTTTATTAGCGTTTTTCAGTGTAGCGTTTTAGCTTTTTTTTTTTTTCAATGGATCAAACGCTAAAAAACGCTGGCGACCAGCGATTTGAGCGTTTATCGTTTTTCAGCGGTTTACGTTTTTTTTGCATTATTTCTCGCTGAAAAAGGGCACTTTGAACGCAAATTTCTTGCGTTCAAAAAAAAAAGCCCATTAACTCCACTGCTCATTAACGCTAGAAAATGCTTATGTGTACATGAACACATAGGCTAACATAGAGTGCAGTTAATGGGCTTTTAAACTGCAGTTTATTGGCGTTTTTTTTATCAGCTTCAGTGTACATGGAGCCTAACTCTACAAAGTAAAGGTGGGAAGTTCCTCTCATACACTTGATTTAATTTGGGAGGAATATAAGTACCCAGAGATTTAAGGGCCGTAGGGGTCCATCTGAAATTAAAGTTTTGTTTTTAAGGTATTTATCTGCAGCACTGACATGGATACCCCCATTGCCTCTGATTTAGACATATTTATTTTAAGGTAAGATAGTTCACTGTATTGATGATGTAATTCTTTTAGGAGGTTTGGTTAAGATATATAGACGGTTTAGTCAGTGGGAATAGAAGATCATCTGCATACGCAGATACCTTTATAGTCTATTCCTCCGGCTTGTATCCCCGTTATGTCTGAGTTCTGCCTTATTCTGCACAGAAATGGCTCCAATTAGAGTGCAAAAAGGAGAGGTGATAGGGTACACCCTTGACAACACCAGGATTAAAAAAAAATACACCCATGCAGTGGGACCACCCACACAGCATGCTTGAATGCTTGTTCTATCTAGGAGTTTAAGTACTTGAAGGCTTTAGTACTTAACTCACACCTTGCTCATACCTTAATCTGGACATTAACCCTGTTCTGTATGCTGAAGAAGCTGGAGTGTGATCTGAACTGGTAACAACAGCCTGCGGGGCACAGGTTGCAGTGCTAAAGGGAACCTGCTGGAGTAAGGTATTAACTTTATTCATGCACTCAAAGACATAAGTATTTAACCCTTGTGTCAATGCAAGGGTGGATTTTTTTAAATTCCAGCAATTGGTTTTGAATTTTTCCTGATTTTGTATTTCAGTCTCTTAGAAGAGGATCATCAGTGTTTGCAGGAAAGCATGGCTTTATTACGCTCCGTGATCTCTTCCGCTGGGCTGAGAGGTACCGTCTGTCTCAGCAAACAAACCATGAATATGACTGGCTTCAGCACTTGGCAAATGATGGTATAAAAATGTCTTCCTTTGTTATACAATGCAAAATCATGATGGTAAAAGCTGCAAAACTCTAAGTACTTTCTTCACTTTAAAATAGGTTTTATGCTACTGGCTGGAAGAGTAAGGAAACAGGAAGAGGTGGATGTTATACTGAAAGTCCTAAAAAAGTGTTTTAAGAAAGACGTGGTGCCACAAGCCCTCTTCTCTGCAGAAAATGTTCAGAAGCAATTAGGTGAGTCTATTCCTTTTATAAACCAAAAAACATTAAAATTATTACGTCTCGTGTATTTAGTCTTTTTTTTAATTTTTTTTTATGACAAACATGTTATACTTGCCTGCTCTGTGAAATCTTTTTTTGCAGAGCAGCCTGGATCCTGCTCTTGTCGGGTCCCTCTTCGCTGCTCCTGACCCCTTCCTCCTGTCGAGTGCCCCCCCACAGTAAGCAGCTTGCTATGGGACAGCCGTGCTGCAGCGCCGTGTCCATTCGGCCTCGCCCCTCTCTCTCCTGATTGGCTAACTGACTTTGACAGCCACGGGAGCAAATGCTGCTGCTGTGTCTCAGCCAGTCAGGAGGGCACTCTGGTGCACGTGTCCATGTCTTTCTGACCCAAAAGACAGGTATACTAGCCAGATGTCTAAGGTACATGACAGCGACCCCCTGTCTATTGAGTAAAGTTGGGTACACTTTTATTTTTATTTTTTCCCCCACTCAGCCAGTAAACTGAAAGGAAAACAAGCTAATCTATTCCTGCATCCACATCCAATGTCCAGGACATTGTGTTCTGACAGCAAGGACTCTTCGTTGTCAGAATACACTGACCGGCGCTTGGACCGATTTGTTGCAAGTTTCTGATTGATGAAGGTTTTGCAGCAGTCCCATTCTCCACTTCTAACCAGTGACTTCTGTCTAATGGGGAGGGTTGCACAAAGATCGAAATCCATCTGGTCCATGCTGAACTGGCCAAATTTTGATCCGTGCGTACCTAGCTTTAGTCTGTGCTGGAACAGGCAGATATTTAGGTATATATGAATCAGCGCAATGAAGAAAGTACTGCCAGAAAGAAACAGACAAAGGAACGGCTGTCTCTACTGTTAACTGCCACCTGAGTGTAGTAAATAGTTGAGAGAAAAATGGGGGAGCAGATGTGGCGCTGTTCAGTGTTGTCTTATTGGGTAAAAAGTGCAGTGGTGTTGTGATAAATCTGTACCATATAGGTAAATAGACATAATAATAAAACAAATAACCATGTGTGTTACTATGTAAAATAAGTGAATAAAAATAATGCATTAATAAACATCAACCAGTGCTAAAAGAATTGGTAAAATCCAAAAATATATATATAAATTCCCCAAAAATAGTAATGTGACTTGAATCCTTAAATATATACAAAATTTTTTTGAAGCTTTAAAGTTTATGTGCTTGATGAAAGTTCGTGAAGCGTGCTTTGTGCAAAAAACTATCTTTTAAAAGTGATCACAGCAAAACGTGGTTCTCTGTGCTCTTACATAAGCTGCACTCACCATATTTTCCTTACCCTCTAGGTGTATTAGACATTCACAGTGTTAGCCACTGTGGGGCACTCTGGCAGATCTATCTGTTGTGCTGGTAGTGGAACTCCAAAGATAACCAATATGAAGGAAGAAAAAAAGGGTACACCCAATAGTGTAATACCGTTTGTACACAGCTTTATTGGTTTAAAAGATATATGTAAAGGGGTACTCACATTTAGTAAAAGTTAAAAGCGCATAAAAGTGCATACAATGCTGACTGTTAGGAAGTGGTGCGGTCTTTGCTCTACTGGTTTCGTCGTAGTGATGTTATCGCTACACTTCCTCTAAAGCAAATCGCGATCAGCTATATGCGGCAGCCATTTTGGATGAGATTTGCAGACCGAAGTCCGCAGGTGTCTCAAAAAGCAATGGCCATTTTGGGTGCGATTATGCAGACCGAAGCCCGCAATGAATTATGGTGTTTCATTTTGTAAACAGCTGCCTACATGGGAATTGTTTACCGCCGCCTTGTTTGGTGGTATATTGAGTACCGGAGCCAACACCCCTAGTAATTTGCGGTGTAAATAGAAGAAAAATCCTGTATGTGGACCGGAATACATTTGGTATATTTAGACAGCCGCTAAACATGAGAATGTCGGGGCGTGGCCTGACGCAGCATGTGAGCAGACGTTCCTCTCTGCAGCTCCAAGATCCCTCTGCACAATCCTTCGCAATCCTGCTAACCTGCCAAACCAATCGGCCCAAAACTTTCTCCAGACACCCAAGAGGGACCCTGCTACTCATCCACGGAAGAATTTTGGTGGATGGGAGGAAGAAAAGGGAGAAAACAGCCCCCGGTCAGGATGAATATTACCACTCGGTCCTCCCAAGATGGCCGCCGCTCCACCATGCTACATGTGCCTCTCTCATCTACACCGGAACTCTTCGGTGACGATTTGGACCCCTCACTACCACCATCCCCTGGGGCTTCAGCCCCTTCAATACCCCTGGCCCACCTCGCTCCGAGTGATGACGGTCTCGAGGAGGGGCCGGAACCGGAGCCCACCTTGCTGGATGTTCTCAAAATCCTGAAGGTAAATCATTCTGATATTATGGGGAAGGTGGAGGAACTAAAGCTGGACATTACTATAATGCGCCAGGACATGCATAAGGTCAGGGACCGGGTCGCTGAGACAGAACGCCGCATTAGTGACCTGGAAGACACTGTAGGCCCGGCCCTGCCTGTGCTGAAAACCCATGGCAACAGAATTCAATCGTTGGCAGATAAGATCGACGATTTGGAAAATCGTTTACGTAGGAATAACCTGCGCCTGGTGGGCCTCCCAGAACGGGTCGAGGGTGCAGACCCGGTATCCTTCCTTGAATGCTGGTTTACCCAGGAATTTGGCAAAGACTGCCTGTCCCCATGTTTTGTGATCGAACGGGCCCACAGGGTCCCTGGGAGACCGCTCCCTGCTGGAAACCCCCCTCGCACCATGGTTATCCGTCTCCTAAATTATAGGGACAGGGACGCTATCCTGAGGGCTGCCCGCATAAAGGGAAGCCTGAAAATCAACAACGCATCGGTCTCCCTCTACCCAGATTACTCCCCAGCAGTTCGTGCTGCGAGAGCCAAGTATCAACATGTTAAACAGAAGTTGAGAGAACAGACCATACAATACTCCATGCAATTTCCCGCGACGCTGAGAGTCGGCCACCAGGACCAAGTGCACTTTTTTCAGAACCCTGCTACTGCGCTTTCCTGGTATGAATCCCTGTCCAAACCCGGCTGCGCATCTGACCGACCACCTGCAACCTGATCGGGGTATCCCCCCCGCACAGGCTACAAAGCCACTTCATTTTCTTTTTCTCGCCCCAATCGGGGACTCTTTGTGCCTATGGCAGGTACCTTATTCTACAGCTCGACAAGAGGCTATGGATCTTTAAGGGGAAGATTGGGATGCTGCAGTTGTTTTCCTTTTTCTTTCCCCTTTGGTTTTCTTTTTTTTTTCTTTTTTTGTTCTCTGATCATTGACTGATCGAAATAGTTTGCTGACTTGCCTGTATTGGCCATGTTCCTAGTGTCTACTAGCAGTTTTGGGACAAAGCCGGCCCCTTGTTCTTGGGGTACGGCAGGGGTAGTAACGAAATCAATGTGGATTTCAACTGGTAATGTATGTGTAATGGTTTGTGTGTTTGCATGGATGGTGGTTGTGTGGATGTGTTCATGGGTACTCCTTTTCTCCTGCTCCCCCCCAGTGTTGGATTGCAGCCGCGCCGGTGACAAGTGTCTGATTTGTATTACCATATATGGGCCCCTTTTTAACCCCCCGCCATGTCTATAATCACATGCATCTCCTGGAATGTCCGGGGGTTAAATTCTAAATTTAAAAGAGCATCCTTATTTGAATTTCTCAAGCCACATAGGCCACAGATACTATGCCTACAGGAGACACATCTCCTAGGCTCCAAAATACTTGCTTTGAAAAAACACTGGGTGTCACAGGGGTATCATTCCACGTACTCAAATTATGCTAGGGGAGTCTCTGTCCTCATAAGGAAGGGACTCCCTTTCTCCTGTGACCAGGTAGTTATTGACCCAATGGGTCGGTACGTTTTTTTACTGTGTAAAATCCACGCCACCCCATTGCTCTTGGTGGTGGTGTATGCCCCCCCCCTGTCACGGCTGCAATCTTCACTGACTTAAGTTTACAGTTTTCTAAATTGCCGGGTCTGCCTACCCTTGTGCTGGGGGATTTCAATTCTGTCCTGGACCCAGGTCTGGACAGGTTGAGGCCCCTCCAATATGAATCCAAGCTATTTAGCCACTGGTGTGCCTCCTTTGGTTACGTCGACCTTTGGCGGCGTGGCCATCCACTGATAAAAGAATACTCCTGTCAATCCAGAACATATGGTGCTCTTTCCAGGCTGGATTATGCCCTGGGAACCTCTGATATGGTCCCTTATGTTAAGTCGGTCGCATACATCTCGCAGACAATCTCAGACCATTCGGCCCTTAAGATAGAGTTGGTGATGGGTCACCGACCCTCTTTTCGGCAGTGGAGGCTCAGCCCTTGCTGGATCTCCACCCCCGAAATACAGGACCCGGTGGGACAGGACATGTCCCACTTTTGGGCGGATAATGAAGGATCTGCCTCCCCTGGCCCCACATGGGACGCCTTTAAGGCGACTGTGCGGGGTTCATACATCTCTAACACTACCAGACATAAAAAAAACCTCCAGGCCACTCTTTTAGCCCTAGAGTCCTCCTTGGAGATTGCGAGGGCCCAGTATTCTGCGTCCCCCACCCCGGACTCCCACGGGGTCCTGGTGGGGGCGCATAGGGCCCTGGACCTCCACAGGGTGGATGTAACGCAGAAACAACAGAGATATCTGACGGCCAGGCTGCTTGAACACAGTGGGAAAAATGGCAAGATGTTGGCATATCTCTCCCGCATGGACTGTGTTGATAGGACTATTCCGCAAATCCAGGTGCCGGATGGCTCCATCGCTTCAGACCCTAGGACCATTAATCTAACTTTTAAATCCTTCTATGAGGACCTATATTCGTCCCAGCCCTCTCCACCTGAATGGGAAACTATGGGTTTCTTCGAGTCTCTCCGGTTCCCTGTACTGGAGGACTCACACAGATCCATCTTAAATGAACCTTTGACGGTAGAAGAAATTACCACTGCCATATACTCACTCCCCCCGAACAAAACTCCTGGATTGGACGGTTTGCCCGCTGAATGGTACAAACACTATGCTGGGGACTTGGCACAGAGGTTGCACTCTCAGTTTGGGCAGGCAATGGAGGAGGGCGTTCTCCCCTCCTCCATGTGTGAGGCCCTGATTGTGGTGATCCCCAAGCCTGATAAAGATCCAACGCTATGTGGCTCATACCGTCCAATCTCCTTACTCAATAGCGATGTTAAGATACTGGCCAAGGTACTGGCAGTGAGACTACAAAAGATTATCCTACACCTTATCCATAGGGACCAAACTGGATTCATGCCTGGAAAGAGTACATATGACAACATTAGACGATTGTTCATACATATCCATAGAGCTGACACTGAGCATAAAAGTGGCCTGGTGTTGTCCCTGGATGTGATGAAGGCCTTTGATACTGTGAAATGGACCTTTTTGTGGGAAGTCATGCACCGAATGGGTTTTAGTCACCAATTTATAAAATGGGTTCGCCTGCTATATATCAATCCCAGGGCAAGAATATGTACTAACAAGGATGTATCGGATGTCTTTTCTTTACACAGGGGAACACGGCAGGGCTGCCCGCTCTCGCCACTCCTGTTCGCACTTGCCATAGAGCCTTTGGCTCTGGCGGTGCGACAGACGGCGTCGGTGGGCGGCATATGTTATGGTAATCTTACAGAGAAGATCTCATTATATGCTGATGACGCATTAATATACCTTGATGGCACAGAACAGTCCTTTAAATCTTTAATGGAAGTGGTGGAGGAGTTCGGGAGGGTCTCGGGACTAAAGGTGGGCTGGGACAAGTCTGTTGTTTTTCCCTTAGGCCCCAAACAGGATTATACTTATCTCACTCTAACCTGTCAGTCAGATCCACATTTAAATATTTGGGCATTCACATTAATGCAGACCTGGCCCTCTTTGAATCTCTTAACATTGCCCCAGTTGTTACACACATGGAGACCAGGTTGCAAACTTGGGCCTCATTACCTTTGAATTTGATAGGGCGGGTGAACATATTTAAAATGATATACCTACCTAAATTTTTATATGCCTTTAGGGCATCCCCTATTTTTCTCTACAAAAAGCTCTTCAAAAGAATAGACTCGTTGTTATTATCCTCCTTCCTATGGCAGGGGACCAATCCCAGAATAGCGAAGGCTTCCCTCCAGGCCTCTAAGGGTGATGGGGGACTGGCCTGCCCCAACTTGCGACACTATTTTATAGCAGCCCAATTAACCTATGTCTATGAATGGTTCCAGGGGGCCTCCGCATCCTGCTCTACCTATCTACTGCAGGCACTTGCTGGCCTAGAGACCCCATTGGTAGATATTATGCATAGATCTTTACCAAAACGATGCTCCCGCGGCTCCCCGATAGAAGTGAGTTGGTTGGCCTGGCATGAAGGGAATAAGACTATTTCAGAATTGGGGGGGGGGTCTCACCGAAAACCCCCCTATGGCATAACCCCAATCTTCTGGAGCTCATGGGTCACCCCGATGCATTGTGGTGGACACGGCTGGGCATTACCCACGCTGCCCACATTTTTCTCAATGGTGAATTTATCTCTTTTGAAGTCCTAAAAGCTACAAGTGGATTATCAAATAAATTCTATTTTAAATATCTTCTCATACGACACGCTGTCCGTGCGCAGTTTCATGGCCTGACTCTTGAGCTCGCTGAATCCCCGCTTGAGGCATTGATGTCGTGTTCTGGCATTACGAAATTAGCCACGACCATTTACTCCCGACTGCAGACGGGTGGGAGTTCTCCCTTCCGTGCTGCACAGCGGAAGTGGATGGTCGACATCCCTGGGCTTTCAGAGGAGGGGTGGGAGGAGGCCTCTGGGGCCTGTTTCTTGGATATTGTTGGGTCTAACGACCAATATATACAGTTCAAATTTATTCATCAACTGCATTACACGCCGGCCCGTCTGGCTCGCATGGGTTATGTTTCAGGGGCCCTCTGCCCTAGATGTAAGTGCACCAATGCTGGTTATGTACACATGTTTTGGTCCTGCCCGGCCCTCTTGGGGTTCTGGGTGGACCTATTCTCTTTTTTTGAAAACAATCTATGCCTAGTGGCCCCCCACACTGTTGAAGTGGGGCTCCTGGGCATCCTTAATGACCACATACCCAGAACCCACGAACGGACCCTAGTCCGCTTGATACTCTTTTATGCCAGAAAACTGATATTACTACAATGGAAGTGTGAATCTGCTCCCAACATCCAACTGCTGTACCGCATGATAAACAAAGTCGTACCAACCTTTAAACTAATCTATAAAGGAAGGGCCTGTATACAGAAATTCTACAAGATCTGGCAACCTTGGCTGGATATAGACAGCTCCTTTTGGAAGGATACCCCTCTGTCTCAGCAGTAGTGGGCCCTGATTCAGCCCCTCCTGTTTGATGGGGGGGGGGAGAACTACCTCCTATCCTAAATAAAGAAGCTGGGGACATGAAACATATCCCACATAAATGTGGGGGGGGAGTAGGAGGAGTGCCCCCACCCAGCTGTAGTTTCGGCTGGGGAAATGGGTGGAAGTGCTGGGTGAATGGGTATGAGTGTTGTGTGAGTGAATGCAAGCACTTAAGTATTACTGAATAAGGATAACCGAATGAGTCCTGTGAAAATCACAGTTAAATACTCTCGATACACCTTTGGTATTAGGGTTTTGTGTTTCTTTTTTTTTTTTTCTTCTCCTCCGTTGAGGAACTGGGACACCTATGTGGCCATGTGGCCACAAGCTGTAGGCCTTATTAGGCTTGAATGTTATTTCGAGACTATATTGTTTATGCTCCCGCTTCACGGTGTAATACTGGTATATTGCTACTGAATACAAGAAAATAATGTGTAAGCGTGTATGTTGATATGCTCTGTAATTTTTCTCTGTTCAATGGAAAAATCAATAAACATAAATTAAAAAAAAAACAAAAAAAAAAAAAACATGAGAATGTCTGTCTATTTTCAGGAGAGAACAAATACATATATTAGGCGATGAGTAAGAATATACGTTGGTGGCTCTAATATTTATATAGTATATGTGTGGAGGTAGGAAATGATAAAATGAGAATATTAAGAGATATTAAAAAATGTGATAAAAAAAATAGAATTAAGATGAAAAATATATGAAATGTATGAAACATATAAATATAAAATGGTGGTTGGTGGGAGACATGTATCTGTTCTCTACTAAAAATACATTTTCAGGTTTCCCCATTTTTGTACACTGACAAGTTTTTCTCCATACTACTATTTTATATTATTTTATCAGTATAGTTAACATGGGTTTTACAGTCTAAGATATATCACAAAGTCGCTGGATGTCTAGGAGTCTTTCTAGTTTTTAATATTTCAAAGTTTTTATTATTAAAGTTGTTTAAAGCGGAGGTTCTGCTGCCAAATGTTTTTTTCCCCTGTGCATTCAATGTGGGTTAACATCACAAGTTAGTACTCGTTTGGCGAATACAACCATCCCCCGTCCGTTTTTGTTTACAAGATTAACTTTTAAAAATCGTTCTATTGATTTCCCATTTTGCTTGTGGGCATTGTGAAGCCCACAAGCACTGACTTCCTGGAATGCCTCTTGGCATTCACCGCTCCTTCTCATGTACAAGCAGTGTTGACGGCGAGCAGCGCCGTCAACACTTCCTGGTTGCCATCACAACGGGCGGTGTCATAGAAAGTATACGCCCTGTTGTGATAGCATTCAAAACTCTCACAGCTCAGAACGGGGGACAGAGCATCAAGGAGATTACAGCTATGTCCCCGTCACGTGACCGGCTCCCAGTACAAACTGCGGCTAGCTCCCAGAGAACACTGCGGCGCTGGGTAGACGCCTACTCCCGCGGGAGAGGGATTAATGAAAATGCCAATTACAAAAGGTATTTACATATTTAAAAAAAAAAAAAAAACGACCGTTTTTATATCCTACATGTCCACTGATGTGGTGGAGACAGTCTTGTGTTTTTGGTGAACCTCCGCTTTAAATATAGTGTCATATTTGTAGCACACCGCGATTTACAGACAATTAATAGCGGCTGTCTAAATAAACCTAATGTATTCCGGTTCACATACAGGATATTTCTTCTATTTACACTGCAAATTACTAGGTGTGTTGGCTCCGGTACTCAATATATCACCAAACATGGTAGCGGTAAACAATTCTCATGTAGGCAGCTGTTTACAAAATGAACCATGGGAGAAAAAGAAACCCTGGACTGCCGCACTCTGTATAGACAGTTATTTATTCCAAAATTTCAAGTAAAAAATCCAAATTCAAAATAAATCCATAAATCCAAAACAACAAATGCAGATAGTATGCATGCAGGGAAGGGTGGCTAACGCGTTTCACGTCACGAATTGATGCTTACTCATAGCTTACAAAATGAACCGCCGTAATTCATTGCGTGCTTCGGTCTGCAATATCATACCCAAAATGGCTGCCATAACTTTTTGAGACACCTGCTGACTTCGTTCTTCAAATCTCATCCAAAATGGCCTTCACATTTTGCTGATCGCGGTTTGTTATAAAGAGGAAGTGTGGCGATGGCTGGGCACGCTCCAGATGACGTCAATACGACAAAACCGGTAGAGCGGAGGCAGCACAGGATCACACCACTTCCTAACAGTCAACAATGTATGCGCTTTTAAATTGTACTAAATGTGAGTACCCCTTTACATATCTTTTAAACCAATAAAGCTGTGTACAAACGGTATTACACTATTGGGTGTACAACCTTTTTTCTTCCTTCATATTGGTTACCTTTGGAGTTCCACACTACCAGCACGACAGATAGGAGATCCGCCAGAGTGCCCCACAGTGGCTAACACTGTGAATGTCTCATACCCCTAGAGGGTAAGGAAAATCTGGTGAGTGCGGCTTATGTAAGCACACAGAGAACCACGTTTTGCTGTGATCACTTTTAAAGATACAACAACGTTTTTTTTGCACAAAGCACGCTTCACAAACTTTCATCACGCACATGAACTTTAAAGCTTCAAAATGTTTTTGTATTTATTTTTTAAGGTTTCAAGTCGCATTACAATTTTTTGGATAGATAGATAGATATATCTATCTATCTATCTCAAATAATGCATTAATAAACATCAACCAGCGCTAAAAGAATTGGTAAAATCCAAATATATATATATATATATATATATATATATATATATATATATATATATATATATATATAATTTGGATTTTACCAATTCTTTTAGCGCTGGTTGATGTTTATTAATGCATTATTTTATTCACACTTATTTTACATAGTAACACGTTTTTTTTATTTTTTATTATTTATGTATTAACCTATATGGTACAGATTTATCACAACACCACTGCACTTTTTACCCAATAAGACAACACAACAGCGCCACACCTACTCCCCCATTTTTCTCGAACAGGCAGATAGCCTGCACAGATCAAGTTGAGTGGACCCTATACCCAGGAGGCTGGATGTTGTTTGGCTGCATTAGCTGAAATAAACCCCTGTAAGGGTTAACATCTTGTCTGCTTCGTTGACAAGTGAAAGTACCAAAATTCTCTGGCAAATGGATTGGCTCATAAGTTCTCCATTTGAAGCTAATCCTCACAGTATGCAGCTAAATTATGAAAACATTTTACTGGTTTACTTTTTAGTTCAATCTTACACAGTCAGGTTGAAAAATTACACAAGTCCATCTAGTTCAACCAATAAGGGGAGAAGAATCCTACAATCCCACATACACAATCCTTTACCCACAGTTGATCCAGCTGACAAAAAACCTCAGCAAAGCATTAGGCAATACGGATATTCCCTGCATCAACTTTACCTATAAATGTTTAGTATCCAGTTATTTTTTGTGTATCTAGGGAAAGATCTAGGATATTAAATCTCTTTTCTCTTGTGTTCATGGACGGACACAGCAGTATAGTCTTGACAGTAGGATATTGGCCTTCTAACAGGAGAGGACTAGGCAGAAACATGTTAATGTGTTAATACAACTTTAAAACTGTACAGTACCGCCCAGGAGGCGGTCCCTCTGGGTACAACCCCTCTCCCTGCATGCAGCAGCTCAGTTGTTTTCTGCCTAGCATAGGAGAAGGACGCGGCTCCCGGTGGGCCCTTTGGTCCTGGAGAATTTTTCTATTTAAAAAAAACAAACAAAAAAAACAATTCCTGCTTTGATCCTGAGATCTTCTATTAACTGCCGACTGGGCAACAGGCTGGATGTCCTAGATCCTTGTAGTCACCCCAGTTTTTGCCATCGAGCGTTTGCAGCCTTTAGCTACGCGCTTGGTCAGCCACGACATGCCCCGTGTGCTCCAGGAGTGGCCGGTGAGCTACGCGCTCCGGGGCACACACAATGACCGGGCTAATTACTGTCCATGTCAGTGTGCCGGGCCGACCGCTACCCCCGTACTGCTCGGGTGGTGGATCTGTCAGGGATGCCTCCAGCGATCCACGCAGGGACTGGTAAGTAACAGTTTCCCCTGCCTCGGCAGGTTGGAGCGGCTGGGCATTCCCAGGGACGTCGACTGGGGGTTTGTTACACCCTTCCCCCTTCTCTCCCTCCCTTCCCTCCTCCTTATGCTCTCTGAGCTAGGCCTGCTGCGTTAGTCAGGGGTCTGCCTGGGGGGGCTCCACTCTTTAGCGGGGGCTGCACTGTCGAACCGCTCTCCTAGGGGTGCTGTCTGGTGTCATGTGTGGGGGGGGCCTCCAATTTTTTTCGGGAGCCCTGGGGTATTCGCTGCCTGTGTATATTTTATTTTTTTTGCTTTGTGTACCTGTGTCCGGCCGCCATTTTGGCGGTGTCCGCTGCTCATTGCACTGTTTTTTCCTATCTGCGGCCACTTTCCTGTAGCCCGCCCGCGCGCTCTATGCCTTTTCTTCACAGCGGCGGCCATTTTCTTGTAGTCCGCTGTGGTTTTTTCTACATGGCGGCTGTCCGGCGGCCATTTTCTTGGGGCTTTTGGCCTCTAGCGGTGTATTTAGGTAATTGTACGGCGCGAACAGCCTAAGCCACTTCTCAGGAAGACGGATACTCGTACAGTTGTGCGACGAAAGCTCCTCTGACGGTACAGTGCGGACGGCAGCGGTGCCGTGCCTGCTTGGGTGGTGTGTCCCCTGGGGGGGCCCCTCGGCGTCTGAAGCAGCAAGGAGGGTGGGTGGTGTGCCTTTTTTTTCTTGTGTCCCTAAGGGTGTCAGGCGCATGGGTCAGCATGGCGTCGAAAGCTGATGCTTCCTCCCCAGACATACCTGTGTTGGCAACTGGTGTACCTGCACCTGCTGTTTCTATGGACGCTATGTCGGCAGTCCTGGATGGCTTTTGTTGCCAGGGTGGAAGCGGTGTGCGGATAAAAGGTGGGTAAAAAAAACGCCCCCCCACATCTTCCGGGGATACCTCTGACTCGGATTTGGGCCCAGCTACTACTCCTGGCCCGGGTTCTGATGTATCAGAGGACGCGGACCACGACCGTTCGGACAGGGAGGATGACTCAATGTCCGGGTCAGCGCATAAGGCACTTGTTGGAGCACTTATCACCACGGTGCGGGATACTCGTAAGTTGGAGGATAAGACAGATTCTTCTGCAGAGATGTCGGTCCCTTTCGGGTTCTGCAAGCCTGCCCGCACTGCAAAGGTGTTACTCTTTCGTCCATGGACCGACAGCCTCTCTATTGACAAAGTGGGTATTATCTGTTAATTAGGAGTGACTAGGCAGAAAACTTGTAAAAAGTTTTGCATCACACCTTCTACAGTACCGCCCAGGGGGCGGACCCTCCGGGTATATCACCTCAGTCTGCATCTCGCAGATCAGTTTTTTTCTGTCTAGCAAGGAGTAGGACATGGCTCCCTTAGGGCCCATTGGTCCAGGGGAAAAAGATATATATTTTTTTGCTACATTTGTTTCCTGCGATCTTCGATCTTCGATCAACTGCCGACTGGGTGACAGGCTGGATCCTTGTAGTCTCCCCAGTTCGGCCATCGAGCGTGTGCCGACCCTAGCTACGCGCTGGGTTTTCCATGACATGCCCGTTGCTCCACGGGTGGCCGGTGAGCCTACGCTCCAGGGCCTGCATCGGACCGCTCAGCTTCGGCTGACCTTACGGCCGAGTCGCAGCAGCCTGACCGGTGAGCTTACGCTCCAAGGCTTGCATCGGACCGCTCAGCTTCGGCTGACCTTACGGCCGAGTCGCAGCAGCCTGTCCGGTGAGCGTCATGCTCCAGGGCATACATATGATCGTCCCTTCTGGGTCCAATCACAGCATGCCTGGTCAACAGTCACCTTCCGTGCGCGGACGATGATCTGTTTGGAATGTCTTCCAGCATAATACATGCAGGATAGGTAAGTAAACTCCCCTGCCTCGGCTGGGTCATTTGGCTGGACATTCCTGGAGAGACCAAGTAAGTGGTTGTGGCCCCATTCTTCCCTCTCTCCCTGCCTTTTCCCTCCTCCCTGGGCTTCTAGCTAAAGGTTGCTGGGTGCTGGGGGTCACCTAAGGGGTTCCACTTGAGCGGGGCTGGCTGTAACTAACATTTAAAAGAAATGTCATTTCTGCTTACCTGTGTGTGCTTCCTCCTCCATGCTGTCGGCGGCCATTTTGTGGTGGTCCATGCCTGTTTCGGCCTCTAGTGACTGCCCAGCGGCCATCTTCCTGTGGTTTCGGCGCCATTTTCTTGTCCACACCCACTGGCCTCTGTCAACTGATCGGCGGCCATGTTTGTCCACCCTGTATGTATATATTGCTGTTCGGCGGCCATCTTTTTGTGGGCTACGGCTGCTTGGCCTCTATCTTCGACTCGGCGGCCATTTTCTTAGAGCCCACATTATCTTCCATACAGACGTTTTTGGCGGCCATTTTGCGAGAGTCTCCGGCCTCTAGGGTGCATTACACTGGCGCGAAAATTCACACAGGAAGTGCTGATAAAAGAAGCAGACTGACACAGCAGCAGTGGGACAGCATCACAGGCGCAGCACACGGCAGCATAGCAGTACCGGTCCAGGGTGGTGAGTCCTCTGGGTAACCCAGCATCTCTGCAGCGCAGGAGGGTGGCCTATTGATATCTTGCCTGGAGCCCTGTGGGTGTCAGTGTGTGGTCAGCATGGCATCTGAGCCAGATGTCTTCTCCCCTGAAACACCAGATTTAGCAGCTGGTGCCCCTGAGGTGTCTATGAACGGCTATGTTGGCAATCCTAGAGGCGTTTGCTGCCAGGGTGGAAGCAGCACACGGGAATACAGGGGGTAATAAACGCCCCCGTCCCCTGCAATCTTCTGGGGATATTTCTGATGCAGAACCAGGTCCAGCTACGGCTCAGGGCCCAGATTCTGATGCATCAGAGACTGCAGACCGTGACCGGACAGTGAGAATGACTCCAGGTCCAGGTCAGTACGCGAGACGGCTTGGTATCTGACCTTATTACTGCAGTGCGGGATACGCTAAAGTTGGAAAATACTGCAGAAGCAGCAGAAACTCCGGTCCACTTGGGTTTCATAAACCTGCCCGCACTGCTAAGGTGTTCCCTTGTGTGTCTTATTTTGATAAACTCTTGTACAAGGAATGGGAGAACCCACTGAGGGCCTTTACAGCCCCAAAGAGGTTTGCGGTAGGGTACCCCTTTGAGGAGAGTTTTTTGAAGAGATGGACCTCTCCCCCTATAGTGGACCCTCCGGTGTCCAGACTTAATGGAGCCACCACAATTCCAGTAGAAGGGGCTCCTGTTTTCAAGGACCCTGTGGATAAGAAGGCTGAAGCACTCGCTTGCTACCTATACTCAGTGGTAGGCTCGGCAGTACGCCCGGCATTGGCGGGGGCTCTAGTGTCTCACACACTTACTGAATGGGCAGGATTGCTACTCCAGGGGTTAAGGAGCCAGATGCTCCTCCTGATGAGATAACATTGGACGACCAGTTGGTCCAGGGCCTTAGGTTTGTCTGCGAGTCAGACATGGATACTATTCCCCTGCTGTCTAAAGCTTCGGTTTATGCAGTAGCAATACGCCGCCTGATCTGGCTAAAGGGCTGGTCTGCGGACCAGACCTCCAAGAAAGCCCTGTTGGATCTGCCTTTTAAGGGCGACAGACTTTTTAAGGCCTCTATGGATGACATCATCAAGGATGCCACAGGAGGTAAAAGCACTTTCTTCCTCAAACTAGCAAGGGTAGGGGCCACGCCAAGGGCAAGGGCCCTCCTTTACTGCACGCAAGCGTTTTTTTCGTCCCCCTAGGGCGTCAGGGAAGAGACAGCAGGCAGACAAGGCGCCTGCCCAAGGACAAAACCATCCTTGGTCCCGCAGACCCAACAAGCCTGCGGACTAATCTGCGTCCGCATGAAGGTCCGCCCCCACCCAGCTCTCGGGTGGGGGGACGTCTTCGCAAATTCACGACTCAGTGGACAGCTCTAGTCTCCGACAGGTGGGTTTGCAAAGTTATCTCCTCAGGCTACAAGATAGAATTTCTCTCTTGTCCACCGGACAGATTCATCACCTCCAATCTCCAGCTACTACCGACCCGTCGGGAGGCCCTGTATGGGGCGGTCCAGGGTCTACTGGAACGCGGGGTAGTTATTCCAGTTCCAGAACAGGAACGGGGTCAGGGTTTTTACTCAAATCTGTTCATTGTGCCGAAGAAGGAGGGGGTTCATCCAATCTTGAATCTCAGAGCCCTCAATTGCTTTGTGAAGGTACAAAGATTTCGGATGGAGTCGGTTCGATCTGTAGTCACGGCTCTCCATCTGGGGGACTTTCTGGCCTCCTTGGACATCAAGGACGCATACCTTCATGTCCCCATATACTCCAGACACCAGAAGTCTCTGTGATATGCTGTCGGGAAGAACCACTACCAGTTTGTGGCCCTCCCGTTTGGCCTTGCCTCAGCACCCAAGGACGTTCACCAAGGTGCTCACTCTGATTCTGGCACTTCTAAGACAGCGGGGTATTGCTATCAGGGGCTATTTATACGACCTTCTACTGAAGGCGCCTTCAAGCTCAGAATTAGAGGTAAGCGTGTCCATTACCTGTCAGACTCTTCGAGAATGTGGTTGGATACTAAACACGCAAAAGTCAGTATGGTGCCCACTCAACGCCTAGTGTACCTGGGGTTGATTCTGGATTCCTCAGAGGCAAAGGTATTCCTCCCTGTGGAGAAGTTGCAGACCCTTCGGGGCTGCAGTACGGCAGCTGACTTCCAGGAATTGGTCGTCACTCCGTTTTTGCATGCGAGTGTCAGGCCTCATGGTAGCCTCCTTCGAGGCGGTCCCATATGCTCAATACCACACTCGAGTGTTACAGAAGGAAGTTCTGTCCAGGTGGAACAGATGTCCATCAGCTCTGGATTAGCAAATCCAAATGAGCCACCCAGTCAAGAGATCCCTGGTATGGTGGCTGACAGCACCGGCTCTAATGGCCGGGAAGTAATTTCTTCCGGTTTACTGGATAGTGATCACGACGGACGCCAGCCTTACAGGTTGGGGGGGGAGTCTGGGGTGTTCAGTCGGCGCAAGGTCGCTGGACCCCAGAGTTAGCCCTCCTCCCGATCAATGTCCTGGAAATCCGGGTGATCAGGCTGTGCCTCTTCAAATGGTCTCAGAGGCTGCAAGGGCGTCCAGTCAGGATCCAGTCAGACAACACCACAGCAGTGGCATATGTCAATCATCAAGGAGGAACAAGAAGCTCAGCTGCAGCATCGGAGGTCGCGTACATTCCGGGTGTGGAAAACTGGCAGGCGGACTACCTGAGCCGCCAGATGCTGGACCAGGGAGAATGGTCTTTACACCAGGAGGTGTTCCAACTCCTCTGCCAAAGATGGGGCACACCAGACATAGATCTTCTGGCCTTTCGACTCAATCGGAAGGTATTGAGGTTTGTGGCCCGGTCAAGAGACCTATGGGCAGACGCAACGGACGCGTTGGTGGCATCGTGGGGTCAGTATCGGCTAATCTATGCCTTCCCTCCCTTAAGGCTTCTTCCTCTTCTGCTCCGCAGAGTGGAGGCAGAGGGAATTCCAATGATCCTAATCGCTCCAGATTGGCCTCAGCGTCCTTGGTACGCCGATCTAGTACGTCTGGTAGCAGATGTCCCCTGGCGCCTACCACTACGGAAGGACCTGCTATCGCAAGGCCCATACTCCATTCTGCTTTACAGTCACTGGCTTTAACGGCATGGCTGTTGAGAACCAGGTACTGAGAGACCGGGGCCTATCAGATTCAGTAATCTCTACTATGAGAAGTGCTCGGAAACCGTCCTCTAGGTAGGTTTATCACCGCACTTGGAAGGCCTACATCTGCATGTGTGAGGAAATGAAATGGCATCCGCGTACCTATTTGGTTTCCAGAATCCTGCTGTTTTTACAGCATGGGGTGGACCAAAGGCTTGCCCTAAGTACGATTTAAGGGACAGATATCTGCCCTGGCTGTCTTTTTTCAGCGACCCCTGGCGACTCACTCTCTCGTGAGTACATTTGTGCAAGGGGTTCGACATGTGGCCCCTCCGGTCCGTCCCCCGTTACCTCCGTGGGACTTGAACCTGGTCCTCTCGGTGCTTCAGAAGGCACCGTTTGAGAATATTAGAGATATTCCCCTGTTAACACTTTCTCAGACAGTGGTCTTTTTGGTGGCTGTTACGTCAGTTAGACCAGTCTCTGAGCTGGCAGCCTTGTCCTGCAAGGCTCCCTATTTGATTTTCCACAAGGATAAGGGTGTGCTGCGGCCGCAGCCTTCCTTTCTTCCGAAGGTCGTTTCGGCTTTTCATCTCAACAAAGACATTACTTCCATCCTTGTGTCCTCACCCCTCGAATCCTAAGGAGTCGGCATTGCATTCCTTGGACGTTGTCCGAGCTTTGAGAGTATACCCATTTGCTACTTCCCTGTTCCGGAAGTCAGACTCACAGTTTTTTTCGGTGGCTGGTCCCAAGAAGGGCCAAGCAGTCTTGTCGGCCACCATCTCTAGGTGGATCCGACAGATAGTAATCCAGGCTTACGCCTTAAAGGGTCAAGCGCCCCCCTTTCCGGTCACGGCGCATTCGACCAGGGCAATAGGTGCCTCTTGGGCTTTCCGACATCAAGCGTCTGTTTCCCAATTATGTAAAGCGGCGACTTGGTCGTCCGCTCACTCTTTCACAAAATTCTACAAAGTTGATGTAGGTGCATCTTCGGATGCCTCTTTCGGCCGCAAGGTTTTGCAAGCGGCTGTTTAGAGTTGCAACTCCTCCGTGGAGGAGTGCTGTTTTGTGTTTGGGGTGAAGTTTATTTTTATGCTGTTACCACCCCTCGTTTTTTTTCTCTGACACTGCTTTGGGACGTCCCACTTTGTCAATAGAGAGGCTGTGTTGGTCCATGGACGAAAGAGTAAATAGGATTTTTGTACTCACCGTAAAATCCTTTTCTCTGAGTCCATGGACCGACACAGCACCCACCCCTCCTTTTAAGTTTGTACTGCTTTTTGACTAACTGATCTGCGAGATGCAGACTGAGGTGATATACCCGGAGGGTTCGCCCCCTGGGCGGTACTGTAGAAGGTGTGATGCAACACTTTTTTTATAAGTTTTCTGCCTAGTCACTTCTAATTAACGGATAATACCCACTTTGTCAATAGAGAGGCTGTGTCGGTCCATGGACTCAGAGAAAAGGATTTTACGGTAAGTACAAAAATCCTATTTTCCTTGTGTTCCTTATCTGGAAAATCTTCTATACAAGGAATGGGAATGTCCGCAAAGGGCCTATTCGGTCCCCAAATGTGTAGCGGTCCGTTATCCTTTTGAGGAGACTTTCCTGAAAAAATTGACTTCTTCTCCGATAGTGGGACACCCCTGTGTCCAGGTTGAACAAGGTGACCACGCTTCCGTTGGAGGGGGCTACTTCTTTCAAGGACCCTGCAGACAGGAAAGCTGAGGCAGTGGCCCACTCCCTGTTCACGGTGGTGGGGTCAGCAGTGTGTCCGGCTGGGGCCTTGGTGTCTCAGACTTACTGAGTGGGCAAAAATGCTGCACCACGAGTTCAAAGAGCAACAGGCTTCCCCGGTCTGTGTGGACCTGGCCGACCAGTTGGTTCAGGGCCTTAAGTTTGTGTGCGAGTCTGCTTTGGACATGATTCCGTTGCTGTCCAGAGCCTCGGTTTCTGCGGTGGTACTGCGCCGCCTGATTTGGCTGAAATGTTGGTCCGCGGACCAGGCTTCTAAGAGGGCCTTTCTTGATTTACCCTTTTAATGGTGAGAGGCGTTTTGGAGCCTCACTGGATGACATCAAGGATGCCCCGGGAGGTAAGAGTACTCTGCTCCCGCAATCCAAAAAGGGTAAGGAGCCAGGACATAGACATGGGCCCTCCTTTTTCTGCTCATAAGCGTTTTTTTTTCATCCGCCCGGAGCTGCAGGTAAGAGCTCCCAGACCGATGAGGCACCTGCTGGGAGACAAAAGCGTCCCTGGTTTTGCAAGCCCAACAAGCCTGCGACCGTATGAAGGTCTACCCCCGCCCGACACTTGGGGCGACCGGTGGGTTTGCAAAGTAGTTTCCCCAGGGTACAAGAGTTTCTCTCTTGCCCTCCAAACAGATTTTTCCCCTCAAACCTTCAGCTTCTTCCGACTCGTCGGGTGGCCCTGTTTGGGGCAGTGCAGGATCTGCTAGCAAGCGGGGTGATCGTGCCTGTACCATTGCAGGAAAGGTTTCAGGGGTTTTATTCAAACCTTTTTGTAGTCCCAAAGGAGGAGGGGGACTGACCGATCCTGTATTTCAAGGCCCTGAACTGCTTTATGAAAGTTCAGAGGTTCATGATGGAATCGGTGTGCTCTGTAGTCGCGGCACTCCATCCTTGGCATTTTCTGGCGTCCCTGGATATCAAGGACGCATACTTGCATGTCCCCATATTTGTCGGACATCCGAGGTTTCTGCGTTTTGCGGTCGGGGACGACCACTACCAATTTGTGTCTCTCTCCCTTTTGGCCTGGCATCGGCACCAAGGGTTTTCTCCAAGGTGCTCGCCCAGATTCTGGCCTTCCTGAGACAGCGAGGTATCGCTATAGTGGGTTACCTGGACGTCCTGAGAGCTGCTTCAAGCTCAGAATTAGAGGTGGAAGTGGCGATTGCCACTCAGACCCTTCAAGACTTTGGGTTCTGAACCTCCAGAAGTCAGCGCCTGGAGTACCTGGGCTTGGTTCTAGACTCCTTGGAGGCGAGAGTTTTTCTCCCCGTGGACAAATTACAAACTCGTCAGGCTGCGGTGAAGCTGCTGACATCCCGCAGATGGTCATTGCTGTGTTTTTTGCATGCAAGTCCTGGGCCTCATTGTAGCCTCCTTTTGAGGCAGTACTGTATGCTCAATTCCACACTCGTGCTTTACAGAAGGAGATCCTGTCCAAATGGGACAAGTCTCTGTTGTCCCTGGATTGTCCGATCCGGGTGGGCCATCTAGTCAACACTTCCCTGGTATGGTGGCTAACATCTCCGGCCGTTCGGCCGGAAAGTCGTGCCTTCCCCTTCACTGGACGGTGATCACAACGAACACCAGCCTGACTGGTTGGGGGGGGGGTTTTTGGGGTGTCCAGTCAGCCCAGGGTCGCTGGACGCAGCAAGAGTCCCGCCTACCGATCAATGTGTTGGAGCTTCGGGCGATCAGGCATTGCCTCTCCACGTGGTCTGAGACTTCAGGGGTGTCCAGTCAGGATCCAGTCGGACAACGCCACGGCGCTGGCGTATGTCAACCATCAAGGGGGGACAAGAAGCTCGGCTGCAGCCTCGGAGGTCACTCGCATTTTGCGATGGGCAGAACGGAGCGTGCCGGCATTGTCGGGCGTAGAAAACTGGCAAGCGGACTACGCAAGTCGCCAGATACTGGACAAAAAAGAGTGGTCGCTACACCCGGAGGTGTTTCAACTCGTTTGCAACAGATGGGGCATGCCAGACGCGGATCTCCTGGCTTCTCGGCTCAATCGGAAGGTGTTGAGGTTTGTGGCCAGGTCCAAGGACCCCTGGGCAGACGCGTTGGTGGCTCCATGGGGGCAGTATTGGCTGATTTTGCCTTTCCCCCATTAGAACTTCTCCCTTGTCTACTTTGCAGAGTGGAGACCGAGGGGAATCCCGATGATGCGGATTGCTCCAGATTGGCCTTGGCGTCCCTGTTACGCTGACCTAGTGCATCTGGTGGCGGATGTTCCTTGGCGTCTACCAATGCGAGAAGACCATTTAGTCACATGGTCCCATTCTTCATGCTGCTTTAGCGGCATGGCTATTGAAAGCCAGGTATTGAGGGGCCGAGGCCTGTCGGATTCAGTTATTTCTACCATGCTGAGGGCACGGAAGTCTTCCCCTCGCATGATTTATCATCATACTTGGAAGGCCTACATCGGTGTGAGTAGCTGAAGTGGTGCCCACGTACATACTCTGTTTCCAGGATCCTGCGGTTTTTACAGCGTGGGGTGGACCAAAAGCTTGCCTTAAGTACTATTAAAGGGCAAATTTCAGCCCTGGCTGTCTTCTTTTAATGGCCCTTGGCGGCTCGCTCACTCGTGAGTAAGTTTTATACAGGGGGTTCGGCATGTGGCCCCTCCGGTGCAACCTCCGCTGCCTCCGTGGGACTTGAATCTGGTCCTCTCGGTACTACAGGAATCGCCATTTGAAAACATTAGGGAGATTCCTTTGACTCTCTCTCAGAAAGTAGCCTTTTTGGTGGCTATTACGTCAGTCAGACAGGTTTCTGAGCTGGCGGCCTTGTCTTGCAAGGCTCCTTATCTGATCCTCCACAAGGATAAGGTGGTGCTGCTCCCGCAGCCTTCATTTCTTTCTAAGGTCGTTTCGGCTTTTCATCTCAATGAGGACATTGTACTTCCGTCCTTGTGTCCTCAACCGTCGCATCCAAAAGAGGCTGCGTTACATTCCTTGGACGTTGTCCGAGCTCTGCGGGTGTACCTGTCTGCTACTGCTCCATTCCGGAGGTCGGACTCACTGTTTGTTTCGGTGGCTGGTCCTTATAAAGGCCTGGCGGTCTCGTCAACCACCATTTTGTAGGTGGATCAGACGGGTCGTGATTCAGGCTTATGCCCTTAAAGGGCGGGTGCCTCCCTTTCCTGTCACGGCGCATTCAACCCGGGTGATAGGTGCCTCTTGGGCTTTCCGACATCAGGAGTCTGTTTTCCAGGTGTGTAAGGTGGCGACCTGGTCGTCCGTTCACACCTTCTCAAAATTTTACAAGGTTGATGTGAGTGCATCTGCGGATGCTTGCTTAGGCCGCAAGGTTTTGCAGGAGGCTGTTTAAAGTTGCAACTCTTCCGTTGAGGAGCTCTGGTTATGTTTGAGGTGAAGTTTGTTTGCTGTTCCCACCCCTCATTTATTTTTTATTTTTTTTACACTGCTTTGGGACGTCCCTACTGTCAAGACTATACTGCTGTGTCCGTCCATGAACACAAGAGAAAATAGGATTTTTTTTACTTACCGTAAAATCCTTTTCTCTGTAGTTCATGGATGGACAGAGCACCCACCCCTCCTTTTTATGTTTGTACTGCTTTTTAACGAACTGAGCTGCTGCATGCAGGGAGAGAGGTTGTACCCAGAGGGACAGCCTCCTGGGCGGTACTGTACAGTTTTAGTTGTATTAACATGTTTCTGCCTAGTCCTCTCCTGTTAAAAGGCCAATACCCTACTGTCAAGACTATACTGCTGTGTCCGTCCATGAGCTACAGAGAAAAGGATTTTACAGTGAGTACAAAAATCCTGTTTTTCTCCAGATGTAAAGAGTGCTCCCTTGTCATCTGTGATAACCTTAAAGTGAATAACTAAACACCAAGTTCTTTATATGAACCAATCTGCACTTTCTCCAGTTCCCCAATATCCTTTTTGTTAACTGGTGCCCAAAACTGAACTGCATATTAAAGATGAGGTCTTGCTAATGATTTGTACAGGGGCAAAATATCTATCTCTCTGGAGTCCATACTTCTCAATTCAAGAAAAGACTTGGCTCGCTTTTGAAACCACAGCTTGGCATTGCATGCCATTAGTAAGCTCATGATCTACCAGAACACCCAGATCCTTCTCCACTACGGATTTCCCCAGTTGTACTTCCCCCCTAGTATGTAAGATGCATGCAAATTCTCCTCATTTGCCACATAGTTGCCCAATTAAACCGTGCATTGAGGTCTGCTTGTAAGTTGGAAACATGTAAGGGCGTTATTCCACTGCATAGCTTGGTGTCATCTGCATAGACTGAAATTATGCTTTTAATCCCAGACCCTATATCATTTTGTAAATATATTAAAAAGTCAAGGTCCAAACACTGAACCGTGGGGTACACCACTGGTAACCTTAGATCATTCAGAGCAAGAATCAATAACCACTACGCTATAATCTTGCTTTATTAACATTTTTAAAACAGATGTTACATATACAAAACACACATAGGTGATATATTTCAGATCGTTCACGAGTGGTAGAACGTACATATCAAAAATGTTTCGCTTATGTACTGTAATGTTGCTGGTGATAACAATACAGAAGATACTGATGTTTGTTGAAGCACTACCATATCAGGTCATCTAGGAGGTAGACTACCCAATCAAATTGGTTAAAAGCTGCCCATAATGCAAGACCAGTGAAGTAATACCGTTCAGTTGTCAAGTGCAACCATTAATAAGAACTGGGTAGTCTGGGATGTAACACTAGCTTCCAGTAATAGGCAGAGAAGGAAGATGGGAAGGAAAGAAGATAGGCAGGGCTTAGACTGAATGAAGAGGGGTAGGACTCAATGTCCGCCGGTGTCTCGCGATCGGGTCACAGAGCTGCAGAACGGGGAGAGGCAAGTGTAAACAAGCATCTCTCTGTTCTGCCTAGTGCACTGTCACTGATCATATGCTCCTCATCGAGAGCAGCGATCAGTGCTGTGTCACTCGTAGCCACGCCCCCTAACAGAATCACTCCCTAGGACACACTTAACCCCTTCAGCGGCACCTAGTGGTTAACCCCTTCACTGCCAGTGTCCGTTCTCTTTTTCGTCCATGGACGGACACCGCTCCTTAATTCTTGACAGTTGAGTTGAACAGCCCCGCCCAGGGGGTGGTTCCTCCAGACATAACCCTCCGCCCTGCAGTCAGCAGCTCAGTTTTTTTCTGCCTAGTAGAGAAGGACCTGGCTCCCTTTTGGGCCCAGGGTCCGGAAGAAATTTTTATTTTAAGAAATCCTCACGAACGGTGCAATTCGCCTCAGAGAGTTCCTCAGTCACATGCTGTGTGTGGATGGAGAGTGGGCAGCGGCGCTGAACAGTCTCTTACTGGGTGGTGAGTTCCCTGGGTAACCCCCCCCCCCCCCCCCCCCCCCCCCCCGGTCAGTGCAGCAAGGAAGGTGGGACAGTCTTTGTGTCAGGTGTCTTGACTAAGTCCCTAAGGGCTGTCGGTGGGCAATATGGAGTCAGAAGCTGGCGTTTTCCCCCCAAACATTCCAGAGGCAGCAACCGCGGTGCCCCTGCGGTTCCAATGGATGCTTTGTCGGCAGTCCTGGAGTCATTTGTTGCCAGGGTGGAAGCGGCGTGCAGGTGTAATTATGGTACTAAGCGCCCCCTCACACCGCCATTGCCTGGGAAATGTTCTGACTCGGACTTGGGCCTGGCTGCGGCTCAGGACCCCGGTTCTGGTGTGTCAGAAGAGGCAGACCAGGACCTTCCCAGTGAGGAGGACCCCTCGTCCGGGTCAGCTCAAGACAGGGCACTTGTGAGTGAGCTTGTCAATGCTGTAAGGGACACTCCAGCTGGAAGATACAGCTTTGACTTCCACTGCAGGGTCTGTCCATTTTGGGTCGCACAAACCGACCCGCTCTGTTAAGGTTTTTCCTTATGTTGATTTCTTTGACAAGTTCATAGATAAGGAATGGGAACGGCCGCAGAGATCCTTTGCGGTCCCTCAGCGCATGGCGGTCCGTTACCCATTTGAAGAGAGCCTTTTGAAAAAATGGGCTTCTCCTCCGGTCGTTGATCCCCCGGTCTCTCGGTTAAATAAAGTAACCACTATCCCGGTAGAGGGGGACCCCTGCCTTTAAGGACCCTACTGATAGGAGGTCTGAATCGGTGAGCCGCTCCATGTCCACCATGCTGGGGTCAGCAATACGGCCTATATTGGCTGCTACCTTGGTGTCCCAGACACTCGCTGAGTGGGCTAAAATATTGCGCCAGACTGTGGAGGAGCATCAGCTCCCTCCAGAATGCGTGTCACTGGCCGAACAGTTGGTACAGGGACTTGTGTACGTCTGTGATGCCACCCTGGATGCGGCCCCTTTAATCTCCCAGGGCCTCCACATCTGCGGTTGTATTGC
Organism: Rana muscosa; assembly: GCA_029206835.1. Taxonomy (NCBI): domain Eukaryota; kingdom Metazoa; phylum Chordata; class Amphibia; order Anura; family Ranidae; genus Rana; species Rana muscosa. Next base: position 548,284,964 of record CM055122.1, read on the forward strand.
GCCGCCTGATATGGCTGAAATGCTGGTCCACTGACCAAGCTTCCAAGCAAACTCAGGCAGATTTGTCTTTCAAAGGTGGGAGGCTTTTTGGTGCCTCACTGGACGACATCATGAAGGATGTCACTGGAGGTAAAAGCACACTTCTCCCTCAGTCCACTAAAGGGAAAGAGCCGCGTCGTTAGCCGGGGCCCTCCTTTCCCACACAGAAGCAGTATTTTCGTCAGTCAGGACCTGCTGGCAGACACTCCCAAGTGGAAAAAGCTCCAGCTGGGGGACAAAAGCGTCCCTGGGTACGCCAGCAAACAAGCCGGCTACCGCATGAAGTTTTGCCTCTGCCTGACTCCTGGGTGGGGGGATGGCTTTGCGGCTCAGTGGACCTCCCTGCTCTCCGACCAGTGGGTCTGCGAGGTGGTCACTTCGGGGTACAAGATCAAGTATTTCTTGTCCACAAAACAGATTATTTCCCTCAAATCTGCCTCTCCTTCCGGCTTGTCGGACTGCCCTGCAGGGTGCAGTGCAAGACTTGTTGAGGTGCTGGGTAATCGTACCCGTACCACCGCAGGACAGGTTTCGGGGTTTCTACTCAAATCTGTTTGTGGTCCCAAAGATGGACGGAGTCCGTCCTATCTCGGACCTCAAGGCCCTCAATGCCTTTATAAAGATTCAAAAGTTCCGGATGGAATCGATTCATTCGGTGGTTGCTGCACTCCATCCGGGGTACTTCCTGGCGTTTTTGGATATCACGGACGCATACTTGCATGTCCCCATTTGCATCAGGATCAGAGGTTCCTGCGCTTTGCGATCTGCGAAGACCACCATCAATTTGTGGCCCTTCCCTTTTTGGCCTAGCGTCGGCACCAAGAGTTTTCACAAAGGTGCTCGCCCCGATTCTTGCTTTGCTGAGACAGCGTGGCATTGCTATCGTGGGCTACTTGGATGACCTTCTTCTGAGAGCTGCTTCAAGCTCAGCATCAGAGGACGACGTGTCTATAGCCAATCGGACCCTCCGGGAGTTTGTTTGGATACTGACCCTCCAGAAGTCAGTGTTAGTACCGACTCAGTACCTGGGGTTGATTCTGGACTCCTCGGAGGCCAGAGGCTTTCTTCCTTTGGAAAAGTTGCAGACACTCCAGACTGCAGTGAAGTTGATGACATCCCCGGGCCTCATGGTAGCCTCTTTCGAAGCAGTACCATATGCCCAATTCCACACTTGTGTCTTGCAGAAGGAGATTCTCTCCAAATGGAACAAATCTCCGTTGTCTCTGGCTCGTCAGTCATCTTGTCAGGACCTCTCTAAGTTGGTGGATGAGATCACCGGCTCTTCGGTCCGGGAAGTCATTCCTCCCCTTTCATTGGACTGTGATCACGACGGACGCCAGCCTGACGGGTTGGGCGGGGAGTCTGGGGGGTTCAGGTGGCCCAGGGCCACTGGACTTTGAACGAATCCCAACTGCCGATCAATGTCCTGGATCTTCTTGGGGCGATCAGGCTGTGCTTCTACAAGTGGTCACAGAGGCTAAGAGGGTATCCAGTCAGGATCCAGTCAGACAACGCCACGGCTGTGGCATACGTCAACCATCAAGGAGGAACAAGAAGCTTGGCTGCAGCGTCGGAGGTCGCTCACATCCTTCGGTGGGCAGAAAGTAGAGTGCCGGCCCTATTGGCAGTTTCTATTCCGTGCGTGGAAAACTGTCAGGCCGACTATCTGAGTCGCCAGATGCTGGACCAAGGGGAATGGTCGTTACATCCGGAGGTTTTTCAACTCCTTTGCCAGAAGTGGGGTACGACAGACGTGGATCTCCTGGCTTCTCGACTCAATGGCAAGGTATCAAGGTTTGTGGCCAGGTCCAGAGATCCCTGAACAGACGTGTTGGTGGCTCCGTGGGGTCGGTATCAGCTGATTTATGCCTTTCCCCCCACTGAAGTTGCTCCCCCGTCTACTCCGCAGGGTAGAGTTAGAAGGAATTCCCAGTAATTCTAATCGCCCCAGATTGGCCCAGGCGGCCCTGGTACGCCGACCTTGTGCGGCTGGTGGCGGATGTGCCATGCGACTACCACTGAGGGAGGACCTTCTGTCGCAAGGTCCCATTCTTCATCCTGCTTTACAGTTGTTGGCTTTAACGGCGTGGCTATTGAAAGCCAGGTGTTCAGGGAGATGAGGTACGCCAGACGTGGATCTCATGGCTTCTCAACTCAATCGCACGGTGTTGAGGTTCGTGGCCAGGTCCAGAGATCCCTGGGCAGACGCGTTGTTGGCCCCGCTGGGTCAGTATCGGCTAATTTATGCCATTCCCCCACTGAAGTTGCTTCTTCGTCTACTCTGCAGAGTAGAGACCGAGGGAATTCCGGTGATTCTAATCGCCCCAGATTGGCCCAGGCGTCCCTGGTACGCCGACCTCGTGCGCCTGGTGGCGGATGTACCCTGACGGCTGCCAATGCAGGAGGACCTTCTCTCGCAAGGTCCCATTCTTCATCCTGCTTTACAGTTGCTGGCTTTAACGGCATGGCTATTGAAAACCAGGTACTAAGGGACCGAGGCCTGTCGGATTTGGTAATTTCAACCATGTTGAGGGCACGGAAGTCTTCTAGGAAGATCTTCCATTGCACGTGGAGAGTCTACATCTCTGTGTGAGGAGATGGAGTGGCGTCCACGGGCTTATTCAGTTTCCAGGATCCTGCTGTTTTTACAGCGTGGAGTGGATCAGAAACTTGCCTTAAGCACCATTAAGGGTCAGATTTTCACCTTGGCCGTTTTCTTTCAGCGACCCCTGGCGGCTCATTCACTGGCGAGTACGTTTGTGCAAGGGGTCCGACATGTGGCTCCTCTAGTGCGACCACCACGATCTCTGTGAGATTAAAATCTGGTGCTCTCGGCGCTTCAGAAACCTCCTTTTGAGAACATCAGGGAAATCCCTCTTTTGACGCTCTCTCAGAAGGTGGCCTTCCTGGTAGCCATCACATCCGTCAGGAGGGTTTCTGAATTGGCGGCCTTGTCTTGCGAGTCCCCATATTTGGTCCTCCATAAGGATAAAGCGGTGCTACCTTCCTTTCGAAGGGGGTTTCGGCCTTTCACCTGAATGAGGACATTGTACTTCCATCCTTGTGTCCTCGGCCATCGCATTCCAAGAAGGTTGCGCTGCTTTCTTTAGATGTGGTACGTGCCTTGCGGGTGTACCTGTGTGCTGCGGCTCTGTTCCGGAGGTCTGACTCACTGTTTGTGTCGGTGTCTGGTCCGCAGAAGGGCCTGGTGGCTTCGTCGGCCACCATTTCTCGGTGGATCAGGCAGACCGTCACCCAGGTCTATGCCCTTAAGGGGCGGGCGCCTCCCTTTCCTGTCACGGTGCATTTGACCAGGGCTATTGGTGCCTCTTGGGCTTTCCGACATCAAGGGTCTGTATCCCAAGTGTGTAAGGCGGCGACCTGGTCGTCCGTTCACACTTTCTCAAAATTTTACAAAGTTGATGTCAGTGCATCTTTCGGATGCTTGCTTCGGGCCGCAAAGTTTTGCAGCCGGCTGTTTGAGTTTGCAACTCCTCCGTTGAGGAGTTATGCTTGTTTGGGGTGAAATTTTTTTTTTTTTTTTTTTGATTGCTGTTCCCACCCCTCCGTTTTTTTTGACACTGCTTTTGGGACGTCCCAACTGTCAAGAAATAAGGAGCTGTGTCCGTCCATGGACAAAAGGGGAAAATAGGATTTTTTGCACTTATGGACGGACACAGCACCAACTCCTTTTTTGGTTTGTACTGCTTTTTACGGACTGAGCTGCTAACTGCAGGGCGGAGGATTATGTCCGGAGGGAGAGTACAAAAAAATCCTATTTTCACAGTAATCTGCATATTTATAGCACTGATTGCTGTAAAAATGACAATGGTCCAAAAAATGTGTCAAGTGTCCGGTGTGTATGCCATAAAGACGCGGTCACGATAAAATTCGCAGATAGCCACCATTACTAGAAAAATAAATGCCATAAAACTATCCCCTATTTTGTTGATGCTATAACTTTTGCGCAAACAAATCAAACGCTTATTGCAATTTTTTTTTTTTAAATATGTACAAGAATACGTATCGGCCTAAACTGAGGAAAAAATTTATATATTTTTTGGGGATATTTATTGTAGCAAAAAGTAAAAAAAATGTAATTTTTCACAAAATTGTCGCTATATTTTTTGTTTTTAGAGCATAAAATAAAAACCGTAGAGGTTATCAAATGCCACCAAAAGAAAGCTTCATTTGTGGGGGAAAAAAAGGACGCCAATTTTGTTTGGGAGCCACGTCGCATGACCCCGCAATTGTCAGTTAAAGCTATGCAGTGCCGAATCGCAAAAAAGTTCTCTGGTCTTTGGCCAGCGAAATGGTCCAGGGCTTAAGTGGTTAATAACCTTTTGGGATATTTATGCAAATTTTTAGCTATTTTTTTTGCCAAGGCCTCCCTGAAGAACCCAGAAGGCACCCTGGTTGGAAACGGCTGCAATGGAGGGACATTTGCACCTAGGCAACAAAACATGCCTAATTATTTTTTCCCCCTTTTTTTTTTTTTAATTCAGAAAGACTATCTGTAAAGACTGGTGTTACAGATGAGAATTTTTCCCATATTGTATGGACACAGGCAATGAGAAGACTTGCTGTTCTTGTGGGTCGAGCTTTAGAGTTTGGAGAACCAATAGTACTTGTTGGTGATACTGGGTAAGTGAATTTTTTTTTCCTTGTGTAGACTTAAGAAATTATGACAGCTAACATCCCTGTTGAGATCTTTTATGTGTGTTTTTATTTCCTTAATTTTAAGGTGCGGGAAAACAACTGTATGCCAGCTATTTGCAGCATTGTCAAACCAAGCGTTGTATTCTGTAAACTGTCACCAGCACATGGAGACCTCAGACTTTTTGGGTGGACTGCGGCCTATTAGACATAGATCTAAGAGTAAAGTAAGTAAACATGAACATATGGTGTTACACTGTCGCTACACTGCAGTCTAGAGCTGTTATTTCTGACAGTGTATTTGTTGTCTGAAACAGGAGGATATAGAAAACACCAAACTATTTGAGTGGCAAGATGGTCCTTTAGTGTTGGCTATGAGAGAAGATGGCTTTTTCTTGCTGGATGAAATCTCTTTAGCGGATGACTCTGTGTTGGAGAGGCTGAACAGGTTGGTAATTTAATTTTCATATTTTTCATTAGTGTGTTGCTCTAGAAGAATTGAATACTTTTGGGATCGGACATATCGTAACAGTCCTGTAATATTGTGACTTTTATAGGGGGGGGGGGGGGGAGATATAGAGGCAGTGATGTACAGTATATGACCCCATTATTGTGAGTCAAGGCTAACCTATGAAAAAAGCTTTCTACTTTCATACAACTCTGTTCTGCTAATGCCTCCCTAGCTCATTTCTTTGGAGGCAGGGTACTGCTTTATTGTAACTTTTATTAATGAAGAAGCAAAACTGAATGTGGAGGTAAAGGTTGAAGCACCAGGGCACTACTGAGCAGGATTGCTGAGTCTTCGCTTACAATTGACTGTGACTTCAAGCTTACAGATCGATTACCTAGCCATTTAGGAATAAACTTGTATTTGATTCATACCCCTGATGTTAGAGGCACCTGCCCCCTTTCAAACTGGATGCAGTAGTGTACTGAGTGGGCAGTGCTGCAATGCATTTTACTTAAACCCTACAGTAGAGCTCTTTGTTCCGGCCCTTCAATGTCCACTAAAGTAAACATTTTAATTTCAAATTTAACTTTATTACGTAAAGATTTCTTTTTTTTTTGTTCAGTGTTCTTGAAGTTGAGAAGACATTGGTACTCGCTGAAAAGGGAAGTGAAGAGGATGACGGTGATGTTGAGTTCTTAACAGCCGGGACTAAGTTCCGAATTTTGGCTACAATGAACCCTGGTGGTGACTTTGGAAAGAAAGAGGTAACTTGTCAAATTTTGTCCCACTGCATCCCAGTGATGGACAGAGACAATGCACACATCAAATGATTCTGTATCGGCTAATTTGCAAATTGAGGCCTTGTGGCTTCAGGTGCCAAAATAGTTTTATAGGATGTATTTATGAATCGGACTGCTGTAAGGCAAAAACAGGTTTAAAATAAAGATGTTTTACCAAGGAAAATCCTGTTTGTGCTGTGAGCATTGTCCAGTGTAATTTCTGTTCAGTGTAATAATAGTGCAGTAATGCGGTCTTTTGCCGTGGTTACAGTATAGGTCTAAGGTAGCTGCTCTCTTTTTACAGCTGTCTCCTGCCCTACGGAACAGATTTACAGAAATTTGGTGCCCACAGAGTAATGATCGGCAAGATATATTAGACATTATTAAACACAATCTGAATGTTCGATTATGTCTTGACTCCACCGACGGCAGTGGTAAGTTTTCTAACTAAAGGTAATGAAATGATTTTGAAAGTTAATATTGCCTTTATTGCTGCTCTCTGTTCTGACACAGATCTCCTGCCCCAGCTGTAGCCAGCCAGTGCAGGGGGAAGGGGAAGATGGTCAGCAGCGCTGCAGGGATTGGATGTTAGGGAACCCGTGGGAGGGGAGTCAAAACAGTGGATGGTATTTAGTTTAATAGTTAAATCCCTGTGCTGCTCCTCTGCAGCACCTGAAGCTGGTGGGAGAGGAGGAGAAGCTGGCGGGAGAGGAGGAGAAGCTGGCAGCTGCAGGGGAGCCACAAAGGGCATTCAACTATCCAATTAGACTTAAATCCCACTCCCCCCCCCAGTCCTTGTACTGGGGCAAGAGGGGGGGCGCCTATTTCAGGTGACTAGCTCGGCTTGTTAGCTGCTGATCACTGCTCTTGTGTTAAGCAGTGTCTGCTTAGCAGTTCTCGTATAAGTTTATGGTTACTGAAGTGACCATGAGCTTATAGGAGAAGGAGGAATGTCATGTCCATAAGGCGTACTGATCTGCTGGAAGTGATTTTTTATTTTATTTTTTATATTGATTTTTTTTTGGTCTGTACATCATGCAGACAACAGTGAAGGGAATGATATCCTAACACAAAATAAATTGAACGTGATGATTTTAACTGCTTGCCGACCAGCCACCGCAGTTATACTGCGGCAAGTTGGCGCAGCTGCGCGAATCGCCGTAGGTGTATGTCGGGCTCGTACACGACTTTCTGTGGGCGCGCACGGTGATTGGCCAGCAGTTGAGGCGATCAGCGGCTCCTGCGGTCTCTGCCGGCCACGATCGTTCCCTGCCGAGATAGAATGGGGATCTGTCAAAGTAAACAACGCAGATCTCTTTTCTGTCGGGGGATTACACAGAGATCCTGTCTTTGCTATGCAGGAAGACAGATCTGTGTGTTCTCCCAGGCAGCCCATCCCCCATACAGTTGGTAAACACACCCAGGGAACACCTTTAACCCATTCTCTGCCAGTGCCATTAGTACAATGTCAGTTCATATTTTTAGCACTGATCACTGTAATAATGTCACTGGTTCCCAAATGTCGGTTAGGTTTCTGATCTGTCCACCGCTATGTCGCAGTCCCGCTAAAAATCTCAGATCACCGACATTGTTAGTAAAAAAATAAAAATGCCATAACTCTATCACCTATTTTGTAGACGCTACAACTTTTTCACAAACCAATCCATTTACGGTGTTTTTTTGTTTTTTTTTACCAAAAATATGTAGCAGATTCTTTAAATATTTTTATTGGGTTTGTTTTATGGTAGGAATAATATATATATATATATATTTATTTATATATATTCTCTCTCTGGAGAGGTGATCAAATACCAAACGAAAGCTCTATTTAGGGGGAAGAAAATACATCCTTTTTATTTGGGTACATCGTCGTACGTCTGGGCAATTGTCAGCTAAAGTAACGCTGTGCCCTGTCGTAAAAAATGACCTGGTCATTAAGGGGGTAAATACTTCTGGGGCTGAAGTAGTTAAAATGTGAAACGTTTGACATGATCAGTGTTTGTAGTTGACCAGTAAAGATTGTGTTCTCGTGTGTGTGATTTTATAGCCCATTTTGTTTTCTGCGTTCAGCTTTGAGCCGGAAACGCCTGCTAAGACCATTTTGTAGTAATAAATATCTGTAAATTACTCATATTGCAGATGGTGGTATTGCTGAGCTGATTATGGATTTCATTGAATGGCTAATCAACCAAGAATTTGGTCGCCGTTGCATACTTAGTATTCGAGACATACTTTCCTGGGTGAATTTTATCAATGTCACGGCAGATGATATGTCAGTTAAAGAAGATGTTGGGACAACTCTTAATGCCGTTATGGCTTTTATACATGCAGCATGTTTGGTGTACATTGATGGCATAGGATCAGGTGAGTGTTGCCTGGTTTGCATAGTTATTAGCCCATAAATGACATGTGTTAAGTATACCTTTTTGTTTGTTGCAAGAATTATAGTTTTACAATTACGGACGAGCTTCGGCGTGTTCGCACAGCCCACGTGCAGAGCCCGCCAGGAAGTCAGCACTGCGCCAATCAGTCGGTGAGACCTTTCCCGATCTCTGCAGCCGTGCATCGGGACCATATCTCACTGCCTGTGATTAGCGCAGCGCCGACTTCCTGGCGGGCTCTGCACGTGGGCTGTGCGAACACATCATCCTTATTTACAATAGCAATATTCCCTTCTAGTCAACTGTTAAAGCACAAAACACACTATTAAATATTTTAATAAATTTCGAACATGGTTAATGATGTCAATCATCACAAACATGATTTAAAAATAATATGATGAATAGTACTAATTAAATAATGTCATCATAAATTAACAGTGAAAACCACCAGTTCTGTAATATGCATCAAGAGAAACGATGTTTTTCCTCCATTTATTTTAATTATGTAATCTTTATGTACTGGTTTAGATTACTGATAAAGAGGGTAGTGTTGTAAAGTTTATTTTTTTATTATTATAAAAAATGTTTATATATATAATTATCCCTTATCTTCTTTCAGGGCAGCTCCTTGAGAGCTTGGCTCCACCCACTAGACAGGAAACACACCTCCACCAAACTTCTTAAAAGGGATGCAACTTCCACTTATCACCAGTTTTTGTGTTTCCTCCGGCGGGAACACATATGGGAGTTAGGAGCTCTCAAGGTTCTGTCCTGAGAGACCAGATCGCCCTACTCCACCTTTTTTACCTTCCTCACAGTCTAGTCTGTTCCTCCCAACTCCACGGGCTAGAGTGCCTAGTGGATGGGCTCCTTCTCCCTCGTCGGTGCTCGGGGAGAGCCAGGATTGCTCCGGGATGCTGCTCCTTGGCGGGGTAGACTACATTGTTTTCTGGTCTGGCAGGTTTTTTTCCCCTGAACACCGCCGCCATCTTGGGAAGGTCAGTCAGAGGCTGCTTCCCTCGAAAGTGAGGTAACCGTAAGGGGCAGCATCCAACGAGCAGGCGCGCGGGCGTCATTTCCGCCGGAAATCGCAGAGGGAGGAGGGAGGAACAGGTCTGTTGCCTATATGGCTGGTTCTGGTCCGGCGCAGAGGCGCTAATGGAGTCCGGAAACGGCGTGGCCAACGAGCATCGTGCTGCTGCCTCAACATGGATGCAGGACTTATGGGGTCTCTCTAGCTCTCTTCCCCCTTAGGGGGGGGTTTGAGTTATTTTTTCCCCCTGGTGGTGGGGGGCCTGTCTGGGCACGAGTGTAGTGGATCTCTCACTGTGCACCTGTGGTGAGCATCTTGAATGGTTTTCAGGCTGACTCAGATGGATGGTTTTGTCTTTTTCCCTTTTTTTCTTTACCTTATCATGGCAGGCCAAGAGCTCTGACCCAGGGAATAAAAAAATGTCCTTAATGCAAGTCTAAGCTACCTGAAGGCTGGAAAAAGACTTTTTCAAACATTTATTGACGCATTAGTGAAGGAGGAAGCGTCTTCTGCTGGCAGCGACTTAATCGCATCTGTTAAAGAATTGGATGCTACCATTCAATCTTTTTTAAATCCTCACTTAAAAAAAAATACGTGAGACCGACCTCTACCTCGCAAGCCTCAGTGTTGGTCCCGGTAGTGGAGGCAGAAGAGAGTCCTCTGAACCAGGAAGGTCCTTCCCCCTCACATTCTCAAGAATCGGATGAGGAGTACGACGAGTTGGAGAATATGTCTTGAAAATATAAATTGTCTTTGGAACAAGTTGATGGCCTCCTAAAAGCAATTCATGCGACTTTAGGCTTGGAGGAAAAGCGTAAAGAGTTATCTTTACACAACAGGATGTATGCAGGACTCTGAGCCCAAGATATGCGTACCTTTCCAGTCCATGCTGTAATTTTTGAGGCAATCAAGAAAGAATGGACTGATCGTGAAAAGAAACCTTTCTTTGCTAGGGCACACAAGAGAAGGTTTCCTTTTGATAAAGACCCAGCAACTCCCTGGAATGAGTTTCCAAAACTCGATGCGGCCCTTTCTCAAGTCTCAAGATCTACAGATCTAGCATTTGAGGACATGGGGATTCTGAAAGACCCCATGGATAAAGAGGATGGATCAGCACTTAAAAAGGGCCTGGCAATCCATCATAGGCAACCTTAAGCCTGCAATGGCGACTACTTGCGTCTCCAGAAATATGGAGTATTGGTTGAACCAGCTTAAAGCTCATAGAATAGCTGATTCTCCAAAACAAGAAATCCTGGGCACTTTCTCAACCCTGTCAGCAGTTGTAGCCTATCAGGATGACGGCAAAGTCCACAGCCCTTACTTACTCGGATAGGAGGGCGCTGTGGTTGAGAAACCTGGCCGGGGGACAAGCTGCGTGGAGTACCCTTCCAAGGGGATTTATTGTTTGGCCGCAATTTAGATTTGTTTCTTGACAAAACTGCAGATAAGAAGAAATCTTTTCCTGTCAAAAAGAAAAAGCAGACGGGCAAAAGGTTTTTTCGTCCTCAAAGGGCTCAAGAACAAAACAAGCCTCAAGAGAGGAAGAAAGGTTGGTCAGGCAGAAGGGAAAAGGCAAGGGGAATGTCTTGTTCCATCCTCCTGCGTCAACCAGCAAAGCACAATCACGGCCGGTTGCAAGTGGGGGGAAGACTTCAAAGTTTTCTCCCTTATTGGGCAAGCATAACAGAATATCAGTATATTCTCTCTATGCTGACCCAATATTACAGAATAGTTTTCGGAGAGGTACCTTTTGACAAATCTACCAAGAGATATAGTCAAATCCCTAGCAATGAAGACCCTGTTGAAGGATCTGATGTACCAGGGGGTTGTGACTCGACTACCACAGGGGGAGCTTTATCAGAGATTTTATTCCCATATATTCATAATAAAAAAGCCGTCCGGAAGTTTCAGATTAATTCTCAACCTTAAGCAGATCAGTCCTATACAAAAAATTCTGTATGGACTCAATCTTCACGGTCAAAAACCTTCTGACAAAAGAGTGCTTTATGGCATCAATCGACCTTCGAGATGCCTATCTGCATAGCCCCTCAATCTTAGAAGTTCCTAAGATTGACAGTTAACATAGGAAAAGAGGTCATGCACCTCCGATTGAGGTGTATAACCTCCGAGAATATTTACAAAGGTCATGGCAGAGGCTCTTGCTCCTCTTCGCTTGCAGGGGGTAGCAGTAATTCCATACCTAGATGACCTGCTCTTTGCCCCCTCCAGGGAGAAATTGTTGGAGGATCTCGGAAGAGCCCGCAGTCATCTAGATGCTTTGGGCTGGATCATAAATTTGGAAAAATCTAATTTCAACCCAGCACAAGAAGCACAATTTCTGGGGTATCAAATCAAAGAATTTTTCTCCTAGAAGACAAAAGGATAAAGATACAAAAGGTCGTAGCCTCCTTACAGACAAATCGGGAGTTTTCAGTCAGGCAAGTAATGTCAGCCCTAGGAACCGTAACCTCATCCATGCCAGCTGTGCAATGGGCAAGACTTCATTTCAGACCTCTTCAGAGTTTCCTCCTGAAAGCAAGGGATCACAGGACAATCTCTGGAGACAAAGGTAAAAATCCCCACCAAAGTCAAACGATCGCTTTGGTGGTGAAGTCGGACAAACCTGTCAGCAGGCCTGCTATGGTCGTTTCCAATAGAAAAAGTGGTAACGACGGATGCAAGCCTATGGGGGGCGCACCTGGGTCAAAACTACGCTCAAGGTATTTGGTCCCAGTCAGAGGCAAAAATGTCCTCCAATTGGAGAGCACTAAGGGCAGTGGCCTTTAGCTTTGGATGCCTTCTCTCTAGACCTTCAAGGTTCCCATGTTAAAGTCTTTTCGGACAATGCCACTACTATAGCCTACTTAAACAGGCAAGGGGGCACAAGAAGCAAAACACTTTAGCTTCTCGCCTCAAAAATCCTAAATTGGGCAGAAAATCATTTGCTGTCCTTATCAGCAGTCCACCTCAAGGGCACTCTAATTATAGTGGCAGATTTTCTAAGCAGAAGACGACTGATTCAGGAAGCAGAATGGACCTTAAATCCAGAAGTCTTCACAATGATCATTGGGGCATGGGGCCAACCACAAATGGACTTATTTGCGTCAGCAGAAAATGCGCAACTTCTGTTTTTTTTTTCTCCATTCACATGGCCGCCGCTAGCAAAAGAGCTGGAAGAAGATAGCGGAGGCGCCTGGCAGAAGGAAGAAGGCACCGGAGAGCGGGAGAAGAACCAGAGAGTGCGGAGACAACACCGGAGAGCAGAGGAGACCCCCGAAGTCGGAAGAAGACCCCCGGAGCTGCCTAATAAATTATTTAAAAACCCGTGTAGTGTTATTGACAATTTTTCCACCAGGTGAATAGGTAGGGGTACGATGTACCCATTACTCATTCACATAGGGTGGGGGGTCAGGATCTGGGGCCCCCTTATTAAGGGGGGCTCCCGGATTCCAATAAGTCCCCCCCGCCCGCAGACCCCGACAACCTACGTCCAGGGTTGTCGGGTAGAGGCCCTTGTCCTCATCAACATGGGGGCAAGGTGCTTTAAGGTGGGGGGGCCGCAGGGCGCCCCCCTGCCCCCAAGCACCCCCCCATGTTGAGGGCATGCGGCCTGGTACAGTTCAGGAGGGGGGGGGGGGGGCGCTCGCTCGTCTCCACCCCCTTTCCTGACCGGCCGGGCTGCGTGCTCGGATAAGGGTCTGGTATGGATTTTGGGGGGACCCCCCACGCCATTTTGGTGTAGGGGTTCTGCTTAAAATCCATTCTAGAACTAAGGGCCTGGTATGCTCCTGGAGGGGAACCCATGCCGTTTTTTTATTTTTAAATTTGGCGTGGAGTTCCCCCTCATGATTCATACGTACTGTGTTCAGAACACAACACATCTGCGAATCAGATGCGTTCCCATAGAACATAATGGGCAGACAATTCGCACCGCAATGCCTAGAAAACGCACACGTTTTTTGGGCAATGCGCAGTGCGAATGCATTGCACATATGTGAACCAGCCTTATTGAAATCAATATATTTTAAAATGTTATGCAAATTGGATGCGGTTTAAGCCGCAACTAATTCGCATAGGTGTGAACGGGACCTTAAGGTGCAGATCGCCGCATTGGGAGTGGAGTTTTTCTGGAAAGACTATCGTCAGAGCCTTTAGTCGCAAGATTTTTCAAGGCACTTGCTAGATCCAGACCAGCTCCTGCTAAGCACTTTCCCAGTTGGGATTTATCAGTGGTTCTTCAGGCACTCACTGAGGAACCGTTTGAACTGCTACAAGCCATTTCACTGAAGAATCTTACTCTTAAAGCCTCGTACACACGACCAGTTTCGTGTGTATGGTTTCTCGTCGAGAAAACTGCCGGGAATCTCAACGAGAAAGAGAACCTGCTCTCTATATTCGCGTCGGCCTGTTTCCGGACGAGAAAACCGGTCGCGTGTATGCTTTTCCGAGTCTTAAACAAAAAATGCGCATGCTCAGAATCAAGTATGAGACGGGAGCGCTCCTTCTGGTAAAACTTGCGTTCGTAATGGAGATGGCACATTTGTCATGCTGTAACGGACGAAGACTGAAAAGCGCAAAGCGTCTCTCGCCAAACTTTTACTAACACGTGGTAACACGAGATCAGCAAAAGCAGACTAAGGGGTGGTGCCATTGGAATAAAACTTCCCCTTTATACTGCCATTGTATGTGTTGTACGCGGGCTTTACAACGACGAGATTTTTAATTGACAGTGTGTTTGCAAGGAAAGCTTGACAAGAATCCCGTCAAGCTAGACAAGAATCTCGTTGAGAAAAACAATGTTTTTACAACGGGATTCTCGGCCATGTGTACGAGGCTTTAAGACTGTTCCTAGTTGCAATAACATCAGCAGGAGGATTAGTGAGCTGCCCGCCCTGTCAGTGAAAAAACCCTTCTCATCCATCAACACGGATAGGATTGTACGAAAAACCGTTCCAGGTTTCTTGCCAAAAGTGGCGTCGGCCCTCAACCGGTCGCAGGAGATCATCCTACCAACCTTTTGCTCAAACCCTTCGGGGGAAAAGGAAAGCCATCTCCACAATTTGGATGTGAGAAGGACTTTGTTACATTATCTTGAAGTAACAAAGGACTTTCGGTCTTCGGACTTTGTTTATACTTTTTTCTGGAAAAAAGAAGGGCCACAAAGCATCAAAGGGGTCAAAAGCTAGATGACTTGTTTTCCATGAGTCTTTCAGGACAGCAGCAACCTGCCCTGATTGTTTTTGATTATTATGCGGTGACTAACCATACTCTGATTATGTGTTCCAGCTTGGGCCGGAGGTTTCTCTACTACTACTACTACTACTACTACTACTACTACTACTACTACTACTACTAGTGATAAGTGGAAGGAGCCTCCCTTTTAAGAGGTTTGGTGGAGGTGTGTTTCCTGTCAAGTGGGTGGAGCCACGCTCTCAAGGTGCTGTCCTGAAAGACTCATGGAAAAAAAGTTACCTGCAAGTCTAAAGCCCCGTACACACTGTAGGACTTTTTGAGAACAAACGTTAAAATTAGCAAGTTTTCCAAAAAATCCTACCGTGTATGCTCCATCGGACAAACTTTTTCGGTTTTCATTGGACAAACTTTTCGGCAACAAAAGTCCTACGGTGCAAAGTCCTATCGTGTGTACAGAAATCCATCGGACTTTGTCTGAAGTACAAACACGCATGCCCAGAACCAATGTTAAAATTAACCAACAATAGCAGAAGTTGAACAAAGGGTGGCGGTAAAGAGCAGAAAAACCACGTGATGTTGGGAAAGTTTTGGGAAAGTTTGCAGAAAAGTTCTGCTGTGTGTATGCTATGGGTGTTCCCGGCCAACTCCCTTCGGACAAAAATCCAAGGAAAAGTTTGTTTGAAGTCCGACCGTGTGTACGAGGCTTAACTTGACCTTTTCTATCTATCTAACACACACCGTGCCTTGCATAAGTATTCACCCCATTAGGCATTTTTTTTGCCTCACAACCTGGAATTAACATGGATTGTTTTGAGGATTTGCATAATTTTATTTACAGAACATGCCCACAACTTTGAAGATGTGTTTTTTTTTTTTTTTTTTTTATTGTGAAGCAAACCACAAATAGGACAAAATAACAGAAAAAGTAAATGTGCATAACAATTCACCCCCCCACCCCCCTCCTCCCTTGTAGAGCCACCTTTTGCGGCTATCCCAGCTCCATGTCGCTTTGGATAAGTCTTTATGAGCTTGTCACATCTTACCACTGGCATTTTTGCCCATTCATCCTTGCAAAACTGCTCCAGCTCTTTCAAGTTGGATGGTTTGTGCTTGTGAACAGCAATATTTAAGTCTGACCACATATTTTCTTTTGGTTTGAGGTCTGGGCTTTGACTAGGCCTTTCCACCACATTTACATGTTTCCCCTTAAACCACTCACTTGTTGCTTTAGCAGTGTGTTTGGGGTCATTGTCCTTCTGGAAGGTGAACCTCCGTCTTGGCCTCAAATCACACACAGAGTGGTACGGGTTTTGGTCAAGAATATCCCTGTATTTAGCACCATCCATCTTTCCTTCAACTCTGACCAGTTTCCCAGTCCCAACTGCTGAAAAACATCCCCAACAGCCTGATGCTACCACCACCATGTTTCACTGTGGGGATGGTGTTCTTTGGGTGATGATGGGTTTGCGCCAGACATAGCGTTTTCTTTGGCCAAAAAGTAAAATTTTAGTCTCATCAGACCAGAGCACCTTCCTCCATACATTTTGGGAGTCTCCCACATGCCCTTTCGCAAACTCAAAACATGGCATTTTGATTTTTTGCTGAAAGTAATGGATTTCTTCTGGTCACTCTGCAATAAAGCCCAACTCTATGGTGCGTACAGCTTATTGTCGTCCTATGTACAGATACTCCAGTCTCTGCTGTGGAGCTCTGCAGCTCCTCCAGGGTTACCTTAGGTCTCTCTGCTGCCTCTCCTATGCCCTCCTTGCCTGGTCTGTGAGTTTTGGTGTGTGGCCGTCTCTTGGCAGGTTTGCTGTTGTGCCATGTTCTTTCCATTTGGTTATGATAGATTTGATGGTGCTCCTAGGGATCATCAAAGATTTGGATATTTTTTTATAACCTAAGCCTGACTTGTACTTCTCAACAACATTGTCCCTTACTTGTTTGGAAAGTTCCTTGGTCTTCATGGCAGTGTTTGGTTAGTGGTGCCTCTTGCTTAGCTGTTGCAGCCTCTGGGGCCTTTAAAAAAGTGTGTATATGTAATGATAGATCATGTGACACTTAGATTGCACACAGGTGGACATCATTTCACTAATTATGTGACTTCTGAAGGTAATTGGTTGCACCATAGATTTTTATGGGCTTCATAACAAAGGGGTGAATACATACGCACATGCCAATTATCAGTTTTTTATTTCTGAAAAATAGTTTTATGTATATATTTTTGTAGTTTTACTTGATCCATCACATATAATTCAGATTAAAATAACATTGAACTAAAGGCTGTAATGTAACAAAATGGGTAAAAAGCCAAGTGGGTGAATAATTTTTCAAGGCACTGTGTGTGTGTTCATCTCTCTCTCGTTAGCCTAGAACCCGGTCTGCTCTCTCCATTTATAGATACTGTTCAATTCTTAGAAGCTGTATTATGGCAGTTTTTTTTTTTTAAATGTTGTAGACCGTAAGGGTCACAAGCATGCATGCCCCTTCAGTTTCACCACCTGGATCAGGTCCGACTTTGCCTTGGCTGCAAACACATTGTCTACAGACGGGATAGTCTATGCTTTGTTGGCTGTTTGCCTGAACCTTTACCGTCTGGACTAAGCACATGGGACTCTCCGTCTTAATGGATTCTTCTGTTCCCTAATGGGCATTTTACCTGTTGCCGTAAGCACAATATGTGGAACTGACTCCCTTCAGAGTTGGTTCTGGCCAGCTCAGTAGATTGCTTTACAAAAGGCATGGATTATTTCCTAAATGTACATATTATAATATAACTGGGTATTGACCTTTTTATAGGTAAAATTCGTCCAGGGAAAATCAGATTGCCTCTCGGGGGATCAGGAAGGAATTTTTTCCCCTGCTGTAGCAAATTGGAGCATGCTTTGCTTGCTGGGGGTTTGTTTTTTTGTTGCCTTGCTCTGAATCAACTGTGGGTATGGGATTGTATTTATTTTTTAACTGGATGGACGTGTGTCTTTTTTCAACCTGACTAACTATTTGTAATGGCCAAAATGAACTATCATGGGGCACCAGAAGTGGAACTGCCCTAAAAGAATGTTTACTACTCTCCTGGGTGGTAATTCACCATCCAGCTCTCTGCCATTCACATCCCTAGTGTGGGCAGTTTGCAGGCAGGCTTCTAACCCACCAACTCCTAGACCAGGAGAGTGAGCACATCATCCTTAGATCTTCCAGAATCTCTGTCAATGGTGTGTGTGTGTGGGAGGTTAAAAGATATGGATATACTGGCCTCCAGGTTCAACAACAAACAGCAGATTTGTTGCCAGGACTTGGGATCCTCTGGCTTTCAAACAATAGAACTCTGCACTACCCAATTAAAACCTTTTTCCTAAAAAGCTCCTAGGTAAAATTCCCATGGAGAATCCTAAATGAAGTCCAAAAAAACCCAGTGCTAGTGAAAACTGTCCCCCCACATACGTGTGTGGATGAAACCATAAAAGCAGTTTTTAGAAAATGTGCAAAAGTCATACCGCACAATTTTTTTCCGAATAGCCCTGAAGGGCATAATGCACACACGCACGTCCTTGGCCCCTTGAATACAGCCTAGACTTGCTGACCCAAGGCCCTCCTGTTTCACCCTCAGATGCTGCCCTTTAACAGCATGTATAGTTGGTTAATTCTGCACTTACCCGATTAGCTAATTAAATCGTGTTATGTGAACTAAAAAATAAATGATATAAACTATTCTAATGCAGCAATCTTAAATAATTAAATACTTAATCCATAAACAATACATATACACAAAAGCGCAAAAATAGAAAAATTAGTGACCAGTGATCAACAAATGAATTGATCACATAGGTAAGATGTTTAAACACCTTAATTAGAATTCATTGCTTAAAATGTGAACCCTCTATGTACCAAAAAATAAAAAAAGTGAGTAAAAATGATTGATTAGTCTAGTGAAAATTTAAATCAACTAAATGTGACATAAAATTCATGAACTCACTAATTTCAAATGCAAAAATACACCAAATTAGGTGGTAATGATTAAAGTCTCAAACAGTAGTGCTAAGACATATAGAAATAATGAAAAAAACATGTAAAGTCCAAAGAAATGAAGTGATAAAAAATCGGCAATCAAGGACTGAACCAGGCAATCCCAAAAGGAAAACGCAGACCAAACTAAGGGGATCCTGCAGGCTCACTTATGATCCTCGCACAGCGATAGTAACAGGTCATTTGTTACACATCGATCGGAAGAATATGAAAAAGGCAGCCAGGTGGCCTCTTGCCAGATATGATGGACTCCTTAATTACGGGAGCCAATCTCGCCTGATATCATAAAGGGTCAGTTCCAGACTTCCACTCTGTCCACTTTCTAACCGGTTGCTCAGACACCTCTGTGTAGTTTTCCCCGGGTTCAAATCGCCACTTAGCGAGTATTCAGCTGCAAACTTCCACTCTGTCCGGCTGCTCAGATACCTCCGTGAATGTTTTCCCAAGATAAGCCACTTCATGGGTATTCAGCTCAATATTCCGTTAACAGCGTATGCAATCATTAAAAAAGAATAAAGAAAACTTCATAGTGCAGTAAGAATTGGTGCTTTATTGCTAAAAAATCTTTTTCCAAGCACAGCGAAAGAAACAAGCATGTAAAACGCACAGCTGCAAGCTTTCAGGTTGCCTGCTGGTGCGTGGTGACGTCACAGAATTCTCTCCAAACTACGCATTTCCCTGTAACAAGCATCGACTGGGAACGGAGGTGCTTGGCTGTTGAAAATCCAGGTAACTAAAGAATAGGGGTACCCCTGACTGTTATGCCCCACCTTGGCATAATTTTTTTTTTTTACTCCCCCACTGAATTTCGGTTTTTCTTCAATCAATGGAAAAGGTTTTGAAAAATGTCTTGTCCATTCTCTCCTAGAAACCTCACGCTTCCCAATCATTAATCAAGACTCTTGAGGGATTTGCTCATATGAATTCCTCCAAATTGACCGTGTGTGTCACCTTGGGATTTCATCCTAGTACTCTCAGTACTCCAGAGACCCCCGCTTTGGGGAGTTAGAGCCCTTTGGGAGACCTCACTTGTAAGATTGTCTTCCTTGGGGCCTTTTTTGTCTGTTAGGGTTGCCAGCTCAAAAACACACCTTTCTTGTAAAGGGCCTTTGCTTGTTTTGCAAATAGACAAGCTGGTCTTGAGACAAAGACCTTCTTGTCTACCCAAGGTGGTCTCTTTTCCACATCAGTGAGGATATTGTCCTCCCGTCCCTTTCTCCTCATCCAATACACAAAGAAATTTGAAAGCTTTAAATATGTAAGCAAAAATTTTACTCTGGCAGTTTTTGTGTTGTAGCATGGTGCAGCTTCAAGCGTAATAAGGTAACACAATTTTCTGTTAGCTTACACAATATGGCTAAATATTATTCTAACAAGATCTCCTCGTGTTTTTTCAGGTACTACATTTTGCTCTGCTGAGGCTGCTGTGTCAGCCAGACAAAAGTGTATGCGTTTTTTGCATGACCAGCTTACTTCTGTCATGGAGATTAATGAAGATGTGTTGTCAGAGCTTCACATGTATGAGAAGTCCAAGTTGCGAAAAATTAGTTGGCTTGGCGACTCTTTTGGAATCCATCCTTTTTATATCCCTCGAGGTAAGTAGCCTGTTTCATACATTCTAGTGCAAAAATTGATTGTATATTTGAATGCTTTGGGAGGGACTACTGGTTATATCTTTTAAATGGGTATACACGTATTAATGGATACTAATGATGTAGCTGATTGAGAGGCAAATATTGAGTTGTGTAGGATTTGCATATTCATATGTACTCGAAAATCTTTGAGCATTAAAGGAAACTAACCTCTTATGCATTGCATTTATTTATATACCAGCAAAGTCTGGTAGAAGATTATAAAGAAGTGATGCGTGAATTTTGCCAGTCCGATTCCCCTAAAAATGTGCAGTTCTCCAATTTGTTGGGAGTCCTACAATAAATAATAATGAATCCTTGTAGTCCTAAATTATTTGATTCTCTACAGATTAGGCACATCTACCTGAAAGTGTTCAAGCAATTAAAAAATGGATGCCTAAAGCCTCGGACACACGATCGGATTTTCCGACGGGAATTGTGTGATGACAGCCTGTTGGCGGAAAATCCGACCGTTTGCTCCATCGGACAATTGTCGGATTTTCCGTGGACAAATGTTGGATGGCATGCTTTAAAATTTTCCGCCAACAATTGTGTGTTTTGTCGGATTTTCCGAGCTTGTGTACAAAAGTACAAAGCTCGGAATCAATGCTCACCAAACAAGACATTGGCAGAAGGTGCCCAAAGGGTGGTGCTAAAGAGCTGAAAAATCATAGTTTTGGGTTTGTTGGCCGACAATTGTGTGCCGTTTTGTATGCAAGACAATTTCCTGGCCAACGCCCTTCGGACAAAAGTCCTACGCTTTGTCTGCGGAAAAGCCGATCGTGTTTCAATCACCAATACTCTTTGGTAATATGTAACAGGACAGACAAACATATCTCTACCCATTGCTCTTGAGATATCGACCACTCTTTGGCCAGCCATAGACTAGTATGGGAACAAAATTCTTGTACTGTTAAAGTGTGTTAATTTGCTTGGTCATTTTTCAGGTCCTAATTTTGAAGGAGAAGATTTAGGCAATTATGCTCTTGATTCTCAAACCACTTCAATGAATGCACAGAGACTATTGCGAGCCCTGCAACTGCAGAAGCCCATTCTGTTGGAGGGGTCACCAGGAGTTGGCAAGACTAGTCTTGTAGCTGCGTTGGCCAAAGTATCTGGAAACCATCTTGTACGAATTAACCTTTCTGAACAAACGGTACAGTTCTGGGTTTCTTTGTTCAAAAGTTTTTACGTTTAGCAAAATTTTTATCAGAATTTAATTCATTAAAGGTTTCAACTATTCTGTTTTTTTTTTGTTTTTTTTTCCCCTTTGCTGTTTTAATCAACATAATTAACATAACTTTCCAATCAGACTGACCTTTTAGCATAGGAAATGTGTATAGAGATCATGGCTCAGAGGGTTTAATTTTTCAATACACCAAGTCACTGTGGTATTAAAAATATCTATCTTTTATCTGTATATCTGTTATCTGTATCTTGGTGTCTCTAAACCTTTTTCGAGGATACATAACTTTGCCTATTCCAGATCTTTGTATTCATAAATATAACTGTGTATGTTAAAGAAATAAATTAATTACTGACTTAAAGTGAATCTTCCCAAAGTAAACTGTTCACTTGGCTCCCCTTTCTTGAGCAACATGTACTCACTCATCTTTTCTTCACTTCCCAACCTCTCTGTTCAGCCTCTGGGAAGGAAGTAAAAATACAAAATTCCTCGGTATAGAAAAAGCATACATCTTGTTTCATGTGTGTGTTTCACTGTACTTTACACGTGAAAAGAAAAGACTCACTGGACTCATAGTGAATTTGTTGTTTTCTTAGTTGCCTTAGCACATAACTTTTAACTTGCCTAACATACGCCTTTTTAGCGAACGAACATGTTGAAAATTATTTTATTTTTTTCTGCAGTTTATTCCTGTAAGCAAAACACACATTCCTGCTAGCATTGGGTATTAGAATGGTATCATTTGGTTTCTAATGCTGCATTTTTTTTTTTCTCGCATTGCTCCGCTGCTAAGGATGTGACTGATTTATTTGGTACCGACTTACCGATTGAAGGGGGCAAAGGTGGTGAGTTTGCTTGGCGAGATGGTCCTTTTCTGTCAGCCTTAAAAGCTGGACACTGGATTGTATTGGATGAAGTAAGTTAATTTTTGGCTTTCATTTATTCCCCCGTTTGTTGCCTTTTAAGACCAATTGATTTGTTTATATTTAGTAAAATGCATAACTTTCATTGACCTCCTTTGAGATGCTGAAAGTAACTGCTAGATGCAGTGTTGTTTTTTTGTGACTTTTTCTCTGCTTTCCTGTATGTTTTCATGGAGTTAAAATGATGTAAGCGTGATCTTATTTTACATATGCTTTTTAATATAAAGTATTTTGGATAATTGCGAATTGTATAACATTAAGGTTTCCTAAAAGGGACTTATTCTTAGAACCAGTTTTCTGTCCTTTTTCACACAGCTCAATCTTGCTTCTCAGCCGGTACTGGAAGGATTGAATGCTTGCTTTGACCATCGGTCTGAGGTGTATATACCAGAACTAGGCATGGCATTTCAAGTGCAACATGAGAAAACAAAGATCTTTGGTTGCCAGAACCCTTTCCGGCAAGGAGGTGGTCGAAAAGGACTCCCAAGATCTTTTCTGAATAGGTTTACACAGGTACAAAGGCTTACATCCTATAATACAGCTGTAGGGTTGTGGGACCGGATTTAAGGACTGCTGTTTAACTCTGATTCAGGCTACTCAGTTAAATTAATTCTAATGAATAGTATAGATCAGGCAATCAAATCTTTATATGCTTACCATAAATTGTAGTTGGACTTTTTTGTTGAGTTGGATTTAACAATCTTGACTGGGTATCTAATTCCTAAAATGCCCATATCTATAATACAGCCGTGTGGATTTTAAAATGTGATCAGCTGCATGGGAGAGGAACCTCTGTGCACTGTCCACTGTCAAAGGGAAAGGAGAGTGGGGTCCGCATGAACATGTTGCACCCTTAATATGGATGTAACCTGTTAAAAAGATGAACCTATCCTTTTTTGAAAGCTACAAATAGTTAAAATAAAAATACTAATTAGCCACTTTCCGCCAGGAGGGCTTAAATTGATGCCCCCGCCGCCCTCCGGTGCTTCTACCGGCTCAATGTGCGATCTGGACTTGTCATGCCCTACTTCTATTACGAGGGATGTGTACGTTCCTTGTAATAAAAGTGATACGTTTTTTTTTTTTACACTTTCCCTTTAAAAAACAAAATAAGTAAAGTGCTCGCACACAGAAGCGAACGCATACGTACATCGCGTCCACATATGTAAACGGCGTTCAATCCACACATTGGGTATCGCCAAGAATGTGAGAGCGACAATTCTATTCCAAGGCTGCCTATAACTAAACGGTTAACCTGTAAAAAAAAAATTAAAGCGTTGCCTATGAAGATTCTTAAGTACCGAAGTTTGGCATCATTCCACAAGCGTGCGCAATTGTAAAGTGTGACATGTTGGGTTATCTATTTACTCAGGGTAACATCTTATACATTTTACAAAAAAATTGGGCTGACTTTTTTCTTTTTTTCTTTTAAATTATGCATTGGTTTTAATCCTAAAATTCTTTTGTCCTCTTAGGTGTTCGTGGATCAACTTTCAACATGTGATATGGAATTTATAGCCAATACACTCTTTCCCACCTTGGGTGAAACTGTTGTTTCTAAAATGGTTGCTTTTAACAACCAGGTATAGCACGCTAGTTTGGTTATTTTTTTTTCCTTTGGAAACTGGCTAATGCAGTGTTGAACACCCTCTTCCTTGAGGCGACTTTCAGTGTACTTCTCGCTTTGTGTTTGTAGGTGCCCAAGTAAATTTACAAAATGTTATTTACTCTAGTGTGTTTTAATCGTTTCCTAAACTCTACAATTCATGCTTCCTTTTTTTTTTTTTTTAAATGGAGGCTTAACTAAAACGTGATTTATATTTGACATGGATTTCTACATAAACCAATTACATGCACGACAGGTCGGTAGAATTTTGCTGGGAATTGACAAATATAAGTCTTGACTGGTGAATATTGGAATCTGATATCACTCTTCGTGCAAAAATCTGTGTCACAATCATGTGCAAAGTTCTTTTTTGTCTGTCTTTCAGTCAGTTGACAATGCCGACTGCGCTTGTGCTTATCAATGAAACAGAAAAAGTTGCACTAAAAATTCTAAAATAACAAAAAAAAGTCCAAACTGTACTAAAACGGTTGCAGTGACAAAAAATAATCTAAAGAGCAAAGCAGTGTGAAGTTCTGAATCAATTGCTTGTATATGAACAATGGGGGAGAGAGTTGAGGGGCAATTACCCCCAGGGAGCTTAACTGGCAATGGGGATCCTAAACAGTGGATCCTGCCATGTATTTGTGGAATTTATCAGAGAAGCGAAAGAGGTTCCAGTGAATCATCTGGACTTACGTTCCTCCGACTTATCTCGCAGCGCAGAGGTCAGATCTTCCATTTGCTCAATGTCCTTCACTCTTGTGAACCATTAGGCCACCGTTGGCACAGACTGTTGCTTCCAAAGAGGTGGGATGCTGGCCCGAGCAGCATTAAGGCAATGCTTGAGGAGGGATTTATGGGTAACGTTTCCTTGATAGGGAAGTAAGGTTAAGGAGAACCGCAGCTGGGTTATCCTGAAGGGAGATGTCCGTGAGTTTCTGTATGAGCTTAAGTACCGGCTGACAAAGTTTGGAGCACAGGGCAGTCCCAAAAAATGTGTAAAAGGGTGCCCGAGTGTAAGCCTCAACGCCAACATCGGTCAGTTTGTAGAGGAAATATCTTAGCCAGCACGGAAGAATGTGGGGTCCTCAGTGGCGTGAAGGTTTAACAAGGATTTGTAGGAGGTTGATAAGGACCTCCGGATCGGTCTCTCACCCAAGTAGAATTCCTCAAATGAGTGGGGCTTTTCTTTGTTCTAGAATTTTTAGCACAATTTTCTGTTTCATTGTGTTTATAGCTCACATTTTACTGTTGCTGCTTTTTCCAGTTCATATACACAAGTGCAGTATTTTGTCGCTTTTGCTTATCAGACTAAGGTTTCCGGAAACTGTATATGCTGTCACAACCTTTGATACTACTGTACCTCGGAACACTGAACATTGAAAACCTCAGTCAGAGAGGCATAAGCTAAGCGAGCACCAACAATTTGCCCTCTTTGAAACCTAGTAATCTCTGACATGACTCCATATTACTAGCAGTGCACGCAGTAAATAATGAAAGTGAGGCTTCCCATCTGTTAGCCAAGTGTCTCATCACAAAGTGTAAGCAAAAAGAATGTTGCATCACTTCAACTTTTAGCGAGAAACATGATGTCGCTTTCACACCTGCAAATTATGTAGTGTTTCTATATTTTTATCCAGCCCCTGTATGTGTTTTTTCATAAATGGTAGAGAACATTAGGACAACAGAAATTGGCAAAAACAAAAGTGGCAGAATAGTTGCAGCAATAATTATTTTGTTTGGACCATATCAGTTACATTGCTAATCTCTTTTCTAGGTTGCCCTGGAAGTAATGACTCAGAGAAAATGGGGTCAAAAAGGAGGACCATGGGAGTTTAATTTGAGGGATCTGTTCCGTTGGTGTCATCTTATGCTGCACGATCATTCACCAGGAAGCTATAATCCATCTCAACATGTGTTTTTGGTCTATGGGGAACGAATGAGAACAAAAGAAGACCGGCAAATGGTTAGTCCGCACAGCAGTATGAAAGCTTTATTTGTAAATGTTACCAATTTTCTGTTTCATTTTACTTTGCACTCTTATAAGTACACTCTTTTAAAACATTAGAATGTCCGATGGTAAAACTTGGCTACAAAGTTGAGGGAAACCAGACCCCAGTAATAAAGAGAAACTAAATCAGTCTGGGAAAGGGAGAGTTGCTACTACTCAGCCAATGTGGCATACGCATGTGCTGACAAGGAACACACTAACAAGAGGATTTAGTTGACCTAATTGGTCTGCTACAGCTCCTTCATTGTCTAACAGACTTGGAACATGCAGTTATCAAAGCTTAAAGTGATTACATCGTTTTTTTCCCCCTCTAAAAATAACAAACATGTTATACTTGCTCTGTGTGGTGGATTTGCACAGAGCAGCCCAGATCCTCCTCTTCTCGTCGCTCCTGTCGAGTGCCCCCATAGCAAGTAGCTTGCTATGGGGGCACCCGAGCCGAATCACGGCTCCGTGTCCATTTAGACACTTATCTCCGGTTCGGCCCAGCCCCCTCTTTCCCAAATGGCTAACTGACTTTGACAGCAGCGGAAGCCAATGGCATCGCTGCTGTCTCGGCCAATCAGGAGGACAGTACCGGATGGCCGAGGCACTCGTGGACATCGCTGGAGAGAGATTGGGCTCAGGTAAGTATTAGGGGGTGCTAGGGCGGCTGCTACACATGCATGAAGATAAAAAACCTGACTTTACAACCACTTTAATTATTTGACTGCAGTAGAAAACAGGAAAAGTACTAGCCTGACTATGCTTTCTGTCAGGGTTCTGTAAATATCAGGACATGGTTGTAATCTTTCTAAGCAAGCAGGCTGATATGGATTATCCTGAAGACCTTTTAATAATAAGTGTTCTAGGATATATACTGTGTTTAGCCATTACTTTCTAATGCTCTTATTCTTTCATTTATTTAGCTAATTTCTGTGTACAAGCGAGTGTTTGGACAGGATCATGTTCCTTATATGGGGACTCGGCAGTTTTACCTTACTCCTCAGATTGTGCAGGTAACCTAAAATTATACCAGCGTTTGGCAAATGTAATGTTTTACGCTGATGGTATTCTACGTTTATAGCTTTGTGATAATAAAGGGATTAATTTATCTTTTTAAAGTGTTTAAAGAATCTCCGTTCAGGTACTTTCATTTCACATTAACCTTTGATGTTCTAGATGAAAATTGCTCCCAATTACATGAACTCTTTAAATTTATGGCCATATGTTTAAGTGCAAACCTATTCCAAACATGAATAGGCTTTGAGCTTTGTAGTTGAGCTTCAGTTTGAGATCTTTCGAGATCATTCAGAATTCATTGACCGGTGCATTTAACCTGCAGTACACCGCCTTCTGACCTTAATTTGATTTGCTTTTAAGTCTTTTTTGTATTCATATAGACATGAGAGCCGGTCTGCCACAAATAAAGTTTGCGGACACAGGTCCTTTTTATAATACTGTTGACGACTTCTTTGGTATTATTTGAATACCAGATGCCCCTTAACCACTTAAGGACCAAGCCTATTTTTTACACTTGGTGTTTACAAGTTAACATCTGTGTTTTTTTTTTTGTTTGTTTGCTAGAAAATTACTTGGACCCCTCAAACTTTATATATTTTTTTCAGACACTCTAAAGCAGGGGTGTTCAAACTTTTTTCAAAGAGGGACAGATTTGATGAAGTGAACATGTGTGAGGGCCGACCATTTTGCCTGACATTCTGTGAACCAATAAAATTCGGTCTAAGTGTGTTCGTTCGAGCACTAATACACAATGCCCAACAAGAATTCCCTTGCATTTGTGGCTGTGTGTGGTGAAGAGATGAGCTCAGGCGTGTGTTTTGGATATACCGTATTTATCGGCGTATAACACGCACCTTCACTTTAAAAAAATCTTAAGTTTTAAATAAAGAACTGTGAATCAAAATAAGGGTCACTGCCCATCAATACAGCATCACAAGTGCCCTGAATGCAGCACCCCCGTTGCCCTGAATGCAGCATGTCCATCGGCAGCATTGGAGGAGACGGGGGGGGGGGGGCTGGGACGAGTGCCGACAGACATACAGGAGAATTTCCTGTTTTCTCGGTGGCCTCTTTAATCAAAGTCCCGCCTCCTGTGATGGACAGAACAGTCTTCGAATGGCAGCGCAGGATACGGGACTTCCTTTTACACAGGTCACCGCGTAAACAGGAAGTACTCCTGTATGCACAGCGCTCGTTCTGCCGCCGCCTCCTCAGCAGGCAGCATGTATTTCTTTTGTGGCCCCCTGGCGCTCGGGGATTCGTTGGGGGCCACACAAGACATACATGTCAAAATGATCAGGCGGGTCACCCGAAACCGGGCCGCGATTGGCCCGCGGGCCGGGCTTTGGACATGCCTGCCCTAGAGAATAAAATGGTTATCGTTGCAATACTTTCTCAGACCATATTTGCGCAGCGGTTTTACAAACAATTTATTTTGGGCAAAAAATACACATTTTAATTAAGAAATCAGTGAAGTTAGCCCAATTTTTTTCTATATTGTGAAAGATAATGTTAAGCCAAGTAAATTGATAGCCAAACATGTCATGCTTCAAAATGGCTCCGCTCGTGGAATGGCGACAAACTTTGACCCTTAATCTTCATAGTTAACATTTAAATTTTTTTTTTTACACGTTACCCACTTTGAGTTAGAGGAGGCCTTTTGCTAGAATTATTGCTCGAACGATCGCGGCAATACCTCACGTGTTTTGAACACCGTTTACATATGCGGGCATGACTTGCATATGTGTTTGCTTTTTTATTTTTTTTATTTTACACTGTCTCTTTAAAGAAAAAAAAATTGGATGCAATGTGAGACCTGTGGTCAAAAAGACCTCAGATCTCACATTTACATTTAAAAGCAATAATAAAAAAAGCATTTTAATTTAAATTAAAAAAAAATTGGACGTTGGCCGGAAATGGCATTTGACGTTGCTCCTGTTATCCCTTGGCATAGTCGAGTTGGAGCCATCATTCTCTCACTCGACTTCCTGCCCATCAGCGAAAAGCATTGATATAAGTCAAAGTAGCGACATATATCGTAAGTGGTTAAATGCTTTACATATGTATTTGTTGCCTAAAATTGCATTAAGCACAAGAGAATTATTTAGCGCAATGAATATCTTTGTATAATTAAAAAATGTAAATTATTCTGCCTAACTATAATGGAAAAGTCTGGGCAGAAAGGAAAAAAAAGTGGAAGCGTTTGTAAAAGCAGGATATGTATTCCTAGCTCTATAGCAACAAATCCTGAATTTGTGCCGTGTGTGTGTTGGCACAAATTTAGGATTTGCTGCTATGGAGCTAGGAACATTTTTTAAACTTGGTAAGCGCTATCATGTCTTGTCCCTTTTTCGGTTGATTGTGTGTAATGTGTTTATAATTTTTAACCTTGCTTCAGGTTGGCTACTCGTTTCTTGCCCGGTGCATGGAATGTCCTCCTACTTCACAAACAAATCTGTCTCTTCTTCATCATTCTCTACAATCACTTGAAGGAGTTATGAAGTGTGTGGAGATGAACTGGATGGTTATCCTCGTGGGTCCTGCAGCTGCTGGTAAAACTAGCCTCATTCAGCTTCTGGCTCTCCTGACAGGCAATAAGCTGAAAGTTATGGCCATGAATAGTGCTATGGATACTACAGAGCTCCTCGGTGGATTTGAACAGGTGCATATCTAATATGTGATTGTAAATATTCATAGTTTGACAAGGAAGTTCTTGTTGGTGGTTTTTATTTTTAATACAAATTCCTGTTTTAGGCGGATATAAACAGACCGTGGCAGCAGCTCCTAGAGAAGGTAGGAAATGCAGTCACAACCTTAGTAAGAGACGGTCTCCTTGCTACAGACTTCTCTTCAGATGAGACAGAAATTTTATTGCGATCCTGGAGCAATCTGAACCTTAATCACAAGCCCAAGTCGGTAGCAGAAGGTGGCAGAGGCATTACTACAGAACTATTTAACAAACTAGAGACAGTTCTGCTGCAAATCCAGAGACTGAATGGAAAACTCAACTCCTTTTCAAAAGCAGGTATGAAATCCTATTCATGTGTTTGCATGGTGTGGGAGAAGTTGCTTTGACACAAGTTGGCGAAAACATCTTACCTTGTTGGAACAACAGAATTGGCCTATACAGGCGGTCCCCGGGTTACAAACAGACTTGCAAACGACTCGTACGTACAAACTGAGGGAGACAACAGGAAGTGAGATGAAATCTACCCCTAGGAAGGGACTTTCACTACTACAAGAGTTATGGGGAAAAGGTACCTCCACTGATGCTTTATCACCAATCCCTGTTTCCACAACCAGACAGAAAGTGAGGTGATATCTTCTGAACCGGGCACACAGTTGATCCTTCCCTATGCTATCCAAAAAGCTTAATGTTTTTTTTTGGCTGGAGCTTAAAAAATTTACCTGTTCCGACTAACAAACAGATTCAACTTGAGAACAAACCCACAGACCATATCTTTGTAACCCGGGGACCGCCTGTATCTTAAATAATGCCAATACCCTATATCAGGAGTAGGCAACCTGGGGCCCTCCAGCTGTTGCAGAACTACAAGTCCCATCATGCCTCTGGGAGTAATTGTAACTGCCAGCCTTGCAATGCCTCATGGGAAATGAAGTTCCACAACAGCTGAAGGGCTCCAGGTTGCTTACACCTGCCCTATATTCTGTGCCCTACCCAAGGTAATGGCCAGCAAACACTGTTGAACTGCTTTCCCCCAATGAACATGCCTCGGTTGGCCATGCATGATTTTTTATTTTTTTTATCCTAATCTAGGCAAGAATGAATGTTAAATGGATGCTCTCCTTGATGGTTTTCTATATGGGGATGTGGGAAAGCACTAGCAGTTAACCAAGTTTGATTATTCCAGCTAGTTGCTGGGAAACCGTAAAGCAGATTTATCTGTTCTTTTCTTTTTGGTTTCCTTTTCTGTTCCTTTTTTTTTTATTTTTTTTTTATACTGACGAATGCTCAGTGATTGGCACATTACAATTGGCTGTATTTAAGCTCATTAAAAAAAAAGCTGTACTGAACTTTTTCAAGCTACAGTGTGCAATAGGCCTTATAAGATGAAGTATTTTACCAATGTACAAGGATACGGGGAACATTTACTATAACTGCTCTTTCTTTCTCGTACATCACGGGACACAGAGCGACATAGTCATTACTAATGGGTTATATAGATACCTTCAGGTGCTGGCACTGGCAACTTCCAAAACCGGAAGTACCCTCCCCTATATAAGCCCCTCCCATCCGGGAGCACCTCAGTTTTTTGCCAGTGTCTAAGGTGTTGGCCAAGAAGTAACATGTGTTTTTCACTGAGCTTGCATACAGGTTCTTTTGGGCCTCAGTAAGCTATTCCGGATCCGACCAAAAAAGCTTCATAGCTAAACAGTCGGTACCCGGGCCTTGCAGAGAAGAGCAAGGTTTTGCCTGTAATGCCTCTCTTAGGAGGGCTGGACCCTGGGATCCAGAGCTCTGGTCATACCCACGACCAAGATGTTTTCTGTGCAGGGTGCTATACAGGTCCAGGGGAGTGGAATCCTTGGGAACCCGGTCCCTGAAGGTTTGATTACAATGCCTGCCGTGATAGGTGAAGTTTGGGCTTCTGTGGACCAAACAGAGTCCTGCGGCGAGGAAAAGGTAAGTGGGGGCCCTCGGGAACTTGGTTCTATTGAGGGACCCCCAAGCCTATTTTGTCTTTCTGCCTGTTACCTAAGGTATTCCCGCTAATATTCTGTGTATGCCTGTTACTACTGAGAAAATGTAAAACATTTTAATAGGCAAGGAAAAAAAAAAAAAAAAAAAAAATGTAAGACCGCGGTACCTGTGTTAGACACTAGAGGCCGCTATGGTTCTTTTTCTTGTAATGTGGATTTTTTTCTTCCAGAATCAAATCCAGGCTGTTGGTATGTTCTCTGCTGGGAAGCTGTCTCCTCTGCCCTGTTGCTGCGCTCATCCATCCCCGGGCCCTGCGGCAAAGGGACCCTGGCTCCCATCTAGCTCCTTATTGTTTTCAAAAAAGGCGCCGAAGGCGCACGTGCCCGCGCGCGTGCGCGTGCACGCGCCTCTATATATAGAGGCGATCTGGAAAAAGGGGCGAAGCGGGTGGATGACGCTCAGGTGTGCGCCGCGGCGCTACTGCGCATGTGCGGGTGTCCAGCGTGTTTTAAAGCACATTATAGCTGGCTATTGAAGTGCACAGACAGAGCTAGCAACAGTATAAAGGCACACAGGCGGTTGATGCAGGCATCCCCTAGAAAGGCACTTTAGTAGACACCAACTGTGATATAGCAGCAATTGTGCTAGACTATTCTCAGTAAAAGTGGTGTATTACGGCTGGAATACCTCAGCTTTAGGCTTAGGAATATGCCGTCCAGAAGCTCCGGAACTGAATCTTCCAGGAAGCGAAGGGGGTCTCATCGGGCTCTGAGGATCTTGGGCATGCTTCTGCTGCACCAGTCTCCCCTGAAGTTCAGAGGTAAGTGACCGTAGAGACCCCGCAGGGGTACTTGGTACTGTGGCTGTCCTCAGTTCACCTGCTCCTGTGTATGTAACAGAGGAGGTTTTTTTCCTCAGCAGGATTAGAGAGAGATTGTCAACATTGATAGCTGCCTCCCTGTCAGGGAAAGCACGCCCGATCTCCGTCTCCTCCTTCTTCAGAGTGCCTGTTAGCAGAGCAACAGTCCCATACAGGGATCAACCTGCCTGAAGGGGATCAGGATAAGGTTGATTCTGTTATAGAGGAATCAACAGTGGGGGAACCTTTTCTCAGCATCTCAAGCTGAAAGATTATGGGTTCAGTCTCTGACTAACATGGTCCGATAAGCATTTAAAAATGCACCTTGCGGAACCATCAACCACTACTGTATCCTCGTTGGGGTCGCTAGAAGCCCCCAGACTGTCTGTTCTTTTCCACTTCACCCTTTACTGAAAGGGCTCATTTACCAGGATTGGGAACGTCCTGAGAAAATATTTATTACCCCAAGAGATTTCCGGTGGTCTATCCCATGGGAGGATAAGTTCATCAAAAAATGGAAGGTCCCTACAGTGGACACAGCCATCTCTTGTATGTATAAATCACTGACATATCCAATGGATAATGTCCAAATGTTCAAGAACCCAATAGATAAAAGATTGGAGTCCTTATGAAAGTCTGCTTCTTTCTACAGCAAGCTTGGTGACACAACCAGCAGTGAGGTCTGCTAAGCAGTGAAGGATCAGTTAAAACAGGTCTTGAGGGACTTGACAGATCAGCAGGCCTTGCCCTAGCTGATCTACCTAGAGCCTTAGGCTTTGGGGTTGACGCCATAAAGGATTCAGTCCATCAGGCCTCCCGCCTTACGCTGTCTATAGTACATATGCGTAGGCTTCTATGGCTCAAAAACTGGTCTGCTGAAGCTCCCTGTAAAGAATGGCTGGTTAGCGTCCCATTTCATGGTGAACGCTTATTCAGGGAAAACCTGGACAAATATATCCAGAAAATTTCCAGCGGTAAAAATACGCTCTTGCCGGTTAAAAACAGAGTTAGAGGTCCCTCTTTAAGAGGCCTGCTTCTCCAGTCCCTGGGGCATCGGCTGTGTAACAGTTCCGACGGCCTCCTCGGTCAATTCCCGGGGGTAAAAATCAGGGACAATAGCAGGGTAATGAGAAACCCTGGGTCAGGGGAGGTACAAAACCTCCCCCAAAGTTAAATTCATTGAAGGGTTGCCCCCACTCAGTCGGGTGGGGGTAGGACTCCAGTTGTTCGCAAGAGACCTGGCGGGACACGATCAAGACAGATAGGTGCTCTCTGCAGTATGTTTGGGATACAGTTTGGAGTTAAAAGACTCTCCTCCTTCCCATTTTTGAGGTCAAACGTGCCAAGGGATCCCCGGAAGAGAGAGTCCCTCCTGTTGGCACTAGAACAACTATTGCTCCAAGGAGTAATTATGGAGGTTCCCCTGGAAGAATGAGGGTTCGGGTTTTACTCAAACCTCTTTACAGTCCCGAAGCAAACGCGGACGGGAGGCCCATATTCTAAAAGGGCTATACAAATTCCTGTATATCAGGACTTTCCGATGGAGTCGATCCGATCGGTGGCCACTGCCCTACAAGGGGAGGATTGGTTAGCCGCGATCGACATCAAAGATGCTTATTTGCACATTCCCATCTTTCCAGTCCACCAAAAATTTCTACGCTTTGCAGTAGAAGGGCGCCATTTTCAGTTCAGAGCCTTACCCTTCGGTTTGGCCACAGCACCACGAGTGTTTGGCCAATAAAGGGCCAGAATTTTTGTAATCTAAGAACACAAGGTGTAATGATAATGGCATATCTAGATGACTTGTTGCTGATAGACCACTCAGTGAAAAAACTAGACGTGGTCGTTCACAAGACAATCAAGTATCTGGAATCTCACGGTTGGATTATCAACCGAGACAAGTCAGCCCTAAAAACCAGTCAAAAGTCTGGAATACTTGGGGCTAAGGTTGGATTCAGGCCAGAGAAAAATATTCTTGCCTCGAGGAAAGGTGTTGTCTTTGAAAGATTTGATCCACTTAGTGGGTACAAAAAAGACAGCCGTCCATACGCCTGTGCATGAGGCTGCTGGGAAAAATGGTGGCATCATTCGAAGCAGTACCCTACGGTCAATTCCATTCAAGGAATTTGCAAGGGGCCATACTGTCAGCCTGGAACAAAAAAGTTCAGGCCCTAGACTTACAATGTCCTTGTCCCCTTCCGTTCGCAAGAGCCTCCGTTGGTGGTTGGTTCCCCAGAATCTGGAAAAAGGGAAATCCTTCAGTCCGATTTCTTGGAAGGTGGTCACTACAGATGCCAGCCTTATAGGCTGGGGAGCAGTACTGGAGCAATAGTCTCTCCAGGGCAGATGGTCGGATGCAGAAAAGGCCCTGCCCATCAATCTCTTAGAGATACGAGCAGCCCGGTATGCCCTAGTAGCATGGACATCCAAACTCCAAGGGTCCCCTATCAGAATTCAATCAGACAATGCCACAGCAGTGGCATATATCAATCATCAGGGGGGCACCAGGAGTCGTGCAGCCCAGAGGGAAGTAAATTACATCCTGAAATGGGCAGAAAGATATGTCCCAGCCATATCTGCGGTATTCATTCCAGGAGTGGAGAATTGGAAGGCAGACTTTCTAAGTCGCCAGCGATTATGCCCAGAGGAAGGGTCCCTTCACCCCGAGGTTTTCTGGACAATATGTCAGCGGTGGGGAACATCGGATGTAGATCTTCTAGCATCCAGATTCAACGCAAAGGTGGACAGGTTTGTCTCTCGGACAAGGGATCCCCTAGCTTGCGGCTCGGATGCCCTAGTGTTCCCTTGGGATCAGTTCAAGCTGATATATGCATTCACACCGCCACAATGGTTACCTCGATTACTCCGCAGAATCAGGGTAGAAAAGAAACCAGTGATTCTGGTGGCTCCAGCGTGGCCCCGAAGAGCGTGGTACGCGGAGATTGTAAAATGTCAGTGGGGAGTCCTTGGACTCTCCCACGTCGTCCGGACCTGCTTTCGCAAGGACCGATATACCACCCTTCCTTACCAGCCCTAGGTTTGACGGCCTGGCTATTGAAGCCCACATTCTAAAAAAGAGAGGGCTCTCTAATTCTGTGGTATCTACCATGATCAATGCCAGGAAGCCGGTATCCAGGCAGATCTACTATAGAATCTGGAAGGCGTACATCGCCTGGTGTGAGGCCAAGAAATGGCATCCACGTAAATACGTAATAGGTAGGATTCTGGACTTCCTACAATGGGCTGTAGATAGGAAGCTTGCCTTGAGTACTATCAAGGGTCAGATTTCGGCCTTGTCAATATTTTTTCAAAGGCCCTTGGCTTCGCATTCACTAGTCAAAGCCTTTATACAAGGAGTGATGCGTATTAGTCCTCCGGTTAATATTCCCATATGTCCATGGGATCTAAACTTGGTTCTGTCGGTTCTACAGAAACAACCATTTGAACCATTACAGCATATTTCTTTGGTTCTTCCCACCAGGAAATTGATTTTTCTAGTAGCCATTTGTTCGGCTAAAAGAGTGTCGGAATTAGCAGCTATGTCCTGTAAGGAGCCATATCTGGTTATCCATAAGGATAGAGTAGTGTTACGCCCTCATCCAGCCTTTCTTCCTAAGGTGGTATCGAGGTTTCATTTGAACCAAGATGTGGTTCTTCCTTCTTTTTTCCCCAAACCTAGCTCGGTAGAGGAAAAGTTATTGCATTCTTTGGATGTAGTAAGAGTAGTTAAAGCTTATCTAAAAGCCACTGCTCAGATTCACAGAACGGATACTTTGTTTATTCTGCCGGAAGGCCCCAGAAGGGGTCAGGCAGCGTCAAAATCTACTTTAGCCAAGTGGATTCGAAAGGTCATAATGCAAGCCTATGGCTTGAGAAGGAGACCGCCTCCGTTCAAAGTTAGAGCGCACTCCACGAGAGCAGTTGGAACTTCATGGGCAGTGCATCACCAGGCCTCCCTGGCTCAAATCTGTAAGGCCGCAACATGGTCTTCAGTACACACGTTTACTAGGTTCTACCAGGTGGACGTTAGAAGTCAGGAGGATGTCGCCTTTGGGCGCAGTGTGTTGCAGGCCGCAAAAGATCCTCATGTCTGATAGCGCTCAGCTTATGTATGGTGTATCCCCCCCCTCGTTGGGCATTGCTTTAGGACATCCCATTAGTAATGACTATGTCGCTCTGTGTCCCGTGATGTACGAGAAAGAAAATAGGATTTTTATAACAGCTTACCTGTAAAATCCTTTTCTTGGAGTACATCACGGGACACAGAGCTCCCACCCCTCTTTAGGGACACTTATTGCTTTGCTACAAAACTGAGGTGCTCCCGGATGGGAGGGGCTTATATAGGGGAGGGTACTTCCGGTTTTGGAAGTTGCCAGTGCCAGCACCTGAAGGTATCTATATAACCCATTAGTAATGACTATGTCGCTCTGTGTCCCGTGATGTACTCCAAGAAAAGGATTTTACAGGTAAGCTGTTATAAAAATCCTATTTTTATTTTGGTGTAAATGTGATGAGCAATACTAGAAAAAATTGGTGCATGAAATAATGACATGTTTATGTTTCGGGTACTAATTTCAGAGTTTTCTGCCATTTTGGACCATTTACACTGCTTTAAGGACCAGCTTCTTAATTCAGTAGAGGGACAGACCAGTGGGACCTTTGAGTGGGTGGATGGAATGCTGGTTCAAGCTCTACAGTCTGGGGACTGGTTACTTATGGATAATGTCAACTTTTGCAGGTAAGTTATTGGTTATTCATTTTTTCATTTACAGTAATGGCCAATTGCAAATTTTGAGATTTTCTTTATAACCCAGATAATTTGGTGTTCCCTACATTGCCAGTGTTAACTTCAAATAATATGAACAACCATAACATGGATTGAAGTTCAAAGTTTTGGCACACACTTTTCTTCTAAATGCTCTTAGAAAGGGCCATTACTCTTTCGTCCATGGACCGACACAGCTTCTCTATTGACAAAGTGGGTATTATCCGTTAATTAGGAGTGACTAGGCAGAAAAACTTGTAAAAAGTGTTGCATCACACCTTCTACAGTACCGCCCAGGGGGCGGACCCTCTGGGTATACCCTCTGTCTGCATCTTCGCAGATCAGTTTTTTTCTGTCTAGCAAGGAGTAGGACATGGCTCCCTTCGGGCCCATTGGTCCGGGGAAAAAAGATATATATATATATAATTTTTTTTTTTGCTACATTTGTTGTTTCCTACGATCTTCGATCAACTGCCGACTGGGTGACAGGCTGGATCCTCGATCCTTGTAGTCTCCCCAGTTTCGGCCATCGAGCGTGTGCCGACCCTAGCTACGCGCTGGGTTTTCCACGACATGCCCGTCGCTCCACGGGTGGCCGGTGAGCTTACGCTCCAGGGCCTGCATCGGACCGCTCAGCTTCGGCTGACCTTACGGCCGAGTCGCAGCAGCCTGACCGGTGAGCTTACGCTCCAAGGCTTGCATCGGACCGCTCAGCTTCGGCTGACCTTACGGCCGAGTCGCAGCAGCCTGTCCGGTGAGCGTCATGCTCCAGGGCATACATATGATCGTCCCTTCTGGGTCCAATCACAGCATGCCTGGCCAACAGTCACCTTCCGTGCGCGGACGATGATCTGTTTGGAATGTCTTCCAGCAGAATACATGCAGGATAGGTAAGTAAAACTCCCCTGCCTCGGCTGGGTGATTTAGCTGGACATTCCTGGAGAGATCAAGTAAGTGGTTGTGGCCCCTTTCTTCCCTCTCTCCCTGCCTTTCCCTCCTCCCTGGGCTTCTAGCTAAAGGTTGCTGGGTGCTGGGGGTCACCTAGGGGGTCCCACTGGAGCGGGGCTGGCTGTAACTAACATTTAAAAGAAATGTCATTTTTTCTTACCTGTGTTTGTGTCCTTCCTCCTCCATGCTGTCGGCAACCATTTTGAGGTGGTCCGTGCCAAGTTTGGCCTCTTGTGACTGCCCGGCGGCCATCTTCCTGTGGTTCGGCCACACCCACTGGCCCCTATCAGCTGATCGGCGGCCATGTTTGTCCACCCTGTATGCAGATATTGCCGTTCGGCGGCCATATTTTTGTGGGCTATGGATGCTTGACCTCTATCTTCTGTCGGCGGCCATTTTCTTAGAGCCCACATTATCTTCCATACAGACGTTTTTGGCAACCATTTTGCGAGAGCCTCCGGCCTCTAGGGTGCATTACACTGGCGCGAAAATTCACACAGGAAGTGCTGATAAAAGAAGCAGACTGACACAGCAGCAAGGGGACAGCATCACAGGCGCAGCATAGCAGTACCTATCCAGGGTGGTGAGTCCTCTGGGTGACCCAGCCTCTCTGCAGCACCAGAGGGTGGCCTATTGATATCTTGCCTGGAGCCCTGTGGGTGTCAGCGTGTGGTCAGCATGGCATCTGAGCCAGATGTCTTCTCCCATGAAACACCAGATTTAGCAGCTGGTGTCCCTGAGGTGTCTATGGACGCTATGTCGGCAATCCTAGAGGCGTTTGCTGCCAGGGTGGAAGCAGCACACAGGAATACAGGGGGTAATAAATGCCCCCGTCCCCTGCAATCTTCTGGGGATATTTCTGATGCAGAACCAGGTCCAGCTACGGCTCATGGCCCAGATTCTGATGCATCAGAGACTGCAGACCGTGACCGATCGGACAGTGAGGAGGACTCCAAGTCCAGGTCAGTATGCGAGACGGCTTTGGTATCTGACCTTATTACTGCAGTGCGGGATACACTAAAGTTGGAAAAGACTGCAGAAGTAGCAGATACTCCAGTCCCCTTTGGGTTTCGTAAACCTGCCCGCACTGCTAAGGTGTTCCCTTGTGTGTCTTATTTTGACAAACTCTTATACAAGGAATGGGAGAACCCACTGAGGGTCTTTACAGCCCCAAAGAGGTTTGCAGTACGGTACCCCTTTGAGGAGAGTTTTCTGAAGATATGGACCTCTCCCCCTATAGTGGACCCTTCGGTGTCCAGACTTAATAGAGCCACCACTATTCCAGTAGAAGGGGCTCCTGTTTTCAAGGACCCTGTGGATAAGAAGGCTGAAGCGCTCGCTCGCTACCTATACTCAGTGGTAGGCTCGGCAGTACGCCCGGCATTGGCGGGGGCCCTAGTGTCTCAGACACTTACTGAATGGGCAAAATTGCTACTCCAGGGGTTAAAGGAGCGAGATGCTCCTCCTAATGAGATAACTTTGGCCGACCAGTTGGTCCAGGGCCTTAAGTTTGTCTGCGAGTCAGACATGGATACTATTCCCCTGCTGTCAAGAGCTTCGGTTTATGCAGTAGCAATACGCCGCCTGATCTGGCTAAAGGGCTGGTCTGCGGACCAGACTTCCAAGAAAGCCCTGTTGGATCTGCCTTTTAAGGGCGACAGACTTTTTAGGGCTTCTCTGGATGACATCATGAAGGATGCCACAGGAGGTAAAAGCACTTTGCTTCCCCAAACTAGCGAGGGTAAGGGACCACGCCAAGGGCCCTCCTTTACTGCACGTAAGCGGTTTTTTCGCCCCCTTAAGGTGACAGGGAAAAGACCCCAGGCCGATAAAGCGCCTGCCCAAGGACAGAAGCGTCCTTGGTCCCGCAGACCCAACAAGCCTGCGGACAAATCTGCGTCCACATGAAGGTCCGCCCCCACCTAGCTCTCGGGTGGGGGGACGTCTTCGCAAATTTGCGACTCAGTGGACTGCTCTAGTCTCCGACAGGTGGGTTTGCGAAGTAATCTCCTCAGGCTACAAGATAGAATTTCTCTCTTGTCCACCAGACAGATTCATCACCTCCAATCTCCAGCTACTACCGACCCGTCGGGAGGCCCTGTATGGGGGGCGGTCCAGGGTCTACTGGAACGCGGGGTAGTTATTCCAGTTCCAGAACAGGAACGGGGTCAGGGTTTTTACTCAAATCTGTTCATTGTGCCGAAGGAGGGGGTTCGTCCAATCTTGGATCTCAGAGCCCTCAATTGCTTTGTGAAGGTACAAAGATTTCGGATGGAGTCGGTTCGATCTGTAGTCACGGCTCTCCATCTGGGGGACTTTCTGGCCTCCTTGGACATCAAGGACGCATACCTGCATGTCCCCATATACTCCAGACACCAGAGGTTTCTGCGATTTGCTATCGGGAAGAACCACTACCAGTTTGTGGCCCTCCCGTTTGGCCTTGCCTCAGCACCCAGGACGTTCACCAAGGTGCTCGCTCCGATTCTGGCACTTCTAAGACAGCGGGGTATCGCTATCACAGGTTACTTGGACGACCTTCTGCTGAAGGCCCCTTCAAGCTCAGAATTAGAGGTAAGCGTGTCCATTACCTGTCAGACTCTTCGAGACTGTGGTTGGATACTAAACACGCAAAAGTCAGTATTGGTGCCCACTCAACGCCTAGTGTACCTGGGGTTGATTCTGGATTCCTCAGAGGCAAAGGTATTCCTCCCTGTGGAGAAGTTGCAGACCCTCCGGGCTGCAGTACGGCAGCTGACTTCCAGGAATTGGTCGTCACTCCGTTTTTGCATGCGAGTGTTGGGCCTCATGGTAGCCTCCTTCGAGGCGGTCCCATATGCTCAATACCACACGAGTGTTACAGAAGGAAGTTCTGTCCAGATGGAACAGATGCCCTTCATCTCTGGATTATAAAATCCGAGTGAGCCACCTAGTCAGGAGATCCCTGGTATGGTGGCTGACAGCACCGGCTCTAATGGCCGGGAAGTCATTTCTTCCGGTTTACTGGATAGTGATCACGACGGACGCCAGCCTTACAGGTTGGGGGGGAGTCTGGGGTGTCCAGTCGGCGCAAGGTCGCTGGACCCCAGAGGAAGCCCTCCTGCCGATCAATGTCCTGGAGATCCGGGCGATCAAGCTGTGCCTCTTCAAATGGTCTCAGAGGCTGCAAGGGCGTCCAGTCAGGATCCAGTCAGACAACGCCACAGCAGTGGCATATGTCAATCATCAGGGAGGAACAAGAAGCTCAGCTGCAGCATCGGAAATCGCTTGCATCCTGAAGTGGGCAGAGAGGAGCGTACCGGCACTGTCGGCCGTGTACATTCCGGGTGTGGAAAACTGGCAGGTGGACTACCTGAGCCGCCAGATGCTGGACCAGGGAGAATGGTCCTTACACCCGGAGGTGTTCCAACTCCTCTGCCAAAGATGGGGCACGCCAGACGTAGATCTTCTGGCTTCCCGACTCAATCGGAAGGTATTGAGGTTTGTGGCCCGGTCAAGAGACCCATGGGCAGACGCAACGGACGCGTTGGTAGCATCGTGGGGTCAGTATCGGCTAATCTATGCCTTCCCTCCCTTAAGGCTTCTTCCTCTTCTGCTCCGCAGAGTGGAGGCAGAGGTAATTCCAATGATCCTAATCGCTCCAGATTGGCCTCAGAGTCCTTGGTACGCCGATCTAGTACGTCTGGTAGCAGACGTCCCCTGGCGCCTACCACTACAGAAGGACCTGCTATCGCAAGGTCCCATATTCCATCCTGCTTTACAGTCATTGGCTTTAACGGCATGGCTGTTGAGAACCAGGTGCTGAGAGACCGGGGCCTGTCAGACTCAGTAATCTCTACTATGAGAAGTGCTCGAAAACCGTCCTCTAGGAAGGTCTATCACCGCACTTGGAGGGCCTACATCTCCATGTGTGAGGAAATGAAATGGCATCCGCGTACCTATTTGGTTTCCAGAATCCTGCTGTTTTTACAGCATGGGGTGGACCAAAGGCTTGCCCTAAGTACGATTAAGGGACAGATATCTGCCCTGGCTGTCTTTTTTCAGCGACCCCTGGCGACTCACTCTCTCGTGAGTACATTTGTGCAGGGGGTCCGACATGTGGCCCCTCCAGTCCGTCCCCCGTTACCTCTGTGGGACTTGAACCTGGTCCTCTCGGTGCTCCAGACGGCACCGTTTGAGAATATTAGAGATATTCCCCTGTTGACACTTTCTCAGAAAGTGGTATTTTTGGTGGCTGTTACGTTAGTTAGACGAGTCTCTGAGCTGGCAGCCTTGTCCTGCAAGGCTCCCTATTTGATTTTCCACAAGGATAAGGTGGTGCTGCGGCCGCAGCCTCCCTTTCTTCAGAAAGTCGTTTCGGCTTTTCATCTCAACGAAGACATTGTACTTCCATCCTTGTGTCCTCAGCCGTCGAATCCTAAGGAGTTGGCGTTGCATTCCTTGGACGTTGTCCGAGCTTTGAGAGTATACCTATCTGCTACTTCCCTGTTCCGGAAGTCAGACTCACTGTTTGTTTCGGTGGCTGGTCCCAAGAAGGGCCAAGCAGTCTCATCGGCCACCATCTCTAGGTGGATCCGACAGATAGTAATCCAGGCTTACGCCTTAAAGGGTCAGGCGCCCCCCTTTCTTGTCACGGCGCATTCGACCAGGGCAATAGGTGCCTCTTGGGCTTTCCGACATCAAGCGTCTTTTTTTTCCGATTTATGTAAAGCGGCGACTTGGTCGTCTGCTCACACTTTCACAAAATTCTACAAGGTTGATGTAGGTGCATCTTCGGATGCCTCTTTCGGCCGCAAGGTTTTGCAAGCGGCTGTTTAGAGTTGCAACTCCTCCTTTGGAGGAGTGCTGTTTTTGTGTTTTGGGGTGAAGTTTGTTTTTATGCTGTTACCACCCCTCGTTTTTTTCTCTGACACTGCTTTGGGACGTCCCACTTTGTCAATAGAGAAGCTGTGTCGGTCCATGGACGAAAGAGTAAATAGGATTTTTTACTCACCGTAAAATCCTTTTCTCTGAGTCCATGGACCGACACAGCACCCACCCCTCCTTTTAAGTTTGTACTGCTTTTTGACGAACTGATCTGCGAAGATGCAGACTGAGAGGGTATACCCAGAGGGTCCGCCCCCTGGGCGGTACTGTAGAAGGTGTGATGCAACACTT
The DNA here is from genome assembly GCA_029206835.1 of Rana muscosa. Lineage (NCBI taxonomy): Eukaryota > Metazoa > Chordata > Amphibia > Anura > Ranidae > Rana > Rana muscosa. Next base: position 548,328,267 of record CM055122.1, read on the forward strand.
TTTACAAGTTTTTCTGCCTAGTCACTCCTAATTAACGGATAATACCCACTTTGTCAATAGAGAAGCTGTGTCGGTCCATGGACTCAGAGAAAAGGATTTTACGGTGAGTAAAAAATCCTATTTTCACACTGATATGTTTTTCTTCGGTTTTTGCCCCCCCTTACACCGGGGGGGGGGGGGCATTCCCCCTGTCAGAACACAATAGCACAGCGCGCTCCTCCTTTGTTTCATTCATCCCAGCTGGGTTGAAAGCATAAAATAGTAGTGTTCAAATCAGTGCGACTCCGACTTGCACCAATTTGAAAGGTTATTTTTGACAATTTCATGTGCAACTTGCATTGACATCTGTGTAAGGAATCGCTCAGATGTCGGAAAGCCGCACATAAAATTGCACTAACCGGCAGCTTTGAAATTGCTCTAAAATAACGTGATTTCACAGCTGATTTCAGTGTGAACTGGGTCTAAGAGTATATGTATTTGTATGTTTGTTTTATGTATAAACTGTTAGAAGATTAACCCCCGTTAACACCGTTGCTTTTTGACAGCTCCAAATCGCATGACTAGTCGCACCCTATTGTCGGCAATGGAACGGTTCAAATTGCCACGATTCATGTCGTAGCGAATTTGAAAGGTTCCTGCACTACTTTCTTTTTATTTAAATTTTATTTCCTTGCAACTTCCATAGACTTCTGTTGTATAAACTCGCATGCTGCAATGAAATCAGCAGTTTAAATCGCACTGATGTGCAGCTTCGAAATAACGCTGAAAGTAGTGCGTTTTTAAAGCTGCACTGGTGTGGAGAGGGGCTTAGTGTTGTATCATAGCTGACAGTCGTGTTATGAAAACTTGCATTTTTCATCTTTAAGATCGGCAACACAGTATTGTTTAACCAGTTAAGGACCAGCCACCGCCGTTGTACTGCGGCAAGTTGGCTCTCCTGGGTGTAGCCCTGCTGTCGTACGCGCGGCCGCATAAGAGGCGTGCATGCATCCGGCGTCCCCGCTGCGGTCGGATTTGTTCCAGAACAAATCTGTCCCCAGGCCAATGATTTCTGGCCTGGACCTAGTGATCGGTTCTGGCGAATGAGACTGTCCTCTGCTTGTGTAATGTAAACACAGGCAGAGGACGTGATGTCACCTCCCCTAGTGGACTAGATGAATACCAGGGCACATAGGCACACTTGTCACCCCCTGAGCGCAACACCACCCCCATCCCTTAGTCCTTTCACTCCCTGTCAGTGCCACCAAGTGCAGTTTTCTGATTTTTCACTGTACTGGTGTCACTTGTGATACTAATCGGCATTAGGGCAGTTTGTAGTAAGCCCAGGTAGGTTTGGGTACCCCCATTAACCCCCTAATAAAGATTCTCCGCCCAGCCCACCCAAGCGCAGTATCAATAGATCACTGTCACTTAGAAAACGCAGCACACATAACTGCAGAAGAATGCTAATACATTTTTTTGCTAGCGATTGATGCAGTCTCTGTTAGCCAGGTGCCTTGCCTGTGAGTCGCACTAGCTGTACCTATAAATTTAGAGGCCAAAATGTCTAAACCGTATACGAACCGTTGAAGCAGCAGCACCCTGACAGATGGCTCTGACGATTGAGTATTGGTCCCTCCTAAGGTCAGGCGTACCCGACCCTGTGCTTCTGTTGAGGTGCAACAACCACAGGGCTCTCATATGGAGCAGAGAGCCAGTACTAGTGGCGCTCAACCTTCTGGTGAACTGGCAAGCACCAGCGCTTTAGTTCATCCTGGTCATAGACAAACCAGCACTGCAGTAACACTTGGTGATGTGGCGAGTCCCATAAATGCAGTTCAAGCTGGCGCGGTGGCTAGCACAAGTAGTTCCCTGCAGCCACCAAGAGTTCGAACAGAAGCCCGTAAAGACCATAGTGTCCTTCCCGCTGCATTTGCCAATCCTGATTGGGAACCCACTACTTCTGCAGCGCCAGTACTTCCCCCGTTCACTGGCCAAACCGGAATTCAGGTGGAAACAGCAAATTTTACTTCCCTTGACTGTTATTCGCTGTTTTTTACGGCAGATCGCCACAGATCTATTGTGGACCAAAGTAATTTATACACTGGTCAATTTATTGCCGCAAATCCCCAGTTGACCCTTGCCGGAGAATTTTCCTTGAAACCTATTACGGTTCCCGAATTTAAGACCTTTCTGGGCCTATCCCTCCTCCTCCCTCCTCATAGGCACTACTAAAAAGTGTGCGTTGCGGTCATATTAGTCCACTGACCCAATTCACCATATGCCCGCGTTCTCGGCTTCCGTGACCAGGACTAGATAAAAGCAGATATTGTGGTTCATGCACTTCAACGAAAATGAACTCTGTCGTTGTCCTGACCCTGGATCTGGTCGGCTTCACAAAATTCAGCCCCTCGTAAACCACTTCAACCAACAATTCACAGCCTTGTTTATTCCCGATCAAGTTGTCTGCGTTGTGTCCCTGATTAAATTTTCTGGCCGCTTGTATTTCAAACAGTATCTCCCCAGCAAGCGTGCCAGATATTGGGTCAAGTTGTAGAAGCTTTGTGACAGGTCAACAGGCTATACATATAGTTTTATGGTTTGAGGGAAAAGACCCCCAACTGCCCAAAATACATGGGGAGCAGCGGTAAGATTGTTTGGGACTTGGTGTCACGCTTATTCGGAAAAGTGTACCACAATTACAAGCGTGCCACTTTTTAGACACCTTTTTTGATCGTAGCACCGTGCAATCTAATCGCTGGGGCTTTCCCCAACTTAAATGGGGGAAGAGAGCCTGCTTGAGATGTAATAAATTGCAGTGAAGTGGAGGGACACGTGGAATGTTTTCGTTCTGTCCTCCATTCACGCATAGTCGAAGAATTCCAACAGCGACTGCTGTTGTGAAGCCCCCTGTGTCCACGAATACAACCATAACATAGGAGGGGTCGACTTCAACGACCTGATGATGGCGACATACGTAATTGCTCGTAGAGCCAGACGCTAGTATAAAAGTGTCTGTATACCTATTTCATTTGGCTCTGTTGAACACTTATGTGCTATACAAAACGTCAGGATGAACTGGATCAGTCTTAAAATTCAAAGTGATCATCACAGCCGTGTTTCCAGACGGTGCTGTTGCCCAACATGCAAATGCAGTGAGCCGGCTGCATGAGAGGCACTTTCCAGAAGTCCTCCGTAGTACCCCTGCCCAAAAAACACCCCAAAGAAGATGCCATGTCTGTAGAAAACACGGCTATAGACGTAACACCTGCTATTATTGTCCCTCCTTTCCTGACCAACCTTGTCTCTGCATCAGTGAATGTTAGTCGCTACCACCCACTAGTGAAGTATTCGTGTAGGGTACAGCAAGTGGCACAGTCCTAGGGCACACTATCACACAGGGTCTCAAAGATGAGATGGCCATCACATTTTGAGAGACCCTAATCTGGAACGTTTACAGTTAAAATAAAAGTGCAAAAAAATTAAATTTATAAAAAAAAACACAAAAAGAAAAATCTAAAGCCAAAAATAGTTATTTTTCTTCTCTCGATTCTCTCTCTATTGTTCTTGCTCTATTGTTACTGTATTTTATGCTTAACTGTAATGTTTTTTTATTAATGTTTTATTATATTTTCTTTGCAGTTATGGTATGTCCTACTGTTATATTGTAATGTTAATTTGTTTTATTGACTTATTTGCTTTGCAGGTATGCCATTCAGCTGCCGCACTGGCTTATTTATTCTGACAGCAACAGGGTTTTCTCTCACGATATGTAAAGCCGTGACTTCAGCGTTGTAGGAGGTGATTTCACCACCACAGTTAAATAGAACATATATGCCAAAGCATAGGGGCAGGGGTGGACATAGGGGCTAATCTCCACTATGCTTCGGCATATATTTTTATATTGTATGCCCATCATTAGAAGTGGGTGGACGCAGGGTGGTATTCTAATAGTGGGTATATCGCCGATCAATTGATTTGAATGGAGAAGTTTGTTAGGTTCTCTTTTTTCGTTTAGCCCACAGACTGCATGAAAAAAAAGAACATTACAATATATGCCCAACAAGAACCAGCAACATACTGGTATGTCGCTGGACTTTGAGTGGTTATACCAGAATGATGCCTGCAGGTTTAGGTATCATCTTGATATAGTTTTTTTCAGCCGGAAGTCGGCTTTCATGTTAAAGCAATCCTTGCGGCTAATTGGCCGCTAGACTGCTTTTACAAGCAGTGGGACCGAAAGTCCCCCCACCCCTTAAGCCTTCCATGTTTTTCTCGGGTTCTCCTGTCCCACCGCAAAATCCTAGAATGCAGCCGGTGGTTCCCGCCAGCTGACCATAGAGCTGATCGGAGACCAGAATGGCTTCGATCCTCTATGGCCTAAGAACCTGGAAGCTACGAGCATTTCATGACTTGGGTTTCGCCAGATATAAACCGTGCCATTGGGAAATTTGGAAAGCATCTTATCACACCAACCTTGATGTGGTCCGATGCTTTGAGGGCTGAGGAGAGATCTAGAGTCTAATAGACCCCAATCTATACAGTACCTATCACTACCAATTGCTAGCATAGGGAATATTTAGATTCCCTGTGATACCAATAGAAATGATTAACAAATTGACAGTGTAAAAAGTAAAGCAAAAAACAAAATGATAAAAAATCAAATTAAAGCACCCCTGTGAATAAAAACACCCACCATTTAAATCTGTAGGGCCTTTGCTAAAAATATAAATATATATATATAATATTTGGGGGTTCTAGCACAAACATTTTTTTTCCCCATGTAAACTAAAAGTGTCAAAGGGGCTTTGGTTAGAGTGGGTGATGTGTGGCATAGGCTTCTAATTTTGTGCATAAAATGCCAGGACAGTTCAAATAACCTCTCCCCTCCCCCCAATAACCCCTTTTTGGAAAGTTGACACCCCAAGCTATTTGCCGATAGGCATGTTGAGTTCATGGAATATTTTTGGCACAAGTTTCAGTAAAAAAAAAATTATTTTTTTTTCTACACAAAGTTGTCACTAAATGTTATATTGCTCACTCCTTGTTTGGGTATATGTGGAATTACACCCCAAAATACATTTTGCTGCTTCTCCCGAGGTACGTGTTAACCACATGTGAGACTTTTTGGGAGCCTAGCCGCAAACAGGACCCCAAAAACCAATCGCCGCCTTAAAGCGGTTGTATAGTCTTATTTTTTTTTTACTTTTACCTACAGGTAAGCCTATACTATCTCCTAAACCTTTACGGTTTAGGAGATATTCCCCTTGCACTGCGCCACTGACTGCAGCGCCGCATGCGCACAGGGGATTCTCGGCTGAAGGCCCGGCGGACACCGGATCTTGGCGGAAAGAAGTCTCCCGTGCGCATGCACAGGAGTGACGACATTGCGGCTCCAGCCACTCACAGCGCTGGAGCTGCGATACCTGGAAGACACGCCGAGGCATAATGTCAGCTGCCTCGGCGTGGGCCGGGAGGGACACCGACGCCTCGTTCTAAGGTAAGTATTTCATAATGAGCTAGTATGCGGTGCATGCTAGCTCATTATGTCTTTTCCTTTACAGGTGTAAAAAAAAAGTCAGCGAGTATACAACCGCTTAAAGGATTTCACTTTCTTACTACCTATCAATTTCGGGGGCCCTGAAATATTAAGATAGCACAAATCCCCCCCAAGTGACCCCATTGTAAAAAGTAGACACCCCAAGCTATTTGCTAAGAGGCATGGTAAGTATTTTGCAGCTCATTTGTTATTTTTTTTTTCAAATTTCAAAACTTTGTGACAAAAAGTGAGATCTGCAAAGTACTCAACGTGCCTCCCAGCAAATAGCTTGGGGTGTCTACTTTCCAAAACGGGATCATATTGTGCTATCTTGGCATTTCATTGCCTCACAAACTGTGATAGGTGGTGTGGAGTGAAATCAAAAATTTGCGGTGATTGGTCTTCGGAGTCCTGTACGCGGCTAGGCTCCCAAAAAGTCACACACGTGGTATCCCCACACTCAGGAGAAGCAGCAGAATGTATTTTGGGGTGTAATTCCACATCTACCCATGGCATGTTGGAGCAATATATCATTTAGTGACAACTTTGTGAGAGAAAAAAAGGTTCCCCCAAAACTTGTGGCAAGATATAAAATATTCCATGGACGCAACATACCTCTCAGCAAATAGCTTGAAGTGTCTACTTCACAAAATAAGGTAATTTGGGGTGGGGGGTTTGTGCTGTCTTGACATTTCAGGGCCTCCGAAAGGTAGTGAGGAAGTGAAATCACCATTTCTCTTCTTCGTCCATGGACGGACACAGCTCCATAAATCTTGACTGTTGGGTTCTGTCTATTAGGAGAGGACTAGGCAGAAACATGTTAATATGCATACATGTTATTTTAAAACAGAGTGGAATCAGCCCCGCCCAGGGGGCGGTCCCTCTGCACATAACCTCCTCCCTGCAGCCAGCAGCCTCAGTTTTTTTTCTGCCTAGCAGAGGATGTGGCTCACTTCGGGCCCAGTATCCTGAAGAGATTTTTTACTTTTACTTTTTTATTATTTTCTTTTTGAGAAATCTTCTATCAACTGCTGACTGGACATGACAGGCAGGATATTATAGATCCTTGTAGTCCTCCCAGTCCGGCCATCGAGCGTGTTAAAGTCCCTTTGCAGAGAAGCGTGGGATCTGTCACGACATACCCCATGGCTCCAGGGGTGGCCGGTGAGCTATATGCTCCAGGGTCCACATATGACCGTTCAGCTTGCCTTCTCAGTCACAGTGGACCGGGCCGATGGCTACACCGTACTGCTCGGTTGTAGGTCTGTCAGGAATGCACCAGCAGGTCCTCACATGGGACAGGTAAGTACAGTTCCTCCTGCTTCGGTGGGATGGAACAGCTGGGCATTCCCACAGGGGTTGCTAGGGGTCTATGGCTTTCACCCCCCCTTTTCTCTCTGTCAACCCCTTTTTTCCCTCCTCCCCATTGCGGGGCTCGCTGCGACCGGGGAATACCTTGGCGGGGCTCCGGGACCTGACGGGGGGCTGTGGGGGTGTCCGGGTCTGCTCTGTTGGGGTAGGGGGGGGGTGTATTTTGTGTGAAGCCTCCGTGCCTGGCCTTCTCGTCCACCTCGCTTGCTGGGCGCCATTTTTTGTAGCACTGGCGTTATTCGTTTGGAGCCTGTGCATTGCATTGTTTTTCCCATTGGCGCCCATTTTGCCGTGGCCACGCCATAGTGATTGCGGGCGGCCATTTCCTTGTGGTCCGCACACTTTCTTTGAGCACTCGGCAGCCATTTTGGAGTGGGTTTTGGCCTCTAGTTGCGGCTGGCTTCCTGAACAGCGCGGACGGCGCGATTCACCTCACACAGTTCCTCAGGCACACACGGGGTGCGGATGCAGAGCGGGCAGCGGCGCTGAGCTGTCCCTGGCTGAGCGGTGAGTCCCCTGAGTATTCCCCCCACCCCCCCTCTCTCGGTCAGTGCAGCAAGGAGGGTGGACTTTAATTGTCAGTATCTTGACTGGGTCCCTAAGGGCGGTCAGTGGGCAGTTATGCCCACCGGGGAATACCTTGGCGGGGCTCCGGGGGCTGTGGGGGTGTCCGGATCTGCTCTCTGTGGGGGGGGGGGGGGGGGAGGGGGTGTATTTCGTGTGAAGCCTCCGTGCCTGGCCTTCTCGTCCACCTCGCTTGCTGGGCACCATTTTTTTCGTAGCTCTGGCGCCATTTGTTTGGGGCCTGTGCATTGCATTGTTTTTCCCATTGGTGGCCATTTTGCCGTGGTCGCGGTTGGGTGATTGCGGGCGGCCATTTTCTTGTGGTCCGTACGCTTTATTTCAGGCACTCGGCGGCCATTTTGGAGTGGGTTTTGGCCTCTAGTGGCGGCTGGCTTCCTAAACGGAACGCTTTCTCTCACACAGATCCTCAGGCACACGCGGTGTACGGATGCAGAGCGGGCAGCGGCGCTGAAGCGGTCCCTGGCTAGGCGGTGAGTCCCCTGGGTATTCCCCCCCCCCCCCCTCTGTCAGTGCAGCAAGGAGGGTGGACGTCAGTGTGTCAGTATTTTGACTGGGTTAGTGGGCAGTAATGGAGTCAGAAGCTGGTGTTTCCCCAGACATTCCAGAGGCAGCAACCAGTGCCACTGCACCTGCTATTCCCCTGGAAGCTTTGTCGGCAGTCCTGGAGTCATTTGTTGCCAGGGTAGAATCGTTGTGTGTGCGTAAAACGGGTACTAAGCGATCCCTCCCATCGCCTGGGCAATGTTCTGACTCAGACTCGGGCCTGGCTGCTGCTCAGGACCCTTGTTCTGGTGTGTCAGAGGATGCGGACCAGGACCTTCCCTGTGAGGAGGACCCTTCGTCCGGGTCAGCGCAAGACAGGGCACTTGTCAGTGCACTTATCAATGCTGTGAGGGACACTCTCAAGCTGGGAGATGCAGCTGGAACTTCCACAGCAGAGTCCATCCCTTTTGGGTCGCACAGACCGACTCGCTCGGCTAAGGTTTTTCCTTATGTTGAATTTTTTGACAAGTTCATAGATAAGGCCCCCCCCCCCCCCCCCTGTCGGTTGAATAAAGCAACCATTATTCCGGTGGAAGGGACCCCTGCTTTTAACCACTTCAATACAGGGCTTTTTGTACCTATTCAATACCGGGCCTATTTTGGCACTTCTCTCCTACATGTACAAATCATCATTCTTTTGCTAGAAAATTACTCAGAACCCCCAAACATTATATATGTTTTTTTAGCAGACACCCTAGGGAATAAAATGACGGTCATTGCAACATTTTTTCTTGCACAATATTTGCGCAATAATTTTTCAAACGCCTTTTTTAAAAAAAAAAAATGGTTTCATGAATTAAAAAATAACAAAACAGTAAAGTTAGCCCAATTTTTTGGGAACATATGAAAGATAATGTTACGCCGAGTAAATAGATACCTAACATGTCACGCTTTAAAATTGCGCACACTCATGGAATGGCGCCAAACTTCGGTACTTAAAAATCTCCATAGGCCACGATTTAATTTTTTTTACAGGTTACCAGGTTAGAATTACAGAGGAGGTCTAGTGCTAGAATTGTTGCACGCGCTCTAACGCACGCAGCGATACCTCACATGCGTGGTTTGAACGGCGTTTACATATGTGGGCGACTTGCGTGTGCATTCGCTTCTGATCGCGAGCTACCGGGGACAGGGGCGTTTTAAATTTTTTTAAATTATTATTTATTTATTTATTTTACTTATTTATTTTTTTACAATGATTTTACTTTTTTTTTTTTTATTATCACTTTTATTCCTATTACAAGGAATGTAAACATCCCTTGTAATAGGAATGTGTGTGACAGGTTCTCTTTATTGAGAGATGCGGGGTCAATAAGACTCCACATCTCTCCTCCAGGCTGGAAAGCATGAGATCAGTGAAAATTTTTTCACTGATTTCATACTTACAGCCGCAACGGCGGCTTTGTTTACATTTTTGAGACCCGGGCGTGACGTCATCACATCGCGCCTGGGCCTCCGACGATCATAGAGATGACTGGTGACCATCTGGTCACCAGTCATCTCTATGCTCATCACGTGACTCCACCAACGATGCCGGAAGATTCGCTCCGGGTCCCCGATCGCACGGGGGAGCCCGGAGAAGCACCGGATGGCGGCGGGAGGGGGGGTGTCCCCTCCCGCCGCCTATAAGAACGATCAAGCGGCGGAACCGCCGCTGTGATCGTTCTTATGGTGCACAGAATCGCTGGCACTTCAAAAGGATATCTGAATGATGCCTCTAGCTGCAGGCATCATTCAGATATCCCCCTACAAAGCCGAGGACGTCATATGACGTCCACCCAGGATGGGAGATCCCATCTGTGGACGTCATTTGTCTATGGCTGGGTAGGGAAGTGGTTAAGGACCCTACTGATAGGAGGTCCGAAGCGGTGACCCGCTCCGTTTGCCATGCTCGGGTCAGCATTGCGGCCTATTTTGGCAGGTACCTTTGTGCCCTCCTTTCCCATGCAAAAACTATTTTCGTCCGTCGGCACCTGCCGGCAGACCCTCCCATGCGGACAAAGGTCCGGCTGGGGGACAGAAGCGTAAACCCGCCAAGCCGGCTAGCAAGCCTGCTACTGCATTAAATTTTGCCCCTGCCCTACTCCAGGGTGGGGGGGGGACGGCTTTGCGGGTTTATAGCTTGGTGGACCTCCCTGCTCTCCGATCAGTGTCTGCAAGGTGGTCACCTCGGGGTACAAGATAGAATTCCTTTCTTGTTCACCAAACAGATTTTTTCCCTCAAATCTGTCCCTTCTTCCGGCTCGCCGGGCTGCCCTCCAGGGGACTTGTTGGGATGCGGGGTGATCATACCCGTACCACCACAGGACAGGTTTCAGGGTTTTTATTCAAATCTGTTTGTGGTCCCAAATGACGGAGTTCGTCCTGTACTGGACCTCAAGGCCCTCAATGCATTTGTAAAGGTCCAAAAGTTCCGGATGGAATGGATTCGTTCGGTTGTGGCTGCGCTCCATCCGGGGGATTTTCTGGCATCCTTGGATATCAAGGACGCATACTTGCATGTCCCCATCTGCGTCAGGCATCAGAGGGTGCTTTGCGATCGAAGACCACTATCAATTTGTGGCTCTTCCCTTTGGCCTAGCATCGGCACCAAGAGTTTTCACCTAGGTGCTCGCCCCAATTCTAGCTTTGCTGAGACAGCGCGGCATTGCTATCGTAGGCTATGTGGAGGACCTTCTTCTGAGAGCTGCTTCAAGCTCAGAATTAGAGGAGGATGTGTCTATAGTCAGTCAGACCCTCCGGGAGTTCGGGTGGATACTGAACCTCCAGAAGTCGGTGTTAGTACCGACCCAGCGTCTAGAGTACCTGGGGCTGATTCTGGACTCCTCGGAGGCCAGAGTCTTTCTTCCCTCAGAGAAGTTGCAGACACTCCAGGCGGCAGTCAGGGTATTGACATCCCGCAAGTGGTCGTCTCTCCGTTTCTGCATGCGAGTTCTGGGTCTCATGGTGGCCTCCTTCGAGGCAGTACCATATGCCCAATTCCACACGCGGGCCTTGCAGAAGGAGATTTTCTCCAAATGGAACAAATCTCGGTTGTCTCTGGATTGTCAGATGCAGTTAAGTCACCTTGTCAGGTCATCTCTGAATTGGTGGCTGAGATCCCCGGCTCTTCAATCCGGGAAGTCATTCCTCCCTTTACTTTGGACGGTGATCACAATGGACGCCAGCCTGACCGGTTGGGGGGGAGTCTGGGGGGTTCAAGCGGCCCAGGGCCGCTGGTCCCCGACCGAATCCCAACTGTCGATCAATGTTCTGGAACTCCGGGCGATCAGGCTGTGCCTCTCCAAGTGGTCTCAGAGGCTGCAGGGGCGTCCGGTCAGGGTCCAGTCAAACAACGCCACAGCAGTGGCATACGTCAACCATCAAGGAGGAACAACAAGTGCAGCTGCAGCGTCGGAAGTCGTCACATCCTACTGTGTGCGGAAAGGAGCGTGTCAGCCCTATCGGCTGTTTACATTCTGGGCGGGGAAAACTGGCAGGCGGACTATCTGAGTCGCCAGATGCTGGACCACGGGGAATGGTCGTTACATCCGGAGGTTTTTCAACTCCTTTGCCGGAAGTGGGGTACGCCAGACGTGGATCTCCTGGCTTCTCGACTCAATGGCAAGGTATCAAGGTTTGTGGCCAGGTCCAGAGATCCCTGAACAGACGCGTTGGTGGCTCCGTGGGGTCGGTATCAGCTGATTTATGACTTTCCCCCACTGAAGTTGCTCCCCCGTCTACTCCACAGGGTAGAGTTTGAAGGAATTCCAGTAATTCTAATCGCCCCAGATTCGCCCAGGCGGCCCTGGTATGCCGACCTCGTGCGGCTGGTGGCGAATGTGCCCTGCGACTACCACTGAGGGATGACCTTCTGTCGCAAGGTCCCATTCTTCATCCTGCTTTACAGTTGTTGGCTTTAACGGCGTGGCTATTGAAAGCCAGGTGTTGAGGGACCGAGGTCTGTCGGATTTGGTCGTTTCAACTATGTTGAGGGCTCAGAAATCTTCTTCTAGGAAGATCTATCATCGCACATGGAGAGCCTACATCTCGGCGTGAGGAGATGGAATGGCGTCCACGGACTTATTCGATTTCCAGGATCCTGCTGTTTTTTGCAGCGCGGTATGGATCAGAAACTGGCCCTAAGCACCATTAAGGGGCAGCTTTCAGCCCTGGCTGGTTTCTTTCAGCGACCCCTGGCGTCTCATTTGCTAGCGAGTACGTTTGTGCAGGGGGTCCGACATGTGGCTCCTCCGGTGCGGCCTCCACTACCTCCGTGGGATTTGAATCTGGTGATCTCGGCCCTTCAGAAACCTTTTGAGGACATTAGGGAGGTTCCTCTTTTGACACTCTCTCAGAAGGTGGCTTTCCTGGTAGCCATTACATCTGTACGGAGGGTTTCTGAATTGGCGGCCTTGTCTTGCAAGTCCCCATATTTAGTCTTACATAAGAATAAAGCGGTGCTACGCCCGCGGCCTTCCTTCCTTAGGTGGTTTCGGCCTTTCACCTGAATGAGGACATTGTGCTTCCATCCTTGTGTCCTCGGCCATCTCAAGCCAGGTCGGTTGCGTTGCATTCCCTGGACGTGGTACGTGCCCTGCGAGTGTACCGGTCTGTTACGGCTTTGTTTCGGAGGTCTGACTCACGGTTTGTGTCAGTGTCTGGTCCGCAGAAGGGTCAGGCGGTCTCGTCGTCCACCATTTCTCAGTGGATCAGGCAGATTGTCATTCAGGCCTATGCCCTTAAAGGGCGGGCGCCTCCTTTTCCCGTTATGGCGCATTCGACCAGGGCTATTGGTGCCTCTTGGGCTTTCTAAAATCAAGCGTCTGTCTCGCAAGTGTGTAAGGCGGCAACCTGGTCGTCCGTGCACACTTTTTCAAAGTTTTACAAGGTTGATGTGAGTGCATCTTCGGATGCTAGCTTCGGCCGCAGTTTTGCAGGTGGCTGTTTGAGGTTGCAACTCCTCCGTTGAGGAGCTTTGTTTGGGGTGAAACCGTTTTTTTTGTTTGCTGTGCCCACCCCTCATTTTTTGACACTGCTTTGGGACATCCCAACAGTCAAGATTTATGGAGCTGTGTCCGTCCATGGACGAAGAAGAGAAAATAGGATTTTGTTTACTCACCGTAAAATCCTTTTCTTGATTCGTCCATGGACGGACCCAGCTCCCACCCCTCCTTTGTGTTTTTAGTTTGTACTGCTTGTTATGAACTGAGGCTGCTGCCTGCAGGGAGGAGGGTTTTATGTTCAGAGGGACCGCCCCCTGGACGGGGCTGTTTCAACTCTGTTTTAAATTAACATGTATCTGCCTAGTCCTCTCCTAATAGACGGAACATACCCAACAGTCAAGATTTATGGATCTGTGTCCGTCCATGGACGAATCGAGAAAAGGATTTTTACGCCCTTAGAAATTCTGAAGGCGGTGCTTGGTTTTCAGGGGCCCCGTACGTGGCTAGGCTCCCAAAAAGTCTCACGTGTGGTATCCCCGTACTCAGGAGAAGCAGCATAATGTATTTTGAGGTGTAATTCCACATATGCCCATGCCGTGTGTGAGCAATATATCATTTAAGTGACAACTTTCTGTAAAAAAAAATTTGGGTAATTTTTCAATCACTTGTGACAAAAAATAAAATATTCACTGGGCTCAACATGCCTCTCAGCAATTTCCTTGGGGTGTCTACTTTCCAAAATGGGGTAATTTGGGTAGGTTTTGTACTGCCCTGCCATTTTAGCACCTCAAGAAATGAGATAGGCAGTCATAAACTAAAAGCTGCGTAAATTCCAAAAAATGAACCCTAGTTTGTAGACGCTATAAATTTTGCGCAAACAAATAAATATACGCTGATTGAATTTTTTTTTTTTTTTACCGAAGACATTTGGCTGAATATGTTTTGGCCTAAATGTATGACTAAAATTGAGTTTATTGGCTTTTTATTTTATTTTTTTGCAAAAAGTAGGAAATATATATATTTTTTTCCAAAATTTTCAGTTTTTTTTCTCATGTAGATCGCAAAAAATAAAACCCCAGAGGTGATCAAATACCACCAAAAGAAAGCTATTTGTGTGAAAGGACGCAAATTTTGGTTGGGTACAAATTGCATGACCGCACATTTACCAGTTAAAGCAGTGCCAAATTGTAAAAAGTGCTCTGGTCATTAAGGGGGCAAATCCTTCCTGTCCTTAAGTGGTTAAATTAAACTTCCTGCTTTTGTTGATGACTGACATGGTACAATACTCTGCTGCCTAAAATAGTTGTAAATCTCTGAAATGAGATCTGAACTAAGCAGAGCCTTTCTATATTGTTTGCTTGCCTCAATCTAAAAAACTGTTTTTTATGTCTGCTGCCTTGTTCCTCGATCAGCATAATCACTTCTGACAGTTTCTCTGACACCAAAATATGAAAAGGTGACGGGGTAAAAGAGCTCCAGCACACAGCCTGTGAGGAGTCCTTTTCTCAATTCTGCACCATTCCTGTGTGAAGGGAATTTTGTCCCTTCCCTCCAGTCAGTTCTCAGAGCTCTAGACTTCAGCCTCCTGCTTTGTGGGTCTGTAAAAAAATAAAAATAAATTCTCTGAGTTTTACAATGCTGTGAAGGACAAATTGCTGCAGATAAACAAATACTACTTATGTAGGATTTGTTTCTTCCCTGTGTATCTCCCAAAGGCTACTCGCTTCCCTGGGTGTATGGAAGGGTTTACAACCACTTTAGGTATGAACTCAGGCAGACATAAAAGACAAAATACTGCAGCTCCGCATTCAGGTTGAATGAAAACAAACTCTCAGATCCCTGCATCTGCACAAGTGGTGTGTCTGCAGAGATCTCCTTCACTGCGCTATTTTATTCTGAAAAGCAGGGATTTTCCTCTTTATCAACTAGCTTCTGTTGAAGGTTCCCCCTCCAAAACCAGCATTCAATTAGTGCTTGCAGCCAGTTTTTACAGCTCTGATCAGCGTATTTTGATGCGGGAGGGAAAACTCCCTGCTGTCAGAATACAATAAAGCAGCAGGGGAGATTCTTGCATCCACATCGCTTGTGGGGATCGGAAGTGTTTTTTTTTTTTGTTTTTTTTCAACCCACTAGTTTAACCACTTAACGACCGCTCACTGTATATATACGTCGGCAGAATGGCACCGACAGGCACAATCACGTAGAGTGTACGTGATTGCCTTTGTACAGTTGGGGGGTCCAATCGGATCCCCCTTCTGTACAGTGAGCGGTGGCTAAGTGTCCGGGAGCGTTCCGGGATGAGGGGGCAGCCATTCGTTTCTGGCCACCCCCTCGCGATCGCTCCTAGCGAATGGAAATGCCCCCTCTGTCTGTGTCAGACAGAGGGAGCAGGAGGAAGTGATGTCATCTCTGGTGCGGCGCTCACATATACAGAGCGCCGTACAAGAGAAGATATCAGGTCAGTGCACACAACACTACACTGACACCAGGACACATAGGGACATAAATCGCCCCCCCAGACACCCCAGATCACCCCCCCAGATCACCCCCCCAGTCAGTGTCACTGATTGCAGTGACCATTTATTTAGTGATCACTGCAATCAGTGACATTTGTGACTGTAAAAGTGTCACCAAAGTTTAGTCTTAGGTCCAGTGTAGCCCCCTAACCCCCCCCTAATAAAGGTTTAACCCCCTGATCACCCCCCAGATAACCCTTTCACCCCCTATCACCACTGTCGCTTAGCGATCATTTTTCTGATCGCTGTCTTAGTGTCGGTGATGCAGATCGTAGCCAGTAATTTTTTTTATGTTCGCCGCATGTTTTTATAGCGTCAGGTACCCCAATATATTATCTAATAAAGGTTTAACCCCCTTGATCGCCCCCCAGGTAACCCTTTCACCCCCTATCACCACTGTCACTAAGCGATCGTTTTTCTAAACGCTGTCTTAGTGTCGGTGATGCAGATCGTAGCCAGTAATTTGTTTTATGTTCGCCGCATGTTTTTATAGCGTCAGGTACCCCAATATATTATCTAATAAAGGTTTAACCCCCTTGATCGCCCCCCAGGTAACCCTTTCACCCCCTATCACCACTGTCACTAAGCGATCGTTTTTCTAAACGCTGTCTTAGTGTCTGTGATGCAGATCGGTAGCCGGTAATTTTTTTTAGGTTCGCCGCAGGTTTTTATAGCGTCAGGTACCCCAATATATTATCTAATAAAGGTTTAACCCCCTTGATCGCCCCCCAGGTAACCCTTTCACCCCCTATCACCACTGTCGCTAAGCAATTGTTTTTCTAAACGCTGTCTTAGTGTCGGTGATGCAGATCGGTAGCTGGTATTTTTTTTTAGGTTCGCCGCAGGTTTTTATAGCGTCAGGTACCCCCATATATTATCTAATAAAGGTTTTAACCCCCTGATTGCCCCTAGTTAACCCTTTCACCAGTGATCACCATATAAGTGTTACGGGTGACGCTGGTTAGTTAGTTTGCTTTTTATAGTGTCAGGGCACCCGCCGTGTATATAACCAAATAAAGGTTTAACCCCCTGATCGCCCGGCGGGTGATATCAATTAGGTTTTAGCGTCAGAGAGGGTCTGAGTCACACCCCAGGCAGCGTCAGGTTAGTGCCAGTAACGCTAACACCCACGCGTGAAGCATACACCCCCCTTAGTGGTATAGTATCTGAACAGATCAATATCTGATCTGATCAGATCTATACTAGCGTCCCCAGCAGTTTAGGGTTCCCAAAAACGCAGTGTTAGCGGGATCAGCCCAGATACCTGCTGGCACCTGCGTTTTGCCCCTCCGTCCAGCCCAGGCCACCCAAGTGCAGTATCGATCGATCGATCACTGTCACTTACAAAACAAAAACACACATAACTGCAGCGTTCGCAGAGACAGGCCTGATCCCTGCGACTCCAGTGCTGTAGGAGGTGATTTCACCACCACAGTTAAAAAAAAAAAAAAGCAAATATGCCGAAGCATTGGGGCAGCAGGGGCGGAGGAGCGATTTTGCTCCTAATGCCGCGTACATACGGTTGAAATTCCGACGGAGGCTTGCCCGTGGAAAAGTCCGACCATGTGTGTGCGGCATAACTTTTTTGCGGGAGGATGCCCCCATGCTTCGGCATATATAAATGGTGCGTGTATGCCCATCATTGGAAGTGGGTGGATGAAGGGCGGTATTCTAATGGTGGGCATACCCACCGATCAATCTCTTTTTTCGTTCAGCCAACTGGCTGCATGAAATAAAAAGATTACAATACATGTCCAACAAGGACCAGCAACGTACTGGTATGTTGCTGGACTTTGAATGTTTATACCAGAATGATGCCTGCGGGTTTAGGTATCATCTTGGTATCATTCTTTTCAGCCTGCGGCCGGCTTTCATGTAAAAGCAATCCTAGTGGCTAATTAGCCTCTGGACTGCTTTTACAAGCAGTGGGAGGGAATGCCCCCCCCCCCGGATATAAAAAGCGCCATTGGGAAATTGGGAAAGCATTTTATCACACCGATCTTTGTGTGGTCAGATGCTTTGAGGGCAGAGGAAAAATCTAGGGTCTAGAAGACCCCAGTTTTTTCAAAAAAAGAGTACCTGTCACTACCTATTGCTATCATAGGGGATATTTACATTCCCTGAGATAACAATAAAAATGATAAAAAAAAAAAATACTTGGAAGGAACAATTTAAAAATAAAATAAAAAAGCAAAATTAATAATAAAAAAAAAAAAAAAAAAAAAGCACCCCTGTCCTGCCCTGCTCTTGCCCAATGGCGAACGCAAGCGTCGGTCTGGCGTCATATGTAAACAGCAATTGCACCATGCATGTGAGTTATCACCGCGAAGGTCAGATCGAGGGCAATCATTTTAGCAGTAGACCTCCTCTGTAAATCTACTGGGGTAACCTGTAAAGGCTTTTAAAGGCTTTTTAAAATGTATGTAGTTTGTCGCCAATGCGCGTTTGTGCGAAATTTTAAAGCATGTCGTGTTTGGTATCTATGTACTCGGCCTAAGATCATCTTTTTTATTTCATCAAACATTTGGGCAATATAGTGTGTTTTAGTGCATTAAAATTAAAAAAAGTGTATTTTTTAACCCAAAAAATGCGTTTGAAAAATCGCTGCGCAAATACTGTGTAGAAAAAAAAAATGCAACACCCACCATTTTAATCTGTAGGGCCTTTGCTTTAAAAATATATATAATGTTTGGGGGTTCAACATAATTTTCTTGCAAAAAAAATAAATGTTTTCATGTAAACAAAGTGTCAAAAAGGGCTTTGTCTTCAAGTGGTTAGAGTGGATGTAAGCTTCCTAATGTTGTGTATAAAATGCCAGAACAGTTCAAAACCCCCCCAAATGACCCCATTTTGGAAAGTAGACACCCCAAGCTATATACTGAGAGGCATGTCGAGTCCATGGAATATTTTATATGTTGACACAAGTTGCGGAAAAACGACAATTTTTTTTTTTTTTGCACAAAGTTGTCACTAAATGATATATTGCTCAAACATGCCATGGGCATATGTGGAATTACACCCCAAAATACATTCTGTTGCTTCTCCTGAGTACGGGAATACCACATGTGTGAGACTTTTTGGGAGCCTAGCCATGTACGGGACCCCAAAAACCAAGCACCGCCTTCAGGCTTTCTAAGGGTGTAAATTTTTGATTTCACTTCTCACTGCCTATCACAGTTTCGGAGGCCATGGAATGCCCAGATAGCACAAAACCCCCCCAAATGACCCCATTTTGGAAAGTAGACACCCCAAGCTATTTGCTGAGAGGTATTGTGAGTATTTTGCAGATCTCGCATTTTTGTCACAAAGTTTTGAAAAATATATATATATATATATATATATATATATATATATATATATATATATATATATATATATATATATATATTTCTTTCTTCATTTTCAAAAACAAATGAGAGCTGTAAAATACTCGCCATTCCTTTCAGCAAATAGCTTAGGGTGTCTATATTCCAAAATGGGGTCATTTGGGGGGGTTTTGTGCGATTTTGGCATTTTATGGCCTTCGAAACTGTGATAGGTAGTGAGGAGTGAAATCAAAAATTTGCGCCCTTAGAAATCCTGAAGGCGGTGCTTGGTTTCCGGGGTCCCGTACGCGGCTAGGCTCCCAAAAAGTCCCACACATGTGGTATCCCCGTACTCAGGAGAAGCAGCAAAATGTATTTTGGGGTGCAATTCCACATATAACCATGGCATGTGTGAGCAATATATCATTTAGTGACAACTTTTTGTAATTTTTTTTTTTTTTTTTTTTTTTAGTCATTATTCAATCACTTGGGACAAAAAAATAAAAAATTCAATGGGCTCAACATGCCTCTCAGCAATTTCCTTGGGGTGTCTACTTTCCAAAATAGGGTCATTTGGGGGGGGTTTGTACTGCCCTGCCATTTTAGCAACTCAAGAAATGAGATGGGCAGTCATAAATTTAAAGCTGTGTAAATTTCAGAAAATGTACCCTAGTTTGTAAACTCTATAACTTTTGCGCAAACCAATAAATATACGCTTATTGACATTTTTTTTACTAAAAACATGTGGCTGAATACATTTTGGCCTAAATGTATGACTACAATTGAGTTTATTTGATTTTTCTTATAACAAAAAGTAGAAAATATAAATTTTTTTCAAAATTTTCGGTCTTTTTCCGTTTATATCGCAAAAAATAAAAATCGCAGAGGCAATCAAATACCATTAAAAGAAAGCTCTATTTGTGGGAAGAAAAGGACGCAAATTTCGTTTGGGTACAACATTGCATGTCCGCACAATTTACAGTTAAAGCAGCGCAGTGCAAAATTCTGTATTCACCTCTGGTCCTCTAGCTACCAAATGGTCCGGGGCTTAAGTGGTTAAACAAAAGAACCCTGCTTCAATATCCGAATTGGATATACTGAAATACATATAATTTTACAGGTAATACAGCTTCCTTTTGTCTATTTGGTCTGTGTAATTTGCTTTTTGCCAGGAGTTCAGCTTTAAAGGCAACATGTCGGTATCAAAATTAAGAGGCTGACATTGTTGTATTCTTGAAAGTGCATACTCTGAGGCTGGCAACCAGAAGGAGCTTGAAGCTGACACTATTGCACAGATTGTTTGAATCTTCGGTACAGCAAATCAGTGTAAAATAGTTTAGCTTAACCATAGATACAGTTTGCTTTTAAAATGTGTAAATATTGCTTTCATTTTACAGCTCCTCTGTACTGGATCGCCTTAATGCACTATTGGAGCCTGGAGGTGTTCTCACTGTAAGTGAGAGGGGAGTCATTGATGGAAGCACTCCAACTATAACACCACACCCAAACTTCAGGTATGTGTATCTTATTGTATTAAAATCCCCCTTGTAATGAAAGGAGCTACATCATATTTGTGTTGGACTCACAATTTCTTTCATTGCTTATGTTTTGCAGGCTGTTTTTCTCAATGGATCCTTTTCATGGGGAAATCTCCAGAGCTATGAGGAATCGGGGTATTGAAGTTTTTCTTTCTGGAGATGATGGAGTCGTTTTTGATTCTCTTGACATCAAGAATTTATTACATGGTTTTGACATTATTGGAGACCACATATGCAATGCTTTGATAGCAGTGCATGCGGACATCAAGGAAACTGTAGTTGGTAAGTAGTAGCAACAATCATGTCATTTTCTGTTTAACTACTATTTTTCATCTTGTGTCTTCTGACTTTCTTGTTGTCACTCTCAATACTCCAGTCTCTGGCTCCTGCCATTGTTGGAGGAGTAGAAAAAAGATGAAATATAATTTTATTCTAATGTGTTATACGTAACTTTGCTAATGACCCTCAGGCCGGGTTCACACTGGGGCGACAAACGCTCCGACATTGGGAGCTCATGTCGCATGATGTGTGAAAATCAATGTTTCCCTATGGGAGCCGTCTTAACTGGTCCGACACATGTCGGTCCGACTTTGAAAATGCTCCCTGTACTACTTTGGTCCGACTTTGATCCGACTTCAGCCCATTGACTATCATTGAAGTCGGATCAAAGTCGGACCGCAGTCTTGCATGATCCGACTTTGGCATGCGACTTGTGCTGTGCTGCACTTGAGGGGGAACTCCAGGCAAAATTTTAAATAAAAAACCGGCATGGGTTCCCCATTCAGGAGCATACCAGGCCCTTGGGTCTGGTCTGGATTTGAAGGGGAACCCCTACGCCGAAAAAACGGCGTGGGGGTCCCCCCCAAAATCCAAACCAGACCCTTATCCTGGCAGGCCGCAGGGGAAGACGGGGGGACGAGAGCCGCCCCCCTCCCTCCTGAACTGTACCAGGCCGCATGCCCTCAACATGGGGGGTTTGGTGCTCTGGGGCAAGAGGGCGACCTGCGGCCCCCCCCACCCCAAAGCACCCTGTCCCCATGTTGAGGACAGGGCCTCTTCCCGACAACCCTGGCTGTTGGTTGTCGGGGTCTGCGGGTGGGGGCTTATCTGAATCCGGGAGCCCCCCCTTTAATAAGGGGGCCCCCAGATCCCAGCCCCCACCCTATGTGAATAAGTATGGGGTACATCGTACCCATTCACCCGGTGGAAAAAAAATGCCAATAAAAAACACACAGCTTTTTAAAGTAATTTATTGCACAGCTCCGGTGTCTTCTTCCGACTTCGGGGGTCTCCGCGCTCTCTGGTTCTTTCTTCTGCCGGGCCTCCGCTATCTTCTTCCAGGATCTGGGGGCCCCCTTATTAAAGGGGGGCTCCCGGATTCAGATAAGCCCTCGCCCGCAGACCCCGACAACCAACGGCCAGTGTTGTCGGGAAGAGGCCCTGTCCTCCAACATGGGGATAGGGTGCTTTGGGGTTAGGGGCGGCCGCAGGTCGCCCCCCTGCCCCAGAGCACCAAACCCCCCATGTTGAGGGCATGCGGCCTGGTACGGTTCAGGAGGGAGGGGGCCGCTCTCTCGCCCCCCCCCTCTTCCCCTGCGGCCTGCCAGTTTGCGTGCTCGGATAAGGGTCTGGTTTGGATTTTGGGGGGGACCCCATGCTGTTTTTTCGGCGTAGGGGTTCCCCTTCAAATCCAGACCCGACCCAAGGGCCTGGTATGCTCCTGAAGGAGGAACCCATGCCGGTTTTTTATTTAAAATTTGGCCTGGAGTTCCCCCTCAAGATTCATACCAAACACAGTGTCTGGTATTGGCGGGGATCCAAGTCGGATCCCCGTTCATTTAAAGTCGGACATATGTCGGCTTCATGTCGCAGGGCAAGGTCGGATCCAAAGAAGGACAGCTGTCGTGTCGCACTAGTGTGAACCCAGCCTCAGAAATGTGGCCATTGACGTAAGCTCTGGTGTAGTCGGAGAAATGTGTTACCAGAAGTCAGAAGTGAGATCTTCATATTTTTGTTTCTGCCTCAATTGCTACTTTATCCAAAAAAAAAAAAAAAAAAAAAGTTTTCCCGCTTACAAAGAAATGAAGCGTTTATAATTTTTATCATAGGTGTATTTTAAATAGAGACAGAATATCAACCAAAAATCCAGAAAAAAACACGATACAAATGGTATAAATTGAGTTGCCGTTTAGTGAGTAAAATACATTTTTGATCCCAAAGCAAAACATGACTTCTTACTTGGTGGAGAAACCCATGTTGGCAGGCACAGAGTTAAGGAATTTCATGTAGTTACCAGGTTTACACACCTCAGGTGGGATTTTGGTCCACTGTTCTTTACAGATCTTCTCTGAATCCTTAAAGCGTTTGTAAAGGCAGAAGTTTTTTTTATCTTAATGCATTCTATGTGTGCAGCAGCCCCTCTAATTTTCACTTGAGGCCATCTCAATCCAGCCATGTTGTACAAGAGGCTCGGCTGTCCGGGACTCTACCTCATATTTGGCTGACACACAGCAGCGGGCTCCATTGGCACCCACTACTATCAAAATGAGTGAACCAATCAGGATAGAGGGGGCATGGCCGGGCAGCGGATCCATGTCTGAAAGGGCACACACCGCAGCGGTACGGCTTGGGTGCTCCCATGGCAAGTTGCTTGCTGTGGGGGCACTTGGCAGGAGGGGCCAGGATCTCCGGCAAGGGACCTGAGCAGAGGAGCCTCTTGGCTGCTCTGTGCAAAACCAAGCAAACTAAGCAAAAAAAAACAAGCCTTTAGTATCACTTTTAAGGTTTCTTGGCTGTCACTTGGCAGCTTGAAGTTTCAGCTCCCTCCATACATTTTCTATAGGATTAGGGTCTGGAGACTGGCTAGGCCACTCCAAGACCTTTAATGTGCTTCTTGAGCCACTCCTTGCCTCTGCAGTATGTTTTGGGTCAGTGTCATGCCGGAAGATACAACCACGACCCATCTTTAGTGCTCTGGCTGAAGGATGAAGGTTTTCATCCAAGATTTTACAATACATGGCCCCTCAATGTGACAAAGTCAGCCTGTTTAGCAGAGAAACAGCCTCAAAGCCTTTTGTTTCTACCTCCGTGCTTGACTGTAGGCATGGTGTTCTTGGGTCATAGTCAGCATTTTTCTTCCTCCAAACACGACAAGTTGAGTTAAAGTAGAACTATAGTCAAAACTTTTTTTCATTTTGAATAGGCTAAGGGAGGGTTATAACCACTGTGTAACTTTTTTATTTATTTTTTCCGGCACCCATTGGGGAGATTTCCCTTCACTTACTGTCCCATAGCCAAACTGGAAGTGGGGGAGAAATCTGTGCAAATGTAGGGAATTCCTTGGAGACTCCCAGGTTACCAAATCTAGTGTCCCTATTGGAAGATTTCCCCTCTATTTCTTTTCTGAGGACAACCCAAAATTTGGGATTTTCATTTACTTTTACTTTCACTTTCAATGATCATGGTAAACAAAACAAATAGAGAGGGTGAATCTCCTTAATGGGATAATAGGCCGCAAAAAAACAGTCAGTGTTCTAATCTCTCTGCTCTGGCTAAAACAAAACATTTTTGCGTTTTAGTTGCTCTTTAATACCAAAGAGCTCATCTGACCACAACACTTTCTCCCAATCCTTCTCTGAATCATTCAGATGTTCAATGGCAAACTTCTTCAGATGGGTTTTTAGTCTGTACATGTCTTCCTGAGGAGGGGGACCTTGCGGACACTGCAGGATTTTAATCCATGGCAGCGTAATGGTTGGATTGGTGTCTGTAGTCCCAACTGCCTTGAGATCATTCACAAGCTCCTCCTGTGTAGTTCTGGGCTGATCCCTTACTTTTCCTATGATCATCCTGACCCCATGAGGCAAAATCTTGCATGGAGCTCCAGACTGAAGGCAATTGATTTATTTTCTATTTCTTCCATTTGCAAATAATCACTCCAAGCTTCTGGCTGATGGTCTTGTAGCCCATTCTAGCCTTGTGCAGGTCTACAATCTTGTCCCTGATGTCCTTTGATGTCTTTTGATCTTCAGGTCTTGCCCATGATGGTGGGTTTGAATGGAAGAAAGATTCTATGGACAGGTGTGTCTTATACACATAACGAGTTGTCATCAGGAGCACCTTAATTTGACAGGACTAGTCTTTGTACAACATGAGCACATACTCTAGCCAGTCTGAGGGAGCCAGAATTATTTTACTCACTGAACTGCAACTCAATTTATAACATTTGTATCGTGTTTTTTTTTTTCTGGATTTTTAATTGATATTCCCTTTTCTAGCATTTAAAATACACCTATGATAACAAGTATAGACCCTTCATTTCTTTGTAAGTGGGCAAACTTACAAAATCTGTAGGGGATTAAATAATTTTCCCCACTGTAGATATACTTTTATGGTTGTTTCTCCTTGTCGTACTGTTTCAGTATTCATTGTTTGAAGTGTTCAAAGTGATGGTGATTTAGCAAATATTGTTTTAGGGAAGTAATTTTCCTTGAATTTTCCAAACGAATCATTTGTGCTTAATATGAATTTCTACTGTGCCCTTTTGTGTTTCCAGGTTCCCCTTGCAGCTCTCTGTCTTACCTGCTCCATGCTGCTGCTCTGATATCCCAACAGCTGCAAAGAGGCCTTGGGTTGGAACAGGCTTTCCAAAGATCTTGTAGTGAGGTGTTCATTTATTCACAGCGCTCTCTCTCGGCTCAGAAGGTGAGCTTTACTTATATAGATTCATCGTTTGTGATGTTTATATGGGAAAACCCTAGCACTCTGGAATAAAAAATACATAGCAGTTTATTTAACCATTTTGTGTGAGGGACACTAGTATTTGTCCCATCCACCCAAAATGTGCAGTTTTCTAGGGCTTGCCATACCCTCATTAAGACATTCCTGTGATTTTTTGTGTTTGATATAAATCATTTACTAATCATTCCATTCAGAAATCAAGCATTTCAGTAAATCTGCTTATGTTCTTGTTTTGTAGCAGGTGCAAGAAATTATAAAAAGACATGTTTGTAGTCCTGCACCTAAAGACAAAAGCTGTTTGTTGTCAGTCGGTCTGTGGCCAGATAAAGTGCCTTCTGCTCTTTTTTCTACTGAAGATTCTCAGTTGTCTACCATTCTAAGGGAAGGACAAGTTCTCCTTTATGTGTTGAACCGACACAGTTTACAAAACAACAGGTAAAAAAGTATAATGCATATACTAGCAGGGAAAGGGGGTTTATGGGACTTTATATGAGGCAATAACGTAGTCATTGGCCTCCATCCCTATATTAACGTGCAGAGAGCAGGACTTTAAATGAAGTACGTAAGGGATAAGGTTTAGTATTGAATTGTTGTAATAAACATATCTGTGATGTATAATATAGCACATTGTTAATTATTGATAATTATATTTCATATTCGATAAAACTGTGTGTGTGTTTTATATATCAATATGGACCAAAATCTCTAAGGAACATTCCAACACCTTCTTGAATCTCTGCTAAGAAGAATTAAGGCAGTTCTAAAGGCAAAAGGGGGTCCAACCCGGTTACTAGCAAGGTGTACCTAATAAAGTGGCGTGTGTGTAATTTTATATACACGCACACACACACACACACACACACGAATAAGTACCTGCATGATCTAAATTTACTCTAATCCCTAACACTGAAGAGGGATGAGAAAATATACTAAATAAAAACTTTATTATACATTGAATACATAATTCATAAACAATCCATAAAATATTGGGAAACACATGATGGATAATGGAACCCAACATCTCTTGGCTATGAACAATTAGTACAGTAGAAAATACACTGATATAACACGTGATTGAAACACGACATCTGTTGGCTCCGCGCGGCCTGTGACTTGGCATCACTCATCAGAAGCAAGTGTGTAATCTGTTTCTGCAATGACATGGATAAACTGACCGTTTACAAAAAAAAAGTAAAATGCACATACTTTTTTGAAGGTACTCTTCAAGGTTTTCTTTATTCCTTAAGTTTTTCTTTGAAAAAGGCTTTATGAAAACGGCATAATGGTAAAGTTAGTGCCACTAGTGACATTTAGGTTTGTATTTTAATTTTTACTTGAATAGAAGATAAACTGTCCGCCATAGCAAACATTGAAGTTTTTGTCCTTTTGCTGCCTTTGTGAGTGATCATGTACGTAAGTGCAGCAAATATAGCACATCAGTCATTAACCACTTGCCGACCAGCCGTTGTCATACGGCAGCAGGTCGGCACGATCCGTCGTAGCTGTACGTTGGTCCCTTTTAAGAGGGATAGCAGGCGTACGCTGTATTGCGGGGGTGTCGGTGTGTGTGTGTGTGTGTGTGTGTGTGTGTGTACATACATCCCTGTTCTGTGAAGAAAGACAGATTGTGAGTTCCTAGCTAGGAACCACAATCTGTGCATTTCCTCTAGGTCAGTCCCCTCCCCCTACATTAAAACACACTAGGGAATACAACCCCTTGATCGACCCTAGTGTTAACCCTTTCTTTGCCAGTGACATTTTTACAGTAATCGGTGCATTTTTATAGCACTGATCGCTGTATAAATGCTAATGGTCCCAAAAATGTGTCAAGTGTCCAATGTGTCCGCCATAATGTCGCAGTCCCGATAAAAATCGCAGATCGCCGCCATTACTAGTTAAAAAATAAATAAAAATGCTATAAATCTATCCCCTATTTTGTAGACACTATAACTTTTGCGCAAACCAATCAATATACGCTTTTTGTGATATTTTTTTTATTACCAGAAATATGTAGAATTCATATTGGCCTAAACTGAGAGAAAATTTGTTTTTTTTTTTATTGTTTTTTTTGCTAAAAAATTAAAAAAAATTGAGGATATTTATTATAGCAAAAAGTACAAAATATTAGGGCTGTTACTGATTAAAATTTTCGTGTTCGATTAATTGTTTTTTTTTTTAGTCGATTAATCGACTAATTTCGATTTAATTATAACACACATACAGTTTTCCCAATTTTCCACATCTCCCCCCATACTGTAATGTCCACGTCTCCCCCCATACTGTAATGTCCACGTCTCCCCCCATACTGTAATGTCCACGTCTCCCCCCATACTGTAATGTCCACGTCTCCCCCCATACTGTAATGTCCACGTCTCCCCCCATACTGTAATGTCCACGTCTCCCCCCATACTGTAATGTCCGCGTCTCCCCCCATACTGTAATGTCCGCGTCTCCCCCCATACTGTAATGTCCGCGTCTCCCCCATACTGTAATGTCCACGTCTCCCCCATACTGTAATGTCCACGTCTCCCCCATACTGTAATGTCCACGTCTCCCCCATACTGTAATGTCCACGTCTCCCCCATACTGTAATGTCCACGTCTCCCCCATACTGTAATGTCCACGTCTCCCCCATACTGTAATGTCCACGTCTCCCCCATACTGTAATGTCCACGTCTCCCCCATACTGTAATGTCCACGTCTCCCCCATACTGTAATGTCCACGTCTCCCCCATACTGTAATGTCCACGTCTCCCCCATACTGTAATGTCCACGTCTCCCCCATACTGTAATGTCCACATGCGCCCCCATACTGTAATGTCCACGTCTCCCCCATACTGTAATGTCCACGTCGCCCCCATACTGTAATGTCCACATGCGCCCCCATACTGTAATGTCCACATCTCCCCCCATACAGTAAAATCCAGGCAGAACCGTCCGCAGGCTCGCAGAGTAGACGGCACAAGCAGGCGGCTGATGATGACGTCCGTGCGCCGCTTCTAGGCCTCTGCTGGGTGGACCAAGATGGCCGCGGCTCCGGAGCTAGGCCGAAGCCGCGGCCTTTCCTATGGACGAGACTCCGCGGATCGTTGTTGATCAAAATTATTTTGATCGATTAAAGAAATTAACGATTAATCAACAATTAATCGTTAATTTTCGCAGCCCTACCAAATATAAAAAAAAATTCCCTCAGAATTGTCGCTCTTTTTTGGTTTATAGCGCAAAAATTAAAAATTGCAGAGATGATCAAATACCACCAAAAGAAAGCTCTATTTGTGGGGAAAAAAACCCATACATTTTGTTTGGGTACAGCGTCGCACGTGCAATTGTCAGTTAAAGCGATGCAGTGCTGAAATGCAAAAAAAACGAAGTCATTGGGCAGCCAATTCTTCTGGGGCTGAAGTGGTTAAGAGTCTATTAAAGCGGAGCTCCACCCTAAAGTGGAACTTCCGCTCATCGGAACCCCCCCCCCCCCCCCCGTGTCATTTGGCACCCTTCAGGGGAGAGCAGGTACCTGAGCAGGTACCTGCCTAAGACAGGTATTTGCACCCACACACGGGAGTCCTCTCTGCGGGTAGTAAATCACTTCCCGCAGAATACCCGTTGTGTTCTGGGAAACACTCGGCTCACAGAACACAACGGGGACCAGTGAGAACAGCGCGACTCGCGCATGCGCCGTAGGGAACCGCAAGGCTTCACGGCCTGGTTTCCTCACGAGGATGGTGGTGGGGGCAGCAGATTGACGAGCGATTGCTCGTCTGCTGCCGTCATCGCTGGACTCCTGGACAGGCAAGTGTCCTAATATTAAAAGTCAGCAGCTGCAGTATTTTGTAGCTGCTGGCTTTTAATATTTTTCAGGGGGGCTCCACTTTAAAGCAGAGTTTGTCATTTTTGTAGCTGCTGACCTTTAAATCAACACACTCCCGTGTCTCAGGATCCAGCAATGCACCTGCCCGAACCGTCGGTTTCCACCCTCTCTTCTTTATGGCGCCGGCATTACAAGTGTGGGCTTCACAGCTGGGTGCGCACAGCGCCTCCTCAATGGTCGGGCATTTTTCTGGGGCCTGTGACGTGTTCCAGAAGATTGGCCTGGCTATTAAGGGTGAAAATCTTCCGGTCCTTAGGTGGTTACGTCTCCGTTTACACTAGTGCACCTGGTCATGCGACTTTGGACAGATAAAGTCGCATGACAAGTCACAGCCCATTGATTTCAATGGCAAACTTTCCATCTATGCGACTTTGAAAATCAGCAACTTTGATAAGGTGCCGGTACTACTTTGACGCGATGTTTGATGCAGAGTATAAAGTTGAATCAAAGCTGCACTCAGTCGCACTCTAATGGCTCTTCAGCTTATCTATTCAGAAAACATCCTGATTTTTATTTTTTTCACAAAATGGAAAGCTTTCTCTGAATGGACAAGGAGGGGGCATCAGGATCTAATTTTCTCTATTCAAAGAATGCATTGTATTCTGTGAAAAGAATTTGCTTTTGAACTGCAGAACTTGCTGATTATAAACTGATCTTAAGTGCTAAGGCACACGAGACGCCGGTGAAAACTCTGCTGAACGCATGTTTTTAAAGCCTGAAACCAGCGTTTAGAAACGCCCGTTTTGCCACGATTGCAGCCACGTTTAGCGGCGTTTTACCGCGTTTGCGTCTAAGTGTTTAGTTAAGAAACATCAGAAGACTCTCCCTAAGCTCAAAAAAAATTATTTAACCATTTCAGCCATTTTGTGAGACCAGAGTGAGTAGCAGCAGCTGAGAGGGCAGCAGTGTCACTTGCTACATCACCTGCCACAAGCTGTGGATTGTCCATTTGCCAGGTCACCTGCCACAAGTTGTGGATTGTCCACTTGCCACGTCACCTGCCACAAGTTGTGGATTGTCCACAATGCAAGCAATTTGTTTTTTTATGTTTTTTTTTTATTTTAGATTTTTTTTTATTTTTTTTTATGGTGTTTCATCATTTGCCATCATTGAGATTTCTAATGTAAAAAAATAGGTCACCTTTAACCACTTAACGACCGCTCACTGTATATATACGTCGGCACAATGGCACCGACGGGCACAATCACGTAGAGTGTACGTGATTGCCTTTGTACAGTTGGGGGGTCCAATCGGACCCCCCTTCTGTACAGTGAGCGGTCGGAATTCTTTGGGGAGCGATCCGACATGACGGGACGGCCGTTCGATTCCGGCCACCCCCCGCGATCGCTCCCGGCGAATAGAAATGCCCCCTCTGTGTAATGTTTACACAGACAGAGAAAGCAGGAGGAAGTGATGTCATCTCCTGTGCGGCGCTCACATATACCGAGCGCCGTACAAGAGAAGACACACAGGTCAGTGTACAAACACTACACTAACACCAGCACACATAGGCACATAAATCGCCCCCCCAGATCACCCCCCAGTCACAGTGTCACTGATTGCAGTGACCATTTATTTACTGATCACTGCAATCAGTGACATTTGTGACTAAAAGTGTCACTACATTTAGTTTTAGGTCCAGTGTAGCCCCCTAACCCCCCCTAATAAAGGTTTAACCCCTTGATCACCCCCCAGATAACCCTTTCACCCCCTAGCACTGCCGTCGCTAAGCGATCATTTTTCTGATCGCTGTCTTAGCGTCGGTGATGCAGATCGGTAGGCAGTAATTTTTTTTAGGTTCGCCGCAGGTTTTTATAGCGTCAGGTACCCCCATATATTATCTAATAAAGGTTTTAACCCCCTAATTGCCCCTAGTTAACCCTTTCACCAGTGATCATCATATAAGTGTTACGGGTGACGCTGGTTAGTTTGCTTTTTATAGTGTCAGGGCACCCGCCGTATATAACCCAATAAAGGTTTAACCCCCTGATCGCCCGGCGGGTGATATCAATTAGGTTTTAGCGTCAGAGAGGGTCTGCGTCACACCCCAGGCAGCGTCAGGTTAGTGCCAGTAACGCTAACACCCACGCGTGAAGCATACACCTCCCTTAGTGGTATAGTATCTGAACAGATCAATATCAGATCTATACTAGCGTCCCCAGCAGTTTAGGGTTCCCAAAAACGCAGTGTTAGCGGGATCAGCCCAGATACCTGCTAGCACCTGCGTTTTGCCCCTCCGTCCAGCCCAGGCCACCCAAGTGCAGTATCGATCGATCACTGTCACTTACAAAACACAACACACATAACTGCAGCGTTCGCAGAGACAGGCCTGATCCCTGCGACTCCAGTGCTGTAGGAGGTGATTTCACCACCACAGTTAAAAAAAAAAAAAAGCAAATATGCCGAAGCATTGGGGCAGCAGGGGTCGGAGGAGTGATTTTGCTCCTAATGCCGCGTACATACGGTCGAAATTCCGACGGAGGCTTGCCCGTGGAAAAGTCCGACCATGTGTGTGCGGCATAACTTTTTTGCGGGAGGATGTCCCCATGCTTCGGCATATATAAATGGTGCATGTATGCCCATCATTAGAAGTGGGTGGATGAAGGGCGGTATTCTAATGGTGGGCATACCCACCGATCAATCTCTTTTTTTCGTTCAGCCACCTGGCTGCATGAAAAAAAAAGATTACAATACATGTCCAACAAGGACCAGCAACGTACTGGTATGTTGCTGGACTTTGAATGGTTATACCAGATTGATGCCTGCGGGTTTAGGTATCATCTTGGTATCATTCTTTTCAGCCAGCGGCTGGCTTTCATGTAAAAGCAATCCTAGTGGCTAATTAGCCTCTGGACTGCTTTTACAAGCAGTGGGAGGGAATGTCCCCCCCCCCCCCCCGGATATAAAAAGCGCCATTGGGAAAGCATTTTATCACACCGATCTTGGTGTGGTCAGATGCTTTGAGGGCAGAGGAAAGATCTAGGGTCTCGACCCCAGTTTTTTCAAAAAAAGAGTACCTGTCACTACCTATTGCTATCATAGGGGATATTTACATTCCCTGAGAACAATAAAAATGATAAAAAAATTAAAAATATGGAAGGAACAATTTAAAAATAAAATAAAAAAGCAAAATTAATAATAATTAAAAAAAAAAAAAAAGCACCCCTGTCCTGCCCTGCTCTTGCCCAATGGCGAACGCAAGCGTCGGTCTGGCGTCATATGTAAACAGCAATTGCACCATGCATGTGAGGTATCACCGCGAAGGTCAGATCGAGGGCAGTCATTTTAGCAGTAGACCTCCTCTGTAAATCTAACGGGGTAACCTGTAAAGGCTTTTAAAGGCTTTTAAAAATGTATGTAGTTTGTCACCGCTGCGCGTTTGTGCACAATTTTAAAGCATGTCGTGTTTGGTATCTATGTACTCGGCCTAAGATCATCTTTTTTATTTCATCAAACATTTGGGCAATATAGTGTGTTTTAGTGCATTAAAATTAAAAAAAGTGTATTTTTTCCCCAAAAAATGCGTTTGAAAAATCGCTGCACAAATACTGTGTAGAAAAAAAAAAATGCAACACCCACCATTTTATTCTGTAGGGCCTTTGCTTTAAAATTATATATAATGTTTGGGGGTTCAACATCATTTTCCTGCAAAAAAGAATTGTTTTCATGTAAACAAAAAGTGTCAAAAAGGGCTTTGTCTTCAAGTGGTTAGAAGAGTGGATGTATGCTTCCTAATGTTGTGTATAAAATGCCAGAACAGTTCAAAACCCCCCCAAATGACCCAATTTTGGAAAGTAGACACCCCAAGCTATATACTGAGAGGCATGTCGAGTCCATGGAATATTTTATATGTTGACACAAGTTGCGGAAAAAAGACAATTTATTTTTTATTTTATGTTTTATTTTTTGCACAAAGTTGTCACTAAATGATATATTGCTCAAACATGCCATGGGCATATGTGGAATTACACCCCAAAATACATTCTGTTGCTTCTCCTGAGTACGGGGATACCACATGTGTGAGACTTTTTGGGAGCCTAGCCGCGTACGGGACCCCAAAAACCAAGCACCGCCTTCAGGCTTTCTAAGGGTGTAAATTTTTGATTTCACTTCTCACTGCCTATCACAGTTTCGGAGGCCATGGAATGCCCAGATGGCACAAAACCCCCCCAAATGACCCCATTTTGGAAAGTAGACACCCCAAGCTATTTGCTGAGAGGTATTGTGAGTATTTTGCAGATCTCGCTTTTTGTCACAAAGTTTTGAAAATTGAAAAAAAAAAAAGAAAAAAAAAAATTTCTTTCTTCATTTTCAAAAACAAATGAAAGCTGTAAAATACTCACCATGCCTCTCAGCAAACAGCTTGGGGTGTCTACTTTCCAAAATAGGGTCATTTGGGGGGGTTTTGTGCTATTTTGGCATTTTATGGCCTTCGAAACTGTGATAGGTAGTGAGGAGTCGAATCAAAAATTTGTGCCTAGAAATCCTGAAGGCGGTGATTGGTTTTCGGGGTCCCGTACGCGGCTAGGCTCCTAAAAAGTCCCACACGTGGTATCCCCGTACTCAGGAGAAGCAGCAAAATGTATTTTGGGGTGCAATTCCACATATAACCATGGCATGTGTGAGCAATATATCATTTAGTGACAACTTTTTGTAATTTTTTTATATACTTTTTTGTCTTTATTCAATCACTTGGGACAAAAAAAATATTTAATGGGCTCAACATGCCTCTCAGCAATTTCCTTGGGGTGTCTACTTTCCAAAATGGGGTCATTTGGGGGGGTTTTGTACGGCCCTGCCATTTTAGCACCTCAAGAAATGAGATAGGCAGTCATAAATTTAAAGCTGTGTAAATTCCAGAAAATGTACCCTAGTTTGTAAACGCTATAACTTTTGCGCAAACCAATAAATATACACTTATTGACTTTTTTACTAAAGACATGTGGCTGAATACATTTTGGCCTAAATGTATGACTAAATTGAGTTTATTCGATTTTTCTTATAACAAAAAGTAGAAAATATCATTTATTTTTCAAAATTTTCGGTCTTTTTCCGTTTATATCGCATAAAATAAAAATCGCGGAGGCAATCAAATACCATTTAAAAGAAAGCTCTATTTGTGGGAAGAAAAGGACGCAAATTTCGTTTGGGTACAACATTGCATGTCCGCACAATTTACAGTTAAAGCAGCGCAGTGCAAATTTCTGAATTCACCTCTGGTCCTTTAGCTACCAAATGGTCCGGGGCTTAAGTGGTTAAAAACGCTTATAAACTAAATCGCAGCAAAACGCTGGTACCGCGCTTTAGCCGCGTTTTGCGCCCGAAACGTGGAAATATTTACGTTTAACCTCGTTTTTCTGAAAGCAAAAAAATGGGTTCAAACACAACAGCATATAAACGGCTAATAAACGAGACAGTATACATGATCACATAGGATAACATTGAATGAGTTCAGGGGCAGTTGAAAAAAGTGCCTAACTGCCTCTGAACGCGAGTTTAACAGCGTCCCGTGTGCATGGGGCCTAAGTCAATGGTGGTGTGTGCCATTAAGTTTGATTAGCATCCCCAGAAATCCTCCAGACATAGTGTAGTATATAAAGAATTGGACGTAATTAACCGCTTCAGCCCCGGAAGAATTTACCCCCTTCCTGACCAGAGCACTTTTTGCGATGCAGCACTGCGTCGCTTTAACTGACAATTGCGCGGTTGTGCGACGTTGAACCTAACCAAAATTGACGTCCTTTTTCCCCCACAAATAGCTTTCTTTTGGTGGTATTTGATCACCTCTGCGTTTTTTTATTTTTTGCGCTATAAACAAAAGAAGAGCGACCTTTTTGAAAAAAACGCAATATTTTTTACTTTTTGATTTAATAAATATCACCATTTTTATTTATTTTTTTAAAACAATTATTTTCCTAAGTTTAGACCGATATGTATTCTACATATTTTTGGTAATTTTTTTTTGCAATAAGCGTATATTGATTGGTTTGCGCAAAAGTTATAGGGGATAGATTTTTGGCCTTTTTTTTTTTTGTGACCGTGACATTGCGGCGGACACATCGGACACTTTTGACACGTTTTTGGGACCATTCACATTTATACAGCGATTAGTGCTATAAAACTGCACTGATTACTGTGTAAATGTGACTGGCAGGGAAGGGGTTAACACTAAGTGGTGATCAAGGGGTTAATATGTTCCCTATTGAGTGATTCTAACTGTAGGGGGAGGGGGCTCACAAGGTGAGGAGACTGATCTGTGTTCCTCTGTACTGGGAACGCACATCGGTCTCCACCTCTGACAGGAGGTGGATCTGTGTGTTTACACACACAGATCCACACTCCTGCCGTAATCGCGGGTGCCCCGCGGAAATAACGGGCGCCGGGCACGCGCACTGGGTCACGAGCGGTGCCGCGGGTACGCGTGCTTGCCGCCGGCGAGCGCCGGCCCCATAGACGGCCGGGAAAACAGGACGTCATATGACGCCTGCCCTGAGGGAGGGAGGGTTCCTGCCGGCGTCATATGACTATGGCCCGGTAGGAAGGGGTTAAGCTGGACCCAGAAAACGTCAAAACCTTTTTTTCTCTTCTTCGTCCATGGACGGACACAGCTCCATAAATCTTGACTGTTGGGTATGTTCCGTCTATTAGGAGAGGACTAGGCAGAAACATGTTAATATGCATACATGTTATTTTAAAACCGTTGAAACCGCCCCGTCCAGGGGGCGGTCCCTCTGAACATAACCCTCCTCCCTGCTAGCGGCCTCGGTTTTCTTCTGCCTAGCAGAGGAGAGGATGTGGCTCCCTTTGGGCCCAGTATCCTGAAGAGATTTTTTACTTTAATTTTACTATTTTATTATTTTCTTTTTGAGAAATCTATCAACTGCCGGCTGGGCATGACAGGCAGGATATTATAGATCCCTGTCCCCCTGGTCCGGCCATCGATCGTGTTACCGTCCCTTTGCAGAGAAGTGTGGGGTCAGTCACGACATACCCCATGGCTCCAGGGGTGGCCGGTGAGCTATATGCTCCAGGGTCCACATATGACCGTGCGGCTTGCTGTCTCAGTCACAGTGGACCGGGCCGACGGCTACACCGTACTGCTCGGTTGTAGGTCTGTCAGGAACGCACCAGCAGGTCCTCGCATAGGACGGGTAAGTATAGTTCCTCCTGCTTCGGTGGGATGGAACAGCTGGGCATTCCTACGGGGGTCGCTAGGGTTCTATGGCTCTCCCCCCCCTTTTCTCTCTGTCACCCCCTTTTTTCCTCCTCCCCATTGCGTGGCTCGCTGCAACCGGGTAATACCTTGGCGGGGCTCCGTGTCCTGGCGGGGGGCTGTGGGGGAGTCCGGGTCTGCTCTCTGTGGGGGGAGGGGTGTATTTCGTGTGAAGCCTCTCAGTGCCTGGCCTTCTCGTCCGCCTCGCTTGCTGGGCGCCATTTTTTGTAGCTCTGGCGCCATTCGTTTGGGGACTGTGCATTGGATTGTTTTTCCCATTGGCGGCCATTTTGCCGTGGTCGCGGTTGGGTGTTTGCGGGTGGCCATTTTCTTGTGGTCCGCGCGCTTTATTTCAGGCACTCGGCGGTCATTTTGGAGTGGGTTTTGGCCTCTAGTGGCGGCTGGCTTCCTGAACAGTGCGAACGGCGTGCTTTCTCAAACTCGGATCCTCAGGAACACATGGTGTACGGATGCAGAGCGGGCAGTGGCGCTGAATCGGTCACTGGCTAGGTGGTGAGTCCCCTGGGTATTCCCCCCCTCCCCTCTGTCAGTGCAGCAAGGAGGGTGGACATCAGTGTGTCAGTATTTTGACTGGGTCCCTAAGAGCGGTCAGTGGGCAGTTATGGAGTCAGAAGCTGGTGTTTCCCCAGACATTCCAGAGGCAGCAACCAGTGCCACTGCTCCTGCTATTCCACTGGAAGCTTTGTCGGCAGTCCTGGAGTCATTTGTTGCCAGGGTAGAATCGGCGTGCGGGCGTCAAAGGGGTACGAAGCGCTCCCTCCCCCCGCCATAGCCTGGGGAATGTTCTGACTCAGACTCGGGCCTGGCTGCGGCTCAGGACCCCTGTTCTGGTGTGTCAGAGGATGCGGACCAGGACCTTCCCTGTGAGGAAGACCCTTCGTCCGGGTCAGCTCAAGACAGGGCATTTATCAGTGCACTTATCAATGCTGTGAGGGGCACTCTCAAGCTGGGAGATGCAGCTGGAACTTCCACAGCAGAGTCTATCCCTTTTGGGTCGCACAGACCGACTCGCTCGGCTAAGGTTTTTCCTTATGCTGAATTTTTTTACAAGTTCATAGATAAGAAATGGGAACGGCCACACAGGCTCTTTGCGGTCTCTCAGCACATGATGGTCCGTTATCCATTTGAGGAAAGCCTTGTGAAAAAATTGGCTTTTCCTCCGGTGGTTGATCCCCCGGTCTCTCGGTTGCATAAAGCAACCATTATTCTGGTGGAAGGGACCCCTGCCTTTAAGGACCCTGCTGATAGGAGGTCCGAAGCTGTTACCCGCTCTGTTTGCCATGCTGGGGGTCAGCATTGCGGCCTATTTTGGCAGCTACCCTGGTGTCCCAGACACTTACGGAATGGGCAAAGATTTTGCACCAGACTGTGGAGGCGAATCGGCTCCCGCCGGAATGCGTGTTACTGGCCGAATAGTTGGTACAGGGACTTGTGTACGTCAGTGATGCAACCCTCGACGCTGCCCCTTTGATATCCAGAGCTTCAGCGTCTGCGGTGGTTTTGCGCCACCTACTGTGGCTGAAATGCTGGTCCGCTGACCAAGCTTCTAAGAAAACCCTGGCGGACTTGCCTTTCAAGGGTGGGAGGCTTTTTGGTGCCTCACTGGACGACATCATAAAGGATGTCACTGGAGGTAAGAGCACCCTTCTCCTTCAGTCCACTAAAGGCAAAGGGTCACGCCGTAGGCCGGGGCCCTCCTTTCCTGCGCAAAAACTGTATTTTTGTCCGTCAGCACCTGCCGGCAGACCCTCCCATGCGGACAAAGGTCCGGCTGGGGGACAGAAGCGTCCCTGGGTGCGTAAACCCGCCAATCCGGCTAGCAAGCCTGCTACCGCATGAAGTTTTGCCCCTGCCCGACTCTAGGGTAGAGGGACGGCTTTGCGGGTTTGCAGCTCGGTGGACCTCCCTGCTCTCCGATCAGTGGGTCTGCGAGGTGGTCACCTCGGGGTACAAGATAGTATTCCTTTCTTGTCCACCAAACAGATTTTTTCCCTCAAAAATGTCCCTTCTTCCGGCTCGCCGGGCTGCCCTCCAGGGGACTTGTTGGGATGCGGGGTGATCATACCCGTACCACCACAGGACAGGTTTCAGGGTTTTAATTAGAATCCGTTTGTGGTCCCAAAGAAGGACGGAGTTCGTCCTGTACTGGACCTCAAGGCCCTCAATGCATTTGTAAAGGTCCAAAAGTTCCGGATGGAATCGATTTGTTCGGTTGTGGCTGCGCTCCATCCAGGGGATTTTCTGGCATCCTTGGATATCAAGGACGCATACTTGCATGTCCCAATCTGCGTCAGGCATCAGAGGTTCCTGCGCTTTGCGATCGGCGAAGACCACTATCAATTTGTGGCTCTTACCTTTGGCCTAGCATCGACACCAAGAGTTTTCACCAAGGTGCTCGCCCCGATTCTAGCTTTGCTGAGACAGCGCAGCATTGCTATCGTAGGCTACCTGGATGACCTTCTTCTGAGAGCTGCTTAAAGCTCAGAATTAGAGGAGGATGTGTCTATAGTCAGACCCTCCGGGAGTTCGGGTGGATACTGAACCTCCAGAAGTCGGTGTTAGTACCGACCCAGCGTCTAGAGTACCTGGGGCTGATTCTGGACTCCTCAGAGAAGTTGCAGACACTCTAGGCGGCAGTCAGGGTGTTGACATCCCGCAAGTGGTCGTCTCTCTCCGTTTCTGCATGCAGTACCGTATGCCCAATTCTCTCCAAATGGAACAAATCTCCGTTGTCTTTGGATCGTCAGATTCAGTTAAGTCACCTTGTCAGGTCATCTCTGTATTGGTGGCTGAGATCCCCGGCTCTTCGATACGGGAAGTCCTTCCTCCCTCTTCTTTGGACGGTGATCACGACGGACACCAGCCTGACCGGTTGGGGGGTGAGTCTGGGGGGTTCAAGCGGCCCAGGGCCGCTGGTCCCCGACCGAATCCCAACTGTCGCTCAATGTGCTGGAACTCCGGGCGATCAGGGATGTGCCTCTCCAAGTGGTCTCAGACGCTGCAGGGGCGTCTGATCAGGATCCAGTCAGACTTCGCCACAGCGGTGGCATACGTCAACCATCAAGGACGACCAAGAAGTGCAGCTGCAGCGTCGGAAGTCGTCACATCCTACTGTGGGCGGAAAGGAGCGTGCCAGCCCTATCGGCTGTTTACATTCCGGGTGTGGAAAACTGGCAGGCGGACTATCTGAGTCGCCAGATGCTGGACCACGGGGAATGGTTGTTATATCCGGAGGTTTTTCAACTCCTTTGCCGGAAGTGGGATACGCCAGACGTGGATCTCCTGGCTTCTCGACTCAATCGCAAGGTATCGAGGTTCGTGGCCAGGTCCAGAGATCCCTGAGCAGACGCGTTGGTCGCTCCGTGGGGGTCGGTATCGGCTGATTTATGCCTTTCCCCCACTGAAGTTGCTCCCCCGTCTACTCCGCAGGGTAGAGTTGGAAGGAATTCCAGTGATTCTAATCGCCCCAGATTGGCCCAGGCGGCCCTGGTACGCCGACCTGGTGCGGCTGGTGGTGGATGTGCTCTGCGGCTACCACTGAGGGAGGACCTTCTGTCGCAAGGTCCCATTCTTCATCCTGCTTTACAGTCGCTGGCTTTAACGGCGTGGCTATTGAAAGCCAGGTGTTGAGGGACCGAGGCCTGTCGGATTCGGTCGTTTCAACTATGTTGAGAGCTCAGAAATCTTCTTCTAGGAAGATCTATCATCGCACATGGAGAGCCTACATCTCTGTGTGAGGAGATGGAATGGCGTCCACAGACTTATTCGATTTCCAGGATCCTGCTGTTTTTGCAGCGTGGTGTGGATCAGAAACTGGTCCTAAGCACCATTTAAGGGGCAGATTTCAGCCTAGTGAGTACGTTTGTGCAGGGAGTCCACTACCTCCGTGGGATTTGAATCTGGTGCTCTCGGCCCTTCAGAAACCTTCTTTTGAGGACATTAGGGAGGTTCCTCTTTTGACACTCTCTCAGAAGGTGGCTTTCCTGGTAGCCATTACATCTGTCCGGAGGGTTTCTGAATTGGCGGCCTTGTTTTGCAAGTCCCCATATTTAGTCTTGCATAAGGATAAAGCGGTGCTACGCCCGCGGCCTTCCTTCCTAAGGTGGTTTCGGCCTTTCACCTGAATGAGGACATTGCGCTTCCATCCTTGTGTCCTCGGCCATCTCATGCCAGGGAGGTTGCGTTGCATTCCCTGGACGTGGTACATGTCCTGCGAGTGTACCTGTCTGTTACTGCTTCGTTTCGGAGGTCTGACTCACTGTTTGTGTCGGTGTCTGGTCCGCAGAAGGGTCGGGCGGTCTCGTCGTCCACCATTTCTCGGTGGATCAGGCAGATTGTCATTCAGGCCTATGCCCTTAAAGGGCGGGCGCCTCCTTTTTCCGTTATGGCGCTTTTGACCAGGGCTATTGGTGCCTCATTGGCTTTCCGACATCAAGCGTCTGTCTCGCAAGTGTGTAAGGCGGCAACCTGGTCGTCCGTGCACACTTTTTCAAAGTTTTACAAGGTTGATGTGAGTGCATCTTCGGATGCTAGCTTCGGCCGCAGTTTTGCAGGTGGCTGTTTGAGGTTGCAACTCCTCCGTTGAGGAGCTCTGTTTGTTTGAAGTGAAACCGTTTTTTGTTTGCTGTGCCCACCCCTCGTTTTTTGACACTGCTTTGGGACGTCCCAACAGTCAAGATTTATGGAGCTGTGTCCGTCCATGGACGAAGAAGAGAAAATAGGATTTTTTTTACTCACCGTAAAATCCTTTTCTCGATTCGTCCATGGACGGACCCAGCTCCCACCCCTCCTTTGTTTTTTTAGTTTGTACTGCTTGTTAGGAACAGAGGCTGCTAGCTGCAGGGAGGAGGGTTATGTTCAGAGGGACCGCCCCCTGGGCGGGGCTGTTTCAACTCTGTTTTAAAATAACATGTATGCATATAAACATGTTTCTGCCTAGTCCTCTCCTAATAGACGGAACATACCCAACAGTCAAGATTTATGGAGCTGTGTCCGTCCATGGACGAATCGAGAAAAGGATTTCACGGTGAGTAAAAAAAATCCTTTTTTGTTTTTGTATACCCTGGAATTCCACTCTAAAGTGGTTAGGTTTTACTGTAATAGTAATTCAGTGAAATTCGTAGTTTAAAGAATTTTTTTTTTTGTTGCTCTTGTACAGGACTTACCCTCTTACTTTGCAAGATCTTGAAAAGATAGGACAATCCTATCCTTCAGACAGCCTTAATTTTAGCGCTGTAGAGTTGGAAGCTCAGTGGATGGATGACCCTGTGGTTATTCGGCAGTCTGTCCAACTCATTTTGGAGAAATCGACCTCAGTAGACTGGATGCTAAGGATGCGTTGGCTGTGCCACTTAGCAAAGGTTCTTCCTGAGGAAATGGGTATGTCATTTCTGCTGTGTGCCTTGTGTCTATTTATTTTTGTAATGTGTGTGGTTTGTATATAAAGTAATCTGTACATTTTGGCATATTGATCTTTCTTTCTATGTTTGGTGTCTTGCAAACATGTGTTTCTGTTAATATTGTAGAATGACTTACACTTTCTTTTTGTTAAATCAAAATTTTAACAGATCAGATCCATACAGAGATAGATGCTGGAGCACATGCTTTGAGCAAATTTTACTCTAGTCCATTACCTAAGGAAATGAGCAACACACTGAAACTCATTCAGACATTCATTTTAGGTATGTGGCTTAATAGCATGTGTACATAAAGAAAAACGAATCCAGACGAAAACTTTTCCTTTGTCACTTTTATGTTGATCTTGAATTGCAGCTAACAAAGGTTTTTATCTGAAGGTGGAATGGCTCATAATTTTTCAAAGTAACGGATTCTGTACA
Organism: Rana muscosa; assembly: GCA_029206835.1. Taxonomy (NCBI): domain Eukaryota; kingdom Metazoa; phylum Chordata; class Amphibia; order Anura; family Ranidae; genus Rana; species Rana muscosa. The sequence continues at coordinate 548,370,247 of CM055122.1, forward strand.
TTCATATCTGCACCTGCGTTCCTCAACGCGGTATTAAACCCAAAACTAAAAATGTGTTCTTTTGCAGCTTACTAATCATTGGATATGGTGGCTGCATCAGTTTTCTTTACCTTAGATTTTTCCCTCTGTTTTCACCTCATGATTTGGCAAGTAACACCTCCTGTATTGGTGAGGCACAACTCTGGAGGAATGAATTAAAGCCAAACTCCAGCTCACACTTGTATAATCCATTTTTTATTTTTTCCTTTTGGGATAAAGGTTTTACATGAAAAAAATCTGATCAAATAAAATGTAATCTTTCCTGCCAATGGTAAGTGGTTTGTCTCATCCATGTAAACTAATAACATTCTGCTGGCAAATTTGTTCTGTGAAAAACAGACTTGCTGGCTGGATTACCAGATAGATAATAAAAGAAAAAGCCTTAAAATGTAATAAAGCCATAACATCTAAGAATTGTTAAGCTGTAATATGTTTTCTTTTGGTTTTAATATTGTTTTACATTTTTGTCTGATTTACTCAAGGCATTGAGAATTTTTATTAAAAAAAAAAAAAAAAAAAGTCTAGATTCGCATCAATTATCCAGTTGTGCAGTTGGCATAAACCGTAATATGCTTACACAATTTGCACTGCTGATTTCAATGCGACTTCATTTAACAGAATTCTCTACAAGTCGCAAGACATGGGTAAAAAGTAGCAAAGGAACCCTTTTCATAATTGCTACAACATGAGTCACAGTGATGTGAACAGTTTAGTTGAGGACAATGGGGTGTGACTTGTCATGCAATTTGGAACTGTCAAATCGCATGACAAGTCGCACCGGTGTGAATGGAGGCTTAATGGTTTCCCAAGCAGTTATGTCAAAGGCATGCTGTGAATGATAACTCATTACTGATCACAAGTGCAGTACCATGGCAACTGAAGATCAAACAGTGGCTAAGATGGCAGCTTTCTTGTCTGTAAAGTATGTTTTTTTTTTTTTTTTTTTTTTTTGCACAGAAAGGAATTTTAAGGAGTTTTGATAAATGGTCTTTTTTTTGTTTGCCTTTCTTCTTAGCAAATAGGGCTTATGAGAGCATTTGTATCTGATTATAAACCTAGGGGTATATATAGCGCCGAGAATGAGACATTTACCAAAAATTAATTTCAGTTGTATCTTCTGATGCATATGCCTTAATTGATTTACCAGCAGTGATTGGTTAATATCACATGCACTGCTTTATAAATACCCCATAATGTTTGGCAAAAAAGTATAGTTTTTTTTTCTTTTTTTTATTGTCAGATGAGAATTGCATCCCTTTTGATCTCCGCTGGAATATGCAATTATTGGACTTTGTGAAACATTCCCTTAGCCATGACCCAGGCATGGAACCCGAGAAGGAACTATTTAGCATGTTAGATAATGTCACAAACAGGTAAACTTTATATGGGATAGTATGTTGTGTTTTTTCTTTTCCCTTTAATTTAAAGTGATTGTAATGTCTTGTCTTAAAAAAAAAACATGTTATGTTATACTTGCTATGTAAAGTGGATTTGCAAGGGCAGCCTGGATCTTCCTCTTAGGTCCATCTTCGCTGCTCCTGGCCCCTCACTCCTGTCAACTGCCCCCACAGCAAGCAGCTTGCTATGAGGGTAGCCAAGCTGCAGCTTTGTGTGTCCATTCAGACACGGAGCTGCGTTTTGGCCCTACCCCCTCTCTCTCCTAATTGGCCAACTGACTTTGACAGCAGCTGGAGCCAATGGCACCACTGCTGTGTGTTAGTCAATCAGAAGGTGGGAGTCCCGGATGGCCGAAGGACTCACGGACACTGCTGGATAGAGATGGATCTCAGGTAGGAATTGGGGGGGCTGCTACCCACAGAAGGCTTTTTATTTTAATGCATAGAATGCATTAAGATAAAATAACTTCTGCCTTTACAACCTCTTCAACATTGCTGGTAGTTGCTGAAATATATTTAATGGTTTTGGTAAATTAGAGACCTCTTCTGAGGTTAAAGTGTTACTAAAGCCACAACAGTAAAATCAGTCTGTATATGCAGTAAAGCATGCTTGGTATACTCACTGTGGAACCTAAAAGGTTAATCCATTGCATTGTGTAAAGGCTGTTTGATCCTATCTCTCTGATCCTCCTCTTCTTCCACTGCCTCCAAAAAATAACCTGATATTTACACAGCCAGCGGACAGGCTGCCCATGCTCAGTTTGGTGTGTATTGCTCAAGTTTTTTTATTTTTTTCCTTAGGAGGGTGCATGTGATCAACACAGGGCCAATCAGCACTGTCCAGACAGAGGATCCAGGGGAGAATGAACACTCCTACAGGCTTTACTAGGAACTGATGGGCTACTTTAGGGCTTGACAAATTTGCTTGAAATCTAGGAGCCAGCTAAAAAAAATTAGAAGCCAGGTTTTGTGATTAGCGCAGCGCTGTGCCGACTTCCTTGGCGGCCTCTGCACGCGTTCAATGCGAACACGCCTGAGCTCATCCCTACTGATCAGACAGCCTGTGTGAAAGGGACCAAGCAGGGAAATTCATTTTAATTAACCACTTCAGCCCCGGACCATTTTGCTGGCCAAAGACCAGGCCACTTTTTGCGATTCGACACTGCGTCGCTTTAACTGACTATTGCGCGGTCGTGCGACGTGGCTCCTAAACAAAATTGAAGTCCTTTTTTTCCCACAAATAGAGCTTTCTTTTGGTGGTATTTGATCACCTCTGCATTTTTTTTTTTTTTCCGCTATAAACAAAAATAGAGCGACAATTTTGAAAAAAACACATATCTATACACTGAGTGGCATTTAATGTACCAGATATCAGTGTGCAATAGTGAATAGCACCTGGTAAATAGGCCGGACAGGGCAGGGCAAGAAGGAATGAAGTCCGCCATTCAGGGCCCAGGGAAGCCTTGTATTTTTACCAATGAATTCAAGGCTTCCCCTGATTGACCAGGCCAGGGTTGAGAGGCAAGTGGATTAACAATATCTTCATGGATCAAATTAAAAGGCTTCTCCTGAATGTCAGAGATGCCAAGAATAACTCTTTATAGGCAGCAACAGAGCAGAATTTGCTTGTATTGATGCTGCATGCTGGAACAAAGCAGTGCTTAATGCTGGACAAAAAATAAACTATTCAAAGTGAACTGAAACAATTTTTTAATTATCTATAAACTGATCCCATTCCCAGTGCCACTGCCAGTCAGATGTTCAAATCAAAACCATCCATATATACTGTAAAATAGCAGCTTCTGGCTGCATTGAGTCACTCTCTCACCTTAATTCCGCTGTCCGCGCTCTGTGTGCGATATCACCGGTATCACGTGACTGACGTGTGCACTCTGCACTGTTTGCAGCCTCCAGGCAACTCCTTTACTGAGTGACTCCCCGTGGCAGTGACGTAGTGGCTCCGCCCCCTCAGCGGAATTCCCCAATTCCCAGCTCTCTGCTGTAATCATCCCCGACCCTGCACACAGATCGGTACAGCTGACGGCGGCGGCTCCATGACATGCTCTCATCCGAGGATGATCCGATCCATCCCGGCCGGCTCGCCTCTCTCCAGTCCCCTTGGTACGCCCCTCGGAAGCATAGGCCGCAAAGCCGCGGCCAGCGCGGCCTGACGAGATTGCGCGATCGCGGCGGTGCGACGCAGAGAGACTCAGGATACCCCGGGCGCCAGGTCGCTAATTCTAGTTGCAATTGCGACCTGGCGCCCGGGGTTTGTCGAGCCCTGGGCAACTTTCACACTGAGGCGGTTTTCAGGCGATTTAGAGCTAGAAATAGCCTCTAAATAACGCCTGTAAACCGCCTCCCCTTCATTTCAGTGTGACTTTCTACACTGGGGCGGCGCACTTGTGGAACTTTGGGAAAAGCAGCATCTTTTGGGAGCTCTGTATACAGCACTCTCAAAATGCCCTGCCCATTGAAATGAATGTGCAGCACTTCGAAAGCATCTGAAAAGTGCTTTGGAAGCGCCGTAACACGGGAGTTAGAGTCCCGCTAGTGGCCAAAAATAACTGCTTAAACTGTGCTAAAATGAGCAGCACTTTAGTGCTGCCCCTGCTCAGTGTGAAGCTGGCCATAGAAGTCACAAGGCTGCTATATACTGCTGATGAGAAAGGGTGTTTATCAGTTTTATATTTACTAAAATATATACATTTCTGTGTACTGTGGGACACCAGATATAGTGAATGCAGGTCCTGGGTTTAGTAACACTTTTTAAATCTCAAGATCCCATCCTCCTCCTAATATATGGTTACTAAAAAGCATGTGGCGCTCCTGTTTAGCGAAGAAAATATGACTAGTCTTGTGATTGTGCAGAGTTAGTTGAAGTCAGCTAACCTGCACTTAATAAAATACACGCATGCAAAAATTAGGCGCGTACATTTAGTTTGGTGGTTGTAGCTGGTTACAAAAGGTAATAACCGAATGACTCAAAAATGGCAGTTTACCCATCATTTCAGTGCACTTTAAAAGGGTGATGGTCACAGGAAATGCCACTCCTGATTGCAAAATTTAGTGGTTAATGATATTTTTATTTTATATCTGTAAGCAAACCTTATGAGACTATATAAAGATTCGTACTTTCATATTGCTTAGTGGTTGATATGCAGAATAAAAAAGGACAACCCCCTTCAAATATAGATTGTTCGTAAAAAAATAAAAAATAAATCCAAATCAATGTGCCTTGTGGGGAAATATGTCTCAAAGTAATATCTCATAGGGTGTGTTTTAGGCTGGGAAAAAAAAAAAAACACCTAAAAAACGCCCAACAAGCTTAATCCCATTCATTTCAATGGCACCTGTTCACATCTGAGTGTTTTGTCACCTGATGCGAAACGCCTGAAAAACACTAAGCTCAAAAAAGAACATGAGCTTCTTTGGGGGAGATTACAGGCGGTTTTCCTGCTTTTTACATTGGTGACCTGGACAAAATCGTGGTAAAAATGTTCGACTTTGACACTGCTCATGTGTGAATGCAGCCTTATAGCTGTATGTGATTGTCAACTAAGTTGTATTCCAAAATGCCAGACATCAAGGGACTGAGGGACCTTTTGGCTTGTTTTCAGGGCTCCTTTCAAAAGCCTGCATCTCTGTTTGTATGGGGGTGCATTAGTGTGTATGGAATGGGCAGCTTGTATTTATGGAAAGGCACCATTTTAGATCAGCATACGCTCCCATCCAGACAGTCTTTTTCAGGGAAGCCCTTTCATATTTCAGCAGGACAATGCTAAACAGCATACTGCATCTATGACATCAGCAAGGCTTTGTAGTAAGAGTCTGGGTGCTTAACTGGCCTGCTTGGCACATTTTGAAACAAAAAAAAAAGACCCATGGCTGTTGAGCAGATAAAATCCTAGATCCAGCCAAGAATGGGACAACATTTCTCTCCCAAAACTCAAGCAACTGGTCTCCTCAGTTCCCAGATGCTTAGTGTTAAACAAAATGGTAAACATGACCATGTCCCAACGTTTTTGAGATGTGTTGCTGCCATAAATTATAAAATTACTTTTTTTTTTCTTCTTTAAATTGTAAATTTTCTCAGTTTAACAATTTGATGTGTTTTTTCTAATTTCTATTTCTATTGTGAATAAAAAATAGATTTGAGATTTGCAAATCTTTGCATTCGGTTTTAATGTAGATTTTTAATGTTCTTTTAAATTGGGTTGTGTGTGTATAAAGTGCTTAAAAGTTGGTTACTTAACAGGGGATTGGTTCTTCTCAACCGGCAACGTCAATCTTATATTGAGATCCATTCATCCAAAAAACTGAAGAGAGCAAGTGCTTTGAAAATTGCTGTAGATTTTCACCAAGGTAGGTTGACTTTTATAACTAACTCTAATAAATATAACACCTCAATTACACTTTTTTTGTTTTTGCATTTTGGATCCTTCTAACTTCTTCTTTTTTTTAATTTTATTATTTCTATTGGTGTAGATCCAGCTGTTCACCATGACCTTCCTCACCCAGTGGTCGCCCATCTTGTTGCATTTTTTGACCTATGGGACATGCTTGTCTTTGAGTGCCTTCAGTCCAACCACACTCCACTATCTAATGAAGCTACAAATGAGGTGAAATTTTGTTGTACAAAATTCTGGTTTCTGCTTTCTGTTTTTGCTAACAGTCTGAATATGTGCAAGTTGAATATATTTAAACAGAATTGGGGATTGAATTTATTTTTAGTGTTCTACAGTAATATGATCTAGGAAAACACAAGTCTGATCCATAAGGCTCACTCAACTTTCCTTGGGAGAACTTGGAACATACTTGGGTGTAATACATTTTGTCAGTCCTCAGCTATTGATCCCTTCAGTCAAAAAATCCTGTAGGCCATAGTTCTGTTCCATAGCATTTCAGGCATTTCACTTGACTGTATTCTGAAATTTGAGCAAGCCACTTTTTATTTGGTTTCCCTTGTCATTTTTAGTTATTTAACCACTTCCGCCCCAGAAGGATTTCCCCCCTTATGACCAGGCCATTTTTTTGTGATACGGCACTGCGTCGCTTTAACTGACAATTGCATGGGCGTGCGACATTGTACCCAAACAAAATTCACACACACACACACACACACACACACACTAAGAGCTTTCTTTTTGTGGTATTTGATCACCAGTGTGGTTATTAATTGCGCTATAAAAAAGAGCTACAATTGAAAAGAAAACAAAAAAAAATAAAAAAAATTTATCGCACTGTTCACCAAAAAGTGTCACCTAGGTCAGATTCATCCGCTACAATATCGCAGTCCCGCTAAAAATTGCAGATTGCCGCCATTACTAGTAAAAACAATAAAATAAAATACAAAGTCCCTAAATATTTCCCCTATTTTGTAAACACCATAACCTTTGCACAAACCAAACACATGTAGCAGAATATATTGGCCTAAAACTGATGAATACATTTTTTTTTTTTTTTTTTTGTATATTATTTTTTTTTATATGTATTATAGCAAAAAATACAAAATATTGTGTTTTTTTTCCCAAAAAATAAATGTTTTTTAGCGCGTAAAAAAAATACCACCAAAAGAAAGCTCCATCTGTGAGAAAAAATATGTAAATTTTGTTTGGATACAGCATTGGAATTGTCAGTTAAAGCGACGCAGTGCCGCATTGCAAAAAATGGCCTGGTCATTAAGCGGGCAAATCTTCCAGGACTGAAGTGGTTAATGTGACCTATAAACTGTACAACTCAATTGAACAAATGTAAATCTTTTAGGTGGAGGGAAGTAAAACTAAAACATATGGTTGCATAAGTGTGCACACCCTTAAACACCTTTTTTGTTGAAGCACCTTTTGATTGTATTACAGCACTCAGTCTTTTTGGGTATGAGTCTATCAGCATGGCACATCTTGACTTGGCAATATTTGCCCACTCTTTGCAAAAACACTCCAAATCTGTCAGATTGCAAAGGCATCTCCTATGCCACAGCCCTCTTCATATCACCCCACAGATTTTCAAGTCTGGGCTATGGCTGGGCCATTCCAAGACTTTGATCTTCTGGTGAAGCCATTCCTTTGTTGATTTGTATGTATGCTTTGGGTCGTTGTCATGCTGAAAGACAAAGTTCCTCTTCATGAAAGCTTTCTAGCAGAAGCCTGAAGGTTTTGTGCCAATATTGACAGGTATTTAAAACTGTTCATAATTTCCTCTAACTTGACTAAGGCCCCTGTTCCAGCTGAAGAAGAAAAAAAACAAAGCATGATGCTGCCACCACCATGCTTCACTGTGGGTATGGTGTTCTTTTGGTGATGTGCAATGTGTTTGCGCCAAACATATCTTACTCTTTCGTCCATGGACCGACACAGCTTCTCTATTGACAAAGTGGGTATTATCCGTTAATTAGGAGTGACTAGGCAGAAAAACTTGTAAAAAGTGTTGCATCACACCTTCTACAGTACCGCCCAGGGGGCGGACCCTCTGGGTATACCCTCTCAGTCTGCATCTTCGCAGATCAGTTTTTTTCTGTCTAGCAAGGAGTAGGACATGGCTCCCTTCGGGCCCATTGGTCCGGGGAAAAAAAAAAATATATATATATATATATATATATATATATTTTTTTTTTTGCTACATTTGTTGTTTCCTGCGATCTTCGATCAACTGCCGACTGGGTGACAGGCTGGATCCTCGATCCTTGTAGTCTCCCCAGTTTTGGCCATCGTTTTGTGCCGACCCTAGCTACGCGCTGGGTTTTCCACGACATGCCCGTCGCTCCACGGGTGGCCGGTGAGCTTACGCTCCAGGGCCTGCATCGGACCGCTCAGCTTCGGCTGACCTTACGGCCGAGTCGCAGCAGCCTGGCCGGTGAGTTTATGCTCCAAGGCTTGCATCGGACCGCTCAGCTTCGGCTGACCTTACGGCTGAGTCGCAGCAGCCTGTCCGGTGAGCGTCATGCTCCAGGGCATACATATGATCGTCCCTTCTGGGTCCAATCACAGCATGCCTGGCCAACAGTCACCTTCCGTGCGCGGACGATGATCTGTTTGGAATGTCTTCCAGCAGAATACATGCAGGATAGGTAAGTAAAACTCCCCTGCCTCGGCTGGGTGATTTAGCTGGACATTCCTGGAGAGATCAAGTAAGTGGTTGTGGCCCCTTTCTTCCCTCTCTCCCTGCCTTTCCCTCCTCCCTGGGCTTCTAGCTAAAAGTTGCTGGGTGCTGGGGGTCACCTAGGGGGTCCCACTGGAGCGGGGCTGGCTGTAACTAACATTTAAAAGAAATGTCATTTTTTCTTACCTGTGTTTGTGTCCTTCCTCCTCCATGCTGTCGGCGGCCATTTTGAGGTGGTCCATGCCAAGTTTGGCCTCTTGTGACTGCCCGGCGGCCATCTTCCTGTGGTTCGGCCACACCCACTGGCCCCTATCAGCTGATCGGCGGCCATGTTTGTCCACCCTGTATGCAGATATTGCCGTTCGGCGGCCATCTTTTTGTGGGCTATGGCTGCTTGACCTCTATCTTCTGTCGGCGGCCATTTTCTTAGAGCCCACATTATCTTCCATACAGACGTTTTTGGCAACCATTTTTCGAGAGCCTCCGGCCTCTAGGGTGCATTACATTGGCGCGAAAATTCACACAGGAAGTGCTGATAAAAGAAGCAGACTGACACAGCAGCAGGGGGACAGCATCACAGCCGCAGCATAGCAGTACCTATCCAGGGTGGTGAGTCCTCTGGGTGACCCGGCCTCTCTGCAGCACAGGAGGGTGGCCTATTGATATCTTGCCTGGAGCCCTGTGAGTGTCAGCGTGTGGTCAGCATGGCATCTGAGCCAGATGTCTTCTCCCCTGAAACACCAGATTTAGCAGCTGGTGCCCCTGAGGTGTCTATGAACGCTATGACTGCAATCCTAGAGGCGTTTGCTGCCAGGGTGGAAGCAGCACACGGGAATACAGGGGGTAGTAAACGCCCCATCCCCTGCAAGCTTCTGGGGATAATTCTGGTGCAGAACCAGGTCCAGCTACGGCTCGGGGCCCAGATTCTGACGCATCAGAGACTGCAGACCGTGACCGGACAGTGAGAATGACTCAAAGTCCAGGTCAGTACGCGAGACGGCTTTGGTATCTGACCTTATTACTGCAGTGCGGGATACGCTAAAGTTGGAAAATGCTGCAGAAGCAGCAGAGACTCCGGTCCACTTGGGTTTCATAGACCTGCCCGCACTGCTAAGGTGTTACCTTGTGTGTCTTTTGATAAACTCTTATACAAGGAATGGGAGAACCCACTGAGGGTCTTTACAGCCCCAAAGAGGTTTGCGGTACGGTACCCCTTTTGAGGAGAGTTTTTTGAAGAAATGGACCTCTCCCCCTATAGTGGACCCTCCGGTGTCCAGACTTAATAGAGCCACCACAATTCCTGTAGAAGGGGCTCCTGTTTTCAAGGACCCTGTGGATAAGAAGGCTGAAGCACTCGCTTGCTACCTATACTCAGTGGTAGGCTCGGCAGTACGCCCGGCATTGGCGGGGGCCCTAGTGTCTCACACACTTACTGAATGGGCAAAATTGCTACTCCAGGGGTTAAGGAGCGAGATGCTCCTCCTGATGAGATAACATTGGCCGACCTGTTGGTCCAGGGCCTTAGGTTTGTCTGCGAGTCAGACATGAATACTATTCCCCTGCTGTCTAAAACTTTTGGTTTATGCAGTAGCAATACGCCGCCTGATCTGGCTAAAAGGCTGGTCTGCGGACCAGACTTCCAAGAAAGCCCTGTTGGATCTGCCTTTTAAGGGCGACAGACTTTTTGGGGCTTCTCTGGATGACATCATCAAGGATGCCACAGGAAGTAAAAGCACTTTGCTTCCCCAAATTAGCAAGGGTAAGGGGCCACGCCAAGGGCAAGGGCCCTCCTTTACTGCACGCAAGTGTTTTTTTCGTCCCCCTAGGGCGACAGGGAAAAGACCCCAGGCCGATAAAGCGCCTGCCCAAGGACAAAAGCGTCCCTGGTCCCGCATACCCAATAAGCCTGCGGACAAATTTGCGTCCGCATGAAGGTCCACCCCCACCCAGCTCTCGGGTGGGGAGACGTCTTCGCAAATTCGCGACTCAGTGGACAGCACTAATCTCCGACAGGTGGGTTTGCGAAGTAATCTCCTCAGGCTACAAGATAGAGTTTCTCTCTTGTCCACCGGACAGATTCAACACCTCCAATCTCCAGCTACTACCGACCCGTCGGGAGGCCCTGTATGGGGCGGTCCAGGGTCTACTGGAACGCGGGGTAGTTATTCCAGTTCCAGAACTGGAACGGGGTTTTTACTCAAATCTGTTCATTGTGCCGAAGAAGGAGGGGGTTCGTCCAAGCTTGGATCTCAGAGCCCTCAATTGCTTTGTGAAGGTACAAAGTTTTCGGATGGAGTCGGTTCGATCTGTAGTCACGGCTCTCCATCCGGGGGACTTTCTGGCCTCCTTGGACATCAAGGACGCATACCTGCATGTCCCCACATACTCCAGACACCAGAGGTTTCTGCGATTTGCTATCGGGAAGGACCACTACCAGTTTGTGGCCCTCCCGTTGGGCCTTGCCTCAGCACCCAGGACGTTCACCAAGGTGCTCGCTCCGATTCTGGCACTTCTAAGACAGCGGGGTATCGCTATCACAGGCTACTTATACGACCTTCTGCTGAAGGCCACTTCAAGCTCAGAATTAGAGGTAAGCGTGTCCATTACCTGTCAGACTCTTCGAGACTGTGGTTGGATACTAAACACGCAAAAGTCAGTATTGGTGCCCACTCAACGCCTAGGGTACCTGGGGTTGATTCTGGATTCTTCAGAGGCAAAGGTATTCCTCCCTGTGGAGAAGTTGCAGACCCTCCGGGCTGCAGTACGGCAGCTGACTTCCAGGAATTGGTCGTCACTCCGTTTTTTGCATGCGAGTGTTGGGCCTCAGGGTAGCCTCCTTCGAGGCGGTTCCATATGCTCAATACCACACTCGAGTGTTACAGAAGGAAGTTCTGTCCAGATGGAACAGATGTCCATCATCTCTGGATTATCAAATCCGAGTGAGCCACATAGTCAGGAGATCCCTGGTATGGTGGCTGACAGCACCGGCTCTAATGGCCGGGAAGTCATTTCTTCCGGTTTACTGGATAGTGATCACGACGGACGCCAGCCTTACAGGTTGGGGGGGGAGTCTGGGGTGTTCAGTCGGCGCAAGGTCGCTGGACCCCAGAGGAAGCCCTCCTGCCGATCAATGTCCTGGTAATCCGGGCGATCAGGCTGTGCCTCTTCAAATGGTCTGAGGCTGCAGGGGCGTCCAGTCAGGATCCAGTCAGACAACGCCACAGCAGTGGCATATGTCAATCATCAAGGAGGAACAAGAAGCTCAGCTGCAGCATCGGAGATCGCTCGCATCCTGAAGTGGGCAGAGAGGAGCGTACCGGCACTGTCGGCCGTGTACATTCCGGGTGTGGAAAACTGGCACGCGGACTACCTGAGCCGCCAGATGCTGGACCAGGGAGAAGGGTCCTTACACCCGGAGGTGTTCCAACTCCTCTGCCAAAGATGGGGCACACCAGACGTAGATCTTCTGGCTTCCCGACTCAATCGGAAGGTATTGAGATTTGTGGCCCGGTCAAGAGACCCATGGGCAGACGCAACGGACGCGTTGGTAGCATCGTGGAGTCAGTATCGGCTAATCTATGCCTTCCCTCCCTTAAGGCTTCTTCCTCTTCTGCTCCGCAGAGTGGAGGCAGAGGGAATTCCAATGATCCTAATCGCTCCAGATTGGCCTCAGCGTCCTTGGTACGCCGATCTAGTACGTCTGGTAGCAGACGTCCCCTGGCGCCTACCACTACAGAAGGACCTGCTATCGCAAGGTCCCATATTCCATCCTGCTTTACAGTCATTGGCTTTAACGGCATGGCTGTTGAGAACCAGGTACTGAGAGACCGGGGCCTGTCAGACTCAGTAATCTCTACTATGAGAAGTGCTCGAAAACCGTCCTCTAGGAAGGTCTATCACCGCACTTGGAGGGCCTACATCTCCATGTGTGAGGAAATTAGATGGCATCCGCGTACCTATTTGGTTTCCAGAATCCTGCTGTTTTTACAGCATGGTGTGGACCAAGGGCTTGCCCTAAGTACGATTTAAGGGACAGATATCTGCCCTGGCTGTCTTTTTTCAGCGACCCCTGGCGACTCACTCTCTCGTGAGTACATTTGTGCAGGGGGTCCGACATGTGGCCCCTCCGGTCCGTCCCCCGTTACTTCCGTGGGACTTGAACCTGGTCCTCTCGGTGCTTCAGAAGGCACCGTTTGAGAATATTAGAGATATTCCCCTGTTGACACTTTCTCAGAAAGTGGTCTTTTTGGTGGCTGTTACGTCAGTTAGACGAGTCTCTGAGCTGGCAGCCTTGTCCTGCAAGGCTCCCTATTTAATTTTCCACAAGGATAAGGTGGTGCTGCGGCCGCAGCCTTCCTTTCTTCCGAAAGTCGTTTCGGCTTTTCATCTCAACGAAGACATTGTACTTCCATCCTTGTGTCCTCAGCCGTCGAATCCTAAGGAGTCGGCGTTGCATTCCCTGGACGTTGTCCGAGCTTTGAGAGTATACCTATCTGCTACTTCCCTGTTCCGGAAGTCAGACTCACTGTTTGTTTCTGTGGCTGGTCCCTAGAAGGGCCAAGCAGTCTCATCAGCCACCATCTCTAGGTGGATCAGACAGATAGTAATCCAGGCTTACGCCTTAAAGGGTCAGGCGCCCCCCTTTCCTGTCACGGCGCATTCGACCAGGGCAATAGGTGCCTCTTGGGCTTTCCGACATCAAGCGTCTGTTTCCCAATTATGTAAAGCGGCGACTTGGTCGTCCGCTCACACTTTCACAAATTTCTACAAGGTTGATGTAGGTGCATCTTCGGATGCCTCTTTCGGCCGCAAGGTTTTGCAAGCGGCTGTTTAGAGTTGCAACTCCTCCTTTGGAGGAGTGCTGTTTTTGTGTTTTGGGGTGAAGTTTGTTTTTATGCTGTTACCACCCCTCGTTTTTTTCTCTGACTTTGCTTTGGGACGTCCCACTTTGTCAATAGAGAAGCTGTGTCGGTCCATGGACGAAAGAGTAAATAGGATTTTTTACTCACCGTAAAATCCTTTTCTCTGAGTCCATGGACCGACACAGCACCCACCCCTCCTAAGTTTGTACTGCTTTTTGACGAACTGATCTGCGAAGATGCAGACTGAGAGGGTATACCCAGAGGGTCCGCCCCCTGGGCGGTACTGTAGAAGGTGTGATGCAACACTTTTTACAAGTTTTTCTGCCTAGTCACTCCTAATTAACGGATAATACCCACTTTGTCAATAGAGAAGCTGTGTCGGTCCATGGACTCAGAGAAAAGGATTTTACGGTGAGTAAAAAATCCTATTTTTGGAATTATGGCCAAAAAGTTCAACCTTGGTTTCATCAGACCAGAACACATTTTCCCACATGCTTTTGGGAGGCTTCAGATGTGTTTTTGCAAATTTTAGCCAGGCTTGGATATTTTTCTTCATAAGCAAAGGCTTCTGTCTTGCCACTCTACCCCATAGCCCAGACATATGAAGAATGCGGGAGATTGTTGTCACGTGTACCACAGAGCCAGCACTTGCCAGATATTCCTGCAGCGCCTTTAACCACTTCCCGCCCCGTCAATAGCAGATTGACGTCCGGGAAGTGGTTCAGTTATCCACACTGGACGTCATATGACGTCCTGCGGGATAACAGCCGCCGCGCGCCCGGGGGGGCGCGCATCGCGGCGATTGGTGGAGCGGTGGGTCAGTCTGACCCACCGCTACACTGATCTCGGTAAAAAGCCTCCGTCGGAGGCTTTTTACCACGTGATCAGCCGTGTCGAATCACGGCTGATCACAATGTAAACAGGAAGAGCCGTTGATCGGCTCTTCCTCACTCGCGTCTGACAGACGCGAGTAGAGGAGAGCCGATCGGCGGCTCTCCTGACGGGGGGTTCGCGCTGATTGTTTATCAGCGCAGCCCCCCCTCGGATACCCACACTAGACCACCAGGGAAGACCACCAGGGAAGCCCCAATCATGTGGATGGCCCCCATGGCCATCCACATGTAGTAAAAAAATAAAATAAAAAGATAAAAAAAAATATGCCAATCAGTGCCCACAAATGGGCACTGGCTGGCACTTTCACAATGTGTGGTGGCTGGTATTGCTGGGCACCAATGCCACCTACTAGTGTCCATCAGTGCCACCTATCAGTGCCAATCTGTGCCCACCTATCATTGCCATCCATAAGTGCCAATCAGTGCCACCTATGAGTGCCCATCAGTGCTGCATACCAGTGCCACATATCAGTGCCCATCGGTGCCCCCTCATCGGTGCCCATCAGTGCCGCCTTATCAGTGCCCGTCATTGAAGTAGAAAAGGTACTTATTTACAAAAAAAATTAACAGAAACAAAGAAAAACTTAGTTTTTTAAAAAAAAGTCGCTCTTTTTTTATTTGTTGTGCAAAAAATAAAAATCGCAGAGGCGATCAAATACCACCGAAAGAAAGCTCTATTTGTGGGAACAAAATGATAAAAAATTTGTTTGGGTACAGTGTAGCATGACCGCGCAATTGTCATTCAAATTGCGACAGTGCTGAAAGCTCAAAATTGGCTTGGGCAGGAAGCTGTATAAGTGCATGGTATTGAAGTGGTTAATGTTGCTGTAGGCCTCTTGTCAGTCTCCCAGACCAGTTATTGTCTTCATCAACCATCCCAGAAACCTGATATTTAGCCACTTTTAGCCCGGGAAGTGATTCTGTTATCCTGACTGGGCTTCGTGACGTCCAGCAGGATAACCTGCTGGTGCGTGCCGTGTCGGTCTGACACCCCGCTTCTCTGATCGTGATTCTTACCGCGTGAACCCGGAAGTGCCAGTTAACAGCATTCCTCAGTTAACACTGACAAGGAGAGCCGATCGGCGGCTCTCCCTGTCAGAGAGGGGGTCTGTGCTAATAATTAACACATTGGTACATTTGAGGGGGCTGTGCTGATAATCACCTGCCCAGCAGTGCCCCAATAATGAACTCTGCGAGTGCCCACCACAGTGCCAATCACTGCCCAGCAGTAACACCTGTCAGTGCCCATCAGTGCTGCCTATCAGTGCCCATCAATTCTACATATCAGTGCCCATCAATTCTACATATCAGTGCCGCCTCATCAGTGCCCGTCAGTGAAGGGGAAAACAAAATTTTATGACAAACTAAAAAAAAAGTTTTTTTTTTTCGAAAATGTTTGTCTTTTTTAGTTTAGCAAAAAATAAAAACCGCAGAGGTGATCAAATACCACCAAAAGATGGCTCCATTTGTGGGAAGAAAATTATAAAAATTTAGTTTGGGTACAGTGTTGCTTGACAGCGCAATTGTCATTCAAAGTGTGACAGCGCTGAAAGCTGAAAATTGTCCTGGGCAGGATTGGGCGCAAGTGCCTGGTATTGAAGTGGTTAAGAGTGGTGTGTAGACTTTTTATATCCACTGTATGTCAGTTGCAGTATATATATTTGGTGAAAAACAATAATTTTCTTGCAATAAGCCTATTTGTTTTAATGTTGTTTATGTAGTAATTGGTGGTGTTTTTTTCTTAGTTGTTCTGTTGTCTCCAGTGGCGTGATCGATTCAGGGTTTTGTCTGAGACTGTTGGATTGGAGTCGGCTGATTTGGCCCTGTTAACCTTTCATTGGCAGTGGTTAGCAAAGTACTCCTTGAAGCCAATTACACAGCTGTTCCTTGGACATGAGCATCAAAGGTTGGTGCAATTACATCTGTGCTTAATATGATCGACTACAAGCTCTTAAACTCGGCTAAGTGATTGTATCAAACTAGTTAAATATTCATTGAGGTTTTATTTATTTATTTTTTTTACAAGTTTTTCTTATTAAAACCTATTTATGTAACTGTTCTGCATATCATGCACCTTAATTATGTCACTGATCATGGTGTTTACCGAATAAGGTTTGGTCATATACAATGAGAAAAGGGAAAAACAAGGGAAGCACTTCCCAAGTGTAAATTTAATTAAGGATAAAACCTAAAATAATCCATTAAACTTGCATCTATGATGCCTGAAGGAGGCTACGCCCTGAAAAACATTTGCCGTATCCCTGGCAACTTACACTGCTTCCTCAAGTTCATCTCCCACAGCATGCGTGTGCTGTTTTTGTGTTATCTGCTTGTCCAGAACACACAGGCCCTGGTGATTGGACCGTTACCTGCTGCCTTTACATCCAGGGGCTCTTGTGATCTCCCCAGCCCAGCCTCTTTGGTGGACTTTCCTTGGCTTATTCCTGGTCTGTCACTGGAGGAACACACAATTGCCAAACAGCAGGGATGGATGGATCAGAGGCACATAGACAACCAGCCCTCTGTGTACATTGGGGAAATGTGAGTTTAATGGATTACATTTTTGCTTTTAATAAAAATGTTTTTACACTAGGGGAGCTGTTCCTTTTTTTAGATTTTTTTTTGCTTTACAAACACATTGCTCTGCATACCTTGTCAATTTAGGCAAAGCAGCTGCACTTGGTGTATCTTGTCTGAACAGGTGGATTGATGGGATGTCTCACTAGGGCAGGAGTGGATTATTTTCTCTGTGTTCTTTGGACATATGCAATGCAGATTCTAACAGTACACAAATTAGCTGAATTTTGCTTCATATATACAGCAGTTAAAATAAGTATTGAACGCGTCACCATTTTTCTAGGTAGATTTATTTTTAATCTAAAATAAGGGTGTATAAAAAAGGCCTCAAATACACCACTCAGCGCTTGTGGAACACAAGTATTTGCGAATACAAAAAAATGGACAACCCTCTGTAATTGTCCACAGATGAGCAGTAGGTTTAACAGGAAATTGGCCTCTCAAAAATTAAAGAGATATTTAAGCAGCTATTTAAAACATGGCAATTGTATAAAAAATAGTAAAAATAAAGACAGTCATCTGTATCAATCAATACTACAAACAGCGCTAATGTTGAATTATAATAGTGGTCAACACCACATATAAAGTCTTTAGATGGATGTCAGCTAATTTCAGTGCTTCATAAAAGTGTCCATAGGTGATCCTAAAGAGATTTGTAGAGTGCACCTTCCACCGACCCTTCAGATCCACCATGTGAATACACAAACCCCTTCGGGGTTAACACTCACCAGAACGATATGAATAAAGGCATTGAACGAATAATGCTGCATCCAAACCAGACACTAAAAGACTGCATCAATCAGGAGGATAACAAAACAATACTCCTGCGCTCTGATGTCTTGGTGTATGCGGGGCGTGTCGATCATTCCTCAGTAAACAGGCAACACTTTAGGAATCTTGCAGCCCTCCTCAGAACTATGGGTGTTCATACAACTGTAAAAAAACAAAAAACAGGAGGGCGCACCGACCTAGTGTATTACCAGATAAAATCTTTATTAAAATGTATAAAAACAGCAATGGTCCTACTCACAAGCAGAGCGTTAAAATGAGCTTTTTCTAGTGACCAGCCTGAATCATAGGACGACTGAAGTTAAAACTCGATGACCAGGGAGATAGATGGTACCTCAAAAGTGCTGGACGGCTGACGCGTTTCCGGGGCGCACCCCTTTCTTCAGAGCCTACACAGCTTGTGGTATCCTATTCTCATGGATAACCCCACACATATAGATATACACACACTCATGTCCACCAAGGAGGCCCCGACCCATCGTCCCCACCCCAATAGGCCCCGCCCCTACAAACTCCACCCCCAGAGGTGTGTCTCATGATTAACCCATAGGGGTGAATCAGAAATTAAATATAATTCGACATGCTATGTGACACCAATTGTGCACTAGAGTAAAACAAATCATTTCACATCATAGATACATATAAAATAGTGGTGGAGGATAGAGGTTCAAATTCAAAGGACCAGTGTGCCACTAATGATCAAAATACTCCTAGCAAACTTGTACCCAAACCCCCACTGATCCCGCATCACAGGGTGACCAGGTAGGCTAGTAGTATACAACAGATATGTAACAAGCATCTAATTGTGCCCGAATGAACCGCTTACCGTATGCAGCAGGGGCCAACCGTAGATGCAAAGGTGTCCAATGATCTGCCAGTGGGAGAGATGCATCTAGGATTCCACTCACTGCATCCTATACCTAACCTTCTATTAAGGGAGAGAGGCACATTCGGAGCTTTGGACTAGAAGTGCGGGTGTTACAAACTTTTCCACCCGCACTTCCTGTTTGTCAGTGGTGCGGCCTGATTGGGCGAATGCCAGGCCTCGATCTGGATGCCGAGTCGGAAGTGCGGGTGTGTTTGCGTTCCACCCGCAACTTCCGGTAGCACTACAGTGAATGCGCTCGCCCCTCCTATCACTCCTAGGGGCGGAGTGCAGAGGAGGCTTGTCCAAAGCATGGAATGGGTCGCAATTGCCTAGAGGTGTGGGTGTCACTAGCGTGTCTACCCGCACTTCCGGTCGCGTCCCTGTTTGTCTATAGCACAGCCTGATTAGGCAAATACCAGGCCTCGATCTGGATGCTAAACTGGAAGTGCGGGTGTGTTTGCGTTCCACCCGCAATTTCCGGTGAAACCACAGTGTACACACCCGCTCCTCCTATCACTCTTAGGGGCGGAGTGTAAAGGAGGCCTGTCCAATGACAAGGAGAAAAAAAAAAAAAAGAGTGGGGGGGAGAGAGGAGCCTCCTCCATGCACACACGCACATGCACACCCATACAAAGGATCCACAGATACGTACAGTGGGTCTAGTACATAGGAAAATGTTTTTTTTTTTTTTTTTCTCCTTGTCATTGGACAGGCCTCCTTTACACTCCGCCCCTAAGAGTGATAGGAGGAGCGGGTGTGTACACTGTGGTTTCACCGGAAATTGCAGGTGGAACGCAAACACACCCGCACTTCCAGTTTAGCATCCAGATCGAGGCCTGGTATTTGCCTAATCAGGCTGTGCTATAGACAAACAGGGACGCGACCGGAAGTGCGGGTAGACACGCTAGTGACACCCACACCTCTAGGCAATTGCGACCCATTCCATGCTTTGGACAAGCCTCCTCTGCACTCCGCCCCTAGGAGTGATAGGAGGGGCGAGCGCATTCACTGTAGTGCTACCGGAAGTTGCGGGTGGAACGCAAACACACCCGCACTTCCGACTCGGCATCCAGATCGAGGCCTGGCATTCGCCCAATCAGGCCGCACCACTGACAAACAGGAAGTGCGGGTGGAAAAGTTTGTAACACCCGCACTTCTAGTCCAAAGCTCCGAATGTGCCTCTCTCCCTTAATAGAAGGTTAGGTATAGGATGCAGTGAGTGGAATCCTAGATGCATCTCTCCCACTGGCAGATCATTGGACACCTTTGCATCTACTGTTGGCCCCTGCTGCATACGGTAAGCGGTTCATTCGGGCACAATTAGATGCTTGTTACATATCTGTTGTATACTACTAGCCTACCTGGTCACCCTGTGATGCGGGATCAGTGGGGGTTTGGGTACAAGTTTGCTAGGAGTATTTTGATCATTAGTGGCACACTGGTCCTTTGAATTTGAACCTCTATCCTCCACCACTATTTTATATGTATCTATGATGTGAAATGATTTGTTTTACTCTAGTGCACAATTGGTGTCACATAGCATGTCGAATTATATTTAATTTCTGATTCACCCCTATGGGTTAATCATGAGACACACCTCTGGGGGTGGAGTTTGTAGGGGCGGGGCCTATTGGGGTGGGGACGATGGGTCGGGGGCCTCCTTGGTGGACATGAGTGTGTGTATATCTATATGTGTAGGGTTATCCATGAGAATAGGATACCACAAGCTGTGTAGGCTCTGAAGAAAGGGGTGCGCCCCGGAAACGCGTCAGCCGTCCAGCACATTTGAGGTACCATCTATCTCCCTGGTCATCGAGTTTTAACTTCAGTCGTCCTATGATTCAGGCTGGTCACTAGAAAAAGCTCATTTTAACGCTCTGCTTGTGAGTAGGACCATTGCTGTTTTTATACATTTTAATAAAGATTTTATCTGGTAATACACTAGGTCGGTGCGCCCTCCTGTTTTTTGTTTTTTTCAATCAGGAGGATATCAGAGTGTAGTGGGCTCCCAAAAAACAAACAGAAGAAAGCACATAGCGTAATCCTGTTTTATTCTTTTAAAAGGTACCCCTCACAAATTAAATCCCCTCAAACATTGTACGTACATCAACATGATAACATAAGAGCAAAAAATAGGAAATGGTTGCACTTCACCGTCTCCGCCGACCGGCGTGTGTCAATAGAACCGCAAGATAAAATACTTTCTTCATCCTTCCTGGTTCTCTGAGCGGTGGAGCGCAAACCAACACTTCCAGCGTGTCGTGTAGGTCACGCCCTTAAATTTATTTTTAAGGTGCTATTGACCTGAAATGTTCACCACATGTCAGTAACAACTCATTTAATCCATAAATACAAATGAACCAAAACAAATAAGTTCAGAAATTAGATTATGTGCAATAAAATGGAATGAGACCGGGGAAAAGTATTGAATGCATGGAAAGTCAAGACACCAGCTGAAATCTCAGTAATTCGAAAAAAATACTGCCCCTTGTCAGCGCAAATTAAAGCGGAACTTTAGTAATTTTTTCAACTTTTCATCTATTAAATCTTCTGCCCTTGTTGTTTTAACTTTGTATAGTAAAGCATTTTTTTTTTCTGCCAGTAAATACTTTATACAGTCCACTTCCTGTTGTCTGGTCATTAGGCCTTATGACTTATGACTTGGGTCTTTAGGCTTATGACATCACGCACAGCTCTCGATCTCTCGATCTCACTCTCTCGATCTCTCGATCTCTCGATCTCACTCTCTCGATCTCACTCTCTCGATCGTCATAAGCGGGCCAATGAGAGCTGCAGGTGTGCCTTTGTGTGTATGTCCAGGAAGTGAACAGGCAGCAGCTTAAGCTGCCCACAGTTGAAATGGATGCAGCCAGACTTGGTGGATGGAGATTTCTGCAGCATATTTGGCAAGTACAGAATCAAAGTATATATAAAATATTCAAAGTGGTTGGAGGGAAGCTTCAGAATGACAAAGATGTTTTATTACAAATTATGTGAGCAGACTGCAGTTCCTCTTTCATATCAGCTGGTTCAGTCTCAACTGTGATGGCCTATATAAAATTGTCTCCTTACCAAGGTGTCGCACAAAAAACCTCTCATGATGTGAAAGAGCAAAGAGCTCTGAAGACCTTTGCAACCTTATTGTTGAAAGACATACTGATGGTACTGGTTACAGAAGGATTTCTAAACTTCTGAATGTTCCTGTTGGGGCCCTAATCCGAAAATGGAAAGAACATAATTTTTCGCCATAAACCGGCCACGACCAGGTGCTCCTCACAAGATTTCTGACAGAGGATGAAAAGAATTATCAGTAGAGTTGTCCAAGAGCCAAGGACCACTTATGGAGAGCTTCAGAAAGATCTGGAATTAACAGGTACAATTGTTTCAAAGACAACCATAAGTAATGCACTCAACCGCCATGGCCTGTATGCACGCTCACCACGCAAGACTATTGCTGAAGCAAAATGTTGAAGCTTGTTTAAAGTTTGCTGCACAACATTTAGACAAGCCTGTAAAATACTGGGAGACTATAGTCTGTGCCATAATACACACCATGTATGGAGATCAAATGGCAGTGCACATCACCCCAAAAACACCATAACAGCAGTGAAGTTTGGAGGTGGGAACATCATGGTGTGGGGCTGTTTTTCAGTATACGGTATCGGCAAACTTCATGTCATTGAAGAAAGCATGAGTGGAAATATGTACCAAGACATTCTTGATAAAAATCTGCTGCTATCTACCAGGATGATGAAAACGAGGGTGGACATTTCAGCAAGACAATGATCCCAAACACAAAGCCAAGGAAACGCTCAATTGCTTTTAAAAAAAGAAAATAAAACTGCTAGAATGGCCCAGCCAATCGCCTGACTTGAATCAAAATCTATGAAAGAACTAACGATCAGAGTTCATAGAAGAGGCTCACAGAACATTCAAGATTTGAAGACTGTGTGGAAGAATGGGCCAAAATCACACCTGAGGAATGCATGCGACTAGTTTCTCCATATAGGAGGCGTCTTCAATTGGTCATTCCTAACAAAGGATTTGTGTGAAGTATTACATTTTCAGTTTGCATATTCAATACTTTTCCTCGTGTCATTCCATTTTATTACACAACCTAATTTCTGAACTAGTTTTGGTTTCTTTGCATGTATTGATTAGATAGGTTGTTACCGATGTGGTGAAAATTTTATGTCAATAGCACCTTTAGGAATATATTTGCCTAGAAAAATGGTAATGTGTTCAATACTACCTTTACCCTCTGTAAATCTCTCCAGTACCCTGCGTGTGTGTGTGTGTGTGTATACACACACATACGCACGCACGCAAGGAGGCTCTGCTGCCCAGGATCACATAACTAGTATGTGATCCTGCACTTCTGGGTCTGTGGCGCTCCGCCAGCAGCCCACTCCCGCTATGATTAAACACAGCGAGAACTGATCGGTGGGTACAGCGAACTCAATGTCCGCTGGCACCCGCCAATGCGTCGGTACACAGGCCTAACAGCGGTCTACCTATGTAAACAAGGCAGATCACCGTTCTGTCAGAACAGAAGGCATGGATCCTGTGTGTCTGCTAAGCAGGGGCACTGATCAATGTCTTCTCCTAGTACAAGCACCTCCCCCACAATAGTAAAGCACTGGTCAGGCACACCTTTAAAGCGGAGTTCCACCTGTTTTCTGCACTTTGTATGCATTGCATCCCCTTTGCTCACCCTTTTCACAATGTCGTTTATTTATTTTTTCTGCTGGGAAATACCCTTTATCTGTTTTTCTTTACTTCTGCCCGTCCCCGCCTAGGTGATTACGTCACTAGGCGATTTGCAAGGGTTCCTGGCATAGCGGCGTCATGTACTCCGGGACAGCAGACCTTTCCTCTGACAGGTTGCTATAACAATGGTGCGTAACTTCCGCTGACATTGCTATGGCAACCTGTCGGGAAGAAAGGACGGCCTCCCATCACGTGAGATCGGAAGGTGCATGCTGGGTAGCCACCTGCAAAGAAATACAGGAAATGAACACGGGCGGGTTTCAGATGCCCACAGGTAAAATGGAACCTGCCTGCTTCCAAGATCTGTGAGTAACTGTTTCTAAAGAAAGTAAAAGCACTAACAATATGACATGTTAGTAATGTTCATCAATATTTGACAATTACAGAACAGTGTTTAAAAAAATGTTTGGGGGACTGGAACTCCGCTTTAACAGTTTGCCCGTGATGGTAACCCCTTCCCAGCCAGTGTCATTGGTACAGTTACAGCATATTTTTTTTTTTTTTTACACTGGTCCCCAAAAAGTGTCGGGGTCTGCCCCAATATCGCAGTCTTGCTAGAAGTCGCTGATCGCCACCATTACAAGTTAACAAATTAATAAATAAAAATATCCCATAATTTGTAGACGCTATAACTTTTGCGCAAACCAATCAATATATGCTTATTGGGATTTATTTTTTTTACCACAAATTTGTAGCACAATACATATTGGCCTAAATTAACATCATTTGTGTTTAATTCTTTTCTTAAATTTGATATATTTTATAGCAGAAAGTAAAAAATGTATTGGTCTTTTTATTATAGCGCAAAAAAAAAAAAAAACCGCAGAGGTGATCAAATACAACTAAAAGCTCTATTTGTGGGAGAAAAAAAATACACATTTTGTTAAGGTACAGCGTCACACGACCGTGCAATTGTCAGTTAAAGTAACAGTGCCATATCGCAAAAAATGGCCTGGTCATCTTCTGGAGGTCAAGTGGTTAAAGTATAAATCCAGAGTTTTATTTTCATACAGATTTTAACCACTTCAACCCCGGGCTTTTTTTACCACTTCCATACTGGCCTATTCTGGCACTTCTCTCCTACATGTACAAATCATTCTTTTGCTTGAAAATTACTCAGAACCCCCAAACATTATATATGTTTTTTTAGCAGACACCCTAGGGAATAAAATGACAGTCGTTGCAACTTTTTTTCTTGCACGGTATTTACGCAATAATTTTTCAAACGCCTTTTTTTTTTTGGATCAAAAATGGTTTCATTAATTAAAAAATAACAAAACAGTAAAGTTAGCCCAATTTTTTTTGTAAAATATGAAAGATGTTACGCCGAGTAAATAGATACCTAACATGTCACACTTTAAAATTGCGCACACTCATGGAATGTCGCCAAACTTCGGTACTTCAAAAATCTCCATAGGCGACACTTTAATTTTTTTTACAGGTTACCAGGTTAGAGTTACAGAGGAGGTCTAGTGCTAGAATTGTTGCACGCGCTCTAACGCACGCAGCGATGCCTCACATGTGGTTTGAACGGCGTTTACATATGTGGGCGGGACTTAAGTGTGCGTTCGCTTCTGATCGTGAGCTAGAGGGGACAGGGGCGTTTTTTATTATTTATTTATTTTACATATTTTTTTTTTTATTTTTTATCACTTTTATTCCTATTAAAAGGAATGTAAACATCCCTTGTAATAGGGAATGTGTTTGACAGGTCCTCTTTATGGAGAGATGCGGGGTCAATAAGACTCCATCTCTCCTCCAGGCTGGAAAGCATGAGATTGTGAAAAAAAATTTCACCGATCTCATGTTTACTAGCCGCAATGGCGGCTTTGTTTACAGCTGAGAACCCGGGCATGACGTCATCACATCGCGCCCGGGCCTCCGGCGGTCATAGAGATGACTTGTGACAATTTGGTCACCAGTCATCTCTATGGTTTACCTCTGGCGCTGGACGGTTCATTCTCTGGGCTCCGGATGGCACAGGAGAACCCGGAGAATCACCGGATGGCGGCAGGAGGGGGGAAAGTCCCCTCCCGCCGCCTATAAGAACGATCAAGCGGTGGAACCGCCGCTATGATCGTTCTTATGGCGCACAGAAACGCCGGCAGAACAGAAGGATATCTGAATGATGCCTCTAGCTGCAGGCATCATTCAGATATTCCCCCACAAAGCCCAGGACGTCATATGACGTCCACCCAGGATGGGAGATCCCATCTGTGGACGTCATTTGACTATGGGCGGGTAGGGAAGTGGTTAAACATATGCAGGAAAATTTCCAACCACAATTTAGAGCCACCAAAACTCATGTCAAAGCAAATTGATTAAAATACGTAATTAAACAGCCTTTTATTGCACATACATGTAGAAAACCCAGTGATCTAAAATCGGCATCACCCGAGTGGTGTTGCCACTGATGCATCGGTAATCAAGTTGTTCATCTCAATGAGATCCATATCTGCATGAGAAGTTTATTTTCAAACTACTGCAATTGGCTATTGGCAATTGTTGTACTCTTGGTGCTTGCAATTCAAATTGAAACAATTAATTCATGCTTTGTAAAGGCAGTGTTATTGATGCATACGTTCAATTTAGGAATCAAAGTTCTATCTTTAACCACTTCTCATCCGGGCCAATTCTGACACTTCGCTCCTACATGTAAAAATCCTCATTCTTTTACTAGAAAATTACATATAACCCCCAAAAACTATATATGTTTTTTTTAGCAAAGACCCTAGAGAATACAATGGCGGTCATTGCAACTTTTTATCTCACATGGTATTTGCGCAATAATTTTTCAAACGCATTTTTTTGGGGGAAAAAACGGTTTCATGAATTAAAAAATATTAAAACATTAAAGTTACCGTACATACTCGAGTATAAGCCGAGTTTTTCAGCACATTTTTTTTTTTTTGTGCTGAAAATGCCCCCCTCGGCTTATACTCGAGTCTGTTTCCAACTTCAACTTTGTGCACCTGATCCCGGCCATCCGTAGGTCCCCTGGACCCCAATCTTGGCACACATGTAGCCCAACTCATCCTCTACAAGTGTGCAAAGCTTGGTGTCCGGGGGACCTAGAAACGGGGATCACCGATTTTTCAAACCGGGCACCCCTTTCCATAGACTCCAATGTTAAGCGGTCATTTCTCCAGTGATTTTGGGGACCCGGTACTGGCCGGCCATAGGTCCCCTGGACACCAAACTTGGCACACATGTAGCCCAACTCCTCTTCTACAAGTGTGCCAAGTTTGGTGTCTCAGGAACCTACAGCCGGGGAGCACCGATTTTCCAAACCGGGCACCCCCTCCATAGACTCCCATGTTAAACGTCAGTCTAGTCACAGTGAGGCATGGGCACAGTGAGGCATGCACATGGACACAGTGAGGCATGCAGATGGACACCCTAGGCTTATACTCGAGTCAATACGTTTTCCCATTTTTTTTGTGGTAAAATTAGGTGCCTCGACGTATATACGGTAGCCCAATTTTTTTGCATAATGTGAAAGATGATGTTACGCCGAGTAAATAGTACCTGACATGTCACCCTTCAAAATTGCACATGCTCGTGGAATGGCGCCAAACTTCGGTACTTAAACATCCTCATGGGCGACGCTTTCATTTTTTTTTACTGGTCACGTGTTTTGAGTTAGAGGAGGTCTAGAGCTAGAATTATTGCTCTCGCTCTAACGTTCGCTGCGATACCTCACATGTGTGTTCTGAACACAGTTTTCATATGTGGGCGGGACTTGCGTATGCGTTCGCTTCTTCGTACGAGCTACCGGGGACAGGGGCACTTTACTTTATTTTTTTTTATTTTTTGTTAATTTTACTTTAAAGTTTTTACTTTGACACTTTAAAAAAATAAAATAAAAAATTGATCGCTTTTATTCCTATTACAAGGAATGTAAACATCCCTTGTAATATGAATAAGCATGACAGGTCCTCTTTACAGTGAGATATGGGGTCAATAAGACCCCACATCTCACCTCCTAGGCTGGGAAGCCTGAAATAAAAAAAAAGTGATCACCGCTTCCTAGCCGAAGCGGCGCCGTTTTTTTTAATGCAGAGGCCGGGCGTGATGTCATAACATCGCGCCCGGCCTCCGACCGGTCAGAGACTCCGGCGACCATCTGGTCCGCCGGAAATCTCTATGGTAAGAAGCCGGGGCCGGCGGATCCTGTCACCGACTCACCGATCGCACAGGTGGGTCGGTAGAAGCGGCGGGAGGGGGGGGGGCGTCCCCTCTCGCCGCCTGTAAGAACTATTAAGCGGAGGAGCAGCCGCTATGATAGTTCTTACAGCACACAGAATCGCCGGCTCTAAAAAACTATATCTGAATGATGCCTGTAGCTGCAGGCATCATTCAGATATCCTGGCTCAAAGTCCAGGACGTCCTTGGGCACGAAGTGGTTAAATATCTAATGTTCAAACCTATTTTGCATTCTAGTATGTTGAGTTGGTGACAAACTTAACCTGTGCAGTTTTATGGTTACCCTTGTGTGGTAAATATAATCTTGACAATTTTCATCACTGTGCTAAATTACGGAGTGAGTGAACTATATGTATGCCAAATCTCGGAGTGACTTGCAAGCTACAAGAATATCTATCAAATTAGCCAGTATCCAAATGGTACACATGTCATGATACTAACCAGTAGGATATATTTGGTGCGACTCCTAGACAAAAACCACAAGCCAGCCAATCAAGATTACCATAGATTTCGAACCTTGTAGACCTTTACAAAGATGTCTACGCTGGCAAAAATTGCATTGCTCGAGTATAGCCGGGTTTAATTCCACTTTACTGTAGACTCCTTTTTAGGGAATAATTTGCCTTTCTCTCACTCACTGCTACATTTAGCTTTCCATGGGTGAAAGTCCTGTAAGCTATGAGTTAATGGCGTTGTATTCTACCCAGGGCAAATGACTTTCCTGTGACAGTTTTGATTGGCCTAGCTCTGTCACATGCATTGATGGCAAAATCCCTACATATAGATGACAAAGCTTACATATAGTTTAACTTAAAGCGCTTCTAAAGTTAAAACGTTTTTACATTAATAGCAGTGGCGGCCCGCTATGCAGGGGTGCCGCCCCCCTAATCCATGCGTTCGGCCCCCTAATCTACATGCGGGGCGTCAGACGTGTGGATTCCAATAGGAGGGGTTGTTTTTTTTTCTTTAGAAGCACATGATTAGAGCCAGAGGTTTGAATAGGCTTCAAAAAAGGGTAGGCTCAAGGCGCAGAGTACTGTGCCCCGAGCCCACCCAGTTGTGTGGCAATAGCGAATTTGATATTTGTTATTGGCTTCCTGATTCTCCTCCAGGCCAATCAGGAAGCGGGTCTTGAAACCCGTCCCATGACTGGCCAAGAGGAGAAGCGATCCTATTGGCCGCCAAGGAGGAGACGCAGGGGAAGCTGCCGTGAAGCACCCAGGAGGAAGAGAAGCCACCCGTGACCTAGATGTGGAAAGTTCGGGGCTGGTGACTGACCGAGGGTGGTGAGGAGGTGCCTGTGACCCGACCATGGGGTGGCGGTATGGTGGATTGTTTGCTTGCATTAAGGTAAAAAAAAACAAAAGTGGAGAGCCTTTAGAACCACTTTCACATGCAACATGGCATTCTATACTAACCTCTTTGCTGCTTGTGCACATTGCTGGCTTCTGTTCTGTGATATTAGCATAATGTGATATTTTAGGATGTCCCTTGGTGAATGCAAGCATTTAGTTGAATTTCTCATGAGCTTATACACACTATGTTCACATTAATTGATTTCTCTGTTTCTCTAGGCTTTCTCAGGAAGTCCAGTCTGTGTCTGAGAGTATTCAGGAATGTCTCTCATCCACACACATGCCTGCTAGTGTAAAGCTGCTTCAGAAAATTCTTGGCAGACCTCTACCTTTCAAGGTATTACACCCAATATAATTTGAGAAAATATATACACACATTTTGCTATTACTGCAACTGTTTTTTTTTTTACTTGATATTTACTTTTATACTATGTAATTGATGTACCTATAATGCCTCTATAGCAGCACTATAATTTAAAGTTTGTAGAAGTTGTGTGCCCATAAATAGTTTTTTACCTTGTAAAATTTACAGGAGGCCTCTGTGGTACAGTGTATGGATAAACTGAAAGCTCTCAGCGCTTCCCTTAATGTAGTTGATCTGAGACCAGCTAAAGGAGAGAGCAGTTGCCAGCGTGACTTCTACAGATTAAAAGCAGCTAGCTCTGATTGGGAAACCAAACACAAATTACTACAAGAATGGACATCTATCCTTCGTGCAAATCATCAAGAAGATGTGAACACTGGTAATGGCTTTCTTTACTTTGCTTAAATAAGTAACGTGAGTTATAATTGACTTGCTTAATACGCTAGTTTAACTTTTATTTCAAATGGAATCTACCGGGAAAGGGAAAAATCCATCTGATTAAGCTATGTCTCAATTGAAATGCCTTGGACTAAAATGCAACATATGACCCAAGAAATGGTTACCTTTTGCCCGCTAGGTGTTTTGCTTTGAGTGTGTGCATGTTCTGTTTTAATATGAAGAAAGTGGCAGGTGGGAATGTTTGCTTATCTTTTGTTCAAAGGACAGACTTGTGGTTCCTGTGCAAAATATGTATATATCTTGAGAAATTGAACACTGAAAGTCACACTTCTGTTGTCTTGGCCTTCTAAGCATGTACTCTAGTATCACAAATATTTCTTTTTGCAGAGAGACTCTCTGTGTCAGTGGAAATACTGAGGTCACATATGAAGGAGCAGAAAATTCCCTTATTTCCTGATGAAAAAAGTAATGAAGAGCAATCATATACTCCAATGGACCAAAAGGATTTAGCACAGCTTTCAAGTGAAGTTCAGATGTGGCCAAGCATGGAATATCTCATGCTGCTTTGGCAGTACAAACTGGTGACTGACCTGCTGTCACATTCTTACTATGTAAGGTAATAACAATATGCAGCGGTTCAATTTTCATGCAGAATGGAATATGAAAACGTTGTAGCATTTTTATGTTTATTTTTTTTTTGCCTCCACAGAAAGAACATGCAGTCTGACTTGAATCAGCTGGTGTCATTTTGTTTGAAACATACCTCCTTGCCTTCGCAGCATGTTCGCGCTTTCAACTTTCTTACTCAGCATTCTGAGGTAGTTATATTTCTTGCAGGAACAATACTTTGTTTTTTCTTTAATCCTTGGTTTTAAATAGAAAAAAATTGTCTTGGCTGTTTAAAACAGATTAACGGAATTGTAATTGCTTACTAAATATCAATGATCACAAAAAGCTTTTTAATCAGATACAAATGAGGTAACTTAATCTTTAACCACTGCTATGATCCATAAAACATTAACTCTTTAATGGCAATCGTTAACCTATTTATATATAGAGTTTTCAGATAGGAACCAAGAGGGGAAAAAGTCCAACCAGTTTGCCAGCAAGGAAATTTAAAATAAAAAATGTTGGCTGCCCCTTTCTGTGTGCAAGCCAATTAATGTTTTTTAAACCAAAACCTTACTTTCAAACCACAAAACTGCTTTCATTATTCAGTGACAAATTTTCTCTTGTACAATAAAGTTTAATGCGACCGTCCCAGATGACTATAGTTCAAATTAGTAGTGCTTTTCTTTAAAATACTTTTCCCTTTTTAATGTGCCTCTCATATCCTGCAGTTTTTCTACTTTCACCCTTGTGGATTTTAGTTAATACAATTGTGCAGTGACTCCCACCGCCTTTCACCACTGCGCTCACTTCCCAGTTTAGATCTGTTTCCAGGTCTAAAATCGCCTTCCCCTGTTGGGGTTAATTCCAGGCTCCTCGGCTGTTCAATCTCCTTCCACTCTCCTCACTGAGCTGGCTTTGTATGGACTTCCTTTCCTCCACGTCCCCTCAGTAAAAAAAAAAAGACGCACCCATTTGTATAGTATATAAATGTTTCACATTTATTGCATAGTATCCACTTACATTAAAACTTGAAACCTTGAACTTGAAAAGATCATTCAACGGGGTAGCAGCTCCTGTATGTTCTCGTATGTTTTACAAACACAGTACTCTCTCACCTGACTTCTCCCACGCGCATCGTCACGATCACGTGACTTCCTCAGTTATTCAGCAAGAAAATTTTCATTTGCGCTCTTTATTCCATCTTGAGGCTTCCTAAAGTCTATGAAAATTGGCTAAACTGAAGCCCCTGGACATCCTTTAAAAGTGGAATCTCCAGGCACCCCAATCTAACATGGAGCCTCCTGTCACACATCAGAAGCCCCATGTCCCCTTTTACATCAGGCTTCTCACCCCCCCCCCCCAGTCCGACAAATCATATTCCGCAGTACCCCCTTCCACCTCGGTGAACAATGTCCTCCATTCCATTCACAAAAAGGAAGCAATACAAAGAGAACAGGATACTTTTTCACACAAGTACATGGTACAGCAGACACATCAGGAATATGAAATTTTGGGTATGCATACTCTTTAAACCATCCTCCATAAAACCCTGCCTCCACCAGTCATGAAAAGCCTTAATGTATTTATCCTAATGGTACGGTACAGGGCAAATGAGTCTTTTCTTAGACTATGGGTTATGTGCCACTCCCTTCCAGTGATTGAACACTGGCAAAAGCTTTTTCTGGGAACCATCCCTCACTTAACCCATATACACCTGTCCACTCCACGAGTCTCCAGTTTTCTTGCAGGTATGATGGACAGCTTCTCCTGTATTCATTTTCACTGGGTTTCCAAATCTTTGGCTAATATATCAGAGTACAAAAAAGGAGAAAATACTGCGCCAACCTGAAATGATGAATATTTAGCAGCCAACACAACAACCAGACAAAGTGTAAAGCAAATTATATATATATATGTGTGGCGCTGTATGAGATAGGAATATGATATCCTATATTACAGTGGACTCTAGAGAGAACCATGCATCATACTGGAAGCCCAATAAGAATGTGTACGCCTCAATGGTAAAAAAAACGCATATATCATGCATTCATAGTGAAATGTGTGCATATAAAACAAAATCTAATTGTGATCATATCCTGAAAATTCTGTAAAACAATGATTCTGACAGTCATATGTGTGACAATAAACAATAGTGGTGAAATTAATCACAGGTGAAAGGGTAATATGGTGACAATTAATCCCCTAAGGAAAAATATATCATAGGAAAAAAAGTCCAGAGTTCAATCGTAATTAACTCTAGAATGTCTTTCGATGGATGTTAGGGCTGAAAACCATATCTGAGAACATCACATGTATAGCTTGATAGCAATCTTGTCCCAGATACTTATTTAAGGTGGACACTGTATATACCAGCAGGATACAACACCCAGGAGTGCCTTCACCGTTGGATCAGGGAAGAAAATAAGTACTAAATACTCTTACCAAGTGTTGTAGATCCAGCTCGCCATATAGCGATGGATCTAACAGACTTGTGTCCACGTCAGGGACCCACAGATGGAAGTCCAAGGCTATGATCCTCTCCTGATAGTTTCAGCCGTGACACTCACGCCAAGTGTAGAGGATCAGCATACAGAACCGACTCTTCCAATGTGGATAACATTAACCATGGAAAAAACGGGAAGAGATCCTCCACATAGTGTAAATCCAAGTATGGAATTTATTTAAAAATGCAGTAAAAATCCAATACAAAAATTCCAATAAACACTTCAATCAAAAACAAACCCAAAAGGGAAAACTTCAGAAATAGTAGGTCCAAATTTCAAAGATGCGTGGGATGAGCAGCAAGAGCTGCCATGTAAACCCGACGCATTTTGTCTACAAAGGACATCAACTGGGGTACACGCCATCCTGGTGCCCACCACGCTTTAAATAGGAAGAGATATTACCTTGATTGTATACCTGTGCGTCCCGTTGTGCGTCTCACTTCCGGGATTGATAGATCACATGGGCAACTCGATATCATGTGACAGTCACATGCGTTTCCAGGACCAATCAAGGAAAAGCAAATGGAACATGATGCGCCGTCAACGTCTCATCAGCACATATTAATTACGAACCCTCGTAGATGATGCAACCGCTCGCAAGGAATGCTGGAGAAAGTAGACGCAACGCAATAAAGCAAAACGACCCTCTCCATACAGCATATCACAACACGAGTACGTGCTTGCGGTCAACACGTCACACAGAGGGGGCGGGACAAAGCGCATTGGGATACGGAGCTCAGAAGTATGTCTGTTGGACTAAATCCCGGAGCACCTCTTGCCCAATTTGATGAAGAGGAGCATCACGCAATGTACCAGGCAGAAGCAAATCAAAACTAATAAGAAATGACAATCAATGTCACATATATCACAATGTATATCCCGGAAGACATATAAAAGTATAAAAATATTAAAAATATTGTTAAAATGTTAAATGGAGCCAATGGCGATGTGCATAATAAGAAACTACAAGGATTGAAAAAAAAGGGGGGGGGGAGACAGTATTAAGCTTGATTGATGAAAGCATTAATGTCCCAATCGATATTGAGTCCATGAGGCCTATAACTTTTTAACTGGTATATCCAGTAGGTCTCTAATCTAGAGACCCCTTTAAGGCAAGACTCCTCCCTCAAATGAGGAACGAATTTGTCTATAATCACAAACTTAGTGCCTCTCGGATCCCTATTATGAAACTCCAAATAGTGTCTAGGGACACTGATTGGTTTTACCTTTTCTAATGCTGGTAAGGTGTTCTCCCACCCTAATTGAGAACGTGCGAATAGTACGCCCTACGTATTGCTTCCCGCATGGGCAGGTAAGTAAGTAGACGATATATGGAGGGGGACCAGAATACCCCTGCCTTTGCTGCATTGGCGGACCGGTTGGTCTAGGCGCTGAAGTTGTCCGCTATGCTGCTTGGCCGCAGTTCCCCTGGTTGCTGAGCTTTGTTTCCTCAGTGGTGCTTAGACATGTTTTGGGGGGGCTACCCTGAATGACAGGTCGCGTTTTGGCTTTGTCTGGAAGAACCCAACCGGAGAACTTTCTTGTAACCAAAGAGTTGTTTTGCTTCCAATGAGCGTTTGTTGCTAGACATGCTGAGAACAGTTTTTTGGGGGGTTTATTCAAACCTGTTCACAGTCTAAAGGATGGAGGGCATGCTACACCTAAGTCTGGACCTCAGGGTCCTGACCTGCCTTGTGTGGGTACAGAAGTTCAGGATGGAGTCTGTCCACATGGAGGTGGCACTCCATCATGAGGACTTTCTGACTTCTATCGACATCACAAATGCTTGCTTATGCATTCTGTTATGTGCCCGACTCTAGCACTTTCTTCGTTCTGCTGTGAGTGCGGAGCATGTGGTGTTGCCCCTTTGGGTTTGGCCACCACTCCTCGGGTGTTCACGAGGTGTTGGCCCCGGATCTGGCGTGGTTACGTCAGTGAGGGTTTGCGGTCCTAGGCTGCCTGGACAATCTTCTCTCTCCTCGACTACCCCGAGAAGCAACGTAGTTCCTATACGGACCTTGTCTGATTTCAATTGGTGTCTATACCACCGAAGGTCTGCTTGGGCCCTGCCAGAACATTGGATTAGCTGAGCCTGACCCGGGCTTCGGTTCTGGCCAGCGTGTTGCTTCTCTTGGACAAAACTCCTCCAGAAGTTGCATGATGCGTTTTTTCATTTACTGTCCAGCAGGTGGGCTCCTCTGTGGATCTGCTTGTGGGTGTTGGGTCCGACAGGCGATTTCCATTTGCAAAGTTCCATACAGGCTCTCTTTGGGCAGAGCATGGCATAATGGGTCAAATACCCAAGGCTCTGGATAATCGATTTAGTCTGAGTCAGGAAACTAGAGGATCCCTAGTCTGGTGGCTTCGCTCTCTGGTTCTTCGCCAGGATAAGTCCTTTCTCCTGTGGTATTGAACAGGGTGACCACCAATGCCCATCTGTCTGGGTCGGGGGATGTCCTGGAACTGAGCTCTGCTCAGGGTTGTTTGACGTTGGTGGAATCCGGACTACCGTGTAATATCCTGAAACTTAAAATGAACAGCCTAGTTCTGGATCATGGACGGATCGACTTCGGGGGATTTCCCGGTACGGATCCACTCAAACAAGGCAACGGCGGTGGTTTGTGTCCTTTTACCAGGGCGGGCCAAATGGGCTATTGGCCCTGGCTGTTGCCAGTATCCTCTGGCGGGCAGAGCGTCTTGTTCTGGCCTTTTCTGGCGTATGTTTTCCAGGAGTGGAACACTGTCAGACGGATACTTCAGTTGGCTAGGGCTGTGTATCATCGGGTTTGTCTCCGCTGGGGCACTCCTGAGATAGGTCTGTTTGCGTCCTTGTTCAGCAGGACGGTACCAAGGCTTCTGGCAAGATCACGGGAACTTCTGGTGGCCCTACTTTTTTTTTTTTTTGCCTTTCTTCCTCTCCAGCTTCCGCTGTGGTTTTTTGCACAGGATCACGGCAGCAGGGATTTTGGCCATTTTTATTGTCCCCGGATGGGTCCCGTCAGTCTGGGGCTGCGATGAGCCGGGTGCTGCAGTTCCAACACTGCTGAGGGCTAGGGAATCTACATTCTAGGAGCTTTTTACCTCCGGGTGCGAGTCACCCAGGCATTCATCCCCGTTCTTTCTAGGTGGCTCCGATTCCGACCTCCACTTCCTGGTGCGTACTGTTTATTCAAGGAGTTAGATGTCTGTTTCCACTGGTGCGTTTTCTTACCGCCGTGGGATCTGAACTTGGTGATTTTGGTTCTACAAAAGCCTGTATATCTCTCACCCTCTGAGTATTTGGGAGAGTCTACTGCTTACTCTGTCTTGGATGGTGGCCTCTTGGTGGCTATCACCTCTGTTCACAGGGTGTCTAGAATGGGGGCGTTGTCTTGTCGTTCACCTTACCCAGGTTAAGGTGGTGCTTCGCCCTTTTTTCCATAGTTCCGTCCTTGGATTTCTATTTGAAAAAGGACGTTGTGTTGCCTTTCTTGTGTCCCTGGCCAGCACATCCCAAGGAATTTACCTTATCTGCCCTGAATGTGTTTTTGAGGGATTTGGGTGCATTTGCCAGCCACTGAGTCTGTTTTAAAGGGCAGGTTCACTGTACTCATGGACCGGCCAAGAAAGGGGATGTCTGCTGTTCCTGCGATTTTTTTTTTTTTTTTTTTTTTTTTTTTTTTTTTCTGGGTGGATCGGACAGATGAGGACTCTGGGCTATTCTGTCAGGGATCTGGTTCCTCCTGTCCCTGTTACGGCGCATTCTTCCTGAGTGCTTAAGCTTCTTGGGCCTTCTGTCGTCAGGCGCCCATTTTTGCAAGTTGCAAGGCGGCCACTGGTCGTCGGTGTACATTTTCACAAGTTCTATGAAGGAATGGTTTGGCATCTGCAGATGTCTTTTAACCCCAAGTTTATGCATGTTTCTGTTTAGAAGGTCTATTCCCTCTCAAAGGGGTAGCGTTCAGGTTGGTTTTCAGCTTGACCTGTGTGAAGCTCTTGTTACCTGGTTGGCTCTTGTGTTGGCCTTTGGGATTTCTCGTTGTCCCACCCCTCATGTTTTGCACTGCTTTGGGATGTCCCAATGGTTCTGAATTAAGAAGGCTGTCTCTGTCAATGAACAAAACAGAAAATAGGATTTTTTTACTTACCGTAAAATCCGTTTCTCTGAGTTCATTGACAGACACAGCACCCACCCCTCTATGGAGTCTTTTGATACTTCTATTACGGTTTGCTACTAAATGGAATACCTAGAGCAGGGAGGGGGTTATATACTGACTAAGGACGGCCCATGGGCGTAGCCAGGGTTTTTTTTCTTTCTGCCTAGTCTTACTCCTAATAGAGGCGATTATAACCCAATGGTTCTGAATTAAGAAGGCTGT
Source organism: Rana muscosa (assembly GCA_029206835.1). NCBI lineage: Eukaryota > Metazoa > Chordata > Amphibia > Anura > Ranidae > Rana > Rana muscosa. The sequence continues at coordinate 548,407,338 of CM055122.1, forward strand.
GTCTGTCAATGAACTCAGAAACTGATTTTACGGTAAGTAAAAAATCCTTTTTTTTTATCCTTATCTGACATCATCTGTCAGGCAGTTGGCTACGAGATTTCCTAGGCTGGCAATGTCGAGACGCAGAGTGGAGTTAATCTATTGCTCTCTGCATGGCAAAAACAGCTGTTAAAACCCATTAGACATGCTCTTCCCAAGATGGTATCTGAATTTCAAGTCTTATCCTACAAGCTGCTATCCCTGTGCTATTTTAAACTAAAGCAGGCACCATATGTTTAGTGCTCTTCAGGTTCAGAGCTAGTGTCCTTATTGGTAGATTGGCCCCATATTGCTGTTGTGGAGACAACCCACTTTTTATGATTTATTTTTTTTCACTTTCCATGACAAAAGTAAACCCAACAAATAGTGAGGATGAATCTCCTAAATGGGGGCACAGACCGCAATAAAGAAAATTTGACAGGTATTTTAAATCCCCCCCCCCCCCCCTTTTTTTTTTTTTGTCCAAGACAAAAAATGTCCTAGTTGTAGTTTGATGGCTATTAAAGGCATTTAAAAAATATTAGAAATATGTACAGTATATGTATGTTAAATTTCGTATCATACTTTACTGAGTAATGGTCTCTTTTTGCAGATTACTTCTGGGGATGTTGCATTACTATGGTCCGAGCTTATATGTTGCGTATTTTCATCTTTCTGGGATAGTACTGTGAGCACTGATCCAGATTACTGGTTATCCTGGAAACCAACCTCATCTCCAGTTGAAAGCACCACTCAAGTTCTTCTGGAACCTTCTGTGAAGGTAAAATTATGGGATTTAATTCAGTGTTTACTTTCCTCTATTACTATTTAGTGCATGGCACTGCCAAAAGTATAGCAAAACTGTTTGTTTTAAATTAACCACTTAAGCCCCGGACCAATACGCAGCATAAAGACCAGAGGTGTTTTTACAATTTGGCACTGCGCTGCTTTAACTGGAAATTGCGCGGACATGCAATGTTGCACCCAAACAAAATTTGCGTCCTTTTCTTTCCACAAATAGAGCTTTCTTTTAATGGTATTTGATTGCCTCTGCGATTTTTATTTTTTGCGATATAAACGGAAAAAGACCAAAAATTTTGAAAAAAATATTTTCTACTTTTTGTTATAAGAAAAATCTAATAAACTCATTTTTAATCATAAATTTAGGCCAAAATGTATTCAGCCACATGTCTTTATTAAAAAAAAAATTAATAAGCGTATATTTATTGGTTTGCGCAAAATGGTTTTGGTATTGGTTTTGCTTTTAATTTATGACTGCATATCTCATTTCTTGAGGTGCTAAAATGGCAGAGCAGTACAAAACCCCCCAAATGACCCCATTTTGGAAGGTAGACGCCCCAAGGAAATTGCTGAGAGGCATGTTGAGCCCATTGAATATATTATTTTTTTGTCCCAAGTGATTGAATAATGACCAAAAAAAAAAAATTACAAAAAGTTGTCACTAAATGATATAATGCTCACACGTGCCATGGTTATATGTGGAATTGCACCCCAAAATACATTTTGCTGCTTCTCCCGAGCACGGGGATACCACATGTGTTGGACTTTTTGGGAGCCTAGCCGCGTACGGGACCCCGGAAACCAATCACCGCCTTCAGGATTTCTAAGGGCACAAGTTTTTGATTTCACTCCTCACTACCTATCACAGTTTCGAAGGACATAAAATGCCAAAATAGCACAAACCCCTCCCAAATGATCATATTTTGGAAAGTAGGCACCCCAAGCTATTTACTGAGAGGCATGGTGAGTCCATGGAATATTTAATATTTTGCCACAAGTTGCGGGAATATGACAAACTTTTTTTTTTTGCACAAAGTTGTCACTAAATGATATATTGCTTACACATGCCATGGGCATATGTGAAATTACACCCCAAAAAATGGATTCTGCTGCTTCTCCTGAGCACGTGGATACCACATGTGTGGGACTTTTTGGGAGCCTAGCCACGTACGGGATCCCAAAAACCAAGCACCGCCTTCAGGCTATCTAAGGGCGTAAATTTTTGATTTCACTCCTCACTACCTATCACAGTTTTGAAGGCCATAAAATGCCAAGATAGCACAAAACCCCCCAAATGACCCCATTTTGGAAAGCAGACACCCCAAGCTATTTGCTGAGAGGCATGGTGAGTATTTTACAGCTCTAATTTGTTTTTGAAAACGAAGAAAAAAAAAATTTTTTTCAATTTTCTAAACTTTGTAACAAAAAGCGAGATCTGCCAAATACTCACCATACCTCTCAGCAAATAGCTTGGGGTGTCTACTTTCCAAAATGGGGTCATTTGGGGGAGTTTTGTGCCATCTGGGCATTCCATGGCCTCCGAAACTGTGATAGGCAGTGAGGAGTGAAATCAAAAATTTACACCCTTGGAAAGCCTGAAGTCGGTGCTTGGTTTTTGGGGTCCCCGTAGCGGCTAGGCTCCCAAAATGTCTCACACATGTGGTATCCCCGTACTCAGGAGAAGCAACAGAATGTATTTTGGGGTGTAATTCCACATATGCCCATGGCATGTTTGAGCAATATATCATTTAGTGACAACTTTGTGCAAAAAAATTTAATAATTTTATTTTTTCCACAACTTGTGTCAACATATAAAATATTCCATGGACTCGACATGCCTCAGTATATAGCTTGGGGTGTCTACTTTCCAAAATGGGGTCATTTGGGGGGGGGGGGGGGGTTTGAACTGTCCTGGCATTTTATACACAACATTAGTAAGCTTACATCCACTCTTCTAACCACTTGAAGACAAAGCCCTTTTTGACACTTTTTGTTTACATGAAACATATATATATATATTTATTTTTTTTGCAAGAAAATTACGTTGAACCCCCAAACATTATATATTTTTTTAAAGCAAAGGCCCTCCAGATTAAAATAGTGGGTGTTGCATTTTTGTTTTCCACACAGTATTTGCGCAGCCATTTTTCAAACACATATTTTGGGGGAAAAAAACACACTTTTTTTTATTTTTAGTGCACTAAAACGCACTATATTGCCCAAATGTTTGATAAAATAAAAATTATGATCTTAGGCCGAGTACATGGATACCAAATCACCTCCTACAGCGTTGAAATAAAGGCTTTATGCATCGTGGGAGCAAACTCTGTTGCTGTCAAGATAAATAAATCCGCGCTGCAGCTGAATGGCGCACCTGAAAACAAAAAATTACATACCTGAAAAGCAAGCAATATAAAACATTGCAGAATAGAATACAGTAAAAAAGAGCAGAACAATAGAGAGAAAATAGAGAGAGAGAGAACAATAAAACTATTTTTTTAGTTTTTATTTTAGTTTTTTTTACACTTTTTGTTACTTTTAACAACTGTAACGGTTCGGGGCTCTCAAAATGCGATGGCATCTTGGGAGACCCTTTGTAAGTGTGTCCTAGTCTGTGAAATGCTGTACCCTACAACTTCACTTTTGTTTGGTAGCGTTCAAAACATTTACCAATGCACAGACCAGTATTGTCAGGACAGAGTGGACAAAAATAACGGGTGTCATGTCTAAATCCGCGCTTGCTACAGACACGACATCTTTTTTGGGGGGCTCGTTGGGTAGGGGTACTCTCGAGGACATATGGAAAATGCCTCTCATGCAGCCGGCTTACTGCATTTTGGTTGGGGATGGTGAGGTGCAGAACCGCCTGGATACAGGAGGTCTGTGACTATCTCATGCTGGAATTTTAGGAAGGATAAAGTCCTGCCTGAAGCTCTGTATAGCACATGAGCGTTCAGCAAAGCCAATTTAAATAAGGATAGAGACACTTTTTTGTACCAGCGTCTCGCCTTACGGGCAATGTGATACGGCGCCAACAACTGGTCGTTGAGGTCCACCCCTACCATATTTTGGTTATATTCGTGGACACAGAGGGGTTTCTCCACAACACCAGTCGCTGTACGAATTTGGACTGTCGTGTCTGAGTGAAGGGAGGTAAGAAGGAAAACATTCTTATTATCCCTCCACTTCACAGCGAGCAAATTTATTACACTTCAAGCAGGCTCTCTCCCCCAGCCAAAGACGGGAATCTACAAGCCCCTGGGGAAAGCCCCGGCGATTAGGTCACACGGTGCCACATGCTCCAATCTGATGATCAAACAAGTGACTAAAAAGTGGCACGCTCGTGTAATAATTGTCCACGTACAAGTGGTACCCCTTTCCGAATAAGGGTGACGCCAAGTTCCACACTATCCTGCCAGCGCTCCCTATGTAATCTGGGCAGTTCTCCGGCTCTACCTGACTATCTTTTTCCTCATAAATCGTAAAGATCCATACATAGCCTGTTGCCCTGTCACAGAAATAGAGCTTGACCCCGTATCTGGCACACTTGCTGGGAAGGTACTGTTTGAAAGACAAGCGGGCAGAAAATTTAATCAGGGACTCATCAACGCAGACAACTTGATCGGGAATAAACAAGGCTGCAAAACGTTCGTTGAAGTGGTTTATGAGGGGCCGAATTTTGTAGAGCCGATCGTATTCAGGGTCTCTACGTGAACGACAAAGTTCATTCTCGTTGAAGTGCATGAACCGCAAGATCTGCTCGTATCGTTTCCTGGACATGGAAGCAGAGAACACGGGCATATGGTCAATTGGGCGCATTGACGAGAATTTATGTGTGCCCATGTTGAGGGAAAGACCAAGAAAGGTTTTAAATTCGGAAACCGAGATTGGTTTCCAATCTCTGGCAATGGAAGGCAACTGGGGATTAGCCACGATGAATTGACCAGCATATAAATTTACTCTGGTCCACAATAGATCTATAGAGATCTTCCGTGAAAAAAAGCGAATAAAAATCAAGTGGCGTAAAATCAGCTGTTTCCACCAGAATACTGGGTTGGGCAGTGAATGGGGGAAGTACGGGTTCTGCAGAAGTGTTGGGCACCCAATCAGGATAGGCGAATTCTGCAGGATGGGCAAGACGGACCTGCCTTTGTCTTCTTTTTTGGTGGCATCGGGACACTACTTGTGCTTGCTACCTCCCCAGCTTGAACTGCACTTATGGGACTCGCCACATCACCACGTGATACTGCAGTGCTGGATGTACGTCCAGGCTGTACTATGCCGCTGGTGCTTGCCAGTTCACCAGAAGGAATAGCGATGCTAGTACTACTCTGCTCCATAATACGAGAGCCCTGCGGTTATTGCTCCTCAACAACATCAGAAGATCGGGATCGGGTACGCCTGACCTTAGCAGGGACCTCATCATCTTCATCAGTGTTATCTGACATGGAGCTGCTGTCTTCTACGAGAAATTCTGAGCCTGAATCTGACAGATACGTGACCTCCTCTTCACTATCTGTCATGCTCAGAATCTCGTAGGCCTCTTTACTAGTGTACCTTCGATTTGCCATTTTGGGCTCTAAATTTAGTGGTACACTAGTAAGGCCCCTTTCACACTGGGGCGGGCAGGTGCGGTGGCGGTATAGCAGCGCGATTTTCAGCGCTGCTATACCGTCGTTCTTACCGCGGTATGCGGTCGCTAAGGGGGTTAATTTAACCCCAGCTAGCGGCTGAAAAAGGGTTAATACCGCCCGCTATTGCTGCGGTTTGCGGGCGGTATTACCGCGCTGTCCCATTGATTTCAATGGGAGACCGCGGTAAAGGAGCGGTGAACACACCGCTCCTTTACCGCTGTAAAGAAGCGGCTAGCAGGACTTTTGGAGCGGTCCTGCTAGCGCACCGCTTCAGTGTGAAAGCTTTCAGGCTTTCACATTGAAGGCACAGGGCAGGATTTTTTCATGCGGTATAACAGCGCTATTATTAGCGCTAAACCGCATGAAAAACGCCCCAGTGTGAAAGGGGCCTAAGATTCACAGGTAAAAAAGCACCTGACTGTCAGCTAATGTATCAAACGCTACAAAAAAAACAACAGCGATCGCAGGGATAAGGCCCGTCTCTGCAAACGCTGCAGTTGTGTGTTTGTGTTTGGTAAGTGACAGTGATCGATCGATACTGCACTTGGCTGGGCTGGGCGGAGGGGCTAAACGCAGGTGCTAGCAGGTATCTGGGCTGATCCCGCTAACACTGCGTTTTTGGGAACCCTAAACTGCTGGCGACGCTAGTACAGATCTGATCAGATATTGATCTGTTCAGATACTATACCACTAAGGGAGGTGTATGCTTTGCGCGTGGGTGTTAGCGTTACTGGCACTAACCTGATGCTGCCTGGGGCGACGCAGACCCTCTGATGCTAAAACCTAATTGATATCACCCGCCGGGCGATTATTGGGTTATATACGGCGGGTGCCCTGATGCTATAAAAAGCAAACTAACCAACCAGCGTCACCCGTAACACTTATACAGTGATCACTGGTGAAAGGGCTAACTAGGGGCAATCAGGGGGTTAAAACCTTTATTAGGGAATATATGGGGGTACCTGACGCTATATAAAAACCTGACGGGTAACCTAAATAACTAAATGACTAACTGGCTAACCAGTGACACTTATACAGTGATCACTGGTGAAAGGGTTAACTTTAGGGGCAATCGGGGTTAAAAGAATATATGGGGGTACCTGACGCTACAAAAACCTGCGGCGAACCTAAAAAAATAACTGGCTACCTAGGGGCACCACCGACACTAATACAGCGATCGGAAAAACGATTGCTTAGTGACGCTGGCGATGGGGGGTGAAAGGGTTACCTGGGGGGCGATCAAGGGGTTAAACCTTTATTGGGGGGGGGGGCTACCCTGGACCTAAAGGGCCTAAACCTAACTGCCCTGCAACTTTTTACTGTCACAAATGACACTGATTGCAGTGATCAGTAAAAAAAATTACCACTGCAGACGGTGACACTAACTGGGGGTGATCTGGGGGGTGATTTGTGTGCCGACGTGTACTGGTGCCAGTGGGCTGTTGGTGCAACTTACTGTGAGATGTCTTCTCTCCTCGTGCCGAACGAAAAGACCACCGCATGGAGAGATGACATCACTTCCCCTGCCTGTGTTTACATTACACAGGCAGAGGAAGAATGTCATTCGCCGGGAGCGATCACGAGGGGGTGACCAGAAACCAATGGCCGCTCCCTTATCCCGGATCGCCGCAGAATGGAAAACCATCGCTCCATGTACCGGAAGGGTGTCCGATTGGACCCCCCACCCATTGAAGGCAGTCACGTACAGGTACGTGATTGTGCCGGTCCGTGCCATTTTGCAGACGTATATGTACATGGGGCGGTCGTTAAGTGATTAAGCATAGTTTGTGTTCTCCCTACAACCTGCATGTGCACCTTAATCTGTCCATCCCAGTCATGCCTTGCAAAGTAGCACTCAGACTAGGAGTAGAGATGGAGTAGAAATGGGGAAGCCTTGAGCCGCCTTTTTTTTTTTTTTTCAAAGCCTTTTTCCCCCCAAAAAATTGAAAAACAATGTGGAATATCATCTTTTACAATGATAAATAATATATCTGACATGGTATTTAAACTATATAACATGAAGACCTTAACCACCTCAATACAGGGCACTTAAACCACCTTCCTGCCCAAGCCATTTTTCAGCTTTCAGCACTGTCACACTTTAAATGACAATTGCGCGGTCATGCAACACTGTATCCAAACTACATTTTTATAAAAAAAAATCCTCACAAATGGATCTTTCTTTTGGTGGTATTTGATCACCTCTGCGGTTTTTATTAGTATAAACTATTACTGCGCTATAAACAAAAGGAGTGACAAGTTTGAAAAAAAAAAAAAAAACACTTTTTGCTATAATAAATATCCAATTTTTTTAAAATTTAAAAACATATTTTCTCTTATGCATGGACCGACACGGCGGCTCTTAATCACTGAACGTGTGGGTATATGTCCCTGCTTGCAGGAGAAGACCTAGGCAGAATGTTAAAACATTCTAGAACAAACCAGAGCTGAACAGCCCAGCCCAGGGGGGCGGTCCCTCCGGACATTACCCTCCCACCTGCAGCTAGCAGACCTCAGTTTTTTTCTGCCTAGCAGAAGGAGAAGACGTGGCGCTCTCAGGAGCCAGTCTCCTGGAAGATTTTACTTTTAAAATGTATTCCTTTTGGGAATTTTATTTTTGAGACCTTCAATCAACTGTCGGCTGGGCAACAGGTTGGGTACACTAGTATCCTCATAGTCTTCCCTGTCCGACCATCGAGCGTGCTGATCCTCGCCTTGTGTACGTGAGACTCGGTTCACGACATACCCCATGGCTCCAGGGGTGGCCGGGTTGCTTTCATGCTCCCACGGTCCTCTCAAGATTGAACAGTACCTACTGTATCTTTCGCGGTTGACCGGGCCGACAGCTACGCAGTACGACTCTGTGATAGGTCTGTCTGAAACAAGCCAGTGAGTCCCTCTATTGGCTCCGAGGGTGTTCTCCAAGGTGCTTGCAGGACGGGTAAGTAGTCTCTCCTGCTGCAAGGTGAGTACATGCTGGCTGTGTTTCTGTGTGTGGGGGTTCTCCCTGTCTCCCTCCTGTTATGCTGCTCTCTGCACCCCGTTCTGCTGCGCTGTGTGGGGATGCTTGGGGTGTCACTCTGCCCTGGGGGGGGGGGGCACTCCAGGTCTGTTAATATGTTTGGAATGTGTTCTGGGGGAATGTGTGGTGTTTTTAAATTTAAAAACTGCGCCATCGGCGGCCATTTTGCCGCGGCTCAAATCAGTTATATAGGCGCCCGGCGGCCATTTTCTTGTAGCCGCGTCGCTTTCAGTTTAGTTTTCGGGCCTCTAGCGGCGCTGCTGAACGGCGCAAATTCCACATCTCCTCACAGATTCTTCACTCTCCTCAGACTCGCGCTACAGCTCGTCTCACCGAGCGGTCCCTAGGGGTGGTGAGTACTCCGGGTATCCCCTCCTCAGCCCCAGCATAGCCAGTGGGTGGGCTGTATTATTCACTGTAATGGTGAATAAGGTCTCAGAGGGTGGCAACATGGAGTTCACCTGTTTCTTCACACTTGTTAGACAACTGGCAGTGCTCCTGCACCTGCGGTCCTTATGGACCAGTTGTCGGCAGTCCTGGAATCATTCTGACCAGGAGGGAAGCAGTGTGTGAGCGCAAGGGAGCAAAAAAAGCCCCTCTCCCCACTTTATTTCCACAAAAAAAAAAGAGTGCGCTTATTCAGATATGGGCCTAGCCACTACCGCTCAGGATCCTAGCTCTGAATATATTTGATGGTTTTGAACAGGACATTCCTTGCGAGGAAAAATCCAGTTCTGAGTCAGTAAATGACAGGGCGCTTGTTAGTGAACTCATTGCTGCGGTGAGAGACACTCAAGCTAAATGCTGCGGATGCAGAACCTCAGGCGGACAGACGCCTCTGGTTCCTTAGGGCCGGGCCTTCTAAAAAAGTTTTTTCCATATGTACCTTTCTTTGACCAGCTCATTGATAAGGTCTGGGGAAAAAGCCGCAGAAGACTTTTATGGTCCCGCGGCGTTTGCCTATCAGATACCCCTTTTGAAGATGCCCTACTTAAAACGTGGGCTTCTCCCCCAGTGGTCGATCCTCCAGTCGCCCGGTTGAACAAGGCCACCACTCTCCCGATGGAGGGGACTCCTGCATTTAAGGCCTGTGGTAGCGGCGACCCTTGTGTCTCGGACACCTTCGGGTTGGGCAAAAAATTTTGCACCAATCTGTACAGAAGCATAATCTTCCTCCAGACACTATTGCTCTGGCCCACCTAATGGTGCAGGGCCTGGTTTATGTTGCGACGCCACGTTAGACGCGGCCCTTATATCTCAGGGCCTCTGTCATGGCGGTGGTATTGCGTTGTCTGATCTGGTTGAAATGCTGGTCTGCTGACCTAGCTTCTAAAAAGCCTCTGACAGATCTACCATTTAAAGGTGGTAGGATTTTCAGTGCTGCGCTGGATGACATCATCAAGGATGTCACGGGAGGTAAAAGCACTCTTCTTCCTCAGGCTAGCAAGGGTAAGGAGGCCGCTGTAAGCAGGGTCCTTACTTTCCAGCAAAAAAGTTTTTTTTTTCCGTCAGTCAACGGGGAGGCCCTCCCAGACTGACAGCGGTGCGGCTGGTGGACACAAGCGCCCCTGGGTGCATAAGCCAAACAAGCCAGCTCCCCAAGCCCGCCTCCGCGTGAAGTCTTGCCCCCACCCGACTCCGGGGTAGGGTGGACGACTTTGCAGGTTCACTGAACTGTGGACCTCCCGGATCTCCTACCGGTTGGTGGGCGAGGTGATAACCTCAGGTTACAGGATAGGTTTCCGTTCCTGGTCCCAGACAGATTCTTCCCTCGAATCTTCCTCTCCTTCCTGCCCGTCGGGCAGCCCTATGGGGCCTATTCAGGATTGATCAGGTCGGAGTGATCCTGACGGTTCTGTCACAGGAGGCGTTTCAGGGATTCTACTCGAATTCGTTTGTCGTCCCAAAAAAGGGACGGGCTTCGGCCTATCTTGGACCTCCAGGTCCTGAATGCCTTTGTGAAGGTGCAAAAGTTCCACATGGAATCCATTCGCACGGTGATCAGTACACTCCGTCAAGGGGATTTCCTGGTGACCTTGGACATCAAGGACGCCTACTTGCATGTTCCCATCTGCGCAAGTCACCAGAAGTCTCTGCGCTTGCGATCGACGAAGTCCACTATCAATTTGTGGCTCTTCCTTTCGGCCTAGCCTCGGCACAGAGGGTGTTCACCAAGGTGCTTGTGCTGGTTCTAGCTTGCTGAGACAGCGAGGCATTGCTGTCGTGGGCTATCTGGACGATCTTCTCAGAGCAGGAAATGGCTCAGAATTAGAAGACAGTGTGACTGTCGTCAATCAGACCCTCAGGGACTTCGGGTGGCTCCTAAACATTCAGGAGTCAGTCCTGGTCCCGACTCTAGGTCTGGAGTATCTCGGTCTGATTCTGGACTCCTTGGAGGCAAAGGTATTCCTACCTCTGGGGAAGCTACTGACACTTCGGTCTGCAGTGCGGGTGCTGACGTCCCAAAAAAATGGTTGTCAATCCTGGGACTCATGGGACTCATGGTGACCTCTTTCGAGGCTATTCCGTATGCCCAATCACGAACCAGGGCATTGCAGAAGGAGATTTTGTTCCCTTGGGACAAATCCCTGTTGTCTTTGGATTTTCCGATCCAGGTGAGTCACCTGGTCAGGGCGTCCCTGACATGGTGGTTCGGGTCCCCGGCTCTTCGGTCCGGGAAGTCATTCCTCCCCGTCTAATGGACGGTGTTCACTACGGACGCCAGCCTGAAGGGCTGGGGTGTAGTCTGGGGAGTCCTGTTGGCCCAAGGGCTTGGACTCCGGACGAAGCCCCTTTGCCGATTCAATGTTCTGGAAATACGGGCCATCAGACTGTGCCTCTCCTCGTGGTCTGAGAGATTGCGGGATCGCTACATTTAGGATCCAGTCGGACAAAGTCACGGCGGTAGCGTATGTCGACCATCAAGGGGGGACTCGGAGCTCAGCTGAAGTGGGCTAAAAGAAGCATCCCGGCTCTGTCGGCCGTTCACATTCCGGGCAGAGAACTGGTGGACTATTTGAGTCGCCAGACGTTGGACCAGGGAGAGTGGTCTTTGCACCCGGAGGTATTTCAACTCCTTTGCCACACAGACGGTGGGGCACGCCGGAGGTGGACCCGATGGCCTCTCGACTCAATCGCAAGTTGTCGATTTGTGGCTAGATCCAGGGATCCTTGGGCGCATGCCTCAGAGGAGTTAGTGGCCCATGGGGTCATTATCACCTGATATACGTTTATCCTCCGCTGAAGTTGCTCCCTCGACTGCTGCGCAGGGTGGCGACCGAGGGAATTCCGGTGATCCTCATTGCTCCGGATTGGCCTCGGCTTCACTGGTACGCCGATCTGGTACGTCTCGTCGCGGCAGTTCCCTGGCGGTTGCCATTTAAGGGAGGACTTTCTGTCTCAGTCATATATTTCATCCTGCCTTTACAGTCTCTGGCCTTAACGGCATGGCTGTTGAAAGCCAGGTGTTGAGATACCGAGGTCTCTCGGACTCTGTCATTTCGTCCATATTAAGGGCACGGAAGTCTTCCTCCAGAATGATCTATCTCTGTACCTGGAAAGCTTACATCGCCATGTGCGAAGAGCTGAACTCGTGTCCTCGGACGTATTCTGTCCCTAGAATCCTGCGTTTCCTGCAGCATGGAGTGGCCCAAAGGCTCGCTTTGAGTATCATTAAGAGTCAGATTTCGGCCTTGGCCGTCTTCTTTCAGCGACCACTAGCGGGTCATTCCTTGGTTAGCACCCTTGTGCAGGGGGTTCGCCATGTGCTCCCTCCTGTCAAGTCTCCTCTCCCCCCGTGGGATCGGAATTGGTACTCTCGGTTCTCCAGGAACCTCCTTTTGAGAATATCGGGGATATTCCCCTCTTGACTTTGTCTCAGAAGGTGGCCCTTTTAGCGGCAATCACTTCTGTTAGACGAGTGTCTGAGTTGGCGATTTTGTACTGCAAGTCGCCATATTTAGTCATCCATAAGGATAAGGCGGTGTTGCATCCGCGACTTTCTCTTTTGTCAAGGGTGATCTCGACCTTTCACCTAAATGAGGACATTGTCCTCCCGTCCTTGTGTCCTCACCCATCGCATCCCAGAGAGTGTGCGCGGCACACTTTGAATGTGGTACGAGCCTTGCGGGTGTGCCTGTCTGCTACTGCTTCTATTCGGAAGTCTGACTCTGTTTGACTGTCTCCGGTCAGAAACAGGGCCAAGCGGCTTCGTCTGCCACCATTTCTAGGTGGATCGGACAAACCGTCTTTCAAGCCTATGCTCTCATGGGGCGGGCGCCTCCCTTTCCGGTTACGGCGCATTCCACCAGGGCAATTAGTGCTTCCTGGGTTTTCCGACATCAAGCGTCGGTTGCACAAGTGTGCAAGGCGGCGACCTGGTCGTCTGTTCATACCTTTTCTAAGTTTTATAGGGTTGATGTGGCTGCATCTCCGGATGCTTCCTTCAGCCGCAAGGTATTGCAGGCCGCTGTTTAACGTGGCAACTCCTCCGTTGAGGAGCTCTGCCTTGTTTGGAGTGAAGTTTTTTGGTTTTTCCATTTATACTGCTCCCATCCCTCTTAGCACTGCTTTGGGACATCCCACACGTTCAGTGATTTAAGAGCCGCCGTGTTGGTCCATGGATGATAAGAGAAAATAGTTTTTTTTGTACTCACCGTATAATCCATTTCTCTGACATCCATGGACAGACACGGCACCCACCCTTCCTTTTTAAGTTTGTACTGCTTTGTTACGAACTGAGGTCTGCTAGCTGCAGGTGGGGAGGGTAATGTCCGGAGGCACCGCCCCCCTGGGCGGGGCTGTTCAGCTCTGGTTTGTTCTAGAATGTTTTAACATTTTTAGTAAAAAAAAATCGCAGTAAGCGTTTGATTGGTTTGCGCAAAAGTTATAGCATCTACAAACTAGGGGATAGAATTAGGTCTTTTTTTTTTTTTTTTACTAGTAATGGTGGCGATTTGCGTTTTTTTATTTATTTATCGTGACTGCGATATTGCGGCGGACATATCGGACACTTTTGACACTATTTTGGGCCATTCACATTTATACAGCGATCAGTGCTATGAAAATGCATTGATTACTGTGTAAATGTGACTGGCAGGGAAGGGGTTAACACTAGGAGCCGATCAAGGGGTTAAATGTGTGTCCTAGGGAGTGATTCTGACTGTAGGGGAAGGGGACTCACAAGGGGAGGAGACCGATCGGTGTTCCTCTGTACTGGGAACACACGTATCGGTCTCCTCTCCTGACAGGACGTGGATCTGTGTGTTTACACACACAGATCCCCGCGGTCCTTCTCTGTTACCAGGCAATCGCGGGTACCCGGCGGACATCGCGGCCGCCGAGCACGAGCATCTGTACCCGAATGACGCGGCGGGTGCGAGCGCATGCCCCCTAGAGGGCCGAGGACGTCATAGGACGCCTGGCCTGAACAAGAGCCGCACCGCCCAGCTGTCATTTGACGGCCGGCGGCAATCGGTTAATGAAAGATTTCTGAGACTTTATGTAAAGTTTTAACTTCTTGCAAGTTCTCTCAGCTGAAGACAAGAAAATCCTGGAATACAAATCAGGTAACACTGTACTTCTCGATACAGTTCTAAAATAAGGGAAATATGCATTTCTGCGACTAGGGGGCTTTGCAGGGGGAAGGCTCCAGTTTACTTTGCTCGTTGGCTCCATCTTGTACCTCCCACAGTTGTCGATTGTTGGAAAACAGTAGATTCTGTCCTCTCAGGATTTTTTTTTTTAAAAGTCTATTTATTGGTTTTTGTATATACATATAACATACATCAATTGGACGTGTCAATCGGACACCATCCATACATGGCCTATATGGCCCAATGCCCTATCTAACAAAGATCAACTAACGTACGCTTCCTTTTTTGTTTTTTTAAAATCACAAACATGTTCCACGTTCCTGCTCCGTGAAGTGGTTTTTGCACAGAGCAGCTCCGATAGTCTTCTTTTCAGGTGATTGACAGCAGTGGGAGGCAATGGGCTCCCCGCTGCTGTCTTAGCCAATGAGTGTGAGTCCCCATACAGCTCAGGCTAATGTGAACATTGCTGGACTGGAGGGGGCTCAGGTAAGGTCTGGGGAAGGGGGGGCTGTTTTTTTACCTTCATGCATAGACTACATGAAGGTAAAAAACCTTCAGCCTTTAAAACTAAGTTGGCCAATTTAGCCCTGGAAGGATTTACCCCCCTTAATGACCAGGTTCTTTTTTGCAATACGGCACTGCGTCGCTTTAACTGGTAATTTCTCAGTCGTGCGGCGCTGTACCCAGACAAAATTGAGTTTCTTTTTCCCCCACAAATAGAGCTTTCTTTTGGTGGTATTTGATCACCTCTGCGGTTTTTTATTTTATTTATATTAAAAAAAAAAAACATTTTGAAAAAAAAAAGCTATTTTTTGCTATAATATCCCCAAAAAAATATAAAATGTAAAACAAATTTCTTCATCAGTTTAGGCCAATATGTATTCTACATATTTTTGGTAAAAAAAATTGCAATAAGCGTATATATTGATTGGTTTGCGCAAAAGTTTTATAGCGTCTACAAAATAGGGGATATATTTATGGCATTTTTATTATTAATTTTTGATTTACTAGTAATGGCAGTGATCAGCTTTTTAGTGGGATTGCGGCGGACAGATTGGACACTTTTGACACTTTTTTTTTTTTGGGACCAGTAACATTAATACAGTGATCAGAGCTAAAAAAAAAACACGGATCACAGTATCAATGACATTGGCAGGGGTTAACACTAGGGGGCGATCAAGGGGCTAAGTGTTCCCTAGGGAGGTGTTTCTAACTGTGGGGGGTGTGGACTGACTGGTTCCTAGTGATCAGGAACAGCAATCTCTACTCCCAGACAATCTCGCTCTACTCCCCTGGCAGAACGAGGATCTGTTTGTTTACATTGGCAGATCCCCGTTCTTGCTCTCTGTGGAGCGATCACGGTTGGCAAGAGGGTAAATTTGTCTGACAAATTTGTTAAGCTTATTTAACCTTTAAATGATTCCTGTTCTCCTCCATCACAGCATAACCGAGATTAACATCTAGAATTTGAATACATTTCCACAGTGCAATTTGCAAATTTGTGCTAATTTTGTGGGAAGTAATATTCTAATAAAAATGCTTGCCAGAGGTCCCCTAAAGACATTAACCAATACTTTATGGAATGAAATGATGAGGCCATAATGAAAGTAGCTTTTCCCTCCAGAGTTCTCATTTCAGAAACACTCTTGCTGCTTTTGTATCATGACAGTGTTTCTTCACCGGCAGCATCTTCAAGTAAGGAAGTGTTGCAAACCACTGCTTTGCAAAAATGGACAATGCCTTCATATGTTGATAAAATAACAACTGAAGATCGTGAGAAATTTGATCAAGCTCTTGCAAGAGCAATATATACTTCTGGATCAGCAGTGTCCGTAACTGAAAATGCATATTGGCAGGAAGCTTTTAAAATATTGCAAGGGAAAGTGGGGTGGTTCTCATGCACAGTTGAAATGTTCTTAACGCATACAGTCCTCGTTCCATTTGCAATTCAAAAAATACAATTTAAAAAAGCAAGTTTAGTTATATGAATAAGCTGTACTTTTATTTTAAGCATAATACTATTATGTAGCATTTCACGTTCCCGGTGTAAAAATGAAACTCAATTTTTAAAACTACTTCACACTGGATTTTTTTTCGAGTGTTCCGAAAAATAAAAAAAAATTTCAGGGGGAAAAAAAAAAAACAAGGAAAAACGTTCTCGCATGGCTTCAAAGTTTTCATTAACTTCCAGAGGGAAGAGTGAGTGGAGTTGAGGACTTTATTAGTGTGTGGCTACTTGCTTTGAAGGTGCAGTGGTGACTCTGCTATATTCTGCAACTGTAATAGGCCTTGTTTACACGGGTGGCAGAAGCGTAGTGACGTCTAGAAGTTTAGAAATTGATATGGGCACCTCCTGAATTTTTTTTTTTTCCCTCTTTCTTTCTTCCTTGTTTTCTTCAGTTGAATGGGTTTTGCATTTAAATATGATGCTGAAACTGTGAGCCAAGCATTTGGCTTGTGGTTGTGGCATGGTCTCATTGGCTTTAAGAGCGAGTTTGACAAGTGGTGCCACCTGTCAAATGTGATCTATGCCTAGTTAAATTTGCTGCAGCCGTTAAAAGCATTGTGGCCACAGCACATGTATGAACCCCCTCAGCTGCCATTGTAGATTTTATGTTTGCGGCTGAAGATGTAAAACTTGGTGTAAAATAAGGCTTAACAGTGAAAGCTGTGCTACACTCCTAACTGTGCTGTCTGGCAGAGGTTTGTGAAGCATTAAAGTGGTTGTAAACCCAATTTTTTTTAAAATAAACTGCAAGAGAAAAAGCATAATATGAGCTAGTATGACTAGCATATTAGCTCATTATGCATTACTTACCTTAGATCGAAGCCGTCCTCGTCTCCCCCTCTGGCCGCAGACATTGCTTTGGAAGGGTACTTCCGGGTATCGCTGCTCCGGCGCGTGCTGATTGGCCGGAGCGACGATGACGTCACCGCGCGGGAGCCGTCAAAGCCGGCATTATCCATTGATAAAACTGGCGGTGACAGTGCGGCAGCGCCGTTGTCTATGGCGTGCATGCGCCGTAGACAACAGTGCATTCTTTTTTGGCAAATATCTCCTAAACCTTTGGCACATTAGGTAGCTCATATACCGTATATACTCGAGTATAAGCCGAGATTTTCAGCCCTTTTTTTGGGCTGAAAGTCGTCCCCCCCCCCCCCCCTCAGCTTATACTCGAGTCAGTGAAATTGAATATTGTAAAATGTACCTGAAGGCTGCGGCGTCCATTGTTTAAAACTCGCGGACTCTTCCTGGTCCCTTCCGTGATGGGTGGAACTGTGTCTGCTGAGAATCGCCTATCACGAACGTTCTCTCATCCTCAGTTTCCCAGCAGACGTCCGTGATTGGCGGAAAATGAACACAGTGTCTGCTGGGATGGGTGAAGATGAGAGAACGTTCGTGATAGACGATTCTCAGCAGGCAGTTCCGCCTATCACGGAAGAGACCAGGAAGAGAGCGCGAGTTTTAAACGATAAACGCCGCAGCCTTCAGGTACAATTTTACAATGTTCAATTATAATTCTAGGGAAACGGTGAGGATGGGCACAGGTGAGGATGGGCACAGGTGAGGATGGGCACAGGTGAGGATGGGCACAGCAAAGTGGCAATGGGCTTAGTGAAGTTGCAATGGGTGGGCATTGTTGACCCTCGGCTTTTACTCGAGTCAGTAAGTTTTTTTTCCCAGGTTTTTGTGGTAACATTAGGTACCTCGGCTTATACTCGGGTCGGCTTATACTCGAGTATA
Organism: Rana muscosa; assembly: GCA_029206835.1. Taxonomy (NCBI): domain Eukaryota; kingdom Metazoa; phylum Chordata; class Amphibia; order Anura; family Ranidae; genus Rana; species Rana muscosa. The sequence goes on from CM055122.1 coordinate 548,425,152, forward strand.
TACGGTATGTTAAGATTGTGTATTTTAGCTGTGTTTAATCTTTTGAAGAATTTTTCATGTACTTCTTTTTTTTTTTTTTTTTAGGGTCCAGCCATCCTAAGTAGAGCTGTGTTCTCCAAATGCTTCTGTGAAGTTCTTTTGAACAGCAGCAATCCGGTACCATGGGATTTGAGCGGGAATCTGACCTCCCATGTTAGCCTGGGAGAGGAGGCTGAGAAAACTCACCAACTACAAGTGATCAACGCAACACTTTGGACAAATATGGCAGTTTCGTCTGTGGCAAGCTTTAGGTCCATCTTTGTTTTATTTACTAATTTTAAAGCCCTGTTTTAAAATACTTGGGCAACATAAATTGTGTAAAAGTCTAATGGCATCCAAATCACACACGCACACAATTGCGCACGCACACACACAATTTTTATAGTTTACCCCCAACAAATACACAGCATCAATTGACTAGGGCCTAAGTTGTCACAGCTTGAGATGGTGCATATCCTTGGTCATCTTGCAGTTTGAGTAAAACCAAGGATAGATAAAACACCTAGCTGGTGTCCTTGGGTGATGAATGTGCCTACAAATGTCTGAAATTTTCCTTTTGTGGAATTTTTGTTCTGTTTATTGACTATTCTAAACTGCCCTGTAGGCGAAAAAAGAACCATGGGTAACAAGCGTGGGTGCCATTCTTCCCCCTGCCTCCCTTTTGCGGGAGGATGAGGTGTTGGAGGAACATCCTTAAAAAGAGGTGGAAGCTTTTGATCAAAAATCTTCTGTTGACTTGTCCTATCCGGGAATAGTCTCAGGGCCGTCCCCAAGCTGTCGCAGACAGATGACCATATCGGCCTTCCTTGGAGACATGGTGCAAACTAGCTTGAAGTTGCTACTTTCAGGGGCCTCTTCTAAAGTCACTGCATTTTGGTCCTCATGGCTGCCTAAACATCCCAAATCCTTTCCTGTGCACCCTCGCCTGCAGAAAGTGTATGCTGATTTAGGCTCAACCAAAGAAGGTGTTTTCACCTTTTTTAAACATTTTGCTCCGCAGTACCCAGTGGATAAAAATTCTTGAAAAAATGGGATTATCCAACTGTTCATTTGGCCATTTCCTATTTGAATAAAACCCTCATGGTGCCAGTGGATTAGGTCCCACAGTTTTTACAAATGGACTCCGCTACAGTGCATACCGAAGCCTTATTTCACAATGGGTTAAATTGATTATTTTCCCTTAAAATTCTACAAACAATACCCCATAATGACAACATGAAAGAAGTTTGTTTCAAATCTTTGCAAATTTATTAAAATTAGTAACGAAAAAAATCACTTGTACATATAAGTATTCATTTGCTAAATACTTTGTTGAAGCACCTTTGGCACCAATTGCAGCCTCAAGTCTTTTTGAATATGATGCTCCAAGCTTGGTACACCTGTTTTTGGACCGTTTCTTCCATTCTTCTTTGCAGGACCTCTCAAGCTCCATCAGGTTGCATGGGGAGCATTGATGCACAGCCATTTACAGATCTCCCCAGAGATGTTCAGTCAGGTTTAAGTCTGGGCCACTCAGACATTTGCAGAGTTGTCCTGTAGCCACGCCTTAGTTTTCTTGACTGTGTGTTTGGGGATGTTGTCCTGCTGGAAGATGAACCTTTGCCCCAGTCTGAGGTCCAGAGCACTCTGGAGCAGGTTTTCATTAAGGATATCTGTCCATTGCTGCATTCATCTTTCCCTCAATCCTGACTAGTCTCCCAGTTCCTGGCACTGAAAATCTTCCCCACAGCATGATGCTGCCACCACTATGTTTCACTGTAGGGCCATAGTATTGGCCAGGTGATGAGCAGTGCCTGGTTTCCTCCAGACATGGTGCTTGCCATTCAGGACAAAGAGTTCAATCTTTGTTTCACCAGACCAGATCGTTTTCTTTCTCATGGTCTGAGAGTCCTTCAGGTGCCTTTTGGCAAACACCAGGCAGGCGTCATGTGCTTTTTACTGAGGAGCGGCTTCCGTCTGGCCACTCTACCATACAGCCCTGATTGGTGGAGTGCTGCAGGGATAGATGGTGGTTCTTGTGTGGAAGGTTCTCTCTCTACAGAGGAGCACTGGAGCTTTGTCAGGGTTCTTGGTCACCTCCCTGACTAAGGCCCTTCTCTCTTGATCGCTCAGTTTGGCCATGTGACGTGCTTTAGGAAGAGCCCTGGTGGTTACAAACTTCCATGTACGGATGATGGAGGCCACTGTGCTCATTGGGATCTTAAATGCTGCAGTAATGTTTCTCTACCCTTCCCCAGATCTGTGCCTTGATACTACAATCCTGTCTCGGAGGTCTACAGACGATGCCTTGGACTTTATGGCATGGTTTATGCTCTGAAAAGCACGTTTACCTGTGGGACCTTATATAGACAGGTGTGTGCCTTTCCAAATTATGTCCACTCAACTGAATTGGCCACAGAAGTTGTAGAAATATCTCAAAGATGATCAGTGAAATCAGGATGCTCAATTGTGAGTGTGATGGCAAAGGCTGTGGATTCTTATGTAAATGTGTTGTCATTAAGAGATATTGTTTGTAGAATTTTGAGGAAAATAATGAATTTATTCCATTTTGGAAAAAGGCTTTAACATAAAATGTGGAAAAGGTGAAGCGCTGTGAATACTTTCCAGATGCACTGTATATAGTCCTCAAAGTTGGTTCATTCCAGAGAATTGGACTTGGAGAATTCTGCAGTCTGGTACTTCCCGGAAGATTTCCAGAGAGCCTTGAGTTTCTAAATATATTCCTTTGAATACAGGCAGCTTTCCTAATTGGGCACCGTGTCTGTCCACATGAGAAAAATCCTGTCTCACATGCTGGTCAACAGAACTTCTCTGAAAGAAACTCGAGAAGTTGCTGTCTGAGGATGGGCACTTATTTGGACCATCTGTAGATGCCTTCATCTAGAAGGTGATTGTAGGGGTAAGCATGTTCTTCTGAAGGCTGCAAAAGTGACTGGTCACTTCAGAATCCAACACGTTTGGAAGTAGCAAGCTTTGGGCTATAAGCAGAGGCCTACACCCCAGTTCTGTAAGAAGAACTAAACTCCCAAGTCCTCTAGGTCCAGAAACCGGCTCTCTTCACAATGTCGGGGCGCCCTTATTTGTGTGGTTGGGGAGAAAGTCTATTGGCCTTTGCGGCTGTCTGGACTCCAACCCAAACATTCCTTAAGCTCTGCTCCAGGCTGCGGTGTGCAATTTTAAATTTGTTTTAATCGAAACCTGGTACAGCTCTCCATGGACTCGTCTTGTCCAACCATCAACTGGATAAGAAGAAAGGATGGACGCGCATACCAAAAGCTGCTCCATTTCAAATATGACAGACTTCAACTTCGTCCCCTCCCAAACCATGCCCGCTAACGCATTTCAGCCATCATGTATTTAATCATAGAGCCACTTTTGTTGCGCGCTCTTCCATCCTTCTTATACAATTGTCTGGACTCAGTCACAGACTTGGGTCTGCAGTGTGGTGTCAAGAGGTTACAAGTTGGAGTTTCACTGCTTTCCCCCTCCATGCTATGCACTCAAGTGTCTCTTTAGAGCCACAAGAGCAGTTTTCTTTGCAGCTCTGGAAAGGCTAATTTCCTGGGGGTGGGTCATCATATTAAAGGGGGATAGATCTCACAGCTTCTATTCCAGCCTATTTAGGGTTTCCAAGCCAAAACTGCAACAACCTGCCCTTTCTGGACCTCAAGGGTTTCAAGTTGCTGAAGGTACAACAATTCCAGATAGTGTCTACCCGGTCAGTTATTACTTTCTTTCGTCAGGGGCCTTTCAGGTGTCCGTGGATATCGAGGTTGTCCACGCCCTCATTTTCCAGCCTCACCAACAGTTTCTGCAATTTGCAATAGAGGATCATCGATAATCAGTACTGATTTATGGCATTGCTTTTTGGCCTGTCCACAGCCTAAGAGCGTTTGCCAAGGCGTTTCCTTTGATTCTGGGGATGTGAAGAACCTGGGGTATCCCCATAGTTGGGTACCTGTATGACTTGTTTCCCAGGAAGCACTCAACTCAGAAGTTGTAGTCAAATGTCCAACAAGACAGTACAGGGTCTGAAAAGTTTTTTGGTTTGTTGCTGAACATTCAGAAGTCAGCCTCGGTTCTGACACAACCTCTAAAATATTTTTACTTAGTCCTTAACCTGTCAGATAAAAGTACTGCTACAACAGGATTATTGCCGGTCTCGTCTAGCCAAGATGGAGTCCCCAAAGAAGATGAAAAGTCCTAGATTTTGGGCATGCATGAGGTGGTTATGGAAGATGTTGGCTGCCTTCAATGCGTTTCCTTATGCCCGGTTTCACCCTAAGCAGTATCTGCTGAATACTGGGCAATCTTCCATCCAATGATTTTAAAGGTTTTGAGGATAGATGTTGGCCTCTTGTAATTAAGAGGAGTTCTGGAGAACCTCATGGTTCAGGAAACGTCATCCTTGAGCTTTAGCAGCTGAATCTGGGAGAATGGGCCCTCCACTCTGAGTTGTTTGTAGAGATTTGTCTTTGGTGGGATATACCTGATGGGGGATCTCTTGGCTTCCAGATTTATTAGCAAACTGCACAAGTTTGAGTCCCTGACCAGGGAGTTTCAGGCATTTGCAGTGGATGCATTAGTGAGTACTTGAAATAAGTTTTCTCTGATCACTGCCTTCCCTCCACTGCAACCTCTTCCTCACCTGTTGGGTTGGATAAGGGTGGAGGGCATCACGGTAATTCTGATTGCATCTGCTTGGCCAAAAACAATATGGTATGTGGACATGGTAAATCTTTTCGCAGAGGTGGTGTGAGCCCTTAGTTCGCCAAAATTTGCTATCATAAGGTCCAATCTTTTGTCCTATTTTTCTGTCACAGACTTTGAAGGCATATGACTGTTGAAGTCCAAGTCCTAAGGGAAAGAGCTGTTTGACTGTATAATCCCTACCCTCCTCGAGGCAAGAAAGTTGACCATCAAACATGGAATGCTCTCATGTTTTGTCCACGAGAGTATGTTGTGGGTCACATTTTAGCTTTTTTCCAATCTGGCATAAAGATTTCTCGTGCATCAAGGGGCTGAGATTTCCTATGCCATCTTGTTTCAGAGGCCTATTTCATCTTTTTCCTTTTGTAAAGCCTTTGTTTAGGCTCCACCCGGTTGTTCCACCTGTGTGCCCCTTTTTGTCTTTGTAGGAATTTAATCTCGTCAGTTTTACAGCCTACTTCTTTTGAGCCTCTTCAAGAGATTCCCCTGCCACTCAGTACACGCAAGGTTGCCTTTTTCGTTGTCATTACTTCACCTTTCAGGGTCTCTAAATTGGCTTCACTTGACTAGAAGTTACTGGTCCTTCAGGATGTGGTGGTGTTGAGGGCCTCGGTCCCTCTTTAATTTTTAACAACTTAAAGACCACCCCATTGCAGTTTTTCTGCTACAGGGCGGCTCTCCTGTGCAGAATCGCCTATATATACGTGATTCTGCACTTCTGCCTGCAGGGGGCGCGCGGCTTCTGAAGTCATGCTGTAAGTTGCTGATCGCCGCCATTACTAGTATACAAAAAAGTAAATATAAATAAAATATAAACAGTGAAAATATTTTGCTATCCGTAAGTGAAGAGCGAGTAGCAGCTAGCACAGTCTGTTGATAGCAAACAAAAGTAATAAAAGTCCAAAAATGCAGCGCTACAGTGAAATAACAAAGTCCAAAAATTGAAAATCAATCAACATTGGATAGATGTAGAAATTATGTAAAACCGCCACCAAGCTTCAGTGTGCAAAAAAAGGATGCTTACAATCTGCTTACCAGAAAGTGGAAAACAGGCAATAAAATCATATGGTGTAGAGGGTCAAACGTTGAAAGAAGAACACTTCAAATCAGATGGATCAATCATAAGGAAGACCAACATCACTGGTATCAAGGCAAATTCCAGAGCTCAGAAGTTGGATGTGGATACTATGCAAATCAATTCCGCGGCTCTCAGCGTGCTTGCATCGGCCAGCCTGGCCGATGCACGCATTCTGAGAACCGCTGAATTGTTTTTTAATGCCTTGATGTTATCTGCACACTTGTAAGTAGACTACAATAAATTAGGGCTGTTACTGATTAAAATTTTTGTGTTCGATTAATCGTTTATTTTTTATTTTTAGCGATTAATCGACTAATTTCGATTTAATCATAACGCACATACAGATCCAACTACTTTTAGCTGATCTCCTTGCAGGCCGATTCCCAGTGCAGCTACCAACCACTGGAAAAATGGATAGCAGGATACAAAAAACACACAAAGGCAGCGCTCGATGGGAATAGCATTAAAACTTTTATAGTCTTCAAGTAGGTAACAAAATAAATATTGCACTGGAGATAAAATCAATGTAGATACAAACTGTAAAAATGGTGCGAGGAATACCAAACGGTAGCAAAAGCAGTCATAAAAACATGTAGCCAAGTATGATACTGGTATAAAAATGTGTACAACGATACCACTGCTGAATCCAGATGAGGAGGGGTTAACATCAGTCCGTCGGCATGTAGATGTCCCGTGAAGGGAACTATCACAACTCCCAGTGGATGGCTGTAGAATCCCAGGTTGATAGAGGGAAGTGATAGAGGGAAGTGTAACGGCCATTGCGTGTGGCAGATAGTAAGGTCCCGCCAGCATGCAGATATGAAGGCACAGAAAAGGAGCCCTTCAGATGGACAGGGCAAGCCCAAAGAATTTTGATCGATCAAAACAATTAATCAATTAATCGAGGAATTATGTTAATTTCCACAGCCCTACAATAAATGCTTGTTTTTTTACCTTACGGGCTTCACTATGCTGCCTTTTTTTTTTTTCTTCATATGGGGTAAAACTTCTGGCTGAGATTTGCATAGTATCCACATCCAACTTCTGAGCTCTGGAAATTGCCTTGAATACCAGTGATGTTGGTCTACCTTATGATTGATGCATTTGATTTGGAGTGTTCTTCTTTCAACGTTTGACCCTCTACATCATATGATTTTATTGCCTGTTATTTTCCACTTTCTGGTAAGCAGATTGTAAGCACGTTGGTGTGGTGTGCCTTACATCCTTTTTTTGCACACTGAAGCTTGGTGGCAGGTTTACATAATTTCTACATCTATCCAATGTTGATTGATTTTCAATTTTTGGACTTTTTGTTATTTCACTGTAGCTCTCCATTTTTGGACATTTAAATATAAATAAAAGTTCCATAAGTATATGCCATAGTAACACTGCCGTTTTTTGCAAATGGCCTGGTCATGAAGAGGATAAGTCTTCCGGAGGTCAAGTGGTTAACAACCTACGGTGTTTTTTTGTTTTTCTTTGGTGTGTTTTTTTTTTTCCCATTTCAACTGACATTTTGTTGCCTTCCTTTTTGTCCTAATCCTAAGCATCTGAAGGAGCAGGTGCTTCACTCTTTGGTATTTCAAGTCTTTTGGATTGATCAAACGTCTACACCTTGGTTTTGACAGTTCCCTGTCTGTTGTTCTGGAATGTCCTTACAAGGATCAAGCTGCTTCCCTATTCACGATTTCTAGGTGGATTTGTCTTATTTTTCAGGGGCAAGATCCCTCTTTTCTCAGTCAAACCCCATTCCAGTTGGAGTTATCAGTGTTTGCTGAGCAATTCAGCATCAATCTTTTTTTTTTTTTTTTGGCGTGTAATGCTTCTTCCTAGTCCCTATGCACATTCACTAGGTTCTGCCAGGTAGATATTTACATCTCTCAACTCCAATTTTGGGCAAAAGGTCTTACATGTGGCCCTGTAGTGGGGTTGCCCTATTTATTTTGTTGGGTATGGGTGTGTTGCAATGTTGCTCACTCCTCATGTTCAATGTTTTGGCACATTTCAAGTAATTATGAATCATTTTGGCCTTTGCTTTTATCTGTAAAATCTTTTTCTTGACCTACATCACAGGGATACAACCCCTCCTTGTTTGTTTCTCATTACCGTACTTGCTACAAAACTGAGGCTTAGCTGGGCAAGGAGTGGTTATGCCGAGGTTAGAGATTTCTGCTTTTTTTTTTTTTTTTTTTGTTTTGTTTTCCATCCCATTCACGTGAAGTCATGAATATGAAGTGTTCAAGAATAGGATTTTTATTTACCTGTAAAATCTTAATATTTACTAAACCGGATTGTTTTGAAACTGAATACACTTTAAAGCATCACTAAAGGCAAAACCTGACCGATTAAATGCCTGTCAGGTTTTTATTCCTGTTTACTGTCTTTACCGAGAGTGAAAGTAAATGAAAATACCAAATTTTAGGCTGTCACTGGAGCAGGAAACATGGCAAAAATAGACATAAGCCTCACTCTATCTAAAATGGGGGGGGGGGGGGGTGGGGGAATGGTTTTGTTATACCTTAATGGGTTGTCTGTTTTAAAGCGGTAATCTGACAAGACAGAGAATGTAGTTGATCAAAGATCACAACAAAGTCTAAAATTAGTTACTCTTTCGTCCATGGACCGACACAGCTTCTCTATTGACAAAGTGGGTATTATCCGTTAATTAGGAGTGACTAGGCAGAAAAACTTGTAAAAAGTGTTGCATCACACCTTCTACAGTACCGCCCAGGGGGCGGACCCTCTGGGTATACCCTCTGTCTGCATCTTCGCAGATCAGTTTTTTTCTGTCTAGCAAGGAGTAGGACATGGCTCCCTTCGGGCCCATTGGTCCGGGGGAAAAAAGATAGATATATATATATATATATATCTATTTTTTTATTTATTTATTTTGCTACATTTCTTGTTTCCTGCGATCTTCGATCAACTGCCGACTGGGTGACAGGCTGGATCCTCGATCCTTGTAGTCGCCCCAGTTTCGGCCATCGAGCGTGTGCCGACCCTAGCTACGCGCTGGGTTTTCCACGACATGCCCGTCGCTCCACGGGTGGCCGGTGAGCTTACGCTCCAGGGCCTGCATCGGACCGCTCAGCTTCGGCTGACCTTACGGCCGAGTCGCAGCAGCCTGGCCGGTGAGCTTACGCTCCAAGGCTTGCATCGGACCGCTCAGCTTCGGCTGACCTTACGGCCGAGTCGCAGCAGCCTGTCTGGTGAGCGTCATGCTCCAGGGCATACATATGATCGTCCCTTCTGGGTCCAATCACAGCATGCCTGGCCAACAGTCACCTTCCGTGCGCGGACGATGATCTGTTTGGAATGTCTTCCAGCAGAATACATGCAGGATAGGTAAGTAAAACTCCCCTGCCTCGGCTGGGTGATTTAGCTGGACGTTCCTGGAGAGATCAAGTAAGTGGTTGTGGCCCCTTTCTTCCCTCTGTCCCTGCCTTTCCCTCCTCCCTGGGCTTCTAGCTAAAGGTTGCTGGGTGCTGGGGGTCACCTAGGGGGTCCCACTGGAGCGGGGCTGGCTGTAACTAACATTTAAAAGAAATGTCATTTTTTCTTACCTGTGTTTGTGTCCTTCCTCCTCCATGCTGTCGGCGGCCATTTTGAGGTGGTCCATGCCAAGTTTGGCCTCTTGTGACTGCCCGGCGGCCATCTTCCTGTGGTTCGACCACACCCACTGGTCCCTATCAGCTGATCGGCGGCCATGTTTGTCCACCCTGTATGCAGATATTGCCGTTCGGCGGCCATCTTTTTGTGGGCTATGGCTGCTTGACCTCTATCTTCTGTTGGCGGCCATTTTCTTAGAGCCCACATTATCTTCCATACAGACGTTTTTGGCAACCATTTTGCGTGAGCCTCCGGCCTCTAGGGTGCATTACACTGGCGCGAAAATTCACACAGTAAGTGCTGATAAAAGAAGCAGACTGACACAGCAGCAAGGGGACAGCATCACAGGCGCAGCATAGCAGTACCTATCCAGGGTGGTGAGTCCTCTGGGTGACCCGGCCTCTCTGCAGCACAGGAGGGTGGCCTATTGATATCTTGCCTGGAGCCCTGTGAGTGTCAGCGTGTGGTCAGCATGGCATCTGAGCCAGATGTCTTCTCCCCTGAAACACCAGATTTAGCAGCTGGTGCCCCTGAGGTGTCTATGAACGCTATGACTGCAATCCTAGAGGCGTTTGCTGCCAGGGTGGAAGCAGCACACGGGAATACAGGGGGTAGTAAACGCCCCATCCCCTGCAAGCTTCTGGGGATAATTCTGGTGCAGAACCAGGTCCAGCTACGGCTCGGGGCCCAGATTCTGATGCATCAGAGACTGCAGACCGTGACCGGACAGTGAGAATGACTCAAAGTCCAGGTCAGTACGCGAGACGGCTTTGGTATCTGACCTTATTACTGCAGTGCGGGATATGCTAAAATTGGAAAATACTGCAGAAGCAGCAGAGACTCCGGTCCACTTGGGTTTCATAGACCTGCCCGCACTGCTAAGGTGTTCCCTTGTGTGTCTTTTGATAAACTCTTATACAAGGAATGGGAGAACGCACTGAGGGTCTTTACAGCCCCAAAGAGGTTTGCGGTACGGTACCCCTTTTGAGGAGAGTTTTCTGAAGAAATGGACCTCTCCCCCCTATAGTGGACCCTCCGGTGTCCAGACTTGATAGAGCCACCACAATTCCTGTAGAAGGGGCTCCTGTTTTCAAGGACCCTGTGGATAAGAAGGCTGAAGCACTCGCTTGCTACCTATACTCAGTGGTAGGCTCGGCAGTACGCCCGGCATTGGCGGGGGCCCTAGTGTCTCACACACTTACTGAATGGGCAAGATTGCTACTCCAGGGGTTAAGGAGCGAGATGCTCCTCCTGATGAGATAACATTGGCCGACCTGTTGGTCCAGGGCCTTAGGTTTGTCTGCGAGTCAGACATGAATACTATTCCCCTGCTGTCTAAAACTTTTGGTTTATGCAGTAGCAATACGCCGCCTGATCTGGCTAAAAGGCTGGTCTGCGGACCAGACTTCCAAGAAAGCCCTGTTGGATCTGCCTTTTAAGGGCGACAGACTTTTTGGGGCTTCTCTGGATGACATCATCAAGGATGCCACAGGAAGTAAAAGCACTTTGCTTCCCCAAATTAGCAAGGGTAAGGGGCCACGCCAAGGGCAAGGGCCCTCCTTTACTGCACGCAAGTGTTTTTTTTCGTCCCCCTAGGGCGACAGGGAAAAGACCCCAGGCCGATAAAGTGCCTGCCCAAGGACAAAAGCGTCCCTGGTCCCGCATACCCAATAAGCCTGCGGACAAATTTGCGTCCGCATGAAGGTCCACCCCCACCCAGCTCTCGGGTGGGGAGACGTCTTCGCAAATTCGCGACTCAGTGGACAGCACTAATCTCCGACAGGTGGGTTTACAAAGTAATCTCCTCAGGCTACAAGATAGAGTTTCTCTCTTGTCCACCGGACAGATTCAACACCTCCAATCTCCAGCTACTACCGACCCGCCGGGAGGCCCTGTATGGGGCGGTCCAGGGTCTACTGGAACGCGGGGTAGTTATTCCAGTTCCAGAACTGGAACGGGGTTTTTACTCAAATCTGTTCATTGTGCCGAAGAAGGAGGGGGTTCGTCCAAGCTTGGATCTCAGAGCCCTCAATTGCTTTGTGAAGGTACAAAGTTTTCGGATGGAGTCGGTTCGATCTGTAGTCACGGCTCTCCATCCGGGGGACTTTCTGGCCTCCTTGGACATCAAGGACGCATACCTGCATGTCCCCATATACTCCAGACACCAGAGGTTTCTGCGATTTGCTATCGGGAAGGACCACTACCAGTTTGTGGCCCTCCCGTTGGGCCTTGCCTCAGCACCCAGGACGTTCACCAAGGTGCTCGCTCCGATTCTGGCACTTCTAAGACAGCGGGGTATCGCTATCACAGGCTACTTATACGACCTTCTGCTGAAGGCCACTTCAAGCTCAGAATTAGAGGTAAGCGTGTCCATTACCTGTCAGACTCTTCGAGACTGTGGTTGGATACTAAACACGCAAAAGTCAGTATTGGTGCCCACTCAACGCCTAGGGTACCTGGGGTTGATTCTGGATTCTTCACAGGCAAAGGTATTCCTCCCTGTGGAGAAGTTGCAGACCCTCCGGGCTGCAGTACGGCAGCTGACTTCCAGGAATTGGTCGTCACTCCGTTTTTTGCATGCGAGTGTTGGGCCTCAGGGTAGCCTCCTTCGAGGCGGTTCCATATGCTCAATACCACACTCGAGTGTTACAGAAGGAAGTTCTGTCCAGATGGAATAGATGTCCATCATCTCTGGATTATCAAATCCGAGTGAGCCACATAGTCAGGAGATCCCTGGTATGGTGGCTGACAGCACCTGCTCTAATGGCCGGGAAGTCATTTCTTCCGGTTTACTGGATAGTGATCACGACGGACGCCAGCCTTACAGGTTGGGGGGGAGTCTGGGGTGTTCAGTCGGCGCAAGGTCGCTGGACCCCAGAGGAAGCCCTCCTGCCGATCAATGTCCTGGTAATCCGGGCGATCAGGCTGTGCCTCTTCAAATGGTCTCAGAGGCTGCAAGGGCGTCCAGTCAGGATCCAGTCAGACAACGCCACAGCAGTGGCATATGTCAATCATCAAGGAGGAACAAGAAGCTCAGCTGCAGCATCGGAGATCGCTCGCATCCTGAAGTGGGCAGAGAGGAGCGTACCGGCACTGTCGGCCGTGTACATTCTGGGTGTGGAAAACTGGCAGGCGGACTACCTGAGCCGCCAGATGCTGGACCAGGGAGAATGGTCCTTACACCCGGAGGTGTTCCAACTCCTCTGCCAAAGATGGGGCACACCAGACGTAGATCTTCTGGCTTCCCGACTCAATCGGAAGGTATTGAGGTTTGTGGCCCGGTCAAGAGACCCATGGGCAGACGCAACGGACGCGTTGGTAGCATCGTGGGGTCAGTATCGGCTAATCTATGCCTTCCCTCCCTTAAGGCTTCTTCCTCTTCTGCTCCGCAGAGGGAATTCCAATGATCCTAATCGCTCCAGATTGGCCTCAGCGTCCTTGGTACGCCGATCTAGTACGTCTGGTAGCAGACGTCCCCTGGCGCCTACCACTACGGAAGGACCTGCTATCGCAAGGTCCCATATTCCATCCTGCTTTACAGTCATTGGCTTTAACGGCATGGCTGTTGAGAACCAGGTACTGAGAGACCGGGGCCTGTCAGACTCAGTAATCTCTACTATGAGAAGTGCTCGAAAACCGTCCTCTAGGAAGGTCTATCACCGCACTTGGAGGGCCTACATCTCCATGTGTGAGGAAATGAAATGGCATCCGCGTACCTATTTGGTTTCCAGAATCCTGCTGTTTTTACAGCATGGGGTGGACCAAGGGCTTGCCCTAAGTACGATTTAAGGGTCAGATATCTGCCCTGGCTGTCTTTTTTCAGCGACCCCTGGCGACTCACTCTCTCGTGAGTACATTTGTGCAGGGGGTCCGACATGTGGCCCCTCCGGTCCGTCCCCCGTTATTTCCGTGGGACTTGAACCTGGTCCTCTCGGTGCTTCAGAAGGCACCGTTTGAGAATATTAGAGATATTCCCCTGTTGACACTTTCTCAGAAAGTGGTCTTTTTGGTGGCTGTTACGTCAGTTAGACGAGTCTCTGAGCTGGCAGCCTTGTCCTGCAAGGCTCCCTATTTGATTTTCCACAAGGATAAGGTGGTGGTGCTGCGGCCGCAGCCTTCCTTTCTTCCGAAAGTCATTTCGGCTTTTCATCTCAACGAAGACATTGTACTTCCATCCTTGTGTCCTCAGCCGTCGAATCCTAAGGAGTCGGCGTTGCATTCCTTGGACGTTGTCCGAGCTTTGAGAGTATACCTATCTGCTACTTCCCTGTTCCGGAAGTCAGACTCACTGTTTGTTTCGGTGGCTGGTCCCAAGAAGGGCCAAGCAGTCTCATCGGCCACCATCTCTAGGTGGATCCGACAGATAGTAATCCAGGCTTACGCCTTAAAGGGTCAGGCGCCCCCCTTTCCTGTCACGGCGCATTTGACCAGGGCAATAGGTGCCTCTTGGGCTTTCCGACATCAAGCGTCTGTTTCCCAACTATGTAAAGCGGCGACTTGGTCGTCCGCTCACACTTTCACAAAATTCTACAAAATTGATGTAGGTGCATCTTCGGATGTATCTTTTGGCCGCAAGGTTTTGCAAGCGGCTGTTTAGAGTTGCAACTCCTCTGCTGTTTTGTGTTTGGGGTGAAGTTTATTTTTATGCTGTTACCACCCCTCGTTTTTTCTCTGAAACTGCTTTGGGACGTCCCACTTTGTCAATAGAGAAGCTGTGTCGGTCCATGGACGAAAGAGTAGATAGGATTTTTTACTCACCGTAAAATCCTTTTCTCTGAGTCCATGGACCGACACAGCACCCACCCCTCCTTTTAAGTTTGTACTGCTTTTTGACGAACTGATCTGCGAAGATGCAGACTGAGAGGGTATACCCAGAGGGTCCGCCCCCTGGGCGGTACTGTAGAAGGTGTGATGCAACACTTTTTACAAGTTTTTCTGCCTAGTCACTCCTAATTAACGGATAATACCCACTTTGTCAATAGAGAAGCTGTGTCGGTCCATGGACTCAGAGAAAAGGATTTTACGGTGAGTAAAAAATCCTATTTTTTTTCTCTTACCGTCCATGGACTGACGCAGCATCTTCAATCTTGACAAAGTGGGTTATGTTCCTGCTCATAGAAGAAGACTAGGCAGAATGTTAGATGTTTTAACATACATTCCATTACCAGAGCTGAACAGCCCCACCCAGGGGGCGGTCCCTCCGAACCTAACCTACCTGCAGCCAGCAGCCTCTGTTTTTTCTGCCTAGCAGAGGAGAGGACGTGGTTCTCTTCGGAGCCAGTCTCTTGAAGGAATATTTTATTATTTTTTGAACTTTTATTATTTTATTTTTGTGATTCTTCTATCAACTGTCGGCTGGGAAACAGGTTGGGTAGTTGCTATCCTCGTAGTCTTCCCAGTCCGACCATCGAGCGTGCTGATCCTCGCTCTGCGTGATATCAGTCCACGACATACCCCATGGCGCCAGGGGTGGCCGGTGAGCTTTTTGCTCCAGGGTCCACCTACGACAACAGTTTTGCTGTATCTTTCACGGTGGACCGGGCCGACAGCTACTCAGTACTGCACTGTGATAGACCTGTCAGGAACACACCAGTGGGTCCTAGCTGGACGGGTAAGTACTGTTCCCGTGCCTCAGCAGGTGAGTACATGCTGTGTGTTCCTATGGTAGGGGGGGTTTTCCCTGTCTCATTAAGGTGTGGAGTGCTTTCTGTGTCAGCCTGGGCCTTGCGCGCCTTTCGGCGCCATGTTTTTACTATGCTTCAATTTGCATTGTAAACCGCATTGGCGGCCATCTTGCTGTGGCCGCGCTGTGGCACACTTGCAATTGCGGCGGGCATTTTCTTGAAGTCGCGCACTCTTTTGTGCTGCTTTGGCCTCCATCGCTGACTGGAACGGCACAATTCTCCTCAGTCTCCTCACTGTTCATTCGTGCTGAGGAGCAGGACGCAGGCAGCGGAACGGAGTGGTCCTAGGTGGGTTGGTGAGTCCCCTGGGTAACCCCCCACAGTCAGTGCAGCCGGAGGGTGGACTTTTTCTCTCATTTATTGACAAAGTCTCGGAGGGTGGTGGTATCATGGAGTCAGTGTCACCTGTTTCCCCATTCATGTCAGAAGCAACTGGCAGTGCTACTGCACCTGCGGTCCCTAGGGACCAGTTGTCGGCAGTCCTGGAATCATTTGTTGCCAGGATGGAAGCGGTGTGCGAGCGCAAGGAGGCTATAAAGCGCTCTCTCCCCCCACCATCTCCAGGGGATTGCTCTGATTCAGATATGGGCATTGCTGTGGCACAGAACCCTAGCTCTGAATTTTTGGATATTTTTGACCAGGACATTCCTTGTGAGGAAGACTCCTTATCTGGGTCAGTACATGACAGGACACTTGTTAGTGAACTCATTGATGCTGAGGGACACTCAAGCTGGATGCTTTGGCTGAGGAGCCCGTGGTGTAGTCAGTCTCCTTTTTTGGTTCTTTTCAAGCTAATCCTTCCCTATACACCTTTTTTTGACAGATTCATAGACCAGGTTTGGGACAAACCGCAGAAGACCTTTTGCGGTCTCGCAGCGTCTGGCGGTTAGGTACTCTTTGAGGACAGCCTGATTAAAAATGGGCCTCTCCTCCGGTGGTCGACCGCCCGGTTGAATAAAGCCACAACTCTCCTGGTTGAGGGGACTCCTGCTTTTAAGGACCCTACTGATAGGTCGGAAGTGGTGAGCAGAGCCATGTTCACCATGCTGGGATCCGCGCTGCGTCCTCTTGTAGCGGCGACCCTGGTGTCTCAGACACTCACGAAATGGGTGAAGATTATGCACCAGACTGTGCAGGAGCATAAACTTCCTATGGAATGCAT
Organism: Rana muscosa; assembly: GCA_029206835.1. Taxonomy (NCBI): domain Eukaryota; kingdom Metazoa; phylum Chordata; class Amphibia; order Anura; family Ranidae; genus Rana; species Rana muscosa. Next base: position 548,441,434 of record CM055122.1, read on the forward strand.
TACACTGGCAGACCAAATGGTACAGGGCCTGGTGTATGTGTGCGATGTCACTATGGACGTTGCCCCCCTTATTTCTAGGGCCTCAGTGTCTCCGGTGGTTTTGCGTCGCCTAATCTGGTTAAAATTCTGGTCTGCTGACCTGGCCTCTAAGAAGCTCCTGACGGATTTGCCTTTCAAGGGCGGAAGGCTATTTGGTGCTTCCCTGGATGACATTTTTAAAAAGCGAAGGAGCCGTGCCGTAAGCCGGGTCCTTCCTTTGCCACTCGGAAGAGGTTTTTTCATCCGATCCCGTGGAAAATTTCTCCCGAACTGACAAGGGTGCGGCTGGGGGACAGAAGTGTCCCTGGGTGCGTAAGCTGAACAAGCAGACAAGCAAGCCCGCCACCGCATGAAGTTTTGCCCCCGCCCGACTCTGGGGTGGGGGGGACGACTTCGCAGGTTCACGGATCGGTGGACCTCCCGGATCTGTGAGCGGTGGGTATGTGAGGTGGTCACCTCGGGGTACAGGATAGAGTTCCTTTCCTGGCCACCAGAGACAGATTCTTTACCTCAGATCTCTCTCTCCTTCCGGCGTGTCGGGCTGCCCTATTAGGGGCAGTGCAGGACTTGCTGAGGTGCAGAGTAATTGTGCCGGTACCGTCAAAGGAGAGGTTTCAGGGATTTTATTCGAATCGGTTTGTGGTCCCAAAGAAGGACGCAGTCCGTCCAATTCTGGACCTCAAGGCCCTAAATGCCTTTGTGAAGGTTTGGAAATTCCACATGGAATCCATTTGCTCAGTGATTGCTGCGCTCCACCCAGGGGATTTTCTGTCATCTTTGGACATCAAGGACGCCTACTTGCATGTCCCAATCTGCGCGGGTCACCAGAATTTTCTGCGCTTCGCGATGGGTGTGGACCACTATCAGTTTGTGGCTCTTCCCTTCGGTTTGGCGTCAGCACCGTGGGTTCTCACCAAGGTGCTTGCCCCGATTCTGGCTTTGCTGAGACAGCGAGGCATTGCTATCGTGGGCTATCTGGACGATCTTCTGAGAGCAGACTCTGGCTCAGAATTAGAGGAAAATGTGTTGATAGCCAGTCAGTCCCTCTGAGAATTCGGCTGGCTGCTGAACATTCAGATGTCGGTCCTGGTTCCGACTCAGCGTCTGGAGTACCTAGGATTGATCCTGGACTCCTCGGAGGCGAGGGTATTTCTACCCTTAGACAAATTACAGACTCTTCAATCTGCGGTACGGGTGCTGACGTCCCGCAAATGGTCGTCACTCCGTTTTTGCATGAGGGTCCTGGGACTCATGGTGGATTCCTTTTGAGGCGGTGCCGAGGTCGCTCACATCCTAAGGTGGGCGGAAAGAAGCATGTCGGCCGTTTACATTCCGTCTTTATGTCCTCGTCCATCGCATCCCAGAGAGTTTGCGCTTCACACGTTAGACGTGGTACATGCTTTACGGGTGTACCTGTCTGCTACTGCTTTGTTTCGTAAGTCTGACTCGCTGCTTGTGTCTGTGTCTGGTCCAAAACAGGGCCAAGCGGTTTCGTCTGCCACCATTTCTGGGTGGATCAGGCAGACTGTCATACAGGCCTATGCCCTTAAGTGGCGGACGCCTCCCTTTCCGGTTACGGCACATTCTACCAGGGCAATTGGTGCTTCCTGGGCTTTCCGACATCAGGCGTCTGTTGCACAAGTGTGGAAGGCAGCGACCTGGTCGTCCGCACATACCTTTTCAAAGTTCTATAAGGTTGATTGTCTGCATCTTCTGATGCTTCCTGGTGCGACCTGGTCGTCCGCACATACCTTTTCAAAGTTCTATAAGGTTGATTGTCTGCATCTTCTGATTTTGCAGGCGGCTGATTAATGTTGTACCTCCTCCTTTGAGGAGCTCTGATTTTTTTGGGGTGACGTTTTTTTTTTTTCTTGATACTGTTCCCACCCCTCGTTCTTTGACACTGCTTCGGGAAGTCCCACTTTGTCAAAATTGAAGATGTGGTGTCAGTCCATGGATGACGGTAAGAGAAAATCAGATTTTTTTGTACTCGCCGTAAAATCCTTTTCTCTGACGTCCATGGACTGACGCAGCACCCACCCCTCCTTTGTTGAGTTTGTACGGCTTTAATACGAACTGAGGCTGCTGGCTGCAAGTAGGAGGGTTATGTCCAGAGGGACCGCCCCCCTGGGCGGGGCTGTTCAGCTCTGGTAATGGTATGTATGTTAAAACATCTAACATTCTGCCTTGTCTTCTCCTATGAGCAGGATCATAACCCACTTTGTCAAGATTGAAGATGCTGTGTCAGTCCATGGACGTCCGAGAAAATGATTTTACAGCGAGTACAAAAAAATCCTATTTTTGTCAGTTTCTAATAGCGAATAAGCATCTGGTGTTTACGTTCTATGGCTAGCAGTCTAATTTCCTTAGAAAATGGCTAAGATTTCCGTGCCTCTGTTACTTTTGAATATACATTTCCCCACAATGCCTATAGTTGGAGGTCGAAAAGGGTGTGTTTTATTTACTACTTGTTAAGAATGGCTAAATGATTTGGTGTGCATAGTTTGGACACTGACTAACTTTAAAACTTTGTTTTAAAGGTAACCAGAGCTAAGAAAAATTATATCCATTAGTGGTAGCTGTCTTGATTTCATATTGATCTCATGGCTTCAACTGTTTCTATTTGCAGACTTCATTAAATGCATACTTTTTAGCTTAATTTTTTTTTTTTTAAAAGGTTGTAAACCTCTGGGGGAGAAAAAAAACCCCTGCAAGACAGACAATGAGCTAGTATGAATCGCATACTTGCTCATTATGAAATACCTTAAAATGAAGCTGTTGCAATGGTCCCTGTACACTGCTGTCACAGCAGACATCTTTCCCGGGAACTTCTTCCGGGTTTGCACACTCTGGCGCTGTGATTGGCTGGAGCCACGATAACTTCACTCCCGGGCATGCGTGCGGGAGCTGCCATTCACGGCACCAGTTTGGAAGGAACGGCACTCATGCGCCATTCCTTCAGAGCGCATGCACCAGTGATGTCACTGGCTGCATGCACTGGAATTATCTCCTAAACTGTACTGGTTTAGGAGATATTTTCACTACCTATAGGTAATCCTTATTTTAAAGGCTTACCTATAGGTAAAAGTCTGCAAAGGAAGTTTACTTCCTCTTTAAGACATAGTGGCGCCAGCCATTGTATCACACTCAGTCTGGATTTTCATAAAACAAAACAGGTTTAAAGGCATAGTCAACTTTGTAGACTTTGTTTCATGTTACATCAATATTTAGGGTGTGACATGAAGCAGGGTTTCATTGTCATATCCCCCCTTCTTTAAACATTGCACTTTGAATGCATTAATCTGTTTCAATTCTCTGAAGGCAAACATTTAATAAATGTTCTTTGTTTATTTATTTTTTTCACATTGCTGGTCTGTTTAGGACATTTTTTAAAGCCCGACTGTACCTTTAAGTTTCAACAGGGGGAAAAATTTAAATGCCGCACAGGCGAATACAATTCACAATTTATATATGTTTTTGTTCACAGGAACACAGATTCTAGACTTCAAGGTCTTTTATTATATCACCACTTTGTTGCTTTGAAGGACCTTGTGCCCTCCACTATCCAAGAAGAGTTTTTACAGTATTGTGACCATCTTCCCTCAAAAGATCTCTCTGCATATCATTACATCCAGGACATACTAAGAGACTGGTCCAGCCAGGAAAAGTTGCCTGGAAACATTATTAAACTTTTGTTGACCTCCTTGCAGCAGTTTTATGCCGATGTAGATGATTCAGTTCGGGCCGCTGAGGTGGCCCATCGAGGATCCTTGTGGATTAACTTGGGCTTGCTACAGATTCACCTATGGCTGCCACAAACTACATTTGACCCAGCAATTAAGAAGAAATACAGATTGCAATATGCAGAAGAGGAGGTGAGTGAGTAAGAAACATTTTTAAGTGGATGTTTGGACATAAGAAAAAAAAGCAGTACCTCTCACCCTCTTATAAATGCTGCAAGTACATAAATATACCTGTTGATCCCACTAGAAATCCTGTGTGCTTCAAACTTCTTGTTTGAGCTTACAAACTAATAACTGGGATTTTAGTGCAGTAGTGGCATTGTTTTCTAACAAGACTTAAGGCTGGCCCCCAGGATTTCTGCCACTTTGTAAAATCTGCTTGCTTGCCATGAGTCAAGTCCAGCAAGGGGCACACCATCTTGTGGACTTATCTCTTTTTTCATTGGACAGTTTTATGGTGCTTAGAGTACAAATTTGTACACCCTCTGAGCTTTTACAGGATAACACTGTTCTCTCATACTGCAGCAGCTCTCAGGCTCAATTTTTTTGCCAATATATTGATAAAGCAGCACTTTAAACAGTACTCCAGAAGAAAATTTAACTATTCTTTTCTGGTATGACTGGATAAAAATCTATATGCGATTAGTACCTTAATTTCCTTACTTTAACCAAGCTATTTTATTCTTAAGGGATTAGCTTTGCTTTGTTTTGTTTTTTTGTGTTTAGAAAGGTTATTGCTGTTAGTTGCTGGAATGCCTTAGGAAAATCTTGGTGCTTTCAGTTAAAGTAGAATAAAAATGAATCGTATAATCATAGTAAAGTTTATTTTAGGGTTCAGAAGAAAAATTTGATTTTCCAATCACTCCCTATTTTACCCTTCACCAATGGTAGCATTTCAAAAATAGCAAATGTAATATGCATTATGTTTAGCTACTAGTTCTGTGGAAAGTTTCTGTTTCTTTTTAATTTTAAACAACTGATTGTAGGTGCTGAACTATTGGTTGGATAAATAAATTTAAATTATATGGTTGATTTAAAATGTGTTCACATTCATGGTTCTGTTTTGTAACATGTAATCACATTGTTAATAAAACTGTTCTCATTAAGCTGTTTTATGTACATTTTGATTTCAGTTACATCACCTGGAGTACGAATACAAAACAAGGAATTTGTCCAGCACTCTACTGACAGGAAAGGAGCTCATAGATGAGGATTTAAAGACGCACATTCATCCACATATCAGGTGATTAATCTGCTCTAGTATTTAATTCAGGTGAGATCTAGGTTGGCCAGGTACTTTTTTTTTTATGGTACTTTTTCCAGATAAAACACTTTTACCTAAAGAAAACATAGTTACTTAGAATAACGCTTTTTGCTTATGGAATATGTATAACATGGAAGTTTTGACTGTAACACGTAGAAGCATTGAGGCTGTCATTGCTTAACTCTCCCCCTGAAAATGATAGTTGACTGTCTGTTATGCTGACACACTAACAGAAATACGTTGCAAATTATATGGAACAAGCATGCAGATCTGCATATTCCTAGCCTGTGGCTCAGAAGCTATTGAAGCCAGTAGGTCAGCATATAAAGGCCAGGCAATGGTAGATCTGAATTTTATTATTGTAGATCTATATTACATAGATTATATAATGGATGCGTCGGACATTCAGATGCCAGCTTTGATTGGCCCTTTCCACACTGGCAACTGACTGCACAGGTTGTGCTCAAAGGCAATACTATTACTATTTGGCACAAGCCACATTGGAACTGTGGGACCTCAGGCCTCCAGGTGATGAAATGCAACCCTTCCACCCGAACCTTTCATTAATACTCCTGCCTTAAAGAAGCAGCAGAAGCCTGCTCAAGAAACATAATTTTTGTTTCTTTCAGAATTTAAGGCTAGGAGGGAGAGTTCCTTTTTGAAAAAATCCTGAACTCCACTCCAGCAACAAACCACCTTCCCGATGAGAATAGTGGCGGGGGACATCTGACGCCATTTGCAGTGGTGTAGACCTGGAATATCAGACTTCTAGGTTCACAACGTTGTGTCCATAGGCAATAAGTTGACGTTGGTGTCCTGCTGATTCTCCTCTTCATATTCTCAAATGTGTGCTTGCTGCACTTGGCAAATGAGCAGCTTTGTTTGCTGTGCTGGACCTTTTCTTATCATTTCCTTTCCCCCTTTCCAGAACCAGAAAAGCTTCAGTAACTTATCAAAAAGCCCAAGCTAAAATCGGGATTTGCTGCCCCTTCTGGATCTAAAGCACTTAATCACTTAAGCCCCGGACCAATATGCAGCATAAGGACCAGGCCCCTTTTTGCGATTCGGCACTGTGTCGATTTAACTGACAATTGCGCGGTCGTGCAACGTGGCTCCCAAACAAAATTGGCGTCCTTTTTTTCCCACAAATAGAGCTTTCTTTTGGTGGTATTTGATCACCTCTGCGGTTTTAATTTTTTGCGCTAAACAAAAAGAGCGACAATTTTGAAAAAAAAAATGCAATTTTTTACTAGAATAAATACTATAATAAATATCCCCCAAAAATATATAAAAAAACATATTTTTTCCTCCGTTTAGGCCAATACGTATTCTTCTACATATTTTTGGTATTTGGTAAAAAATCGCAATAAACCTTTGATTGGTTTGCGCAAATGTTATAGCGTTTACAAAATAGGGGATAGTTTTATGGCATTTCTATTTTTTTTCTTTACTAGTAATGGCGCCGATCAGTCATTTTTTTCGTGACTGCGACATTATGGCGGATACATCGGACACTTTTGACACATTTTTGGGACCATTGTAATTTTCACAGCGATCAGTGCTATAAAAATGCACTAGTTACTGTGAAAATTACACTGGCAGTGAAGAGGTTAACCAGGAGTGGGCGCTGTAGGGGTTAAGTGTGCCCTGATGTGTTTTACTTACTGTGGGGGGGTGTGGCTTAGCGTGTGACGTCACTGATGGTCGTTCCCTATGACAGGGAACAGACGATCAGTGACGGGCTCACTAGGAAGCACAGGGAGAGGTTTGTTTACACTTATCTGTCCCCGTTCTTCCTCTCTGTGACCCGATCGCGGGACACCTGCGGCAATCTGGTCCGCTCTTCCCGCGGGGATGGTCACGGAGAAGAGGACCATGTCACGAGCACGCCGCCGGCGGAGCGCTCGTGACCCACGGCTGGGCTCTTAAAGGGGACACACCTGTACGCCCATGTGCCCAGCCGTGCCATTCTGCCGATGTACGTTGGCGTGCGGCGGTCCTCAAGTGGTTAAACAAGTTTTTGCATGTTCAAAAGTTCCATATGAAATCTGTGCAAGTGATTTTCTGTTCATTAGAGGGACTTCCTGGCCTTGGTGGACATCGTTGCCTACTCCCATATCCCAGTTTTTCCACCTCCATCAGCGCTACCTGCGTGTTTGGTGAAGTAGCAGCATTTACAGTTTGTTTCTCTCTCCTTTGTCATGACCATGGCACCTTGAGTATTCAAAAGCTGCTGGCCCAAGTAGTTCTAAAGCGAGTCTTGAGGATACCTAATCTGGTGTATTTGGATGTTTTTTGTTCTTGCTGGATCAGAGGACAGCCTCAAGGCCAACATGCAACGGATAGTGCAAGTTTTACAGAACTTTGGTTGGGTCCTCAATTTCCAAGTCAACCCTAGAGCCATTGCACTGACTGTAAGGTGTGGTTGTGTTCCTTAAAGTGTCCCTCTGCTGAACTTTGCATAAGGGTGCTGAGGTTTTATGGTAAGGCAGTCCAGTATACTCTGTTTCATTCAAGACTTTTACAACTAAACATCCTGATGGCATGGAACAATAGAACTTTGATTTTGAACAAACTCATTCAAAAATAAGCGTAGCCTTGAATGTATGTTATCTAGACTTGCTCTGGAGTCTGTGAAATCCTTTCTCCCTATAGTGTGGAAGGAGCTGGCCATGGACAGGCAACCAATTTCTGCCTAGGGAAATGTAATGGTTTGTCTGAACATTCAGGCATGTTTAGCAGAGGAGGCATGGATGGCTTGCAATTTGGCTTGCCTTTCAACACTGGACCACCCTACTCTGGGGACTGCTAGTCAGACAACACCATGCCAGTGGCATACATCCACGAAGGTGGAACCAGGAGTCGGGCAGCTCTCCAGGAGGCTAAGCTCATTTTAATTTGGGCAGAACCTAATGTTTCAATCCTATCCACAATGCAAATTCCAGGCGTTGAAAATGGGCATACGGATGACTTAAACTTCAGGGTGGTGCTCTATACACTCCATGTAATCAATTCAACCTAATTTATGCGTTTCCTTCCCCTCCCCTAGCTGTTGAAGCCCATATCCTGAAGGACTGTTATTTTCACCTTGCTTGAGACCAGAAAACCTTCATCTTTTCTGTTTTTTCGCCTCATGTGAAAAGCCTACTTTGCTTTGGCAGCTTCATTCTAGGAAATATTCTGTGGCATAGTGTCTATCCTTTTTTCAGCCAGAACTGGCCAAGTCCAAAGCTCTGAGGACTGTTAAGGGTCAGGTTTCTGCTTTGGCAGTGCTTTTTTGAAGACTGCCGCGTCACTGGGGACCCGATGCGCGTGCCCGGAGGCCGCGATGGCCGCCGGGCACTGGCGATTGCCCAGCAACTGAGCAGGACCGTGGATCTGTGTGTGTAAACACACAGATCCACGTCCTGTCAGGGAGAGGAGACTGATGGTGTGTCCCTTGTACATAGGGACACCGATCGGTCACCTCCCCCAGTCAGTCCCATCCCCCCACAGTAAGAATCACTCCCTAGGGGGAACACATTTAACCCCTTGATCGCCCCCTAGTGTTAACCCCTTCCCTGACAGTCATATTTCTACAGTAATCAATGCATTTTTATAGCAGGGATCGCTGTATAAATGTGAGTGGTCCCAAAAATGTGTCAAGTGTCCGATGTGTTCGCCGCAATATCGCAGTCACGATAAAAAATCGCTTATCGCCGCCATTACTAGTAATAAAAATGCTATAAATTTATCCCCTGTTTCTCTTGTCATCCATGGACTGACACAGCGTGTCTTATACACCTTTACATGTGGGTTATGTCCCTGCTTGCAGGAGAAGACCTAGGCAGAATGTGAGATGTTATACATACATTCTAAACAGCCAGATCTGAACAGCCCCGCCCAGGGGGGCGGTCCCTCCGGCATAACCCTCCCACTGCAGTCAGCAGACCTCAGTTTTTTTCTGCCTAGCAGAAGGAGAAGACGTGGCTCTCTCAGGAGCCAGTCTCCTGACCTATTTTTATTTCTTTTGGAATTTTTTTCCTATTTTATTCTTTTGAGATCTTCTATCAACTGTCGGCTGGGCAACAGGTTGGGTACAAGATATCCTCGTAGTCTTCCCTGTCCGACCATCGAGCGTGCTGATCCTCGCCTTGTGTGCGTGAGACTCAGTTCACGACATGCCCCACGACTCCAGGGGTGGCCGGTGGGCTTCCAGCTCCGCGGTCCTCTCAAGATAGAACAGTCCGGCTGTATCTTTCGCGGTGGACCGGGCCGACAGCTACTCAGTACCGCACTGTGATGGTTCTGTCAGAAACACACCAGTGGGTCCCTCAGGGGATGGGTAAGTAGTCTCTCCTGGCTGCAGGTGAGTACTTGCTGTGTGTTTCTTGTGTGGGGGATTTCCCTGTCTCCCCCTGTGTTTTTTTAATGTCACTCTCTGGTCACTAGTGCTGGCGCTGTACTGTGTGGGGTGCCTGTGCAGGAGTATAACCTTCCTCCAGACACTATTGCTCTGGCCCACCAGATGGTGCAGGGTCTGATATATGTGTGCGACGCCACGTTGGACGCGGCCCCTTTAATATCCAGGGCCTCTGTCTCGGCGGTGGTATTGCGGCGTCTCATCTGGTTGAAATGCTGGTCTGCTGACCTAGCCTCTAAGAAGCTCCTGACGGATCTACCTTTTAAGGGTGGTAGACTTTTTGGTGCTGCTCTGGATGACATCATCAAGGATGTCACGGGAGGTAAAAGCACTCTCCTTCCTCAAACTATCAAGGGTAAGGAGGCCCGACGTAAACCGGGTCCTTCCTTTCCAGCAAAAAATGGTTTTTTTCGTCCATCAGAGTCCACGGGTAAGCCATCCCAGACTGACAACAGTGCGGCTGGCGGGCACAAGCGCCCCTGGGTGCGTAAGCCGAACAAGCCGGCTCCCAAGCCCGCCTCCGCGTGAAATCTTGCCCCCGCCCATCTCTGGGGTGGGACGACGACTTCGCAGGTTCACGGATCGGTGGACCTCCCGGATCTCCGACCGGTGGGTGTGCGAGGTGGTCACCTCAGGATACAGAATAGAGTTCCGCTCCTGGCCCCCAGACAGATTCTTTCCCTCAAATCTTCCTGCCCGTCGGGCAGCCCTCTTGGGGGGCTGTACAGGATTTGATCGGGTCCGGAGTACTTGTGCCAGTTCCGTCCCAGGAGAGGTTTCAGGGGTTCTACTCAAATCTGTTTGTTTGTTCCAAAAAAGGACGGGGTTCGGCCAATCCTGGACCTCAAGGCCCTTAATGCCTTCGTGAAGGTGCAAAAATTCCGCATGGAATCCATTCGCACGGTGATCGCTACACTCCAAGGGGATTTTCTGGCATCCTTGGACATCAAGGACGCCTACTTGCATGTTCCGATCTGCGCAAGCCACCAGAAGTTTCTGCGCTTTGCGGTCGGCCAAGTCCACTATCAATTTGTGGCTCTTCCCTTCGGCCTAGCCTCGGGACCGGGGGTGTTCACCAAGGTGCTTGCTCCGGTCCTAGCTTTGCTGAGACAGCGAGGCATTGCTATCGTGGGCTATCTGGACGATTTTCTTCTAAGAGCAGACAGTGGCTCAGAATTGGAAGAAAGTGTGACTATCGTCAGTCAGACCCTCAGGGAGTTTGGGTGGCTCCTGAACGTTCAGAAGTCGGTTCTAGTCCCGACTCAGCGTCTGGAGTATCTAGGTCTGATTCTGGACTCCTTGGAGGCAAGAGTCTTCCTACCTCCAGACAAACTACTGACACTTCAGTCTGCAGTACGGGTGCTGACGTCCCGAAAATGGTCGTCAATCCGCTTTTGCATGAGAGTCCTGGGACTCATGGTGGCCTCCTTCGAGGCCGTTCCTTATGCCCAAGCGCACACCAGGGCTTTACAGAAAGAGATCTTGTCCACTTGGAACAAATCCCCGTTGTCCTTGGATCTTCAGATCCAGGTGAGTCACATGGTCAAGGGCGTCCCTGACGTGGTGGTTGAGGTCCCCGGCTCTTCGGTCCGGGAAGTCGTTCCTCCCCATCCAATGGACGGTGATCACGACGGACGCCAGCCTGACGGGCTGGGGGGGAGTCTGGGGAGTCCTGTCGGTCCAAGGGCTTTGGACTCCGGATGAAGCCCTCTTACCGATCAATGTGCTGGAGATACGGGCAATCAGACTGTGCCTCTCCTCATGGTCGGAGAAACTACAGGGTCACTCCATCAGGATCCAATCGGACAACGCCACAGCAGTGGCGTATGTCAACCATCAAGGGGGGACACGGAGCTCAGCTGCGGCTTCCGAGGTCGCCCGCATCCTGAGGTGGGCCAAAAGAAGCGTGCCGGCTCTGTCGGCCGTCTACATTCCGGGCGTAGACAATTGGCAGGCGGACTATCTAAGTCGCCAGACGCTGGACCAGGGAGAGTGGTCCTTGCACCCGGAGGTCTTTCAACTCCTTTGCAGACGGTGGGGCACGCCGGATGTGGACCTGATGGCCTCTCAACTCAATCGCAAGGTGTCGAGGTTTGTGGCCAGATCCAGGGATCCCTGGGCGGATGCCTCGGATGCGTTGGTGGCCCCATGGGGGTCAGTATCACCTGATATACGTTTATCCTCCGCTGCAGTTGCTCCCTCACCTGCTCCGCAGGGTAGCGACCGAGGGAATTCCGGTGATCCTCATTGCTCCGGATTGGCCTCGGCGTCACTGGTATGCCGATCTGGTACGTCTCGTCGCAGACGTTCCCTGGCGGTTACCAATACGGGGGGACCTTCTGTCTCAAGGTCCTATATTTCATCCTGCTTTACAGTCTCTGGCTTTAACGGCATGGTTATTGAAAGCCAGGTGCTGAGAGACCGAGGTCTCTCGGATTCGGTCATTTCGACCATGTTAAGGGCACGGAAGTCTTCCTCCAGAAAGATCTATCACCGTACTTGGAGAGCTTACATCGCCATGTGCGAAGAGCTGGACTGGCGCCCACGAACGTATTCCGTTCCCAGAATCCTGCATTTTCTGCAGCGTGGCGTGACCCAAAAGCTCGCTTTGAAGTACCATTAAGGGTCAGATTTCGGCCTTGGCCATCTTCTTTCAGCGACCGCTGGCGGGTCATCCCTTGGTTAGCACCTTTGTGCAGGGGGTTCGCCATGTGCTCCCCCCTGTCAAGCCTCCTCTCCCCCAGTGGGATCTGAATTTGGTGCTCTCGGTCCTCCAGGAACCTCCCTTTGAAAATATTAGAGATATTCCCCTCTTGACTTTGTCTCAGAAGGTGGCCTTCTTGGTGGCCATTACTTCCATTAGACGAGTGTCTGAATTGGCGGCCTTGTCCTGCAAGTCGCCCTTTTTGGTCATCCATAAGGATAAGGCGGTGTTACGTCCGCGACCTTCTTTTCTGACAAAGGTGGTCTCGGCCTTCCACTTAAACGAGGACATTGTCCTCCCGTCCTTGTGTCCTCACCCATCGCATCCCAGAGAGTTTGCGCTTCACACTTTGGATGTGGTACGAGCCTTGCGGGTGTACCTGTCTGCTACTGCTTCTATTCGGAAGTCTGACTCACTATTTGTGGCTGTCTCTGGTCCAAAACAGGGCCAAGCGGTTTCGTCTGCCACCATTTCTAGGTGGATCAGACAAACCGTCATTCAAGCTTATGCTCTCAAGGGGCGGGCGCCTCCCTTTCCTGTTACGGCACATTCCACCAGGGCAATTGGTGCTTCCTGGGCTTTCCGACATCAAGCGTCGGTTGCACAAGTGTGCAAGGCGGCGACCTGCTCGTCTGTTCATACCTTTTCTAAGTTTTATAGGGTTGATGTGGCTGCATCTTCGGATGCTTCCTTCGGCCGCAAGGTATTGCAGGCCGCTGTTTGATGTTGCAACGCCTCCGTTGAGGAGCTCTGTTTTGTTTGGAGTGAAGTTTTTGGTTTTCCATTTATACTGCTCCCATCCCTCTTGACACTGCTTTGGGACATCCCACGTGTAAAGGTGTATAAGACACGCTGTGTCAGTCCATGGATGACAAGAGAAAATAGGATTTTTGTACTCACCGTAAAATCCGCTTCTCTGGCATCCATGGACTGACACAGCACCCACCCTTCTTTTCGAGTTTGTACTGCTTTGTTACGAACTGAGGTCTGCTGACTGCAGTGGGAGGGTTATGCCGGAGGGACCGCCCCCCTGGGCGGGGCTGTTCACCTCTGGCTGTTTAGAATGTATGTATAACATCTCACATTCTGCCTAGGTCTTCTCCTGCAAGCAGGGACATAACCCACGTGTAAAGGTGTATAAGACACGCTGTGTCAGTCCATGGATGCCAGAGAAACGGATTTTACGGTGAGTACAAAAATCCTATTTTTGTAGCCGCTATAACTTTTGCGCAAACCAATCAATATACGCTTATTGCGATTTATTTTTATTTTTTTTCCTTTTCTTTTTTTTTACCAAAAATATGTAGAATAATACATATCGGCCTAAACTGAGGAATAACTTTGTTCAAACAAAAAAAAAAAATGGATATTTATTATAGCAAAAAGTAAAACCTATTGTGTTTGTTTTTTTTTTTTCAAACGTGTCCCTCTTTTGTTTATAGCACAAGAAATAAAAACCGCAGAGGTGATCAAACCTCTATTTGTGGGGGGAAAATGATAAAAAAAAATATTTGGGTACAGTGTTGCATGACTGCGCAATTATCATTTAAAGTGCGACAGTGCTGAAAAATGGCTTGGGCAGGAAAAGGGTGAAAGTGCCCTGTATTGAAGTGGTTAAGCAAGGTTGACATTCTGGTGGCTGCCACTTAAATCTGAAGGGTGTCTGAACTTTTAGCTTTATGCTATAAGGAACCATTGTTTTCCACAGGGACTTAGAACTCCTTTTTTCTCTAAGGTGGTCTCAGCATTTTATCCAAGTCCATTACCTTCCCAGTTTCTGAAACCATCCTAAAGATATTTCTCTAAACTGCCTTGTAGTGGTGGTTGTACGAGTCTATCTTTCAGCCGCGGCTTTGATGCTTCATTCAGTCTGTTATTTGAAGGTTCTCAAAATGCACAGGCTGCCTCTTGATCCACCAGCTATATTGGTGAATTTGGCAGATCATTACTCGCGTGTATGAACTGTGTACAGCCCTCCTTCACAGTGAAGTTTCACTCTACCTGAAGTGCCAGTGCTTTGTGGGATTTTCAGCACCAAGCCTCTGTTTCTGGAGCCTGTAAACTGCCACCTGTACATTTGGCAAATTTTTTCAGTTTTTGGTCTTTTTGGGAGTGAGTGGGATTATGCCAGGTTGAGTCAAGCTTTGCGGTTTGCCAGTGTCCAATTACTTGGAGGTGGAGCATAACCCATTGGTCTAAGAATGAACCCCTGTGTTAATGCAAAATACTTAAAAGAATGGGATTGTAGAAGCAAGTCAGAAATCTATTGTTTGCTATAGCGTTGCCCCGATACCACTTTTTTAAGACAGAGTACAAGTACCGATACTTTTTTTTTCAAGTACTCGCCGATACCGATTACCAATACTTTTTTTAAGCTCATGTGTCAGTGGCACATGTGTCAGTATTTTTTTTTTTACATTTTTTTTGTTTAGTTTTTTTACAATGTTTTGTTTTTTAAAGGGGGGGGGGGGTGGACAGTGTCAGTGTGTTAATTATTTTCTTTTTTATTTTATTTATTGCAATAATTTATTTTCCAGCCCTCTTGGGGAGCTTTGGTGAGATATCTGACATCTCCCCTTTTTGAGACAGGGGAAGGGACTAGGCTAGGGACACAGATTCCCCAGTCCCTTTCTCAGCAGCCTCAGCTGAAAATTAAATGGAGAGAAGACAGTGGCTCCTCTCCATTCATAACTGAAACATCGTAAACTGTGTTTACAATGTTTCAGTTTATGTGAATGGACAGTCAGTGATAACTGACTCTGTACATTCGGAGAAACTGAACGGCTGTCAGACTTTGAAACCTATACAGGGTGATCAGTGCTTGTAACACTCCCACCGCACTGATCACCCTGACTGCCCAGGTATCGGGTGAAGTATTTGCCAGAGTAAAAGTAGTCGGGCAAATGCTCGTTATCGGTACCGATACTAGTATCGGGACAACCCTAGTTTGCAATATCATGAGTAACGCAAGTTAGATTTTAAAAAATTGACTAACTGTTTGTAACTTTTTCTCTAGTGTTCTACTACAGAGAATTAAAAAATTGAAAGCAGTGGTTCATAATCTTTCCAAAAAGCAAGCTTATCGTCCAAGTAGCTCCAGCTATGACGTATTGTACCAAGATGTCCAAAACTACCTCAACAGCATTGGCAAAATGACTTCTATTCAGGACTTCGCTGCTCGACTTCAGAAAGCCCTAGGTGGAAAGGGCACAAAATCTCGACAAGGTCTTAATAACCTCTTATCTGAGGAGGCAGCATGGCAGCGGTCACATCATCAGTTTAGAAAGCGCCTTGCAGAAGACTATTGCTATTATCCAGACATGGTAACTCCCCTTCAGGCTGCTATTTTGCAAGTTCAGCACGGTGTGAGGATAATGGCATCAGAACTCTTTACCACAATGAACAGTACCCTCATTTCCCCATCTAAGATAACAAGTTTGCTCACCTCTCTTCTCGCTTTCCCCTCCACATGTGATATATTTCCAACATATTTCTCTCGAGCGGATAGCTTGTGTTCTGTTGGTTCACTTGATATTCTAAAAAGTCTAAAAAAACTATCTCAGAAATATCCATGCAAAGACCAGTCTACCCATGGAAAGGATTTAAGTTCCTGCCTCACTAAAGAGCAGTTACTAATCAATGGTCTGCTTTACCTGCGTTCCCATGTTCTTTGCAAAGGAGAAATGGATGAGCAATCCTTGACGCTTTTTAGGCATATCAACCAGGTTAGTCTTTTTTTTCCATTTTTTTTCCCTCTGGTATCAACATTTGTTTAAACACATACTATTGTACAACTGAAGGCTCATGTAAGACAGTCTAAACAAGTACCGTGTGCAGTTACTATATGATGCACTAGCCTCATGAAGTAAACAAATATCTTCCTTTACCTACCCTGCCTGAGGCCAAGGTCTCAATTTTGTGTATTGTATGCTCCCCTTTCTGGGGGTGGGGGCGGCAGCAACAGAGGTGGTTCTGACAATTTGAGAATTGGTAGGCGAGACTAGGTGTGCCTACCTGCAAATTGCTAGCTTTGTGAATCAGCAGTGACAATGCATATAGGCATGCCCCCTGCACTCACTGTGGTGCAGCAAGCACATCCTATGAGTTTGGCAAATTCACTCTAAATTTAGAGGTGCAGCATTGTTGCTACATCCTCACAGGAAGTTGCATTTAGTTGACTTCCCTTAGTAAGCTTAAATGGGACCTCCAGTCTCAAGAAAAAAATGAAAAGAAAGCGGCTACAAAAACTGTAGCTGCTGACATTTAATAAACAGCTACTCACCTTTCCCACGATCCAGTGGTGTGCTCACCCCAGCCGTTTTCTCCCGGTGTCCTCTTTTTGCCAGCATCTTTACTATGGGCACCCAAGTGTGACCGCTTGCGGCTTCACAGCCGGGTGCCCGCTGCGCTTTGTGACTGGTCCCACAGTCTTCTGGGACCTGTCATGTGTCACAGAAGACTTTCGGGAGGCAGGGGAGAAGAACTGCTTCCGATCGCCTGGGAAGTTGGTACCTGTCAAAATTGGGTACCTGCTCCCTCCTCCAACCCAAATGCTCCATTTCTGAAACCGGAGCCAGGGATGAGGCCTTGAAGCAGACCTTCTTTTGGGTGGTCTGCTTTATCGGGTATTTGTGGGGCTTTTCAGGGTGACTTAGAGAAAGCTTTTAAATGCAGATGCTTCTGTAATAAAGTTATTAATAGTTATCTTGATTAGAAGTACGGTATGTTAAAATGGGCAATGAAATAAATGGGAACAGAAACAGACATATAATTGCCTTTTTGCAGTTTATGATTAAAGGAAAACCTCCAAGACAAAAACAATTTTTCTGTATATGTGCTGAAAATGGGGTCGTATTTAGACATCTTGCAGACATTTTTTTTGCAAGCCCCACTTCTTTTGCTGTGATTTTTATTTTTTAGTACCGTATTTATCGGCGTATAACACGCACCGGCGTATAACACGCACCCCAAGTTTAGGAGAGAATTTTAAGGAAAAAAACTTTTAGGAGGGAAATTCAAGGAAAAAAAACTTACATTTAAATGCAGCATGCAGCCTTGCCCAGTGTCCATCTGCAGCCGTGCCCAGTGTCCATCTGTCCATCTGCAGCCGTGCCCAGTGTCCATCTGTCCATCTGCAGCCGTGCCCAGTGTCCATCTGTCCATCTGCAGCCTTGCCCAGTGTCCATCTGTCCATCTGCAGCCTTGCCCAGTGCCTTTGCGATCGTGTCAGTCCCGGCGTTTTTTAAAATTTGGCGCCGATTTCTGTGGAGAGGAGCGAGCGGGGCCGAGTGTACTTCGGCTAGACTCGGCTCCTCTCGCAGTCCCGCCCATCTCCACTGACTGCGCCGCTGACGGAGAAAGCCGAGTGTACTTCGGCTAGACTCGGCTCTGCTCACAGTCACAGGCAGGACTGCGAGAGGAGCCGAGACTAGCCGAAGTACACTCGGCTTTCTCTATGTCAGCGGCGCAGTCAGAGATGGGCGGGACTGCGAGAGGAGCCGAGTAAAGCCGATTGTGCTTTGGCTCCGCTCGCTCCTCTCGCTCGTTTTCAGCAGGGGAATTCGACTGAGTATCGGCGTATAACACGCACCCACGATTTTCCCCTGATTTTAAGGGGAAAAAAGTGCGTGTTATACGCCGATAAATACGGTAATTATAATGCTCTAGAATATCCAGAATAAGATGACCAGATTTTTTTAAATGAAATCCGGGGACATATGTTTTTTTTTTATTATTAGTAAATGGTAAACTATTTTATAAGCATATTTTCCTCAAATTATATATGCAATGCATGTGCTATGTGTTTATGGAATGATTGTATGACATATATTTATTGCTCACGTTTCTTTTATTAGATTAAAAAAAGATACATCTTAGCAATTTTTGGGATATGACTACCAAATGTTAAGATAAGATGGAGAAAAAAACTTGGAGGCAGGGATGGGGCGGCAAAATTCAAATCCAATCTGGGCAGGGGAAGCTCCCGACAATTTATTTTGGGGGCTACTATGGTGGTGCTTGAGGTCAAAGTGAGTTTGCTAATGTGGTGCGCTGCCACACACCTGTGGGCGTGGCCAAAAAGTGAGTGTGGCCAGCAAGTGAAGTTTTTTTCATGGCATACAAGGGTGATCAGTATGTCCTGGCCTCTGTATACCAAAAAGCCATAGAAATGCAGCACAAACCGAGGCCGGGTCCCCGATCGCCCCGGAACCTCCCTACTTGCCACTTCCCTTTCCTCTTTCCTTTATATTGTCACAAGTATCCAGGCACACCTGGCTGAAATCTCCCAACAACCCCCTGTGGTTTAACCCTAATCCGCAGGAACTATACTCCCTTCCTGATCTCAATCGCTGGTACTCCAGGGGGGTTAAATATTTATGCCACCTGTACAACGCTCAGGGCTTTAAATATTTTTCTCAGCTACGTTTAGACTTCGATCTACCAAGATCGTACCTATTTTATTACTACCAGCTCAGGCACGCTATTCGTGGCCACTTTGGCTCCCTGGATGATCCCACTGACCTGCCCCCGTTAGAAAAACTGCTCAGACAGCCAGATCCCACTAAACTTGTCTCCACCTATTATGCAGCCCTAATGACTGAATTTAACCCCAGGTTTCACAAAGCTCAGGTAAAATGGACCTCTCTTGACATCTCCCTGGTAGACAAGGACTGGTCAGAATTTAGTGATACGTATAAAACCTCTATTATTGCTTCCCGGGACCGCATCATACAGGTCAAAATTTTTCATAACCCACCTCACACCAGCTAGGTTACACAAGATGGGTCTCCTGCCCTCGGCTGCCCGTTTCCGCGGCTGTGGCCAAGAGGCCGATTTCTTACACTGCTTCTGGTTATGCCCGGTAGTTCGGGACTTCTGTGAAGAAGTGGGTGCTTTCATCTCATCAGCGCTAGGCCTCCCAAACATAATACACCCCAAGAACTGCCTATTAGGCATTTTTGGCAAAATACACCCATCACATGCCATGAGACTGCTTTGTATACTCTTCTTCTATGTTAAAAAAGCTATTTTACTGTCCTGGAAGGGCGCACAGACCTCTCTGAAATCCCTCTGGTCAAAACTTATTAATGACGCTATCCCACTGTATAAACTTACTTTTGAACTCCGGAAACGGAACAAAACCTTCCACAAAATTTGGGGTGGATGGTTGGCTAGTCCGCTAACCCTCTCCCAGCACTGATTGTACTACTCTTGCTTGACCATTGATGTGCCCTGCCTCAGGGATCTCTAA
Organism: Rana muscosa; assembly: GCA_029206835.1. Lineage (NCBI taxonomy): Eukaryota > Metazoa > Chordata > Amphibia > Anura > Ranidae > Rana > Rana muscosa. The sequence goes on from CM055122.1 coordinate 548,460,838, forward strand.
TGTCTGGACCTCCGCTTTTGCTATATCCCGGTATTATACTTGAGCCTTTTACCATTGTGCCTACTTTATATTTTGATTCTTCAAATGGACTTAAAATGGACTTATAAGTGCATAGGTAAAAACTATAAATGAATATCCAGTGCAAATCAGCTAATGTTTTGCAATATAGTAGTGATGGTGTCGCCCCCTGGGCTTCAATGTGAAAATAATGGTGAAACTCCCTACATGCAATAATAAGATGCAAATCAACCAGGGTTTTAGAACATAGTAGTGATGGTGTCACCCTCTGCAAAAGGTAAGACATATTGCAGAGCTGCAATGTGCAAATAGTGGTGAAACACCCTATATATTTAATCATAATACAATGTACAATTGATGTACATATTTTACATTTTATTAGTGCTGAACCCCCCTATATAGTAGTAATGAAATGAAAATATGTAAATCAATTGTACATTTTATTATAATTATATATAGGGGGGTTCACCACTATTTGCACATTCCAGCTCTGCAACATTTCTTACCTTTTGCAAAGAGGATGGCACTATCACTACTATGTTCTAATACACTGGTTGATTTGCATCCATGTTGTATGTAGGGGGTTTCACCATTATTTGCACATTGAAGCTCTGCAATTTCTCAAAATATTTTTGCTGAGGGGGTGACACTATCACTACTATATTGCAATACATTGGTTGATTTGCACTGAGAATTAATTTATAGGTTTTACCATTGCACTTATAAGTCCATTTGTGCAATTTTATAGATGGAGTGTAGGGCAGCGCTGCATTTTTGATTTGCATTAGTTTAGAGGTCGACCGATATGGGTTTTTCTCTGGCCGATGTCGATATTTAGAAATTGAGGCGGCCGTTGGCCGATATATGTTGCCGATTTTTGCGGCCGATATTTTAGGCCGATTTTTTTTTTTTTTTCCTTCATCTCAGAAAATCTAGGGTAGAGAGGTGGGGAGGAGGTTGTTTAGGGTAGAGAGGTGGGGGGCAGCCTATCAGTGTCCATCAGTGCCACCTCATTAGTGCCCACCAGTTCAGCCTGTCAGTGTCCACCAGTGCAGCCTGTCAGTGCCACATTAGTGCCCACCAGTGCAGCCTGTCGGTGCAACCCCATCAGTGCCACCTCATTAGTGCCCACTAGTGCAAGCTGTCAGTGCAACCTCCTCAGTACCCACCAGTGGAGCCTATCAGTGCCACCTCATTAGTGCCCACCAGTGCAGCCTACCAGTGCATCCCATCGGTGCCCCACCAGTGCATCCCATCGGTGCCCCACCAGTGCAGCCCATCGGTGCCCCACCAGTGCAGCCCATCGGTGCCCCACCAGTGCAGCCCATCGGTGCCCCACCAGTGCAGCCCATCGGTGCCCCACCAGTGCAGCCCATCGGTGCCCCACCAGTGCAGCCCATCGGTGCCCCACCAGTGCAGCCCATCGGTGCCCCACCAGTGCAGCCCATCGGTGCCCCACCAGTGCAGCCCATCGGTGCCCCACCAGTGCAGCCCATCGGTGCCCCACCAGTGCAGCTCATCGGTGCCCCACCAGTCTAGTACAGCTCAACAATGCCACCTCCATCAGCGGAGCACTCCTGGCTCCGTTCCGTCCCCTCGTATGGCCAAAGACCGCTCCATTCATCTCCTGACATGCTGCACGTCCCGCTTCTGCCTCCAGACTACAAACCCCAGAATGCAGCGCGGCCAGTAACAGCCAATCGGCGGCCGCCGCTGCCGACTTCATCCACTAGGGGGAAAAAAAGTCAGCAGGCAGCGGCGGTGATAGCAGCCGTTTAAAATAGATGGTTGGCGGCCGGGGGGGGGGGGGATTTCCACCCAGCACGCCCCTGCCTCAGATCCCCCACAAATCGGCCTTTTTTTTACATAATAATCGGCCGATGCCGATTTCTTTAAAAAGGCGAAATATCGGCCGGCCGATATATCGGTCGACCTCTACATTAGTTGAGGGAACCAGCAAACAAGATTCTCTTATTGCTTTTGAGATTTTGTTAGTTGCATGGTGGTAGTTTTACTTGATTGGTTATGTCCTCTGTATACTGCTAACCACCGGCCCTGTATCCTGTTGGGCAGTGTGTCCCCCCCGTATGCTGGTGGGCAGTGTGTCCCCCCCTGTATGCTGGTGGGCAGTGTGTCCTCCCTGTATGCTGGTGGGCAGTGTGCCCCCCCCCCCCATATTAGAGGTCGACCGATATAAGTTTTTCTCTGGCCAATTCCGATATTTAGAAATCGGGGCGGCCGATGGCTGATATATGATGCCGATTTTTGCGGCCGATATTTTTTGTTTGGCAGGTGGCACGTGGCACTAACAGGTGACACTGGCAAGTGCTACTGGTTGGCACTGATTGGCAGGTGGCACTAATTGGCACTGGCAGGTGATGCTGGATGGCACTAATTGGCACTGGCAGGTGGCACTAATTGGCACTGGCAGGTGGCACTAATTGGCACTGGCAGGTGGCACTAATTGGCACTGGATGGCATTAGCAGATGGCGCTGTCAGGCAATGGCAGTTTTCACAGCCGATAGTGTAACTGTGTGAAATTGCTCTCTGCAGCGCCGCGGTGTGTGAAACTGGAGAGAGGACCTGACAAATTCAGCGTGATGTTGGAGGTGGGCGGGACCCAGCAGCTATCCAGCCAATGATTGTGCTGTTTAAGAAAGGGGGCCACATACACGTAGCGGCCCGCCCAGATCCCATTGGCTGGTGTTGGATAGCTGGGTCCCGGGTCCCGCCCACTCCGACATCCAACCTCAATTATGACAGCTCCTCTCCATAAAGTTTCACACACCGCGGCGCTGCTCTGCCGACAGAGTGTGGAGAAGGGAGGAGGAAACCCACGCTCCTTCCTTCTCCACACTCTGCTGGCAGAGGTGCGGCCAGTGTTAAATATCAGCCCAATTTGGATAATCGGCCGATGCTGATTTCTCCAAAATGATCAAATATCGGCCAACCTCTACCCCGTATGCTGGTGGGGGGGCAATTAAATATAGCACACTTATCTTCTCAAATCTTGATTACCAGCATACAGGAGCCGTGGCAAGAATGGCGGCATTTGATGGATAATAAATGAGTGCAGCCAAACAGGACATGCAGCAGTGTGAACATCGATCCAGCGTGACCAGAACTGGGGGGGGGGTTGTCTCTGTGCCCCGCGCGCTCCCCAATTTTATTTGAGTTATCTCAAAGCCCCTACAGCATAGACATCTAATTTGTGAGCTCTGCTACCTCTGCAAAGAAACAGCCCAATCAATCTCCTTATCGGCTAGTTGCTGCTGTTCTGTCTGGCAATCCTCTCCCTGTCACAGAAGTATGCTCTCCAGCAAGCAGCAGTGAGTTTGCCCTGTTCCCACCGGATCATCTGAGCTCATGGTCCATCTCCTTACCTGGGGACCATGACACTACTGCTCCCCCAGACTCTTAACACACTCCCTACATAGACTGCCGACCCACCACTCTCCCTTCCGGTCCTGCTGTCCCGGTTTCACTACTTTTAAGGTGGTTCTGCCCCACTTAACTGGAGGTCCTCTCCACTTTACTCTGCCATGTTTTTAGAAGCCAAGGACTTGTGCATACCTCTCCCTCATCTCCATTCTCCAGAACTGCTGCTACATCTCCTGGCACAGGAGTCCCTGCACTGTAACCCTCCGGACTTAAACCTTTTAATCCTGGAGGGAGTGTGATAAGTTTACCTCTATGGAAAAAATAATAAATGCACAGATTTTTGAAGAAAAAAATGTGCATTTGTTTTCCAGCAGGGGCCTGGAAAGCATTGCACCCGTGATCAGTAGATCATGCATGCAATGGGGGCAACATGTCCTTGGGCTTTCAGCCCATACCAGTGATTGAAAGCTGGAATACATGTCAATGGACTTCGGAAGCGCTAAACACCCCTGCAGCCTATTGATAACTACAAGTCCATCTGCCACGGTGGAAGATGGTACTTGAGGTTTGTTTATTCACAGGAATCTGTAAATGAATGACACAGCTATGTGGGTGGAGCCCCATACAACCGTGCTCTTTTAAAAAAAGTGCTAGTGGGTGCCTCTGTACACTGCCATGCAAACTGATAACCTTCTCCTCTGTCCTGCTGATCTCCCATCCTCTGCCCCCTCACAATTTGTACTGCACCCCAACATCAGATGGGCTAGATCTGTCCCTGCGCCCTCCTCCTGCCCCCGCCTGCTATGCAATGGCAGGTTAAGCAAGCTAAAATGTCAATGTTGCGCAGCGTTGGGGAATGAGACTGGTATTTTAAAATTACAAATACTCGACAAGTGGATGAGGATTTGGATTTAAAAAAAAGATATTCAGCAATTAAGAAAAAAAAAACTTGCATAAGTGAATGTGACATCACATCAGATACTGCATCTGTCTCTCGCTGGCTCCACAGAGAAACAGAGTGATCAAACACCGCTTATCGCTCAGTTCTCCCCTCCACTCCGAGCAGAGAGCTGGTGACTGCTAGTCGCTCTCTGCTCTGCCCCTCCAATGCTCACTGGAGCGCTGGGCTGGGGGGGGCTCAGGTTCTTGGCGGAATGCTAAGAGGCTGAGCCAGCTGCTGGTCAGGCTTCTGGGTGGAGCCCGACTTTAATCTTGGGATCTTCCTAGAGTCTGTACTAGCTCTGTGATATCAGCCGACAGCGGTCCTTAGCCCGCTGTTGGCTGAATTTGGGTCATAGGAGTTTAGAACAAATTGCACTCCTGTGATCCATAGGAAAAGTACAGCCAAACGAGCTTTGGCCATACATCTCCTTTTAGCCCTGGTTCATAGGCAGGCTAGACCATTCATTTGAATAGGCTGCCGTGCCTGCGTTTACTGCAAAAAAGGTGCCTGCACCTTTTTAAAAACGCAGTGGCATGGAGAAAGCATAGTCCTTTTGACCATGTGATTTCCCTGTGGTTCCCGCAAACGCGCTGAATGAATGGCAGCCTCGTACGTCTCATAAGAGCAGCGCAATCTAACTGGAGGTGTTTGCGGGAACAGATGCGATTCCTGCACCCACAACCAGCCTGCACAGTGTGAACCAAAGCCTAATATCTGTGAGAGGTGCTATAAGTGTGAACTGCGGCCAGGATTTAATTTAAAAATACCTGTCACCTGTATATCATAGGCACCACATCCCTTAATGTAAAAACAACAAGGAAAATTTGGAAAAAATTTGACTTTTAAGGTGCATGAAACACACAAAATAAATTTCAAAAGATACATTTTATTTATACAAAAATAGAAAAATTTGAATATAAAATCCATCATATGGAATAGTTTCAGATAAGCATAAGGTCAAATTTTCTCGACATGTTTCGGCATATGGTTTGGCTTCTTCAGGAGTTTTTTTGTCGAGCAAATACTGAAACGTAAAGCAAGAATAAGAACAAAAGGAAACACATAATTTATACACAAATGAAAAACGAAATGTACAATTTTTTTTATAAATGACTGGGAAAAACTATGCCATGATAGAAGAGCTCATATATAAATAGAATAAAAAAAAAATATATATATATATATATATATATATATATATATATATATAGAAAAAAATATACATAGATTAATTACCTGTAAATTTATGATGGAGGTGCCTAAAAAGGCTTTTGGTTAATTGACCAACATCAAGAGGAGCACCTTAGAACATGAGGTCATGCGGTGTATCATAGAGGGGGGGATATTGACAAGAAAACACAAATAGGAAGATGGTATCAGAGGGGCAGAGGACCATCTAAGGAAGCAAAAAGGGGGAAGAAAAAATTATTACAAAGGATATATTAATAGTAAAATTGCAAAGAAAGTCAGAGATCTATACCTAATCACAGCTGCATTGGAACCTCAGGCATCAAATTAGAGACAGATATGTCTCCAAATTCCCATAAAATGTGTCCACTCTAAAAAGGAAAGACATATAATGGAAAAAAGAGTGTTCAAGGGAGTGCTTGACCTTACAAGCAAAAATCCCTATAACTAAAGCTATAAGCTAAACACCTGGTCAGTGCAGCTGAAAGGCTAAATACGTCCACAATAGAGAAGCATCTCAGGCCGTCAAAGCGGCATGCAAAAATCAGCAATCTGGGGAAGCAAATGAATACACCATAAGGTACAGACCAAGGCATTCCCCGATTAACTCAAAATCAATCAAAGAATAAAAAATACCTTTTACTTTTACCTCTCCTCGAAATGGCACTGACAAGAAACAAGCTGCATGTCCTATATAACCCCCCCCCATTTTTTATTGGGTGCACAATGGCGCCAAATCAATGGGCGGAGCGGGCACGTCAGTTCCGATGTCGGGTCCCGCCAGACGTCAAAGGATTTGGCGAGGATTTGTTTTAAAGACTGTTATGGTACATCATTAGTTAACAAAGAAAGCAGTTGCAGATTGCTGAGTAGCCTTACTCTGTGTTTGAGGGGGATGCCGAGGCATGCAGTCTGTGTGCCCTGGAGATCATGAAGAGGCCGTGCAGCAGCAGGTAGTTTTGATAGAAGAGTTTTAATAGAAGAGTGAGCCAACCTGGTCTCTCTGCTTGGCGACTGAGACAGTGCCGTTCCACTATCCTGGGTCTGCTGGCTCCACTCACTGTCATTGCTGCCATGCGCACCCGGCTTGCCCACCAATCTCTGGCTGTGCTGGATGGATATTAGGGGTGCAACGGATCAAAAAACTCAGATCGGATCGATCCTCGGATCGGGGGTCACGGATCGGATCATTTTCGGATCGGCAAAAAAAAATAAAAAATTACTAATATCCACGTAATTTCCCCCTCACTGTAATATCCACAATCTTCCCCAGTAATATCCACAATCTCCCCCAGTAATAGTAATATCCACAATCTCCCCCAGTAATCTCCACAATCTCCCCCAGTAATCTCCACAATCTCCCCCAGTAATCTCCACAATCTCCCCCAGTAATCTCCACAATCTCCCCCAGTAATCTCCACAATCTCCCCCAGTAATCTCCACAATCTCCCCCAGTAATCTCCACAATCTCCCCCAGTAATCTCCACAATCTCCCCCAGTAATCTCCACAATCTCCCCCAGTAATCTCCACAATCTCCCCCAGTAATCTCCACAATCTCCCCCAGTAATCTCCACAATCTCCCCCAGTAATCTCCACAATCTCCCCCAGTAATCTCCACAATCTCCCCCAGTAATCTCCACAATCTCCCCCAGTAATCTCCACAATCTCCCCCTGTAATCTCCACAATCTCCCCCTGTAATCTCCACAATCTCCCCCTGTAATCTCCACAATCTCCCCCTGTAATCTCCACAATCTCCCCCTGTAATCTCCACAATCTCCCCCTGTAATCTCCACAATCTCCCCCTGTAATCTCCACAATCTCCCCCTGTAATATCCACAATCTCCCCCTGTAATATCCACAATCTCCCCCTGTAATATCCACAATCTCCCCCTGTAATATCCACAATCTCCCCCTGTAATATCCACAATCTCCCCCTGTAATATCCACAATCTCCCCCTGTAATATCCACAATCTCCCCCTGTAATATCCACAATCTCCCCCTGTAATATCCACAATCTCCCCCTGTAATATCCACAATCTTCTCCCCCCTGTAATATCCACAATCTTCTCCCCCACTTACCTTAGTCTCTCCCGCCGGCCAGTTCAGATCCACGAGCAGCGAGGGTAAGGGGTGATGACGTCAGCGTGCACAAGGCGGCCGCCGGGTGTACCAAGATGGCCGCTGCTCCAGAGCTAGGCCGAAGCCGCGCCCTTTCCTAAGGCCGAGGCCGCGAAGTCGCTCCGCGGATCGAGTGGTGATCCGATCCGAACAGGGTGACCCGTTCGGATCACCGCCGATCCGTTGCAGCCCTAATGGATATTCACACTGCTGCAGGTCCTGCTAGGCTGTCAGCAATGGGCATAGACTTGGTCTGGGGACGGTGTCCCTCAGTCTGTAGACTGTCCTGGGAACGTCTGGTCACCCTAAACCAGAATGTCCTCTTATGTATTGGCAATGTTGCTTTTGTATTCCGATAAAACAAGAAATAAATAATGGTGTTCTACCTCCTAATTTATAAAATATCTTCTGACATCTCTAAATTTCTCCCTTGCACCCCTTTTTTCCCTAAATTTCCATACATAACTCGGAAGAAGAGGGAAACAAAGTAAGGCTAAAGTGTTCACAGTTTGTGAATTTTGCGGCCTAGTTTCGCTCTCTAGCTGTACTACCCTAGGCACAGGCCCAAGAGTGCCCTTATGGTCAATACAGCCTTGGCTTCAAGCCCTTTTCACAGGCAGTCCTATTTAGTTATCTTTAGCTAAACTGTGATGTAAATCAAAACCTTTAAATAAAGTTAATCAGCACAAGCCTTTTATTCAAGAAGGCTAAAGTATCAAATTTTTTCCATATAACCAGCTGATACAAATCCCTTTCCTTTGCAGCTCCTTTTCAGACACATTGAGCTAGCTGTAAGGCTACTTTCACACCGAGGCGCTTTACAAGCCATATAGTGCTAAAAATAGCGCCTGCAAAGCGCCTCTTCTGTCCCTCAAGTGTGAAAGCCCGAGTGCTTTCACACTGGAGTGGTGCGCTGGCAGGACGCTAAAAAAACGTCCTGCAAGCTGCATCTTTTGAGGCGCTTTAGGAGCGATGTATACGCCGCTCATAAAGCGCTCCTGACCATTGAAATAAATGGGAAACAGCGCTTTGCGAGCGCTTTTAACCCTTTTTCGGCCGTTAGCAGGGGGTGTAAAGTGCCGCTAAAAATGGCGGCACTTTACCGCTGATGTTCCCAATGTCCCAGTGTGAAAGTGCTCTAAAGGGTAAAGTGATTTGGTTCACTGATTCAGCAGTGTTATATGATTGCAATAGAAAGTATTTCTTTATCATTCATTGGGGACACGGGATGATGATCGTAAAATATTGGGATATACTTTGGCTTTTAGGAGGTCTGGAAGCTGGCAAAACAAATTTTAAGCCATCCGGCTGTATATCCCTGCCTCCACCCATCATGCCTCAGTTTTAAACTAGTGTCCTAGGTGGTTGGATGCTTTTGCCAAAGCTCTCCCTTTTTGTATTTTCTTTTATCAACACATTCTGTGGACAATGTTTTTCTTCAATCAAGACTTCTGTAATGCCGCTTCTCTACTTCTATGCAGGTACTTTCAGAATCAGCTAAACCTCAGTGCTGTCTGAATCCCTACCCAGACCCTGCTGGACTATAAACTTTGGGGCCTACCTGTAATGTGACCACAAGCACTGGGCTCTGCTTGTGGTGCTTCCCAGACATTCACGTATCTTTTGTAAGCCACAGAGTGCTTTACATTTCTAGAGCCATGGCACCTGCCCCCTCAGGTGTAACCTGGTTTCTGAAGACTTGCATGTAAGTTTGTGTATGCAAGTGGTGAAGATTCTGTGCATTATAGAGTTCTCAGACTCTGTTCTGTGACTGTTGGCTGCAGCGTACCTTCCTAATTCAGCGGCACAGCCTCTGGTGTAACCCAGTCTCTGAAGAATCGAAATCGCTATCTTTTTCACTTCCTAATCTTCAAAACAGCATGTTCTGATCTTTCTTACAAGTGCAGAGAGTTCTCACAGCTAGATAAACAAAATCGGGCAGTCTTCCAAGTTTTATGCCCCATGCACACAGGGCGTTTTTACAGCCGCATTTTTTACAGCTTAAAAACGCCTGTCCATGTTTTGTAAACATTTTTTGACCTTTTTTAAAAAAAATAAAATAAAATCCCGGAGCTCAAAAACACAAATTGCCGCGTTTTTGCGCGTTTTCGCGCATTTAATAGCGTTGGGCATTTTTGCAGCTCGAACCTGGAGCTCCAGAACGCACTGGAATTGGGTTTTTTTTGCAGCTGGAAAACGCCTATGCCACTTGAAGCTCATAAAAGCTCTATGTGTGCATGACACAATAGAATAACATGGATGGGCATTTTGCAGCTGTAAAAAAAAACGTCTAACGCTGCTGTTAGCAGCTGCAAAAACGCCCTGTGTGCATGGGGCCTTAATACAACACACAAATAAGTGTAAACAAAGTATCTCTTCATTCTTTTATCAAAAGAAAGAACTCCAGCGTGTAGATGAAGGAAGTTTAACCATTTAAAGACCAAACCAAACTTTTCTGACATTTGTTGCTTACAAGTAAAAAATCATTATTTTCTGCTAAAAAATTAATTGGAACACCCAAACGTGATATATATATTTTTTTGCAGAGACTCTAGAGAATAAAATGGTGGTTGTTGCAATATTTTATGACACTCCGTATTTGCACAGCGGTTTTTCAAACGCAATTTAAAAAAAAAATAAACGGCAAAGTTAGCCCAAATTTTTTTGTATAATGTGAAAGATGTTGCACCGCGAGAATCGTGAGAGAATCGTGATCTTTATTCTAAGCAAAAAATTGTGATTCTCATTTTAGCCAGAATCATGCAGCTCTAAAGTATAACATTCATAATGTACACAAAATTAAGTTAATAGAGGGCTATTTACGTATTTATGTATAGTCCCCCTACTCAATTATTGCTGGAGAACCCTGTCCTTCGCCCTATTCTATTTGTGAAGTTACAGTTCTCTCAGCTGCTGCAGTGGATCCTTTAATTCACATTTGGAGCAAATTCACTCACTGCAGTTCTCTTCACTTCAGCTGTAAAGATCTGCTGGAAGCAACTTGGCTTATCTGTATTGATCTTTTGTAGATAATCATGCATAGAGCAGTTCGGACTGGACCTTTTTGGTGGTATGGTTTCATGTTCCACCACTCTGGGGGGTTCAGGTAGACCAGCTTCCAAACTTATGCTCTTAAGCCTCTGTTTTTCATTTCTTGCTCCACCGCTCTGGATGGCTCAGGTAGACAGGCTTCCAAGTGTATGGTCTTAAAGTGCAGCTCCATCCAAAAGAGGCAGTTCCACTTTAAGCACTCCTCCCTCGCCACATTTGGCATGACTTTTTTTTGGGGGGGGGGGGGGGGTTACCTAGTTTTGACAGTTACCTGCTCCCACCTAGGCGATCAGAGCGGAAGTTCTCATCTCCCCCTCACTCTGTACAGTCTTCTGGGACAAGTGTCAGGTCCCAGAAGACTGCCTGACCATTCAGGAGGCATCGCGTGTCTCGCGCATGCGCTGTGCACACCCGTCTGTGAAGCTGTCAGCTGGGTGCCCACAGTTGAAATGCCAGGGAGAGAAGAGGGAGAGCAGCGATGGTTCGGGCGACAACATCACTGGATCATGGGAAAGGGGAGTGCCTGTTTAAAGTCAGCAGCTACACTTTTTTGTAGCGGCTGACATTTAAGTAGCACAAAAACGACCGGAGCTCTGCTTTAAATATTGGTTTCGCATTTCCCTCAAGACACACGGATTATGTGAATGTTTCTATTGTAACAAAGTATGGGAAGGAAAAATGGGACTTTAAATGAGGATTGGTAGAAATGTATATGTAGATCTGAGAATTATTGTTAATAAATTTAATTTGTTTTGTGTCATAATCCCCTATTTGTATTTGAATAAATAATATATGATTTTAAATATAATCATAAGAGAATTAACATAATTGTAATAATAAATTTAGTGCAAACAATCATTCAATGAGCATAATACAATAGATACAAATGTATAAATAAAATTACAGATCCTAAATGCATAAATCGCATAATAAATATATAAACAGTAGATGATAATATTGAAATCCATGATTAAAATACTTGTCTGGGCACCCTTAGTTGTATGCCAAGGGGTAGGATGCACATATATACTGGAAAATCAAATGAATAAAATAACTGTTAATATATAAAGCCCTCAAATAAAATTGAAATGTCAAATACACCCCCTTTCCTAAAAAATACTTGCAGAAAGATCCGCAAGTAAGACCCAGCTCCAGTAGTGGAATGGCATGGTGGTCTGGAAGTGACTGTCCCAACCAGGGTTTAGACAGGATAACAAACACCCCCCCCCCCCCCCCCCCGAGAACTGGCCAGGAGGAACAGCAGCCATGAAACAAACCAGACAGTCAGCCAAATGTCCAAAAGATATTGTGTACATATTTGACCCAAATCTGTGAAAAAATAGGAATGAAAACAAAAACTGAGTAAACTAAAAATAGGCGACACATTTGTGTAGATCATGGGTGTGGCCTGCAGTGCTCTCCGATGTGGCCCGTGACCTGAATCCTGCTCTGGAATAGAATAGGATAGAATACTGTTATTAAAGATAAGTTTATTACTAAAATCAGTGTATATATGGGCATATGTGTTCTGCAGTGGTTACTGGGCTGTTTTCAACTGATCCGCAGGTGCAGAGCAGTGCACCTGCGGGTTACCTGCACTGAGCCATAGACTTCAGTTATTACCTGCAAGTTTGGTGAGCTTTCTGAAAGTGCACCACACCTACAGGATGTAATAGAAGTCCATGGCAAAGTGCAGCTAACCTGAAGAAAAGCCACAGGCGCGGTTAAACAGCGCATCAGTGTAAAGGCAGCCTTAGACCCCTTTTACACAGTCCAACGCAATCGGACCCTACATTCACCTCTAAGGAGTAGCCGATGTAAATGGACTTGTGTCCGTTTACAAACGCCTACCTCCAATCCGATCCGCCAAAAGAGTTCAGTGGGCTGCCATCCACCCGCTCCGCTTATTGTGGCCCGTGACCGGTTACCAAGTCGCTAAAGTGGCCCCCGCTCTTCAAAAGGTTGGGCACCCCTGGTGTAGATGTTTAAGTGAGGGTGTGTGTGTCCCCAAATGTGGGAGCAAAGTGTATGTGTGATGAAATGTGTATGAAGATTATGAGAGTAAATGGCACACTTAAAAAGAGTGTGCCAAGTGAGCAACAAATGCACCAAATAAAAATGTGTATTTGGGTAAATGAGAAAATTAACACACCCATGATGGTGTGTAAGTGAGCAACAAATGCATGACAAATGATAGGTTTATTCACATTCTCATAAATATATACCATCTCCTGTGTGTAATAGGAGTGTGGCCAAGTGATCCCTCCCTTGAGATACATTTTGGAGGAGTGAACTGGCCACAGCTGATATACCCCCGGTCCTGGACGGGTCCCCGCCAACATCATGTGACGCTGTCTAAGCAGCCTATAGGAGGTAAGGGAACCCACCACTTTTGGGTATGAAGTACCCCAGTAAGTGCCCACCTCCGCTGCGGCATTATCCTGCCTCAACCCCGGTTGGAACAGTCACTTCCAGACCACCATACCATTCCCCTACTGGAGCTGGGTCTTACTTGCGGATCTTTCTATAAGAAGTTGTTTTTAGAAAAGGGGGTGTATTTGACATTTCCCTCCCATTTGAGGGCTTTATATATTAATAGTTATTTGATTTTCCAGTATACATGTGTATCCTACCTCTGATTGGCAGTCAGCCATGAAATGCGTTGGGTATATAACTAAGGCTTCATGTACACGGGACGTGATTTAACTTTACAACTAGAAACCGGCATCTAAAAATGTCCGTTTAGCCGCGTTTACATGCCGCGTTTGCATCTAGAAGTATTTGTAAAATGGAAAACGTCTGTAAACAAAATTGCTGCTAAACGCGAGTTGCAGCGTTTAGCAGCGTTTACAAACTGTTACAGGCATTTGGCGTTTCAAATGCCTCTGAACATCCGTCTGAACCCATTTTTTTGCGTTCCAAAAAGGCTTCTAAACGCAACTGCATAGAAACGACTATAAACGACCCTGTGTACATGTACTGATAAGATAACATAGAGGAGAGTTCAGGGTCAGCTGAAAAAAATGCCCGACTGCTCCTAAACGTCCGTTTACCAGCAGCAGTGTACATGAGGCTTCAGGGTGCCCAGACAAGTCTATTTTATTCATGAATTTCAAAATGATCATGTACTGTTTGTTATGTGATTCATGCATTTATGATCTGTAATTTTATTTATACATTTATTTGTATCTATTGTATTATGTCCATTGATTCTTTGCATTACATTTATTACAATTATCATGTTTAATAATTCTTTTACGATTATATTTATAATTATATTTCTCTTATCGTCCATGAACTGACACAGCTGGATACTGTAAACGTGGGGGTTTATGTCCCTGCTCGCAGGAGAAGATCTAGGCAGAATGTTAGCTCTGAATATTTTAATGTTTGTTTATGAACAGGACATTCCCTTGTGAGGAAGACTCCAGTTCTGTGTCAGTGAATGGCAGGGCGCTTGTAAGTCAACTCTTTCATGATGTGAGGAACACTCTCAAGCTGGGTGCTGTGGCTGTAGTACCTCAGGCGGACGCTGTTTCCCTTGGTTCCTTCAAGCCTTTCTTTTACACAGCTTCCTCACTGTTTTCCTCACACGCTGCGTCGAGAGCAGCATGGATGATACAGTGGTACACTGTTTCCCTCCCCCCTGGTCAGTGCAGCATGGTGGGGGGGGGGGGGGGGGGAACTTTATTCATTTATGTCTCTAGTCCCTGTGAGCCTTCTGTGTGATGTCCTGAGGCAACAACAGGGTCTCTGCACGTGTGGTTTCCCGCCATTTCCTGGGGAACGCTCTGAGCTCTGACAGACACACGGTCTGAGGATAAGAGGTTACCTGCATGCTGCTTCGGCAGCACAGTCAAGCAGGTTGGAATGATACAGAGAAGATTATGCGCCTCTGCGCCATAATTTAAACTCATCCTATACCTCTACACTGCATACATTCACAGTGTATGTATGTGGGGTTGGTCTCTGTGTCTGCGTGGGTGTCCCCCCACGTTCCAATGCTGTGTTTCAGTGCCATACACGACATAAACGTACACAATATGTTTATGCACAACTCTAGATACATTCACAGTATATGTATGTATTATACTCTCTGGATCGGTGCGGGTTTCCGCTGGGGGCTCCATTGTCCTCCCGCGCTCTCGGTATGTGCGCTTTGGCTCTCTGCACAGTATAGACATGTTCAATATGTTGCACATACTATACATGTTTACAGTATGGGTATACTGTTTGCGTGGGGTTCCTCCGGGTACTCCGGTTTCCACCCACGCTCCAATGAAAATGCACAGCATAAACATGTGCAATATGTTTATTCACATGCTATCATTCCTACACGGTATCTGTGTGCTGTCTGCGTGGGGTTCTTCCGGGTGTTCCGGTTTCCTCCCACGCGCTGGCGGTATGTGCGCCTTTTGGCCCTCTGCACAGTTAAACATGTTCAGTGTTTATCACGCATGCTATAATACCTACACGGTATGTGTATGCAGTCTGTGTGGGTTTCCTCCCGGTACTCCGGTTCCCTCCCACACTCCATTGGTATGGGCGCTTCGGCGCTATGCACAGCCTAAATTTGTGCGATTTGATATTCACATACTAACCTACCTACCCGGTATGTCTGTGCAGTCTGCGTGGGTTTCCTCCGGGTTTCCGCCCACGCTACATGACATGCGTGCCTTTGGTGCAATACACGGTGTAAACATGCACATTATGTTTATACACAACACTAAATACATTCACAGTAGTTGTAGGTATTGCATTCCTCAGGGTATGTGTGGGGTACTTCGGTTCCTCCCACGCGCCAACGGTGTGCGCGTCTTCGGTGCTATATGCACACATAGGCTTGTGCAAAATGTTTAGCACACAACCTATAATACCTACACGGTATGCAGTCTGCGTGGGTTTCATCCGGGTGCTCCGGTTTCTCCCCCGTGCTCCAATGGTGTGCGCATTTTCAGTGCTATGCACAGTATAAACATGTGCAATTTGTTTATTCGCAGGCTAACATACCTACACGGTTGTGTACGCAATCTGCGTGGCTGGTTTACGTCCAAGCCCCGATGATGTGCGCGCCTTCGTCGCTGGCACAGTATAAACGTGTTTAATAGGTTTATCCACACATACTAAACTACATACGCCGTATGTGGTTGTACTATGCTCTTTGTGGCTGGGTGGGTTTCCTCCCATACTCGATTTGCGCGTTTGACGCAATACACAGTATAAACTATGTGTTTGTACAATCAGCACTTATCCATGGGTAGCTGCTGGATGGAGCATTGTCATAAGGATCCCTGGTTTCAGGGGTACCACCTGCTTTCAGTTGTGATCAGAAGCGCTGGCTTGGACTGTGTTCGCCAGGCTGAGGTTAGCGGTACGCCCGTTAGTGGCTGCGTCTCTGGCGTTTCTGTAGCTCAATGACTGGGCAAAAAGCCTCTGCTTCATCTATCAGTCGACTAGCAGGTGCACTGCAACTGCTCTAGCCTTTAGGGTCTCTGTACCCGGAGTGGGTTTGCGCCACCTGTTGAGGCTGAGTTACTGGTCCTCTGACCGAGTTTCTAGGGAAGCTCTGTCAAGTTGCCTTTATTGGCCAACAGTTGAGGCACCCTGTACACCGGGGCCTCTCTTCTCTGTTACATTGCGGAGTCTCTTTGGGATTTTCATACATCTCGCTGCAAGACGGTCCCGTCGGTCGTGTGCATTGCAGGGGAAGGGTCCTTGCATCCGGAGGTGTTTCCACCTCCTTTACCACAGGTGTTTCCACCTCCTTTACCACAGGTGTTTCCACCTCCTTTACCACAGGTGGGGCACCGGATGTGGACCTTATGGCCTCTCGACTCACTCGCAAGGTGTCAAGATCGTGGCCAGGCCCAGGGACCCCTGGGCAGACGCGTTGGTAGCCCGTGGGGGCAGTATTGCCTGAAATATGCTTACCCTCCGCTACTGTTGTTGCCTCGCCTGCTTCACAGAGTAGGGGATGAGGCCATTCCGGTAATCCTCATTGCTCCAGGACGGCGACATTGGTACGCCGATCTACTTCGGCTAGTCGCAGATGTTCCTTGGCGACTGCCTATTGGGGTGGACCTTCTGTCTCATGATCCCATACTTCATCCTGCTTTACAGTCCTTGGCTTTAATGGCATGGCTGTTTAAAGCCAGGTGCTGAAGGACCGAGTTCTCTCAGATTCGGTCATCTCTTCTATGTTGGCACGGGAATCTTCCTCCAGAAAGATATATCACCGTACCTGGAAGGCTTACATCGCTATGTGCGAGTACCTTGATTGGCGTCCTCGGACGTATTCCGTTCCCAGGATTTTGCTGTTCTTACAGCGTGGTGTGACCCAAAAGTTGGCCTAGCATACCATTGAGGGTTGGATTTCGGCCCGGGCTGTCTTTTTTTCAACGACCACTACCGGGCCATTCCTTGATTAGCACCTTTTGTGCAGGGGGTTCGCCATGTGATCCCCTCTGACAAGCCTCCTCTTTCTACTTGGGATCTGTATTTGATGCATCTCGGTTCTCCAAGAACATTCCTTTAAGAAAATCGGAGAGATTCCTCTCTTGACCTTGTCCCAGATGGTCTCGGCCTTTCACCTTAAGGAGGGCATTGTTCTTCCGTCTGTGTCCTCACCCATCGCATCTTGAGAGTTTGTGCTTCATACATTAAGATGTGTACAAGCCTTACGGGTGTAACAATCTGCTACTGTTTCCATTCGGAAGTCTGACTCACTGTTTGTGTCTGTCTCTGGTTCAAAACAGGGCCGAGCGGTGTCGTCTGCCACTGTCTTTAGGTGGATCAGGCAGACCGTCATACAGGCCTATGCCCTTAAGGGGCGGGCGCCTCCCTTCCCAGTTGCGGCGCATTCCACCAAGGCAATTGGTGCTTCCTGGGCTTTCAACGTTGGTTGCACAAGTGTGCAAGGCGGCGACCTGGTCGTCCGTTCATACCTTTTCAAAATTTTATAAGGTTGATGTGGCTGCATCTTCGGTTGCTTCCTTCGACCGCAAAGCATTGCAGGCCGCTGTTTAATGTTGCAACTCCTCCGTTGAGGAGCTCTGCTTGTTTGGAGTGAAGTTTTGGTTGTTCCTTTACTACTGCTCCCACCCTTCTGATACTGCTTTGGGACCTCCCACACGTTTCCAGTATCCAGCTGTGTCAGTCCATGGATGATAAGAGAAAATAGGGTTTACAGTATCCAGCTGTCAGTCAATGGACGATCAGAGAAAATAGGATTTTTGTACTCACCGTAAAATCCGTTTCTCTGACGTCCATGGACTGACAAAGCACCCACCCTTCCTTTAAAGGTTTGTACTGCTTTGTTATGAACTGAGGCTGCTAGCTGCAGGTGGGAGGGTAATGTCCGGAGGGACCGCCCCCCTGGGTGGGGGCTGTTCAGCTCTGGTTTGTTCTAAAATGTATGTTTCTAACATTCTGCCTAGATCTTCTCCTGCGAGCAGGGACATATACCCACACGTTTACAGTATCCAGCTGTCAGTCCATGGACGTCAGAGAAACTGATTTTACGGTGAGTACAAAAATCCTATTTTCTCTTTCGTTCATGGACGGACACAGCATCTTATTCTTGACATTGGGGTATTGGCCTTCTATCAGGAGAGGACTAGGCAGAAAAGCATGTTAAGTGTTAAACATACATCAAAACTGTACAGTACCCGCGCTGGGGGCGGTCCCACTAGGTACAACCCCTCTCCTTGCATCATGCAGCTCAGTTTTTTTCTGCCTAGCATAGAAGGACCTGGGCCCCTTGGCCCTGTGGATTTTTTCAATTTTTTTTCCTACTTTTTGTTCCTGAGATCTACTATCAACTGCCGACTGGGTGACAGGCTGGATCCTCGATCCTTGTAGTCCCCCCAGTTTCAGCCATCGAGCGTGTGCCGACCTTTAGCTATGCGCTGGGTCGTCCACGACATGCCCCGTTGCTCCAGGGGTGGCCAGTGAGCTATATGCTCCGGGGCACACATATGATCGGGCAATATGTCCGTGTCAGTGTGCCGGGCCGACAGCCATGCCGTAACAGCGTGGACTTTGGGTCTGTCAGGAATGCCTTCAGCGAGTCCACGCAGGACGGGTAAGTAGCAGTCCCCCTGTTCCGGCAGTGTGGCACGGCTGGGCATTCCTGGGGAGGTCGATTAGGGGGTTCCCACCCTCCCTTTTCTCTCTCCTTGTCCTTTCCCCCCTTCCCATGCTCTGTGGGGCTGGGCCTGCTGTTCTGACCGGAGGTCCTCCGGGGGTGCTCCGTGTCCTGTGCGGGGTGCCCAGGGTCCGCTCTCCATGGGGGGTGTTGTTTGGTGTCATGGGGGGGCCTCCGCGCCGAGGCCTAACGTGTTCTTTTTTTCCTTTAGAAGTGCTCGGCGGCCATTTTCTTGTAGTTCGCACGCTTTATACAGGGGCGGCTGGCGGCCATTTTATTGTAGTCTCTGCGCGGTTTTTGCCTCTAGTGGTGAAAACGACCCTTCTGAATGGCACCAACGGCACTGTACACCTCAGACACTAGAATACACCGCAACCATGCCTGTTAGGAGGCATATGGGGAGAGCGGACGGCGGCGCAGGCAGCACCTGGACCAGAGAGGTGAGTCTCCTGGGGTCCCTCACTCTGAGCAGCTGTGTGGGTAGATTTTGTTTTTCTGCTTGCCTGGGTTCCTATGGGTGTCAGGCAAGTGCGGGTTGCATGGCGTCAGAAGCTGGCGGTGTCTTTCCCTGACATCCCTGTGGTGGCAACCGGTGCCCTGTACCTGCGGTGTGCGGGCGCAGGGGGGGTAAAAATGCCCCCTCCCTCCACCATCTTCAGGGTAGAGTTCAGACTTGGGCCTTGCTGTGGCAGATATCCCCTGCTCTGACCTGTCAGAGGATGCAACCCAGGGCCTTCGGACTGTGCGGAACTGCGTTCTTGCTTGCTTCTGTGTTCGGGTCAGCGCTAGAAGGCGCTTATTGGAGCACTTATCACTGCGTGCGGGCTTCTCAATAAAAATGGAGGTTACGGCGAATGCATCTCATGGTGTCGGTCCCTTCTGGGTCCTACAAGCTGGCCCGCACCGCTGGGAGGTTTTCCCTACAAGCTTATTGGATAAGTTTACATACAAAAAATGGGAACGGCCGCAGCTTTTTCAAAAAATCGCATGGCTGTCCGTTGTCCCTTTGCGGAATGTTTCCTGATGAGGGACATGTCCCCCGATGGGGCCCCCTGGTATCCAGGGCCCGCCCCTAGTTCAGGGTATATGGGTCAGCATTGTGGCCACGGTTTGTTGCGACCCTGGGGTCACTGATACGTCTTTAATGGACAAGATTTGCTGCATCGTGATTTGGATAGCAAATGCTTCTCTGGTCTTCATGATAGCAGACCAGGTGGTGCATGGCATTAAGTATGTCTGCAATGCGGCCTTAGATACAGCTTCCTGACTGTCAAGTACCATCGGTATCTGCGGTGGGGCTACGCCGCATGATTTGACTGGGGATGCTGGTCTGCAGACCAGACATCCAGGAAGGCTCTGGCTGATTTGTTCTGCCGGGATTAGAGGTTTTGGAACCTTGCTGGATGACGTTATTAAAATGTTGTTTGGGGGGAGAGCACTGTGCTCTCACAAACTCAGAAAAGGTAAGGAGCCGTGCCGTAGGCCAGGGCCCTCCCTTTTTTTTCCGCTCACAGGCGTTTTTTTCCTTCCGCCGGGCCCGCCGGTAAGCGGCCCTAGGTTGACAGGGTGCCCGCTAAGGGCTAAAAAAAAGTATCCCTGTCACCCATCGATGGGGAACAAGTCGCTCGGCTGCTGCATGCTGTCGCTCACATCCTGCGGGAGCGTGGCAAAGATGTGCTGGCTCTATCGTCGGCATACAGTCTGGGCGTAGAACTCTAGCAGGCAGACTCCCTGAGTTCGGCAGTTGCTGGGCCATGGGCTATAGTCTCTACACCCGGAGGTGTTTCTACTCCTCTACCGGAAATGGGGATCACCTGATGGTGATCTCCTGGCTTCTCGATCCAATCGGAAGGTTTTGAGGTTGTGGCCAGGATCAAAGATTCCTGGGAGGACGCGTCAGGTCCTGTGGGGACAGTCTCGGCTATGTATGCCTTCCTCCTGAAAATACTCGTCCTCATCTGCTCAGAGTAGTGGATGAGGGGATCCGAGTAGTCTACTTGCCCCAGATTGCTTCAGTTTCCCTGGTACGCCGCTTTAGTGCTACTGGTGGCAAATGTTCCTTGGCGGTTGCCAATGCGATGGGACCTTTTATCGCTAGGTCATACATTTCATCCTGCTTATAGTCGCTGGCTTTCACTACATGGCTATTGACAGT
Organism: Rana muscosa; assembly: GCA_029206835.1. Taxonomy (NCBI): domain Eukaryota; kingdom Metazoa; phylum Chordata; class Amphibia; order Anura; family Ranidae; genus Rana; species Rana muscosa. The sequence goes on from CM055122.1 coordinate 548,481,842, forward strand.
CGGATACTAAGTGACTGTAGCCTGTCGGTTCGGTGCTACCTCCATGCTGAGGGCACAGAAGTCATCTTTTCGGATGACTTACCATCGCACTTGAAGGGCCTACATCTCTAGGTGTGGAGATGGAGTGGCGTTCACGTACATATTCCGCTTCCAGGATCCTGCTGTTTCTTTTTGACAGCGTGGACTGGTTTAAAGACTTGTTTTTCGCTCCAATGAGGGGCGGATATAAGCCTTGGCTGGTTTTCTTCCGCAAACCCTTGGCGGCTCATTCACTGGTGGGTACGTTTGTCCAAGGGGTTCCACATGTGGCCCCTCTGGTTCAATCACTGCTGCCTTGTGGGATTGAATCTGGTACCCTGGGTGTTTTCACAAACCACCTTTTTTAAAGTATATAGAGATTCCCCTGTTGGCACTCTCTTGGTAAGTAGCTTTCGGGTGGATGTTACCTCTACCAGGGGGATTTTGAGTTGGCGGCATTGTCTTGCAAGTCTCCCTACTTGCTCATTCTAAGGGATAAGGCGGTGCTGCGTCCGCAGCCTTGTCTCTACCTGAGGTTTGTTGTCTGCCTTTTTTTATCAAAATGTGGACATTGTGCTTCATCCTTGTGTCCGCAGCCCTCACATTCCAAGAGGTTGCTTGCTTTCCTTGGGCTTGGTACAAGCTCTGCGGGTGTACCTGTCTGCTACGACTGTTTTCGGAGGTCAGACTCACTGTTTGTGTCTGTGACTGGCCCATAGTAAGACCTGGCGGTCTCGTCGGCCACCGTGTCTCGGTGGATCGGACATATTGTAATCAGGCTATGCCTTAAAGGGCGGGCGCCTTCCTTTCCTGTCACAGGGCATTTGACCAGGGCAATAGGTGCCTCCTGGGTTTTCCGACATCAAGCGTCGGTCTTACAGGTGTGTAAAGCGGCGACCTGGTCGTCCGTTCACACTTTCACAAAGTTTTACTAGGTTGACCAGCGTGCCTCTGCGGATGCCTGCTTCGGCCGCAAAGTTTTGCAGGCGACTGTTTAAGGTTGCAACTCCTCCGTTGAGGAGCTCTGTTTGTTTGGGGTGAAGTTGGTTTGATTGCTGTTCCCACCCCTTTTTTTGACACTGCTTGGGGACGTCCCTAATGTCAAGAATAAGATGCTGTGTCCGTCCATGAACGAAAGAGAAAATGGGATTTTTGTACTCACTGTAAAATCCTTGTCTGAGTTTATGGACGGACACCGCACCCTCCCACCCTTTTTATGTTTGTACTGCTTTTTGACGAACTGAGCTGCATGATGCAGGAAGAGGGGTTGTGCCTAGAGGGACCACCCCCAGGGCGGTACTGTATAGTTTTGATGTATGTTTAACACTTAACATGCTTTTCTGCCTAGTCCTCTCCTATGTCAAGAATAAGATGCTGTGTCCGTCCATGAACTCAGAGAAAAGGATTTTACGGTGAGTACAAAAATCCCATTATTTATTCATTATGCCTACAAATATCATGAACCAAAAGTTAATAATCCTCAGATCTACATATATATTTCTACCAATCACAATGTGAATGTTTCTGTGTTTCTTCATCTTCCAGCATCAAGCATCAGCCTTGCTATGCTAGACTACCACCTGCTCTTCTGTGTTAACATTTTGCTACCAGGTAGAGGTTGCTGCCTCCCCTCATTCCAGCTTTGACACAGTCTTTCAGGTAGTTTTGGGCTACAAGCATTGCCAAGTTTTTAAATTTTCGCCATTTAGATCTGTTAGACTGCTTTTTGACATCCCTTTCTCCGTGGATGAGAAAACAGCATTTTTGCACTCGCCGTAAAATACTTTTCTTGGAGTCCATTGAGGTACACTCCCTCTGGTTTCTTGATCATGCTTTTGGTACTGCTTTGCTACAAAACTTAAGGAATGCTGGTAGAGGGGGGGGGGGGGGGCGTGGTCCTATACTCATGTAGGCAGCATTATAGCCAGAAGGTGAAAGAGAGCCTCCCTAGAAAAAGGTTTTTATTTTTTTTCCCATAATCCTACTTAACATGTGAATAGAACATGATACTAGTAAACATTTTAACTTTGTCTTGGCTTGTCATCCTGGATATGACAGTGTTGTAATGCATCTGGGCAAATGATCAAGAGAGGCGAGTGAAACATATTTAGATCAGAATTAAAAGCTTTTTTGCCTTCTAACATCTAAAAATATTATACTAAACACAGGTAATCTGCAAGTCTTACAGGTTAATTCTCCTGAATTACTGAGACTTTGAATGCCTTCAATTCCACCAAACTCAATTTTTATTTTTTATTTTTATCCTCTTCTAGGCCATTATCAATGAGTGGGATGAGCAGGAGCAAAGAGTTAGAGACCGCGAACAGGAAGAGAACAGCCTTTTTAAATACAAGACTAAGAGTCTTGGTTCAGGACTTTCAGAAGATCAAGAGGATGAGAATGAATTCCACTTGCACTTTCCCACTTATGAACAGGTATGGCAGTAATGTAGACCATTAAATTGTATTCAAATCAAAGTTCAGAAGAATCTGAAAATCTTAGAATGTTGGGTTCTCTGTGCTGGTTTCAAATAGTGTTAAAATGGTATTCTAAGCAGGTTTATTATGTTTAAGTTGGTTTTTATTTTAATACCCTTTTTCATTTGCTCTAGGATTTTGCAGATATATCAGCACAGCCTAGTCTAGAAGATTGTATGGTGACAGAAACCAGTGATGAAGCAGAAGATGATATTCTGGTGTCTGAGAGTTCAGCGCAGATTTTAATACTTACTCACCAGCAGTTATGTTTAAGTACTGCCAAATCTCTATGGTATCACCAGAACCAAGAGCAGCATTATACCAAACATTACATCAACTTGTTCCTGTCATGTTATCAGACAAGCGGTGTCCTCATTGAAAATCTGTACCCCCTAACCGGTATGTTTGTTTTTCTTTCCTCCCCCCCCCCCCTTAAAGTGTAATAAGAAGATGTAACAGAATAGTATAAATGCTTAGATATTTCCGACCTCTTATGCAGAATTAACAATGCGTGTGCAGTATAATTTAAATGCCAATGTATTAAGGAAATGTCAGTGGCATTTTGATCATTCTGCAGCCGGTACTATATGATGGAGCACAGCATCAAGGCTGGTAAAGCTGTACCTAAAGCAACACAATTTTGTCAGCTCATTGGTGATTTTACTGCAGTTCCCATATTCTGGCAAAATATATATAATCACATGACCAGTGTCAGCGGTTGAAGTGCAGCTGTCAAGATGGCATGTTCTGCAACCTTGTACATTCATAGGATTGTAGCCTGTGATAGGATATAGATTGCTGCAGGAGAGGTGCAAGGGCCACATCAAATGGTATTCATGTGGTATTTAATCACCATGTGTTTGTTTTTTTTGTTTTTTTGTTTTTTTTTTGCCTATAAAAAAAAATTGAGACAAAAATGTTTTAGTTATAAAATTTTGCATTTGGTGTTTTTTTTTCTCCATAAATTTAGACCAAAATGTATTCTGCTACGCTTTGGTAAAAATAACCCAAATTGGTGTATCTTATATAGTCTATGAAAGTTAGTCTACAATCTTTGAGATGTATTTATATTAAAATTACACATTACTCTGCATTTTTCATTAACTGCAAGCTCACATCGTTAGTTTGTCTCCAAACTTGATAGGTCCTTTTAAATAAGTTTTACTGTCAATGGCATTATTGTTTTTTTGTTTTTTGTTTTTCTAGGCTCTGAAGTGAATGATAATCTTCTGGGAAGCCATTTGCTGGCCAGTACTCTTCTTCAGAACACAATATCTGGAAACACTTCCTCAGATATTATATTGCAGCAAGATGGTCCCTATGACTTCTATCGGCATCCTAATATCCAGCAGGCCAGGAGTTGTCACCTTGTGCTTAATCATTTCATCATAGAGATAAACAAGCTGCTGGAAGAATGGCCAGAACATCCTGCTTTGGTTCAGGTGAGAACTTCTTGCTGCCAAAACCTAAGCACTTTAGCTCTAATAATTTCAAAACTTTTTTGAACATAATTATTTCATGTACATTGAGTTACATAGGATGTTGCATACTGTAAGGTTATACTGCTGTGTAAAGGAGGATTATATGCTGCTCTGCTTGGAAATAGTTTACAATAGCTTTGCTAGCATTTTTTCCGGGGTTTTTTTCCCCCATTTTTGCGAAGTGAATGGGAGGTAGCCTGATGTAAATGGACAGTGGAGTGAGTTTTAAACCTGGTCACCCCTAGTGCTCAGTGACCTCTGCCCATGTGCGTAGACATGGATGTGACATGCTCACAGATTCCCTGCTGATCAGAGCTGATGCTGCTCCATGTGAGAGGGGCCTAAGGGTTGTCAAAGTTTATATGTAGAAGACCCAAGTAAATGCAGTATTGCAACTTCTACTTTTACTAAGGATGGTTCATTGGAATCAGGACTTGAATGTAAATGCCTTTTTAAAAGATTTATCTAACAAACCGGATAATCAAATTAGCTCAGGGGGTTCTCGTTTTCCCACATTGGGCCATTCTTCTGACCAAACTAGACTTTTAAGTTACTAAAGACTTAACTGCATTTTTTTGTATGTTGTTATCTAAAGCATTGTATGTTTTGCAGCTTGTGGTTATAATTGACCGAATTCAAGGATTTCCATTGTCCAGCCCTCTTTCTAAATTCTTAAGTGGTTTGGAGATTCTTCTAGCAAAATCTCAGGTAAGTGCAGCTACAGTACTGTACCTTCAAATTAGGTTTGGTTTTTAAATATTATTGAACAAATAATCGCTGAAGGACAGATATGTAAGCAGACATTGGTTACCTATTGTATATATAAGAAAAAAAATGCTGGTGGCTTTTGTAAATTGTGCAGAAGTGAAAGATTTTGACTTTAAAATCTAGATTTAGTTTAAGGAAATAAGCCCAAGGAGGAATAGAACCTTCATTGAGATCTGTCCCTTGGGCTGCTGTATCATTGTTTAACTGAAATCTTCCCCTACCAATGCCCCCCACCCCTGCCACTCTAATCTTCTGAAAGATGAACTTCGATCTGTCAGAAGCATTTATCAGGAGTGTCGACCTATGCCTGCCTTTTCTGCCCAGCTTCTCCATTTAATAGAAGCCAGTATGACAGCTTCAATAAATGAAACACTATCTTTGTTGGAAAGGGCAGACCTTAAAGCATCCACTCTTCTTCATACATTGCATTTCATTCATAGACACTGTAGTAAATGGCTTCTCTGAATGAAAGGGTTTAGCCGTAAAGGGCGGGTATAGCTGGGCACACTTGATAAGTGTCTGTGAGAACTCCCTTAGTTCTGTTACCCCCCCCCCCACCAAACTGGAAGATTGTGGGGGAATAGTGGAGGGAGATTTCTGCTTAACAAGAACACAGCAGCACAAGTGACATGTCTTACTGAAGGTAAGTAATATCCCTTGTGCTTTTCTTAAAAGCCAACTTTAGTATTACTGCCTTTGTTTATACTATTGAAATTCCACCCATCTATGCTGCCATCTCATACTGATTAGTTACTTTGCGAGCTAAATAAATAACGAATTGAATATAGCCCACGTAGTTCCCAGCTATACTTAATGCCTGGAGAATGATCTTTTCAACTTGGGCACATAATTTTGCTTTTTCTTGGACTATATATCCCATGATTCTGAACAACTTTTACCTTTTACTGGGGTGAAATCGGGGGCAGAGTCATTCATGCGTGCTATACTTGTCACATTGTGTTGTGTGCAGCACCTTTCAAGGCAGCAGAGAGGATAAGGCAGAATGGTTAAAGTGGTTGTAAACCTAAAAAAAAAAACACGCCCTGTAAGACAAAGGCATAAAGAGCTAGTATGCTTTTCATACTAGCTCATTATGAAATCCTTCCCTTAGATCGAAGCTGTTGCACCGGTCCCCGCACACCGCTGTGACCGGCAACATGTCTCCTGGAGTTATTTCCGGGTTCGCTGGCTCCGGCGCTGTGATTGGCAGGACCGTGATGAAGTCATTCCCGGGCACAGCAACTGGGGTAACAGCACGTGCGGGCCGTGCAGGATTAGGAGATATTTACAGTACCTACAGGTACTTATTACAGGCTTACCTGTAGGTACTAGTGGTGTAACTAGGTTTAGAACCACTTTAACAGTTCAAGTGGGCTTGTTGTTGGACATTTTAATCCTATCCTTAGCAGGCAAAGGTTGAGGGTTATCCCAACATTGCAGTGAACTTCACGATAGAAGTGAGAGGATGGGTCACCTGCAGATAACAAATGGGGGAAAAAAATGGGTTCAGCCCCCCCAGTTCAGGATGTAAACATGACTGTCAGAACACCGTAAGTATCTCTTACTTTGTAGTACAGGCCAACAGCTGGATATTCATAGACCCTGGATTAGAGCCTGCCACTTTAAGGTGTGTTTGATGCTGGCACAGCTTTGCTGGACATGCCACCTTGACAAACTACCATAACCCTACCCCAGTTTGAGTTCTCATTCTTTTGCCAATATCCTTAGATGATGAATCTCTTCTCCCTTTATAGAGAAGTTTTCTTTGCTTAACTAGAGTTTTTCTCTTTATTTTGTATCAGTCTGCGCATTGTCTTCTACTTTACCAATAGATGCAATGTGTTTAGAGCGGTGTAACCGGGTTTAATGCCTTGGGAACTGTACAGAGACCCCACACTGTAGGGGTGGCCAGACTCCCCTTGTGTATACATGGATAAACTTTAGATATTAGACCTTTAAATGTTTTTGCGTTAATCATTTTCTGGAGTAGAGGTATCTTGCTCCACTCCATTGTCCTCTCTCTAAATTGTTCTGCCAGTGCAGGCCTAATCTGTAAGTATCTTAAAAAAAAAAAAAAAAATTCGGTATTGTGTATTCTCTCAGCTCCTGAAAAGATTTCAGAGTGCCATCTTGATAGAGCTGGGTAATGAAATATATTCCTCGTCTTTCCCATTCCATGATTGTCCCTATCTTCTTTGTTTCCCCTAAGTTGCTATTTTCCCATAAGGGGGTATACTCTGTAAATCCCCTGTACCCCAAGGCTGCCTTCGCTGCATCCCATACTCTCATTAGGTCTAAGGTGGGTTGTCCTCGTGGAAAAGATCCTGCCTCCATGGTTTCCACCAATGATCTATGTGGAGTGTTTTGTAGAAGCATCTTTCTAATTCTCCCTCCTCTGTGTTAAACCCTCCCATATGCTGGAGTTGCGATGCCAGGAAGTAACTAAAAGGATGTGGGAGTGCTACTTCCCGTTTCTGTAATTATGTATTTAACCGCTTCAGCCCCGGACCATTTTGGCTGGTTAAAGACCAGGCCACTTTTTGCGATTCGACACCGCGCCGCTTTAACTGACACTTGCCCGGTCGTGCGACGTGGCTCCCAAACAAATTGTCGTCCTTTTTTCCCCCACAAATATAGCTTTCTTTTGGTGGTATTTGATCACCTCTGCGGTTTTTATTTTTTGCGCTATAAACAAAAATAGATCAACAATTTTGAAAAAAATGCAATATTTTTTACGTTAGCTATAACAAATTTCCCCAAAAAATATATAAAAACATTTTTTTCCTCAGTTTAGGCCGATACGTATTCTTCTACATATTTTTGGTAAAAAAAATCGCAATCAGCGTTTGATTGGTTTGCGCAAAAACTATAGCGTTTACAAAATAGGGGATAGTTTTATGGCATTTTTATAAAATTTTTTTTTTTTTTACTAGTAATGGTGGCGATCGGTGATTTTTTTTGTGACTGCGACATTATGGCGGACACTTTTGACACATTTTTGGGACCATTTTCACAGCGATCAGTGCTATAAAAATGCACTGATTATTGTGAAAATGACACAGGCAGTGAAGATGTTAACCACTAGGTGGCACTGTAGGGGATAAGTGTTCCCTGCATAGTTTTTCTTACTGTAAGGGGGATGGGCTCTGTTTTACATGACACCAATCTCCGCTCCGAGCACACGGAGCCGAGATCGGTGTCATTGTCACTAGGCAGAGTTGGGAGATGCTTGTTTACACAAGCATTTCCCCGCTCTATACCTCCGTGAGACGATCGCGGGGATCCCCGCGGCTATCGAGTCCGCGGGACCTGTGGTCCGATTCATGGGGATCGCGGCAGGGTCGCGAGCGCACCACCGCCGGCGGTGCGTGCGCGACCACACGGACAGGCAGTTAAAGGGGACGTACAGGTACGTTGATGTGCCTGTCCATGCCATTCTGCCGACGTCAATGTACAGGAGGCGGTCGGCAAGTGGTTAAGCGGATTCTTGCCGAGCCCCCCTTCAAGACTAGTTCTCTGAAGATGGAGTTTATCTTTTTGAACCACTTTTTGTACACCCGCACTAGAGAATTGTGCAAAGCATACAAAAGCTACGGCATCCAAAGCATTTTAATTACAGCAGCCCGCCGCGGATAGTTGGAGCCTTTTCCATACTTTAGTTTTTCCCCTTAAATTTAGTTGGCAGTGGGGCAATATTATCCATAATATATTGTTTATACCTACAGGTAAATATTTTATTTGATTCACTATTTGAATCTGTGCAACCTCTTGGGTCAGGGGATTTTCTAGAGGATCCACTAGCAGTAGTGTAGACTTTTCCCAATTTATGGTGAGTCCAGAAAATTGACCAAAGTTTTAAATTTTATCCATGGCTTTCTTTAAGGAATCCTGCGTGTCTCCGACAAATAACAGAAGATCGTCTGCATACAATACCACTTTTTCTTCCACCTCCCCTCTTTTATACCCCTTTATCTCTGGAGAAGACCTAATGGCTATAGCCAAGGGTTCGATTGCGAGCGCAAAAAGAAGGGGGGACAAAGGGCACCCCGGTCTCGTCCCTCTCATCAAGCAAAATTTTTCAGAGTATTCATTATTCACTTTTACTTTTGCCTCTGGTGTTTTATACAGCATTCTTACCCAGTTGGTAAAAATCTGACCAAATTGGAATTCTGCTAGGACTCTCCAAAGATATTGCCATTCAAGGCTGTCAAATGCCTTGGCGGCATCTAAAGACAGAATAGCTCTCCTTCCATCCTAATTTGTTGGGTCCTGAAGGTTCAGGTATACCCATCTGATTATACTAGTGGACCTTCCGGGTATAAATCCAGATTGATCAGGGTGAACTAGTTTCTGTATGACCTTGCTCAGTCTAGTCGCCAAGACCTTTGCCAAGATCTTTGTCTGAGTTCAGTAAAGAAATGGTCCTATATGAGGAGGGATTAAGTGGGTCTTTACCTTCCTTATATATCACTATTATGGTGGATTCCATCATCGATGAGGGGAGTCCTCCCCTCGTCACCGCCCAATTTAGGACTCTCATTAATTCCTTAAGCATCGCCCTCCCAGAGTGCTGGTAAGTCTCTGCCGGAAGGCCATCAGGACCCAGAGATTTCTGTCCCACTACTTCCCGTACAATCAGCTGTATTTCCTCCAATGTTATAGGTCTATCAAGTTCCTTCCCATCTATCTCAGAGAGAGAAGGGATCATCAAGTTTCCAAAAAAGTTATCCATTACTTCCCCCCCATTTCCTCCTGCCTGGAGCTATACAGGTCCTCATAATAGTCTCTAAACCTGTCCACTATCTGCCTGGTATATGTGAAGATACCTTGCTCTCCCCTATATCAATCGTTGGAACCACCGATGATGATGAATTTGTTTTCACCAAGTGGGCCAGCATCCGACCTGCACTTTCTCCTTCCTCAAATGCCAATTGCTTTTGAAAAATTAGTTTGTTCTCTAAGCATTATTAGACGATGATTCTGTTGTTCTTCTATCCATTCCTTAAGTCTATCAGGTGTTGGATCTTTAATATATTATTCTTCTGTTATTGACACGCTCTCCCCAGCCAACCTTTCCCATTCCTTAGATCCGTTTTTAATTTTTGATATTTGCTGTATCATTATCCCTCGAAAGAAAGGCCTTCATTGTGTCCCATATTACCCCCTCCAGGGGAATGTACCTCTATCTCAACAAATTCCCTTAATGCATTTAGAACTTCCTCTGGTTCTCCCATAAGTTCCATCCAATAGAGACTTATTCTCTGCTCCCCCGAGTGATTACTTTCCCCAAATTCTAATGAAGCTGTCACTGGGGAATGGTCCGAAAGGCCTCTTGACATATAACTCACATTCTTCACTATAGGTATCGCATCCTCGTTCCCTAAAATCAAGTCAATCCTTGACAATGTTGAGTGTGTCCTGGAAAAGCACAAGTATCGTCGGGACCCCGGGTTCCGTATTCTCCAGATGTCCTTCAGACCTATTTCTCTCATAAATTGGGACAATCGGTCCGTTACATTTCCCAAGTGTGTCCCCAAAGGGAACCTATTCAGTTTCCGGTCTATGACCATATTGAAATCTCCCGTAACTATCACCGGGACACCCGGTTTATCCAGGACAAACTCCACCGAGCTGCGCAAAATCATTGTGTTAAAGGGATACTGCAGCTTTACATGAGAATCAATATCTCCATTACTTGCAATACACCTTCAGTGTACCCTGAATAGTTTTACGTAAAAGCCAAAAATGTGTTTGCATTTATTCACTTAACAAGTGTTTAAACCTCTAAATTTGGAGGTAATAATTACATCATTCAGAGCTTAATCTCAGGTGTATAACTAGGTGTTGTACCATTCCACAGGTTACACTATTACCGCTTCCTCCCAGAGCCCTTAGAAGGTACTCTGGCTCTTCCTCCTGCTCTTTTGCTACAGGAAGGTCCAAACCTGAGTTGCTGTGTATCCTTCTACAGACATGCATATCCCATTTCTGCATCCTACTTAGAGTAGCCCATAGGGGAATACCCTCGCTGATGGCATTGGTGCCAGGGAACCCCGGTAAAAACTCAACACTCACGCTGCTGAAAGGGTTGCAAAACGCTCAAACTGCTTAGTGTAAGGCTGTCTCTACTAGGGCTAAAACAACTAATCGACACAATTATAAATATATTTGTCAACTATTTTCATTATTGATTAGCTGATCAGCCAATTAGTTGGCCTGCATAAAAAATGCATTATTTGTTTACATATTAGGAACTACAATGCAGCACACATACAGCCCTATCAGATTCAGGGCCGTGTTTCATTGCTATGGAATTTAATCTCTAAAGACCCCTTTGGGGTATGCCCACCTTGATGGGCAGACCCTGGACTTCCAGAGTTGACAGGTAATGAGGGGTCACCTTGTATCTCTGATGATCCTATAAAATGGGTTTACATTTGGTATGTATTCACCTCAAAGTGTAAACTTTTCAAACTGGTGTGATGTAACACCCAGTCTCGGGGGATTGCTGGGTGTTACATCACACTACTGGTCGCACGCATTAAAAGCACTTTCTCCTTGAGCCCCTTATAAGGTACTCTGGCACTTTTCCCCACCCTTTTACTACGAGGTTTCATTATAATACGGTATACACCTGGGTTATAGTACACGCTTTTCCATGGACACCTATTCTGCTCTCTGTTCCGTGGGTACCCCACAGGCGAATACCCTCACTTGTACTTGTGACAGAAATTGGGCAATAGGCAGTCGATGAAGAATCACAGGCGAACATGCGCTCTGCCAACACTCAAACTCAGTAACAATGCGTCCCTTGCACTGGCGCCAGAGCCGGCTCCAACACTGGTCTCCGCAGCCGATTCTTGCTCCATTTCAGGCACATGATAAACTGCCTATTTGACTAAAGCAGAATTCTCTATCTGTCACTTTACCTCAGATTATGGCCTTTAATACAGCCATCTTTGCTTAGGGCCCAAAACAAGCCACATCTCTTCTCTTATTGGCGTTACTCAGCCGGAATCCGATGCCGGTCCTAGAGGATGTAGAAACAGAAGGGAATAAAGCGGATTATGAGGAAGCTGCAGATTTTTTTTTATTCCCCCCCCTCACATTGTCACTATATTGAAGAGGGAGCTTCATGAAGCTTGTTTGCGAATGTTGTAAAGCTCATTGCCTCTGTCCACAAAAGCCTTAGCATTGTGCACCCCGACTCTTTCTCCGTTTCGCTATTCCCCTTTTGGGTACAAAGAAACTTGCAAGACATTCCCTGTTCGTGAACGGATACAATGGGCAGTCTGACAATTGGGTAACTCCTGAAAGCATTTTCCTTCATTCCTCTTTTCCTCCTCCCAAAATCTTTACTGAACCCTATCCAGTGGAAAGCGCTTGCAAAGAAATGGGCTGTTCCTATGGATTGTTCTGCCATCTCTGTCCTAAAAAAACAGCTCTTTTGCCAGCGGGGGCCCGGTCTTCGTCGTCTTCCCTCTTCTCTTCTTGAGATGTTGACACGACTAGATCTGCCACTGTAATGCCGTGTGCCCGGCGCGCAACCACTTATATAGGCATTAGGTGATGTCACCTGGTGACCCCGCCCTCTTATGACGTCGCAGTCCCATCATGCCCCGGGACTGCAACGTCATAAGGGGGCGAGGTCACATCACCCGATGACCACGCCTATATAAGTGGTTGTGTGCTGGGTACACGGCATTTCAGCGGCAGACCTTGTGTCAACATCTCAAGAAGAGAAGAGGGAAGAAGATTATGAAGACCGGGCCTCCGCTAGCAAGAGCTGGCAGAAGATAGCGGAGGTGCCCGGCAGAAAGCACCGGAGAGCGGGAGAAGAACCGGAGAGAGCGGAGAAGTCGGAAGAAGACCCCCGAAGTCGGAAGAAGACGACCCCCGGAGCTGCCTAATTACTTTAAAAAGCTGTCTAGTTTTTTTTTTTTTTTATTGACACTTTTCCCCCAGGGGTAGGGGTACGATGTACCCCATACTCATTCACATAGGGTGGGGGGCCGGCATCTGGAGGGCCCCCTTATTAAAACAGGCTCCCAGATTCTGATAAGCCCCGCAGACCCCGACAACCAACGGCCAGGGTTGTCGGGAAGAGGCCCTTGTCCCCATCAACATGGGGACAAGGTGCTTTGGGGTGGGGGAGCCGCAGGGCTGAACACCTTTTGGGTTTAGTCCGTGGTTTCAAATAAAGTTCAAAACGCTACCACCCCATCACTTCCTTCTTTCACATCAAGCAAAAATTGCCTAAGCTCAATTGGATTTGCAGAATGCATTGGCCACCTATTGTCCCAGGGAGTTGTTGAGCCAGTACTGCCACAAGACCAGTTCACTGGATTCTACTAAAGCCTGTTTATGGTACCAAAGCCCAAAAGGGATATTCTTATTCTGAACTTTAAAATCCCTCAACAAATTCCTTCAATATCCTAAACAGTTAGTAGGCAAGTTGTATTTTTGAGGATTTATTTTGTTATTGAACAACTATAGTGCTCTCAGTCAATCCAAAATGTTAATAGCCCTTAAACCTGAATATTTTAGAAAGTAAAAGTGAGGGTTTGGCTTTCTTAGGAGAATATCTATCTGTGTGAACAATTATTGGGCAACTATTGGTGTGCAGAATTATTATGCAACTAAATTAAAATGGGCACATTTCACCATCTCATCTCACTTGTTTGTTTTTATCTGTAAAAGTGAGAATAATAAACAAGCAACTAAAAATTTACAAATAAACATTTCTGACATTTCAAAAGAAAAATCTGTGACCAATATAGCCACCCTTCTTTTCAATAACAGTCCTAAGCCTTCCTTTCATGGAGTCTGTCAGTTTCTTGATCTATTGACTATGAACTTTTTGTGCAGCAGCAGCAACCACAGCCTCCCAAACAGTGTTCAGAGAGGTGTACAGTTTTCCTTAATTGTAAATCTCCCATTTAAAAAGGTCCCATAAGTTCTCAATAGGGTTTAGGTCAGGTGAGGAAGGAGGCCATGTTCTTTCATCTTTAAGCCTACTTTATTGCATGGGATGGAGCATTGTCCTGCATAAATATCATGGTCTTCTTGAAAGATGCAGACTTTTTTCCTGTACTGTTTTTTATCATTTTTGTTTAGCTAATCATTTTCACATTCATAAATCTATACCAAGATACTTTTAGCTATGTTTGCGAGCAATTGCTAGTGCTGTGTAATATTCCCTTATATAAAAATTGTGCATCTTTTTTAATAGTCTGGCTTTTTCTGGCATAGCTTAACTAAAAGGAAATACCCAAAGTTCCTAACAGAAGACATTTTGCTCTGGAAATAATTTTAGTTTTTCAGCTATCTTTGTTGGCTTAACCAATAGGGAAGACATTGATTTTTTCCGTCTGTTTTTGTGTATATTGTATATAAACTATGCTTGCATTTTTAGGATTGGGAAGAAAATGCCAGCAGCAGTCTATCTCTGCGCAGAAGCCTTGATGAAGTTACACAGCTTATTATCCAATGTCGTAAACTTGAACTGAAGTAAGCGTTTTTTGGGGGTTTTTTTTGTACAAAGTTCTGTGTAAGACTACATTTTATGGCCCTGATTCTGAACATTAAAGTCAAAATTAAAGGCATAAGGTGTTGATAGGAGGAAAAAGGAAAATCGCTAGTTGTAATGGAGCATATTTCAGACGGCGTTTCAGAATTAAACTCTTATGTGATTGGCGCTTTATATATATATATATATATATATATATATATATATACTGCAAGTTAACTAGAGCCCTTAAGTATGGCAGTGTGTGGATGCTTGCTATTGATAATTTTAGTTATGGATTATCGAACATTTTGTAAATGCTATACATTTAAAAAAAAAAATCTGTTTTTAGCTGCTGGTCTTTGAGTCTTGATAATGCTGCGCATCGACATGCTAAAAAATCCAACAAGCACTGGTTCTCTATTTACCAGATGATTGAAAAGTACTTGGAATCAGACAAGGAACAAGGTAAACTGAAGACACATGACTGTGTGCAACATCTGCCTAAAGTGGAAATGTATTCTAATATACATTTTTTGTGTAACTTGTTTAGATAAAGACCGTGAAGAATCTACTTTACAGTCTATTACAAAGACACTTCAAGCATTTATTGAAAGTTCTTCTCTGGGTGAATTTCACTCACGTCTTCAGATGCTGTTGGTGTTCCACTGCCATGTTTTGCTTGTGATAGAGGAAGAAAAAAAAGGTATGTGCTGCTTCCTTTTTTCTTTTTCCCCTCAGAAAATGGGTGCATAAGTGGTGTGTTTGGTATGTTTGTAGCCTACAGATTGAATACAAGTCAAAGCAAACTTTAACACCACAACTGTTTCGTTTCTACATGAATTCATTTTATTTATTGTATAAAGTAAATCTTACCACAAGAAATGTTTGACTTTGTGTGTTAGGCATAATTGGATAATTGTCTGACCATACTGATATTTATCTGGGTTTCATAGTGCCTTAGAGGTTGAGTGATCGAAACGCTTTAGCTGTCTGGTAAACTGATCTTTTCATGATAGAAATCTGGGTTCTTTTATTGCTGACAACTTCTATAGTGTACTTGTTTCCTGTCTGTAATATCTTCTGGTTTCTCTACTTACCAAGAGCTAGTTGGTGCCAGTGAAGTAAATTCCTAACCTACATACATGATCTGTATTTGTGACTAATTTAAAGCCAACTTCATCTAAAATGTATTTTCTTTATATTGCATCACGAGACACAGAACAGCCATTATGATCTGGGTTATACGTCACCTATGGGTGAATGGACACTGGCAGATCATTCAGATCAATCAAACAGGAAGTCCTCCTCTATATAACCCCACATCTGTGCAGGTTTCTGTACAGATGTCAATGGAAATCACACCCCTAAATTGCCAAAAGTAGTACAAAAACTACTTTTGGGTATCAGTGCGGCGTCCCACTGATTCGAACGCTGCCATTGCTGGCAATTGCCGATTTAGCATGTCAAATCGCAGCAATGTGAACCAGGGCTCAAGGTTTTTTATGACAGAGCCCGCTGTGATGGTTGAAGATTGGACTTCTGTTATGTTCAGTCCTGTGGCAAAAATGGCAAGTCTGCATTTTTAGTTTCTTTTTTTCTTTTTTGAGATCCGACCATCTGGACGCACAAGTCAGAGCAAAGGAGACCGGAGAGCATCCTGGGGGGGGGTGGGGGTGCGCTGATGGCGCTGTATACACACATACACACAGAAATTCAGAGTCAAGAGCGCCCTGGGGGGTGGGCTGGACCTGGACACTGTCACTCACTGTCAGAACGATCTCCGAGTCAGAGCGGAGGACGGGGGGTGGAATGGGTTCAGTGGAAACACGTCAGAGCGGCAGGGGGGGGGGGAGGAGTGTGCTGGACTGTGCCCTGGACACATGTCACACAGTGTCAGAGCGGAGATGGGGGGGGGGGCGCGCTGCTTCACACATGTCTGGTGTTAGTTGCAAGCTCTGTGGACTGACAGTGCAGAGGTAGTATAACCAGCGGCCGGGCGCCCTAGGTAGCAGTGCGCCCTAGGCGGCTGCCTAGTCCGCCTAGTGGTAGCGCCGGCCCTGTTTATTAGTATTGCCTATTTCTATATAGGCAGGAAGTGGAGAGGTGGCCATGTTTTCCATGTGGAAGGCAGGTTCAGCAGGGCCTCTTGACATAGCAGCCCATGGATACTAATGAAGTGTAATTTTTTACTATGGGAGAAATTTGTGGCCAGACAAGTCATGATTATATACTGCATACTTACTGCTTAATCTGGGGGGGTCTGTACAACTGAGTCGATACACCCCTATACGGGTATCTATGCAGTGTAAGGTGAGTCTGTAGAATATTGTGTATTTGGTCTGCAGAAGCTTATTTTTGCTTTTTAAATTTTTTGCTGTTCTGAAGCAGCATAGGGGCTGCATTGGGTGCATATGTGCTTGGCTAATCCTCCAAGACTAGTATGGGGCCAAGTGCAGTTGAGCAGGTGGCTTAAAATGCATGTTTGCTAATGCACATGTTTGTATAAAGATGCAATTGTGCTCATAAGTTTACATACCCTGGCAGAATTAGATATCTTGGTAATTTTTCAGAGATTATGAATAAGACAATCTTTTCTTTTACTCATGGTTAGTGTTTAACTGAAACCATTTACAGTATTATCAGTCAACTGTGTTTACACTTTTTTTTTTTTTTTTTTTTTTATAATAATGGCAACAAACTACCCAAATGACCCTGATCAAAAGTGTACATACCCCAGTTCTTAAAACTGTGTATTGCCCTCTTTAACATCAATGACAGCTTGCAGTCTTTTGTGGTATTTGTGGATGAGGCTGTTTATGTTCTCAGATGGTAAAGCTGCTCATTCCTCTTGGCAAAAAGCCTCCAGTTCCTGTAAATTCTTGGGCTGTCTTGCATGAACTGCACGTTTCAGATCTTCCCAGAGTGGCTCAAAGATATTGAGGTCAGGAGACTGAGATGGCCACTCCAGAACCTTCACTTTATTCTGCTGTAGCCAATGACAGGTCGACTTGGCCTTGTGTTTTGGTTTATTGTCATGTTGGAATGTCCAAGTACGTCCCATGCACAGCTTCCTGGCTGATGAATGCAAATGTTCCTCCAGTGTTTTTTGATAACATGCTGCATTCATCTTGCCAACAATTTTTTGACCAAATTTCTTCTGCCTTTTGTAGCGCACACATCTCCAAAACATCAGAGGTCCACCTCCGTGTTTCACAGTAGGAATGGGTGTACCTTTCATCATAGGCCTTGTTGACTCCTCCAAATGAAGCATGTATGGTTGTGGGCAAAAAGCTACATTTTGGTCTCATTACTCCAAATTACTTTGTGCCAGAAGGATTGAGGCTTGTCTCTGTGCTGTTTGGCATATTGTAAGCGGGATACTTTGTGGCATTTGCGTAGTAATGGCTTTCCTCCGGTGACTCGACCATGCAGCCCATCTTTCTTTAAGGGCCTCCTTATTGTGCATTTTGAAACGGCCACACCACATGTTTTCAGAGAGTCCTGTATGTCACCTGATGTTGTTTGTGGTGTTTTTTCTTTGCATCCTGGACAATTTTCCTGCCAGTTGTGGCTGAAATTTTAGTTGATCCACCTGTTTCAACAGAACCCCTAATTTTCCACTTCTTGATTCAAGTATGAACACTACTGATTGGCATTCTCAATTCCTTGGACATCTTTTTATATCCCTTTCCTGTTTTATACAGTTCAACTACCTTTTCCCGCAGATCCTTTGACAATTCTTTTGCTTTCCCCATGACTCAGAATCCAGAAATGTCAGTGCAGAACTGGATAAAAGATGCAAGGGTCTGTCAGGAGTCCAGAAACGTATTGACCTTTTATACACACACTCACTAATTACAAGCAAACATATCACATGCGAGAGGATGGTTTCCTTTAATAGCCATTCAAACCCCTTTGTGTAAACTTGTATGCATGTCATCAGGCCAAAATCACCAGGGTATGTAAACTTTTGATCAGGGTCATTTGGGTAGTTTCAGTTGCCATTATGATTTAAAGAGTAAACACAGTTGATTAATGATAAATGGCTTCAGC
This sequence comes from Rana muscosa, assembly GCA_029206835.1. Lineage (NCBI taxonomy): Eukaryota > Metazoa > Chordata > Amphibia > Anura > Ranidae > Rana > Rana muscosa. The sequence goes on from CM055122.1 coordinate 548,500,150, forward strand.
CAAACACTAACCATGAGTGAAAGATGTTTTTGTGTTCATATTCTCTGTAAAATGGCCAAGAAATCATAAATTCTGCCAGGGTATGTAAACTTATGAGCACAACTGTATATGTTTATACATGTTTATACATGTTTATACATGTTTGTATAAAGATGCATGTTTGTATAAAGATGCATGTTTGTGTGTTTGCATAAGATACATGTTTGCACATGATTGTATAAATGTTTGCATAAAATACATGTTTGCATGTTGCATAGACACATGTTGCATGTCTGCATAAACGCATATTCTATAAATGCATTTTTTTGCTATTAAACTGCATTTATAAATGCATGAACGGCAAGAATACTTGTATACGTGCATTTTTGCATACCTAGCCATATAAAGGCATACCTGGGTACCTGCATACTTGCATACTTACGGGCTTGTATAGCGGTAGACCAACTTTTGTTTTAGGCCTACATCCTTGGGCAACTGCTTATTAGGTTTTGGCTAATATAGGCGTACATTATTTACCTGTTAGACCAGCTAAATTACTCCAGAAGAGAAGCGGCCGGGTGAGGCAGGTACACCAACCTCAGATCCAGTGATGTGGTGGTGTTCATATCTCCTGTTTGGACCAGTGGCATCTGGTGTATCTGAACCACTGTGATGGTTGGCATTGCAGTGATTCTTGACGCATTAGGTCATTGGGAGAGTTTAGCAGAACTGCAATGGACAAAGGCCGCACCACCCTGAATGCCTGATTTTGGATCAAGCTTGGTTAGTACTTAGGAGGGGAAAGCTTACAGCACCTGGTATTCCCGGGCAGTCTCCCATCTAAGTGAAGGAGGTGTCTGAGGCTGCTGAGTTCTGAGAGTGTCTCAGGCCAGGAAACCTGGTAGAATAAGTACACCTCGTGGGTCTGCCGTAGCGGTTCCAGAACTAAATGGTAACATGTTTATCTCAAGCTGCTGGGCATCCTGTTTCAGATAGGCTCTGTCTGTTTAGTGACTATCTCTCTAGGTCGAAACACGTTCTCTACGTACAGTTCTATTTCAAGTCTTTTGTAGACGATCATTCTCTCTGTCTGGGACATGAAGTTCCAGGCATTGGATTGCTGGAGGGCTCTGTTTCCAGGGTATTGAAAACTAAAATTGGTGGTTGATGGCTAAAAATCTGGAGAAGGGAAAATAATTATTTTCAGGGATTGGGAAGATAACCACTGATGCCTACCTCTCCAGTTAGTTTCAAGGTGGCTAGAGTTCAGTAGACTTGGTCTCCACAGGAGAGGATACTGCCCATCAATATCTAGGAACTTTTGGCCAGTACGCCGTGTTCTGGATTATGGGACAAACTGGTTAAAGGTTCAATCCGGAATTGCCTCTGCAGGGGCATACATATTGACCACCAGGACGGCACCAGTAGTCATGTGGCTCAGGAAGGTGAACCACGTTTGGTCTCGGACAACACAACAACTGCTCTCTGTCGCCGGTACATATTCCAGGTATAGAGTAGTGGCAGGGGGAACTCTGCAGGTGGATCTACTAGATTCCAAGTTCTACAACAAGTTGAGACAGGTGTGTCCAGGACGAGAGTCCCACTGGCAATAGGGGTAGATGCACTGGTAACGCCTTAGGAACCAGTTCTCCATTATATGATGTTTTTCCTCTGTTTCGACTTCTGCCACCACTTTTGCAAAGAATCCGGGAGGTGGTAAAAGTGTTGGCCGAATTGGCCCAGGAGGGCTTGGTACGCTGACATAGCGAGTCTTGCTGGGGTAATTTCTTGAACACTCAGAGTCCAGCGGGACCTAATGGTCTTGAGTCCTGTATCTCCGCACTTTTGAGACCCTGGAAGCCAGCTTCAGGGAACTTCAATTACAGGACTTGGAATATCTTTTGCCTGGGGGAAGCCAGGAAGTGGCACCCACAGAAATATGTGAGTGAGAAATGTTCTTTTTTTCTCCAATCAGTAGGGGAAAGGAGATTGTCCTTAAGTACTGTTAAGGGTTAGAGTTTGTCCCTATCCATTTTTTCCAGAGGCCACTGTTTCTCACTCCTTGATTTATTCATTCTTCATACAGCATGTAACATAGACCGTCTCGCATGCCAAGCCACTTGTTGCGTCCTCATCCATTTCTTTTTTTTTTCTTTTTTTTCTTTTTTTTTTTCAAATATAAAATTTTATTAAACACCAAAAAAGGGCAAGGCCCCAACAGTACAAAAGAATTGTGAACAGTTTTACAATGTGCAAAGTCCAGGAACAGACTAAAAATAGACCTATCTCCATTGTAGCCTCATCCATTTCTATTGGCTAGGGTGGTTTCTAGTTTTCACTTGAATCAGGACAGTGTCTTGCCTTTTATTTTTCTCCTAATCCACAGTTGGCAGGAGAAAGATCGCTACATACTTGAGGTAGTACAGGCGCTCAGGATCTACTTGAGTTGTCAGCACAGGTCAGGAATCTTGGTTTGTGCTGCCAGAAGAGCCCTGGAAGGGCAGGCGGAATCCAGGTGGAATATTTAACAGTGGATCTGCCAGTTTATCATTGAATCCTATAGTTTAAAGTGCAAAATCAAATGTATTTATTTTTTGGGGAGAGATTCTCTACCAGGTGTGTGAAAGTATCTTGGGCCATCAGGTGTCAGTGGCCCAGGTGAACAAGACCAGGATTTGGTCTTTGGCTTATACATCTTCATTGTTTTTACCAGGTAAATGTAAAAAACCTGGAGGATACTGCCTTTGGCCTCAGTGTATTACAAATGGCAGAGTAGGTCCTTTTCTGGTGGCAGTTACTGTGCTAGTGTCTCCCGCCCCTCAAGGGTATTGCTTTGGGATGTCCCAGATGATGATGGCTGCTCTGTGTCTAGTGATGTACGGTAAAGAAAATTGGATTTTTTCCTACAGCTTACCTGTAAAATGCTTTTCTTGGAGCGCATCACTGGACACAGAGGTCCCTCCCCCTCTTGTCTGGGAAGTTTATTGCTAGCTACAAAACTGAGGTATTTCCTGTGTAGGAGGGGTTATATAGGGGAGGACTTCCTGTTTGATTGATCTGAATGATCTGCCAGTGTCTATTCACCCATAGGTGGTGTATAACCCACATAGTAATGGCTGCTCTGTGTTCCGTGATGTACTCCAAGAAAGGGAATTTACAGGTCAGCTGTAGGAAAAATCCAATTGAATTCCTTGATTTGAACAATGGCACCTGCATTTTACAAAAGAAAGCAAATAGTATGGTGAGCAGAGCACTTCAACTGCCATTTAATAAGGATGAGATTTTTCATCATCAGTAGGGAACTGGCAGTCATATTTCTCAGCACATACTTGCCTAAGTGAAGTTGTCCCACATTAAAACTGGTTCTTGTAATTATTTCTAGTTTGCTAGAGAGGGAACAACAAAGTGTATGTATGCTCTCGGTGCACACAGCGCTGTAAATTAGAGTTCAGTGTGTTTTTTTTTTTTTTTCTCTTTACCACTCAGACTTTATCACGACGAGACTTTCTCATGGTATTATTCCTTAATATCGTCTCTACTTTGGATTCGCATCATATGTGGTTCTCCAAATTTTAAAATTAGTTTCTTTATTACATTCCATACAAACTTAAAATTCAATACAATCCCCTTCCTACAATGCCCTCCCAACCCCCACCCCCCCACCCCCCCCCGGACCCCTGACCTCTTTTATATTAACTACGTCTTCATTCTCCATCTCTAAATTATTGATATATGATTATATTATTATAATATTCACCCATTATCTCTGCAAAACCCAATGTGTATTTGAAAGCCGTCCACACCTTCCACTTATATTCAGATACATCTAATGAATCCGTGTCACTAGATCTTAAATATTCCAAATTATAAATTTCGTCTACTCTATTGCACCATCCCTTCTGGTTTGGGCTATCCAATTCTTGCTAGTGTTTAGGAATTTGGCTCTTAGCTGCATTTAATAAGTGTGGGAAAAAACTTTTAAGATATAATTTGTTCGACATCCAGATTCCATGTAATAGGCATCCCCACGGATCATCCGGTATTTCTATATTCGTTATATCTCTGATGGTTCTCCTTATCTCAGTCCAATATTTTTAAATTTTTGGACAAGTCCACCATATGTGGGCCATTGTCCGTTTCCTGGCGCCCGCACCAACATAGCTGTGATTTTTCCGTTGCATACCTATGTACCCTATCCGGCGTTAAATACCATCTGACGAGGCATTTATAATTAGTTTCAACTATATTACAGTTAACAGAAGTTGAATGGACCCTATTAATTATTTGTTTAATCTCACTCTCTCGTACTTGTGATCCCAATTCCTCTTCCCACTACTTAATGAATGTCAATTCCTCCAGTTTTCTTTTTGTATTGTTCAAGATCTTATAAATCTTAGACATAACTCCTTTCATCCTCTTTACCTCACATATTTTCTCCAGTGGCCTTAAATTGTCTTTAGCTCTAATAGGTTTAGGTAGATTTTCAAAAAAAGTTTTAACTGATTATACCGCCATTCATCGATCAATCTCCACTCCATATTTTTTTTTCATTCCTGATAAGAGTTCAGTGTGTTATGCTGTGCTCCTACAGAAGGATTTTGGCAGCAAGTTGCCTTAAAACCTTTCTGGGAAATTCCTCGGATGTCCTTTTGGTTTCCTTATCTTTCAAGGTTTGTTTTCTTATCTTGCACAAGCATATGTTTCTGTTGAGATCAAGTTTTGTCATACAGGAATTGTTTTCAGCTCTGGTTTTGTAGCTGCTGTTGTGGTCTTTAACAATACCTGAAATGCATTTGGTGAACGGACATTAAAGCATATAAATGCTTGTGATATAAAAGTTGCAGAAGTTGCCTAAATAAATTTTTTATTTTTTTTGCAGATTCTCTGTGTAGTCTCTTGTGGAATCTGTTTCATTACTATAAACAATTTTTGCCATCTATCCAAGCACGGATTACTGAGTTGCGTAATCCAGTGGAAAAAGAGCTGAAGGTAAGTAAGAAATAAGTTGACAGTAACCATGGTATATATATGCCACAATATGCGATATATAGATTTAAAAATGAAAAATCTCAGAACCACAATTTTTAATTCTAACCCTTCCCCACTACAATTAGGACTTGAAACGTAAAACATTTATACCGGCCTATGTAGATACAGAATTGACCCATTGGACAAGTAGGTCTACAACATAATGGCTCACAGCTACAAGCTGGAATTTTAGAGCCTTGTCCAACCCCCCTCCACACTTCATGCTTTTCAAATGTTTCTTTGAATCCACAAGTATGATTTCCTCTTTTGCACACTCTGTCATCTTCAAACTCAGTGGACTGATCATTCTGGTTACAGAGGGCAAAAGGTTTCACTGTTTCAACTCCAATCCCTTTCACATTTCAAATATAGAACGATGTTCGTCCCATTTTGGATCTCAAACGTTAACAAGTTTCTGCGAGTCTAAATACCAATATCCTCTGCGCTACCACTCTAATACAAATGTAAAAATGTTCAAAAAATTAATAACTGTAGGTATTGCCGCTCAATCCACTGACATGCTCCCACATCAAACAAATTTTAACATAAACAAGTACAGTGCAACCTCATAAAATTTTACACAATTTTGTCAAATAACATGTGTATATGTGCATGCAAGTAAAAAAAAGTACATATAAAGTTCCGTGCTCCTTCATATATCAATAAAAATGTCCAAAACCATATATCTTCTGTGTTCTTTTCTTATCACTGTATCTCTGCTCCAATGCGCTAAATCCCACCTGTGACGATCCTTTTCAACAGTGCAATGATCTTGCACTGTCCACACAAGCCTCTTACCTCTGTGTTTGAGCCACTAGTAAGGTCAAAATGAACCTGGCCCTTTTAAATAGGGCCACACAACATCATTGTGTAAGGCAGAACCAGAAGCAAGATCTATGTAACTAATGCTGATTTTTTTTTTTTTCTGCTTGCATCAATAAACTTGCGCTGCAGAGGGAGTCGTAAAATCAAAATTGGGTCGGTTGTCAGTAAAATATGCGCCTTAGCATCCAAACTCACAGTAAACGCATGTACATGCATACACATGTACAACCATAAATTTGAGCTAGTGATGGGGGAAGAATTTTACCCTTCTCTACTCCATCCAAAATGAAAAAACATTTTTGGCTTGAGCCGACTTAGAAATGTCCATTTCCTGTCTTCTGTCTTGTATCCTACTTCAGTTCACTATTCATTGATTTACTTGTACCATCTGTGATGTAACAACATTGGATTGTAATATTTTATGTAATATATGTATTTATATCTTAAGGACTTTGTGAAAATATCCAAGTGGAATGATGTCAGCTTTTGGTCTGTGAAACAGTCTGTGGAAAAGACACATCGGTAAGAGTTTGGTGTCAGTTACCTAAAGGCTTTTTATGCTTTAGAGCAGGCATGTCCAAAGTCCGGCCCGCAGGCCAATCGCGGCCCGCATTCCGGTTTCGAGCAGTCCACCTGGTCTTTTTGACATGTATGTCTTTGTGGCCCCCAACGAATCCCCAAGCGCCACCAAAGAAATACATGCTGGCTGCCTTGGAGGAGGTGGGATGAGCGCTGTGCATACAGGAGTACTTCCTGTTTACACGGCAACCTGTGTAAAAGGAAGTCCCGTCTCCTGCGCTGCCATTGGACAACTGTTCTCTCCATCACAGGAGGCGGGACTTTTGATTAAAGAGGCCGCAGAGAAAACTGCAAATTCTCCTGTATGTCTGTCGGCGCTCGTCCCGCCCCCGCCCCCCCCCCCCCCCCCTACCATCTCCTCCAATGCTGCAGATGAATGAATCAGGCTACAATGGTGAGTCTACATTCAGGGCAAGGGGGGTGCTGCATTCAGGGCAAGGGGGGTGCTGCATTCAGGGCACTTGTGAGGCTGTATTGATGAGCAGTGACCCTTATTTTGATTCACAGTTCTTTATTTAAAATTGAAGATAAATACTGTATATCCAAATAACATGTCTGAGCTCTTCTCTTCACCACACACAGCCACAAAGGCAAGGGAATTCTTGTTGGGCAGTGTATTGGTGCTCAAACAAACAGACCGAATTTTAATGGTTCACAGAATGTCAGGCAAAATGGTCGGCCCTCACGCATGTTCACTTCATCAAATCTGGCCCTCTTTGAAAAAAGTTTGGACATCCCTGCTTTAGAACAACAAAGTATAATAGCTAATGGTAAAGTTCTAAAATGTAATTGCAAATTCAAAAAATACAATTTTCCTTGAAAATTTTTATTTTTTGCTTTGGATTGTGCACCAACAAAGGTTACAGGTTCTTCCTGCCTGTTTCTGAATTGTGCATCTGTGGCCTGGCAGCTCTGAAATAAGCAGCCATTTAGCTGTGGCGGAATAAATAGGAAGGAGCAAGCTCTGCAAATCTTAACCACTTACCGACCGCCGCACGACTATATAGGTCGGCACTTTGAAGAGGGATATCTCGGTAATGGCAGCAGCTGCTGCCATAACTGAGTTATCCATCTCTTCAAGCGGCGGTCTGGTTAATGATAATGGTGGTCTCTGCAGCGGTTTGGCCACAAGATCGCCGTTATCGGTGGCGTGAGAGGGCCCCCCCTCCCGCACCCTCCGCCACTTAATGGAGCCGTCGGTAACGGCGGAGGCGATCAGGTCCTATCCGTGGCTGGGTATGGATACAAGTGAGGGCAAGATGGCCCCCACCCATCTCCATACCATAGCAGGGCGGAAGCAACGTCAAAATGTCACTTCCGCCCATAGCTCTTAAAGGGACAAAAAAAATTTTTTGGTCATTTTTTCAAATGACAAATGTATTTATTTTTTATAGCAATTTAGTCTAAATATGACATCTGAGGTCTTTTTGACCCCAGATTTCATATTTAAGAGGACCTGTTATGCTTTTTTCTATTACAAGGGATGTTTACATTCCTTGTAATAGGAATAAAAGTGACCCACAAAAAAATAAAAAATTGTGTAAAAATAAATCGAATCAAGTAAAATAAATAAGGAAAACATTTTTATTTTAAAGTGCCCCGTCCCGACGAGCTCGTGCTCAGAAGCAAACGCATACGTGAGCAGCGCCCACATATGAAAACTGTGTTCAAACCACACATGTTGGGTATCACCGCATTCGTTAGAGCGAGAGCAATAATTTTAGCATCAGACCTCCTCTGTAACTTAAAACATGCAACCTGTAGAATTTTTTAAACGTCGCCTATGGAGATTTTTAAGGGTAAAAGTTTGACGCCATTCCACGAGCGGGCGCAATTTTTGAAGCGTGACATGTTGGGTAACAATTTACTGGGCGTAACATTATCTTTCACAATGTATAAAAGAAATTGGGCTAACTTAACGGTTTTATTTTTTAATTAAAAAAAGTGAATTTTTTACAAAAAAAAGGTGCGCTTGTAAGACCGCTGCACAAATACGGTGTGACAAAAAGTATTGCAATGAGCGCCATTTTGTTCTCTAGGGTGTTCAAAAAAATATATATAATGTTTGGGGGTTCTAAGTCATTTTCTAGCAACAAAAAAAAAATGTTTTTAACTTGTAAACACCGAGTCTGAAAAACAGGCTCGGGGCTGAAGTGGTTAAGGTGGCATCGCCACCACTGGAGAGTCTCAGGAGTGGGTGTGGTCACCCTAGCAGCTCCAAAGAAGGCAGGCTCACCAGGTAAAAAATATATTAAAACAAGTGTGCAGAAGAAAAATGATATGCTTGAACGACATTAGAAGTATACTGCCTTTTTTCTGTTTGGGGTTTAGAAAAACTTTAAATGGTTTTCAACTGCAAAGGAGAAAAGCAGTAAAAATAGTAATTACATAGAAGAAATTGTGACAGGCACTGAAATATTCTCCTAGATCAGATTCCTACAGATCTAAATTACCATAAAGGAAAGATACAGTATCTGACATAAGGACTAGTACTACTACTAGGTAGTACGGAAAAATCATAAGAAATTTTCATTTTTTTTTTTTTATGTTTTAACTAAAACTTTGAGTCTGCTTGGCAGAGTTATGCTGGCCATACACTATACGAAAAATCGGCCGAACCCATTTTCGAAAAACGAACATTCGGCCGTGAGAGCAAACGATGGTGCCATCATGTAATGACCGATAAATCGTTCACAGGACATAAATAAAAAAAAAAATGGTTCGGTTTTTTTACATATACCTAGTGCAGACAGTTCGGATGGGAAACACATTAACCTTTTAATTTATCGTTCGTTCGGCAGAAGTTTTCCAAACTTGCCGTTCGTTTTTATTCCACAAAAACGTCACAAACGATTTGTGCCCATTAACTTGCCGGAAAACGAACGTCTACATGATCGATTTTCGGATGATTTTTCGTATAGTATATGGCCAGCATAAATGTGTGGGTAGCTAGGTTTAGTTTTAGACATTTGATAAAATGCTGTTTTTTGTTTTGTTTTTTTAAAGTTTATTTTTAGTCTTAATATATTTTTTGATTAATTATGTTTTTCATTACTTTTAGAACACTCTTTAAGTTTACAAAGAAGTTTGAAGCAGCTCTTTGTCAATCATCGTGTCTTGCACTAATTGAAAGTGTTCAAGAACAACAAATGGATTTTAATGACACCTCAACGGGCTCAATGATCAAAGAAAGCTCTGCACTACGGCTTCGACTTGCATCCATTCTAAAGGCTACTTTAACTGGAGCAAGTAGTACACCTGTAAGACCATTGATGAAATTGTTTAATACCTAGGCAAACAAAGTTTAAGATCCCCCCCCCCCCCCAAAAAAAAAAAATCAAGAGGCTGCACCTTTTAGAGATTGTCATATGGTAGCATCATTTGATGATGCTTTTTTATACATTGAAACCTACTCAGGCTGTAAATTAACATTTGAAGTTGTTTACATGGTCATAGCCCATTTACATGAACTTGATTTAGAACTTCCCAAACCTGCTGATGCATAAAAAACACACCTATGCTCTGTCCAGCACCTGCTACTATTTCTAGAAGACTTTTAAATTGTGTGTATTCACACTTGGACGTAAATGGGTTTCTTCAGTAATTTGCCATGAAGCAAAGTGCTTGATAAACAAAAAGTGCTTAAGCTGATGACACACAATTATATCTTTTCATATGTCTATCGAATTATAAACTCCATATTTACGGAGACGTTTCTGTATTTTTTGTATTTTGGCCTTCACCAAAGTACACCTTTCAGAGCATGTTGAACCATAATTTGGGTTTAACATGCTCCAAACTACACCCCAGATCCCAATACTCATCAAAATGTGTTTTAAGTGCTGATATGTGGTTTTACCAGCATTTAGGTAGTTTTCTTGTTCATGTTCATTCTTGATTTTAGGATAGGGTGGTATGTCTTTCCTTAATCACTTATTTAATATGCTGTAATTTGCACCTTTGTTTTGACAGCTAAGCTGTGGGGAGGATGTTTATTCTTCAGAGAGTCTTCAGCGTCGCCTGCCTAAATTGACAAAGAAGATGAGGAAACTGTGCACTACATTTATAAAGAAGAGCCAAATGCCAGCATTGTTTGAAAATCTCAGTGAATTTATAGGCATGTATATTGTCTTCCATTTTTCTCATTGTGTGCCGTTTTTTTTGATGGTTCAAGCATGTTACTATGTAGTTAAAAATCACCATGTTGAGCCATAATGTAATTTTTCAGCCTGGGTTATCTGATTTAATTGCAGAAGGTGTCACAGAGTCTGTAAAAGAGCTTCAGAATCTTAAAGTAAACCAAACCGCTGAAAAGGAGAAGCAGAAGTCTGAAGCCAAGAACATTCTTTTGCAGAAGCAGAGGGCTCTCTCTGAACTTTTCAAAATGCTAGCCATATGTGGTGAGTAAATTTCTCCTTTTGCATTTGTTATATTTTATATGCATGCACCTTAACTTGTTTTCCATCTGGGTAATTTAATGATTTAGGGTTTTTAAGTACATTAATGGATAAATTCACCTTTGGGAACGTTCTACAGATTCCACCCGTTTTTAGGTGAAACGTGTTCTCACTGCTGCAGCCTCTCCCTGACCCGCTACCTCTAGTTGACAGCAAGCTTGGGGATCTTCTCTTCGAAATCGCAGTAACAATTTAAAAAAAAACTTGCAGGGCTCTGCCCATCCAGACACGTCTTTCGTTCAGTGTTCTGTGAATGTGAGAACTACAAGCACCGACAGCCTCTGCACCTGTTGGCTTGTAGTTCTCAGTTAACTATCGGGGCTCTGTTGGGCGCTCTAGGTAGTTAAATTCTTTGTCATTGTGTAACTGCCTGCTCATGCAAGCAGACAGGTTACACTGACAGTCTGCAGGAGGCCTGCATTGCACCCACAATCTGCTGATCTCTGGTGCAGGGCTTTGCATTCTCCTAGTAAAAAAATAATGAATACTTTTTTTTTAACCTGCAAAAAGATGTGCATTTAATTTAGTTTACAAAGGAAAACTTTTAAGATACTTTTGCTTCCTTTAACATCTTTTCGTTATATTTATGCTGTTCCTATGAGTTTGTTCAATTATTCATTACATTGGTACAATTGTAAGCATTTACTCTGAACAAGGTAAGTTATTAGTATGTCAAATCAATTGGTGTAAATAAAGCAAGATTCCAATGCTTATCTAAGGCACATTTAAAATATGGCTTCATTTTTTATTTATTTTTTAGTCAAAGTATGTTTAGTTTAATTTTGTTGTAAATGCAGCTGATTTTTTTTCATTCTTTTTAATTGTCCCATCGGTTATGTGATAGATAAGCCCTTGTAGGAGTGGTCAGTAATACTGGAAAGAGCCAGGCTGGGGCAATGTCAGAACTCCTAGCTGGCTGGTGTTTGCATGAAGCTGAATGTTAAATACTGGATGGTAGAGCTGCACAATTCTGGACATAATTTTTTACATTAAATTCGGCTTACTTTACTGTTTATTTTTTTTTAAATCATTAAAGTTTTTTTGTTTTTGTTTTTATTGTATTTTTAATCAAAGTGTATTTTCTTTCCAAAAGAAATTGCATTTGATAGACCGCTGCGCAAATACAGTGTTGTTACATAAAATATTGCAACAACCATCATTTTATTCTCTAGGGTCTCTGCTATATATATATATATATATATATATATATATGTGTGTGTGTGTGTGTGTGTGTGTGTGTGTGTATATATATATATATATATATATGTGTGTGTGTGGAATCTAAGTAATTTTCTAGCAAAAAATTATTTTAACTTGAAACCAACAAGTCAGAAAAAGGTTTAGTCTTTAAGTGGTTAAACTTCCCTCCTTTACAGACCTATATCTATTCATTTGAGCTAAAGAAAAAAACGTTACAATGTTTATAGTTAGCTCAGCGGCTGAGGAATGTTGTGATACCTGGCAGACTGCCTTTTTTTTTGACAGCTATTTGCTTGGGCAGAGAATTATCTGCATAGAAAGATTCAGGATAATTGCTTTGTTAAAATCGCGAGGGGGAAAAAAAAAATCACGATAACGATTCTCAACGATTAATCGTGCAGCTCTACTGGATGGAGATACTTTTTTTTTTTTAAATATAAAAAGTAACATTTTGTCTAGAATTGTGTTCAAATAAATCCTTTGATGCAATCTTAACCAAGTGCTGGTTTTAATTGCATGCCTCTAGACCAGTGTTTCTCAACTCCAGTCCTCAAGGCGCCCCAACAGGTCATGTTTTCAGGCTTTCCATTATTTTGCACATGTTATTTGATCAGTTTCACTGCCTTAGTAATTACCACAGCTGTTTCATCTGAGGGAAATCCTGAAAACATGACCTGTTGGGGCGCCTTGAGGACTGGAGTTGAAAAACACTGCTCTAGACATCTCTTGGATGTCTTTACCTAAATACATTGGGGCATGTCTCTAAATGTCAGTATTTAGCGAGGGAAAAAAAGTAAGTTTACAGGAGTGTTAAATTAAAAATGTATTTGTTGGAAGGGGAATCTATATTTCTCTTTGAAAATACCATGTGTGGCAGTAGAATGAAAATGTCTTTGCATCTCAAAAAACACATGTGAACATCTCGGGCTTTCTTGCATTTATTTTAATGGCAGCAAAAGACCCTGAGCTGGGATTCTGATTGCGAGTCTCTGCTGTCCTTGCTGAATGAGCTAGCCTCCAAAGAGTTGGTTTTCTGCTGTTACTCCCAGATTAAACCTGTTGTTTCTACCAGTGCTATCCCGGGTCTTGGGTTGTTAATATCCCTTGACTGTAAAGACTTTACCAGTGTATCTACTGTTCCAAGTCTTCCCCCTATGGAGATCGGAAACAACCGAACAAGATGTTTGGCCACCCAGTCCCCCCCACCCGTGCTTGTTAGCCTTGTGTCCGTTTGTTCCCACTGTGGATCCTGCAGTGTCTTTAAAAGGCAAAAAACATTCCTGTGGGAGGATGCACCTGTCTTTAGGAGCCTGAGCGATTAAAAAGGTAGAAGCCCTTTCCAGAGCCCTTTCTAGAGCCCTGTTCTAACTGGCAGGTGCTGCTTTTCATCCCGTCTTAGTTGTGACACTGCCTTGCCAAACCCTGGCTGATGGGTAAAGTCTCTCTTTTTAAAAGGAAACCAAGCCACTACAGAGGTTGATCCCATGGTCTTAGGATGTTTGGTGCGAATGATTGTAGCGTTAAGCTATAGTTTTGACAGGCTACTGAGGTTTCCCACCTCATCTCTCGCATGAGTCTCTTGCCAATAGGCATGCAGAGGTCTACAGAAAGTGCATCTAAAAATCATCTTATCTGCATACTCTTTGACGGACACCTCCTCTTCAAATTCACCCTGGATACCATTATCAGGGATGCTATGGCAAGAGCACCCATCTTTAGCAGAATAAGCCCAAGGGAAAGTTCATTCCACCCTGATGCTTTAGAAAAGTCATTTTTGCTAAAACACTTCTGCCACCCACAAGGTCTGGGTCTCTGTCATACTCTAACAAACCTTCCTCTACATAAATGTGTGTTTCTGCTTTCCAAAGCGTTTGGGCATTAGTCAACTATTGCGCATACTCTGGACTTGCTGGCATCTCGGATGCTTGAGTATGAACTGTGGTTTCCACAAACTAGAGTTTTAACACACAGTCCCCATGTTGGTTTCTCAGCTCCAACTTTCCTGTGTCACAGCACAGATTAGTAGATCTATCTAGCCCTCCTGAGTTTTCTCAGTCAATGTGTCATTTTCCCAGTTCCTGAGGCAAAAAGGTTTTGGGGGTTTCACTGTAAGTTCAGTTCCTAAAATCAAGGGAGCATCTGCTCCAACTTGCATTTCACATTTCTGAATGTCAAGAAATTCCACGCACAGTCCACCAAGCGGGTCATTGTCTCCCTTTTTTGTTTTTATTTTCTTTATTTTATCGAAATTTATCATATACAAAGAAGTAAAAACATTTCCCTACTCAATAGGGACATACATTGACAAATTGTATTTCCAAACCTTTGTCTACCCTTACCCTCCTCCCCCCCCCACCCCATTCTTAGACCCTTCCTTCTCTTCTCTAAGTTATCTTAATCTCACTATATTTCTTTGTTAATTTATACTTTTTTCACTTTTCCCATCTCTTAATGAATCCCTCTAGTATCCTCATGGCTATGTCTTAGATATTCCATGTTTGTCTATCTCTTCTATTTTATCAAACCACTCTCTAATTTTTGGGCTTTCTACTTCCTTCCATTACCTCGGTATCAAGCTTTTTGCAGCGTTCATCATATGTACAATCATTGAATTTCTATATTCTTTTGTCGGAATATCTACCCCATGAAATAGACATGTCCATGGTTCCTCAGGGTATATCTATATTGGTGATTTCCTTGATATAACTCAGTATTTCCTTCCAGTACATTCTAATTTTGGGGCACCCCCACCATATATGGGCCATAGATCCCATTTGTTTACAACCCCGCCAACACTCTGTTGTTTGTCCTATTTGATATTTCCCCAATATATCTTGGGTTCTATACCACCGGGTTATGCACTTCTAGTTAATTTCCGCCATCCCATTGTTTACTGATGATCCATGTACTAGTTTCAGGATTTTTTCCTACTTCTTGATCCTTCCTTGTTTCCCCAATTTTTTATGTCGGAACTTCCAGCTGTCGCCAGAAGAGGGTTCCAGCGCAAGCAGGGTCATTGCCTCTCTTGACCAGGGACATTTCCTGGTGTCTGTGGACATAAAGAGCACATACCTGCATGTCCCCGTCTTTCCAGGACACCAGTGTTTCTTACTCTTAGCTGTGGGTCCCCTTCACTTTAAGTTTGTGATCCTGCTATTCCGTCTACATTCCGTGTTCACCAAGGTGCTAGCCCCAGTGCCATTCTTGCTGCGGCTTTGTGGGACATTTTAGATGACCTGTTGAGGGCACAGTTGGCACAGGCTCTGTCTGACAATGTGACATGTGACAATGAACCATCAAAATCAGTGCTGCAACAGACTTGTGATGTTTAATGGGTCTGATGGTAGTCTTCGATGCAGTCCTGTTGTTATTTTTGGATAAGTCAGTCCAGTCCCTGAACAGCACAGTTCATTTGGCACCAATGTCCAGGTTGCCTCTGGCTTGGTGACTCAAGAATCTGACTCTGGTACTGAGGCCTTTCTTTCTTGGTACTGAGGCCTTTCTTTCTGTCTTTTGCAAGGCCCTTATGACAGATGTCGGGCTGTGGAGGAATCCAGTCACCCACATCCTGACACTTCTAGTGATTTGGCTGTCCCAACAGTGTTGGACTTACCTGCTAGAGCAGTGGTTCTCAACTCCTGTCCTCAGGACCCACTAACAGGCCAGATTTTAAGTATTACCTTGGTGACATGCAGACTAGAATACTGCAATCCCTGAGCAGCAAATTATATCACCTGTGATGCATTTCAGTTATCTTGCAAACCTGGCCTGTTGGTGGGCCCTGAGGACTGGAGTTGAGAACCACTGTGCTAGAGGGTCTCTAGATTCATTCCAGCATGACAGGTAGAGTACATTAAGCATCGGGAGGAAGCCTATGGCTCCTAGAGAGGTAGAGTGCAACAGAGATCCTCTAATGGAAGCAGTGGATGCTCTAGTTTCTTAGTGGGAGTATTACAGACTAATCTATGTAAAAGAAAAAGGTGAGAATGGTGCGCTTATTCAATAATGTGCCTTAAAGTAATATAGTCAAAGAATGAATATGATGAGTATCCAAACACACAAATAAATGGGAATAAAACTCCAAATAAAGCCCAATGGTAGGAGTCAGTTCATATAAAGGTAAAAATCTCAGAGGGATAACTTGATAGAAGAAAAAACAGACAAAACATCAATCCAAACATCGACTGTTAAATGTATAAATTGGCTGCTCACCTCCAACAATGACCCAAGGGTCAAACCAGGCTCATCAGATAGTCAGATGAGGAATCCCTATGAGATTTTTACCTTTTTATTTTTACCTTTTATATGAACTGACTCCTACCATTTGGGCTTTAGTTGGACTTTTATTCACATTTATTTGTATGTTTAGATACTCATCATATTTATTCTTTGAGTATATTACTTTATGGCACATTATTGAATAAGCGCACTATTCTCATCTTTTCCTTTTACATTCTTATACATTTATTACGCAGTGTTTTTAAGTGGTTACAGCTCATTCACGGTCACTATACATGTACAATATATTTTTTTTCCTGAGTTTATTTTCACTATATTCACTGGAGGCTGATGGTTTATATTTACTTAAAAATTAGAACATGGTAGCGCGCAAGTTTTTCCCTTATAGCATAGCCTAATCTATGCCTTCCCTCCCATTAAAGGTATTTTTCGTCTGCCCTTCATCTTGTTTTGCAGAATCGAGATGAAAGGCATTCTGGTGATTCTCATTTCTCCGTATTGGCACAGGCAGACCTGATGAGACTCCTAGCTAATGCTTTGTGGGCTCTTTCATCTTTTCTGTCTCTAGGGCCAATTTACAGTCCTCCTTCCATGGTCACTGGCGTTAACAGCGCTACTGTTGAAACCTGCATTCTAAGAATTGGTGGTTTCCTCAATGTTAAAAGCTAGGAAGTCTACCTTATTAGTAAGTCCTGGTACACACTGACTATTTTTGTTTGTTTTTTATTCGTTCAAGGCGTTCTCTGTACTAACTATATGCAATGTTAGTAGCACAATTTTCCCATGGAGCTTTTGTGTTATGACATGGTGATTGCCCACGCTGGAACACACTGGTCAGTGCTCACAGCCAATGTTTCTACATGATATACACCCCTGAGGAGGAAAAATGTAATTCTATTTCGAAACACGTTGGGTGTTCTGTGTCACAACACTTGTTGAATCACTGACTAACAGATGTGGGAGTATTGTATTGTAATTTGACACACATGGTTATGTAATCTATGCATATATCAAACAGCCATCACAACCTGATTTATTAAATGTGTTTTTATTTTTGTACCAATAAAGATTGTATATGGTCTTATGAATCATTGATCACTTTTCTTATAATTCTTTTTGTGGTTGCACTTAAAGTGCCACAAATGAGGGTTTAGTCCTATGTATATACAGTGAGTACAAAACCCATATATTTATTTTTATGTGTTTCATATATTTATGTATATGTTTATAAACTCTAGGCCTGTCCTACCGAAAAGGACTTTCTTGGATTCGTACCAAGAACAATCAGGATATACTCTGCCTGCACCCATTGGATGTGAACAGTGCTTTGACTATCTCAAACACAATAAAGACCAGTGCTGAGTATGTTGTTTTATTAATGAATTTGTTGTTTACATTTCCTGTATTTAATGCAATCACTTGAACCATTTCTAGTAATCTATACTTCTATGTTTTCATTGCCATGCTTATAGGAGGCTTTGTCATGATCTTGTACTTATACTTTTTATTCATCAAAGAATTGCTGCGAAGAAGCTCCTTGCACGTTTGTAGTATGTTAATTCTATTAACAAGCTCTATACTTGTGTATTTCTCAATTAGTCACACTTCTGCTTTTTCCCATGGTAAAGTGCACCTGTGGCCAGGCTAAGAGCATTAAACTTTATATTTCTAAACTAGCAGTAAATATTACTATTACTAGCAGTACATATAAATGTCATAACAGAACTTAATCCTGCTCGCTTTCTTAATATAAAAACAGAATATTAGCTGACAATTGCGTGGTCATGCAACACTGTGTGCAAATGAATGTTTTATTTCTTTTATTATAATTTTTTTCAGTTTTCTTTTGGTGGTATTTGATCAGTGCTAATACTGTACACTGTAACTTTACTAATGACACCTGCTGCAAAGGGGTTAACATCTAGGGGAAATCAAAAGGTTAATTGTGTGCCTAATGTGTGCTGCTTTTATTTAACTATCTGGTTGTTTTTTTTCTCCCTGCTTTCTTTGGAGGTGAAACAGCCAGATTGCTTTTCATAATACACAGCATTCTCTGTTTTTGTAAACACAGAACTCTGTGTGGCTACAGCCGGTCAGCTGACTTCAGCCAAAATCATTGGCTAAAATTAGCTGCCAAACATCCTGGCTCCTAATTCCTTCCAGCAGCACTTTATATAATCGCCACATTTGCATAGCAGGGGAATGTGTGCAGTTCGAGAAAGGTTCCCAGACGTGGTCAGTTTCTAGTTTCAGACCATTCTCACCAGTTTTATCCATTCGTAACACAGATCTAAAATGGTACTTAGTGCATTTTTGATAATATAGCACTCTGCAATGCAGTGTTGTACAATATCATACTTTGCAGTGCTCTGATCATTTTGAACATACGCAACAAAAAAGGGAGGACTGTTGTGGAGATTTTTATGGAAATGTATTAATGTATGTTGTCGGATGTCCCCCCAGTGTCAGTTTTGCTGTAATGCGCTCATCTGAGCGTATTTGCACATACAGACGTATTACTGTGCACGTTGCTGCAATGGAGTAAATGAGGTCTAAATGGCTGCAATTTTTTTGCTCTTGTGTTATATCCAAAGGACATTGCTTGTATTATTTGTCACAGATATTTCTTGATGTGCTGTTGTATTTGTCAGTGTGTTGGATTTTTGTTTGCATGATGAATTGGATTCCAAAACACACAAAGATATCGGACTGATGTTATATTTGTGTACTTTTACTTAGGTTACTAGCAGAGATCACAGTAACTTGGGATGGATGTCAGAAATATTTTTACAGATCTCTGGCAGGTATCTCAAGATTGGAAACTGCACTTGTGTCTCCTGCAAAGGTAATGTATTTAGCTCTTGGTTTTGTGAAACAAATTTTTTTAGTCGTACAGTTAAAGACACAGGCTCTTTAATCATTATGACTGGGTTATATATGCAGCTAACCTCAGGTGATTGCATATTGGGGGGGG
Source organism: Rana muscosa (assembly GCA_029206835.1). NCBI lineage: Eukaryota > Metazoa > Chordata > Amphibia > Anura > Ranidae > Rana > Rana muscosa. The sequence continues at coordinate 548,519,431 of CM055122.1, forward strand.
GGGGGGGGGAAGGGAGAGGAACACCAGCAGGTTTGAGATAAATACATAGACGTTCAATGAGGTCTGCCACAGTGTCACATTCTATGGGCAGCATTTTTGGCCTTGTTGAGACCATAGAAAGCAGGCGTCGCAACCATGCTCCTTTTGACAAATTAACAATCCTTCGTCTGCACTAAACATATGGCCCACAATACCAGTGCCACTGTAACAGATGCCTCTGACCACAGACATTTTCCCTTGCAGCCATACACTATTGTGTGAATGGCCTGCAAGATACAAGTTGCCTTATTACAAGGATGAGTCTGCTCTCTACCCACATGCTCAGATTTCTCTGTTTCAGCGGTTTGTCAGCTGAATTCCCATGCATAAAATTTGTTGAGTGCTTCGCCTTTGAGGGTGAACACCTGTTTAGCTCATCCTAGTATAAGTGCATCTGAAGATTGCAGGGTGTATCTCCAGAAAGAAGGCATGTGTCACTGCCAGTGGATCCTCCTTGTCATAGGTTAGGAATGGTTCCTTTAGTCCCTCTCAGTCCTCTGATGCCCAGCATTAGGCAGAGGCATTCTTTCATTAGAAGACATGGCTTTCCAAGCCAGTAAAAGCTCATGAGGCACCCCTACTTCTCAAAGTGCGTATGTGTGGCAGGGGGAATGTCTGTTACAAGGGCCACAAATTGGAGTTTCACACTGTATCATACCTTCCAGTTGGTCTCCTGCCCTGTTAGGGCAGGTGGATCTGCTTGCTGCTGTACGTTGGCTTTTGTCTCGAGGGGTCCACTACCCCTGTTACGCTAGGATAATGCTTTCAATGTTTCTGCTCAAACCTTTTTAAAGTCTCCAAACTGTAAGGAATCCGGCCCATTCTGGATCTCAAGACTCTTAACTTGTTCCTACAAGTTCAAAAGTTTTGGTTAAAAAATGGCAGGAAGGTCATTGGCTTCCATTTTTTTTTTTTTTTTTTCGATGAGATTTTATGGCCTTAATAAACATCAGGGATGTATGTCTTGCATTTTTAAGTAAACAATCAGCATCACCTTGCTTGTTCACTTATACAACTGGTTGGTGGGAGCCTCTCTACTGTTATTGCTAGTGGTCTCCAAGCCTGGCCCCTGACCGGTACATTCCAGGGGCCAGAAGTGGTTAAGTTGCTTATCTCTTGCCATATGCCGGCTACTGTGCATTCACTGATCGAGGCGGTGCGTACTAGTCTCTGAATAGACACGTCTAGCACTGCACACCTCCCCAAATTTAAAAATGCTCTAAAAAAGAGGACCTTCTGTAGAAAATCCTTACCATTCTCGATCAGAAAATTGGGTCTTATACAATGATTGGCCAAGCTTTCTTTCTGCCTTCTGATAATGTTGAAGCTTTGTATCATATGAACGCAGAATTTAGCATAAAATGGTCTGTTTCCACAGTGGGACCCAGTCATATTTGAAATTAGGCACTGCAGAGCTCAGTGAAGAGAGTTTTGAGAGCTGATTGGAGGGAAGGGAGACACGACCTTCACAAAGTACACAGGAGCAGAGCTAAGACTGTCAATCACAGATTGTGTGCTGGAGCTCCCTCCCCTTGTCCCCTTTTTCTCTTGGTGTCAGGAAAATGTCAGAAGTGATTCATGCTGATAGAGGAATGAAGTAGTAGACAGAATCGACACTTGGTGCTCTAGAGTGAGACCAGTACAAACTATAAAGGGATAGGCTCTGTTCATATTTCATGTCTGAGGTTTGCAACCACTTTAATTTACCTGTAAAATTAAGAGTTGTAAAGACAGAAGTTTTTTTTTATCTTAATGCATTCTATGCATTAAGATAAAAAGCCTTCTGTGTGTAGCAGCTGCCCCAGCACCCCCCAACACTTACCAGAGCCCCCTCTCTGTGTAGCGATGTCCACAATTCCCTCGGCTGTCTGAGTCTCTCTCCCGATAGGTAGACACAGCATCGGCGCCATTGGTTCCTGTGGTCAGTCAGTTGGCCAATCGGCGGAGAGGTGGATGGGCCGAATGGCAGCTCCGTGTCTTAATGGACACACGGAGCTGCAGCTCAGCTCGTGTGCTCCCATAATAAGCTGCCTGCTGTGGGGGGACTCAACAGGAGGGAGGGGTCAGGAAGCAGCAAAGAGAGACCTGAGAGGAGGATCCGAGCTGCCCTATGCAAAACCAACTGCACATAAGAGGTAAGTATAACATGTTTAGTTTTTTTTCCCTTTAAAAAAAAATAACAGACTTTACAATCACTTTAACTTGCTGCATTTTTATTTATTTTTTTCACCTGCTCAGGAACTTGGACTGGGGAACATAGAGCGATGCAAGGGTTTTTCTGGTCACCTGCTAAAGGTCCTTGTGAAGCAGAGGAGCTCCCTCACAGCTGTTACTGAACAGTGGATTATTTTTAGGTACCTTCCAGGCCTCTCTTAATCCTTAAAGTTGAGCATATATGCGACTAGACTTATACTTGTTATAAACACTTTGTGCAGTCGTGCTGAATTTCCATCCGGAAGGTTTCTTCTAAATTTTATGTTTTTCTCCTGACATAACAGATTAAGAACCCAGTGCACTCTTGCCATGGAAATCATTTAGTAATAGGACATTTCCAAAGGCTGTTAAAATTTTGTTGAATGTTAAATTGTCTAGGCACCTGACAGCTCAGATTCCTCAGAGTATGTTTTGGCTTAAGGCTTCATGCCCACTGACGTTTTTACAGCTGTGTTTTTTACAGCTTAAAAACGCCTGTCCATGTTATTGTAAATGATTTTATTTTTTTAAAACGTCGGAGATAAAAAACGCGACCGGGCGCGTTAGTGCGCGTTTTTTGAGCGTTTTTTGACGCTTGCGTTTTTTTCTGCCTAACTCCGACGCTGAGGAACGCACTGGTCCTGGGTTTTTTTTACAGCTTAAAAACGTCTATGCTATTTGCAGCTCAAAAACGTCTAGGTGGGCATGAAGCTATAGACGAACATGGACAGGCGTTTTTAAGCTGTAAAAAACGCTCAAAAAACGCGGCTGTAAAAACGTCCGTGGGCATGAGGCCTAAGTAGCTTTTGAGGTTTTCACTTCACTCCCTTCACTTTGTTTTCTTTCATGTTTCAGAAAATTGTTGAGCAGCATTCAGGAGATCCATTCTTGCTTGGATACATCGAATGACTACAAGATTGCTTTTCCACCTCAGGACGGGATGCAACAATGGTTTGACCGACTGCAGCACCTGATTACACAATGCAGTGTTGTACTGAAGGAGCTCTCATTGTTTCTAGAGTGCTGTCCTGTAAAAACTAGTGAAAATGAAGATGGTAAATCTAAGACAACAGATTTGAACATTCCATCTCCCGCTACTGCTGACTGGCTGCCAAAACTGTGCACCATGCGCAAATCAGACAATGACTGGCAGCAGCTGAATGCCTCAGTGACAAAAATGTTAAGAGAAGTAAAGAGCTCAAAGGAAGCTGTGGATAAGCTACGACCACAGCCTGGTGGGGCTGCCTTTTATTCTTGGTGAGCAGGTCTTCCAAAGGCCTTTTTAAGAATTTGATTTCTGATCTGAGTGGATGAAAGTTAATTTGGTGGAATTGAGAATTCATAATGAAAATTTGCTCTTTCATGTTTTTACTTTTTATATCAGGACAAACTTTGAAGCTTGTTCAGCAGCAGTGGACACCATGCAGGAGGTCGCTGTAGATTTAAGGGATGTTGAGTTGCTGTTTGTTCTGCCTGAGACAGAAGTGAAGGAGGCTGCACAGCACATGATCTTTCTGAAGAGCATTCACTACCTCAGAGAAGAGATCCGTGTCGCAGGAAGGGAATTCTCTTTGTGGAAATCCCGTCTACAGGCGATTGGACGAGCAAAGAGTAAGATGACCTTTAAAATGGAGTGATGTGCAAAAGTACAGTCAATTTTAGACCAGAAATAATAGGGAACTGTAAATGATAAACAATACATGAAGATGGAGACAGAAATCATAAATTTTACTTTTCTTCGCAACACTAATCAGTTGTCGCATTAGAACACCCATCATTTAGAAATGTATCCCTGTGGCCTGTGCTTCAATAGTCTGTCACCATATCCAGCTTTAGCCTACTGTTACAAAGACTTACTTATTTTTTACCATAGGTACTAAAGCCAGCGTGCACCTCTTCATATCAAGTAGCTAGGATTGGAGGTGGAAATCTACACACTCAAGCAAATAGTACTGTAATATGTGTGTTTTATAAGGCTTGTACTACAATGGCACTTTCTGCCAGCTTGCATGCCTTCTACTGTAAGGAAATAACTCTTGAACATGAGCTGCATACATAAGCAGAACAGACAAATAGATACATAAAGTACAGCCAGCTTTGGAAAAGTATTTGGCATAAAGAGAAAAAGGAGCTCTTGCTGAAAACCACCAAGTTATTTGTTAAAAATTTCCCAATTCAGCTTGGTTTATGAAAGGTTTCAGTGTGCAACAATTGTATTTTCTTTTTGCTTGAGGTTTAAAGATCAGCCTTCAAGCATAAAGTATTCATATGTGGGCTGTTTATCTTTATATGTTAAGAAACTGGATCATACGTCTCCTGGTGTTCCACAAAATTAGGAGCGCCCTGAGCATTTAAGCTTGACAGTTTGCCTTTAGTATACTCTAAAGAAATGAATGTGGTTTTAGTAGGATCAGTAAGCACACACAAGAAAATATAAGTCAACTACTGAGACTAGAAGAAGTTAAAAAGTATAAACACAATTTAAAGCAAAATGCTTGTGTTTGTGTGTTACTGGAGTCAAGTTAATATTCCTCATCATCCAGACATGTTAAGCGGTCTCTTTTCACTTCTTTTCTTTCGATGGTGACCACCAGTTAATGTAGGCACTTGGAGCATTATGATAAAGTGGAAGTCTAATCTACCATTTTCTTTTTTTCCTGTTAATAGTATGTTAAATAACTTTATCTTTGATATTATTCATTTTCTGGCTAGCTGATTGTTTCGCTTAGTCTTATCGAAGCCAGATAATCAGCTTCTTGCTGTTCACCGACAACGCTATCTCCCTTTTTTATTTGAATTTGCTAAGCTATCTTTCACTTCCTGGAAAGGTTGTTGTAAATCTTAGACAGGCATGCCTAGACCTGCCCAGCATCACCCCCATCCCTTCTATCCTTCACAGAACATGATCTCCTCCTGTCTTCATCGCCTTGTTTTGGCCAGCAGTTTCTCCCGAGAGAGGGGGGGCAGGCTTTGGAAGTAATGTTTTTTAGAAACTGTAAGATAGATTACAATGCAACATGCTGCCGATTTTCTACAGTGTACAACCACGTGGTTGTTTCTGCATGGCACTGTGTGCATGGTGTGGCACACGCCTAGCTACCGTGAACAGCGGAAGGAGCTGGGGAAGAAATATGAAAAAAATAAGGTACAAAGGATCATTTTTGAAAGTTTAAAAGGATACAGATGATTTTCTATTGCTCATTACATGTGAGTAATGAGTTGAAGGCTCCGTTTCCACTAGTGCAACTTGTCATGCGACTTTGGACACAGTCGCATCACAAGTCACAGCCCATTTGATTTCAATGGCAAATGTTCCCATATATGCGACTTAGAAAATCAGCGTCTTTGAAAAGGTGCCTGCACTACTTTGATGCAACTTTTGATGTTACTTTGACAGAGATTATAAAGTTGGATCAAAGCTGCACTCTAAATCGCACAGCTTTTGAGTCACACTAGTGGAAACTTGGCCTAAGGCTGGAGTGCGACGTTACACTCTCTGGATCAAAGTAGTGTAGGTACCGTTTCAAAGTCGCATATTTTCAAAGTCTCATAGATGGGAGCGGGTGCCATTGAAATTCATGGGCTATGACTTATCATGGAACTTTGTGTCCAAAGTCGCATGACAAGTTCCACTAGCGGAAACGTAGACTTAGTGTGGTTGCCTGTACTGTTCCTTTAAGTGTATAGTAATCATTGTAGACTGAGCTGAGACCCCAGAGCACTTCCAGCAACACTGACAGCATCCCGTGTCCAGCTCCCATCTCCTGTGCTAGTCTGGATTCAAAGCCTAGCAAAGTTAACCTGTATATGTGCACTGCATCTCCCAGACGAACCCCAACCAATTAATGATTGCAGGGGAGAATTTAAGTGCTAGGGTAGACTTTCACTTTAACTTAATTCTTAGGTATATTTTGTTCTGATTTCTGTGGTATATATTTACTTTCTCTTATCGTCCATGGACTGACACAGCTGGATACTGTAAACGCGTGGGTGTATGTCCCTGCTCGCAGGAGAAGATCTAGGCAGAATGTTAGATGTTAGAAACATTCTAGAACAAACCAGAGCTGAACAGCCCCGCCCAGGGGGGGCGGTCCCTCCGGACATTACCCTCCCACCTGCAGTCAGCAAACCCCAGTTTTTTTCTGCCTGGCAGAAGGAGAAGACGTGGCTCTCTCAGGAGCCAGTCTCCTGGAAGATTTTACTTTTAAATTTTATTCCTTTGGGAATTTTATTATTTTATTTTTGAGACCTTCAATTAACTGTCGGCTGGGCAACAGGTTGGGTACACTGGTATCCTCGTAGTCTTCCCTGTCCGACCATCGAGCGTGCTGATCCTCGCCTTGTGTGCATGAGACTCCGTTCACGACATGCCCCATTGCTCCAGGGGTGGCCGGGTTGCTTTCATGCTCCCGCGGTCCTCTCAAGATTGAACAGTACCTACTGTATCTTTTGCGGTGGACCGGGCCGACAGCTACGCAGTACGACTCTGTGATAGGTCTGTCTGAAACAAGCCAGTGGGTCCCTGAAAGGGACGGGTAAGTAGTCTCTCCTGCTGCAAGGTGAGTACATACTGGCTGTGTTTGTGTGTTTGGGGTTCTCCCTGTCTCCCCCCTGTTATGCTGCTCTCTGCACCCTGTACTGGTGCTGTGCTGTGGGGTGCTTGGGGGTCACTCTGGCCTGGCTGGGCACTCATGTCTGCAGTTTTTTCTGGTGTGTGAGGTGATTGTTGCGTGCGCCGTTAGTTCGCGCATTAGCAGGAGCTTTGAATTTTGCGCTCGGCGGCCATCTTGGCGATCAATGGCACAGTTGTAGCTGCGGCCGGCGCCCATTTTCTTGTGGCCGCCGCGCATTTATTTTCGATTCTAGTGGCGGTGCGAATCCCCTCACAATTCAGTGCCATGCGTGATATAAACGTACAAAATATGTTTATGCATGACTCCAGATACATTCACAGTATATGTATGTATTATACTCTCTGGGTCGGCGGGGGCTCCGGTGTCCTCCCGCGCTCTCATGGTATGTGCGCTTCGGCTCTCTGCACAGTATAGACATGTTCAATATGTTTATTGCACATACTATACATGTTTACAGTATGGGTTTACTGTTTGCGTGGGGTTCCTCCGGGTACTCCGGTTTCCCCCCATGCTCCAATGGAAATGCACAGCATAAACATGTGCAATATGTTGATTCACATGCTATCATTCCTACACAGTATCTGTGTGCTGTCTGCGTGGAGTTCTTCCGGGTGTTCCGGTTTCCTCCCTCGCGCTGACGGTATGTGCGCCTTTCGGCCTTCTGCACAGTTAAACATGTTCAATGTTTATCACGCATGCTATAATACCTACACGGTATGTGTAGGCAGTCTGTGTGGTTTTCCTCCGGGTACTCCGGTTCCCTCCCACACTCCATTGGTATGGGTGCTTCAGCGCTATGCACAGTCTAAATTTGTGCGATTGGATATCCACATACTAACATACCTACGTGGTATGTCTGTGCAGTCTGCGTGGGTTTCCGCCCACGCTACATGACATGCATGTCTTTGGTGCAATACACGGTGTAAACATACACATTATGTCTATACACTACACTAAATACATTCACAGTAGTTGTAGGTATTGCATTCTCTGAGTATGCGTGGGGTACTTCGGTTCCTCCAACGCGCCAACAGTGTGCGCGCCTTCGGTGCTATGCACACATGGGCTTGTGCAAAATGTTTAGCACACATACTATAATACCTACACGGTATGCGTATGCAGTCTGCATGGGTTTCATCCGGGTGCTCAGGTTTCTCCCCTGCGTTCCAATGGTGTGCGCATTCTCAGCGCTATGCACAGTATAAACATGTGCAATTTGTTTATTCGCAGGCTAACATACCTACACGATTGTGTACGCAATCTGCGTGGTCGGTTTACGTCCAAGCCCCGATGATGTGCGCGCCTTTGTCGCTGGCACAGTATATACGTGTTTAATAGGTTTATCCACACATACTAAACTACATACGCCGTATGTGGTGGTATTATGCTCTTTGTGGCTGGGTGGGTTTCCTCCCACACTCTATTTGCGCGTTTGACGCAATACATAATATAAACTATGTGTTTGTACAATCAGCACTTATCCATGGGTAGCTGCTGGATGGAGTATTGTAACAAGGATCCCTGGTTTCAGGGGTATCACTTTCCACCTGCTTTCAGTGGTAATTAGAAGCGCTGGCTTGGACTGTGTTAGCGTTACGCCCGTTAGTGGCTGCGTCTCTGGCGTTTTTTGTAGCTCAATGACTGGGCAAAAGCCTCTGCTTCATCTATCAGTCGTCCAGCAGGTGCACCGCAACTGCTTCAGTCTTTAGGGTCTCTGTGCCCGGGGTGGGTTTGCACCACCTGTGGAGGCTGAGGTACTAGTCCTCTGACCGAGTTTCTAGGGAAGTTCCGTCAAGTTGCCTTTATTGGCCAACAGTTGAGGCACCCTGTACACCGGGGCCTCCCTTCTCTGATACATTGCGGAGTCTCTTTGGGATTTTCATACATCTCGCTGCAAGACGGTCCTGTCAGCCGTGTGCATTGTAGGGGAAGGGTCCTTGCATCCGGAGGTGTTTCCACCTCCTTTACCGGAGGTGGGACACCGGAAGTGGACCTTATGGCCTCTCGACTCACTCACAAGGTGGCAAGATCGTGGTCAGGTCCAGGGACCCCTGGGCAGACGCGTCAGACGCGTGGGAAGCCCGTGGGGGCAGTATCGCCTGATATATGCTTACCCTACAGTTGTTGCCTCGCCGGCTTCGCAGAGTAGGGGCTGAGGCCATTCCAGTGCTCCGGAACGGCGACATTGGTACGCCGATCTACTTTGGCTAGTCGCAGACGTTCCTGGCGACTGCCTATTGGGGTGGACCTTCTGTCTCATGATCCCATACTTCATCCTGCTTTACAGTCCTTGGCTTTAATGGCATGGCTTTTTAAAGCCAGGTGCTGAAGGACCGAGTTCTCTCGTATTCGGTCATCTCTTCTATGTTTTTGACACGGGAATCTTCCTCCAGAAAGATATCTCACCGTACCTGGAAGGCTTACATCGCTATGTGCGAGGAACTTGAGGCGTCCTCGGATGTATTCCGGTCCCAGGATTTTGCTGTTCTGCAGCGTGGTGTGACCCAAAAGCTGGCCTTGCATACCTTTTTTTTGAGGGTCGGATTTCGGCCCGCACTTTCTTTTTCAACGACCGCTACCGGGCCATTCCTTGATTAGCACTTTTTGTGCAGGGGGTTCGCCATGTGATCCCCCCCTGTCAAGCCTCCTCTCCCTACTTGGAATCTGAATTTGATGCATCTTGGTTCTCCAAGAACATCCCTTTGAGAATATCAGAGAGATTCCTCTCTTGACCTTGTCCCGAAAGTTGGCCTTCTTAGTGGCCATTGCTTCGGTTAGACGGGTGTCTGAGTTGGCGGCCTTGTCCTGCAAGTCGCCTTACTTGGTCCTCCATAAGGATATGGCGGTATTGCGCCCACGACCATCCTTTTCTAAGGATGGTCTCGGCCCTTCACCTTAAGAAGGACATTGTTCATCCATCCTTGTGTCCTCACCCATCGCATCCCTGAGAGTTTGCGCTTCATACATTAAGATGGGTACAAGCCTTACGTGTGTACCTGTCTGCTACTATTTCCATTAGTAAATCTGTGTCTGGTCCAAAACAGGGCCGAGCGGTGTCGTCTGCCACCGTCTCTAGGTGGATCAGGCAGACCGTCATACAGGCCTATGCCCTTAAAGGGCGGGCGCCTCCCTTTCCGGTTGCGGCGCATTCCACCAAGGCAATTGGTGCTTCGTGGGCCTTCCGACATCAAGCGTCAGTTGCACAAGTGTGCAAGGCGACGACCTGGTCGTCCGTTCATACCTTTTAAAGATTTTATAAGGTTGATGTTGCTGCATCTTCGGATGCTCCTTTCAGCCGCGAAGCATTGCAGGCCGCTGTTTAATGTTGCAACTCCTCCGTTCAGGAGCTCTGCTTGATTGGAGTGAAGTTTTGGTTGTTACTTTACTACTGCTCCCACCCTTCTGATACTGCTTTGGGTTGGGACGTCCCACGCATTTACAGTATCCAGCTGTGTCAGTCCATGGACGATAAGAGAAAATAGGATTTTTGTACTCACCGTAAAATCCATTTCTCTGACGTCCATGGACTGACACAGCACCCACCCTTCCTTTAAAGGTTTGTACTGCTTTGTTACGAACTGAGGTCTGCTGACTGCAGGTGGGAGGAATGTCCAGAGGGACTGCCCCCCTGGGCGGGGCTGTTCAGCTCTGGTTTGTTCTAGAATGTTTCTAACATTCTGCCTAGATCTTCTCCTGCGAGCAGGGACATATACCCACGCGTTTACAGTATCCAGCTGTGTCGGTCCATGGACGTCGGAGAAATGGATTGTACGGTGAGTACAAAAATCCTATTTTTCAGTGATTGCGCCATAGTAACCCAGCTTAAATTAGAATCGTTTGATATACATGGTTTACACATTTGGAGGCTCATGTTGAACGTCCTTGGAGTGTTCACGATTTCAGGAATCTGTATCTATACTGCAGTCCCTATAGTAAGGATAGAGATGTGCTCTGAAATGTTGCTATGGTGCTGTGCAAATATTTACTTGCATTCTGTGCAATGGATCTTTCTCTTTTCTTTCTTTCTTCAATGAGGGACTGTCTTAAACCTTTTGGTTTGTACTACCACCTACAAGAAGAATGGATACCAGCAGACAAAAAACTAGGTTAGCACAGGGTTTAACCTAGTTTTACTCTTTCGTCCATGGACCGACACAGCTTCTCTATTGACAAAGTGGGTATTATCCGTTAATTAGGAGTGACTAGGCAGAAAAACTTGTAAAAAGTGTTGCATCACACCTTCTACAGTACCGCCCAGGGGGCGGACCCTCTGGGTATACCCTCTCAGTCTGCACATCGCAGATCAGTTTTTTTCTGTCTAGCAAGGAGTAGGACATGGCTCCCTTCGGGCTCATTGGTCCGGGGAAAAAAGATATATATATTTTTTATTTTTTTGCTAAATTTGTTGTTTCCTGCGATCTTCGATCAACTGCCGACTGGGTGACAGGCTGGATCCTCGATCCTTGTAGTCTCCCCAGTTTCGGCCATCGAGCGTGTGCCGACCCTAGCTACGCGCTGGGTTTTCCACGACATGCCCGTCGCTCCACGGGTGGCCGGTGAGCCTACGCTCCAGGGCCTGCATCGGACCGCTCAGCTTCGGCTGACCTTACGGCCGAGTCGCAGCAGCCTGGCCGGTGAGCTTACGCTCCAAGGCTTGCATCGGACCGCTCAGCTTCGGCTGACCTTACGGCCGAGTCGCAGCAGCCTGTCCGGTGAGCGTCATGCTCCAGGGCATACATATGATCGTCCCTTCTGGGTCCAATCACAGCATGCCTGGCCAACAGTCACCTTCCGTGCGCGGACGATGATCTGTTTGGAATGTCTTCCAGCAGAATACATGCAGGATAGGTAAGTAAAACTCCCCTGCCTCGGCTGGGTGATTTAGCTGGACATTCCTGGAGAGATCAAGTAAGTGGTTGTGGCACCTTTCTTCCCTCTCTCCCTGCCTTTCCCTCCTCCCTGGGCTTCTAGCTAAAGGTTGCTGGGTGCTGGGGGTCACCTAGGGGGTCCCACTGGAGCGGGGCTGGCTGTAACTAACATTTAAAAGAAATGTCATTTTTGCTTACCTGTGTTTCTGTGTCTCCATGCTGTCGGCGGCCATTTTGAGGTGGTCCATGCCAAGTTTGGCCTCTTGTAACTGCCTGGCGGCCATCTTCCTGTAGTTCGGCCACACCCACTGGCCCCTATCAGGTGATCGGCGGCCATGTTTGTCCACCCTGTATGCAGATATTGCCGTTCGGCGGCCATCTTTTTTGTGGGCTATGGCTGCCTGACCTCTATCTTCTGTCGGCGGCCATTTTCTTAGAGCCCACATTATCTTCCATACAGACGGTTTTGGCAACCATTTTGCGAGAGCCTCCGGCCTCTAGGGTGCATTACACTGGCACGAAAATTCACACAGGAAGTGCTGATAAAAGAAGCAGACTGACACAGCAGCAAGGGGACAGCATCTTAGGCGCAGCATAGCAGTACCTATCCAGGGTGGTGAGTCCTCTGGGTAACCCAGCATCTCTGCAGCGCAGGAGGGTGGCCTATTGATATCTTGCCTGGAGCCCTGTGAGTGTCAGCGTGTGGTCAGCATGGCATCTGAGCCAGATGTCTTCTCCCCTGAAACACCAGATTTAGCAGCTGGTGTCCCTGAGGTGTCTATGGACGCTATGTCGGCAATCCTAGAGGCGTTTGCTGCCAGGGTGGAAGCAGCACACGGGAATACAGGGGGTAATAAACGCCCCCGTCCCCTGCAATCTTCTGGGGATATTTCTGATGCAGAACCAGGTCCAGCTACGGCTCATGGCCCAGATTCTGATGCATCAGAGACTGCAGACCGTGACCGATCGGACAGTGAGGAGGACTCCGTCCAGGTCAGTACGCGAGACGGCTTTGGTATCTGACCTTATTACTGCAGTGCGGGATACGCTAAAGTTGGAAAGGACTGAAGAAGTAGCAGATACTCCAGTCCCCTTTGGGTTTCGTAAACCTGCCCGCACTGCTAAGGTGTTCCCTTGTGTGTCTTATTTTGACAAACTCTTATACAAGGAATGGGAGAACCCACTGAGGGTCTTTACAGCCCCAAAGAGGTTTGCAGTACGGTACCCCTTTGAGGAGAGTTTTCTGAAGATATGGACCTCTCCCCCTATAGTGGACCCTTCGGTGTCCAGACTTAATAGAGCCACCACTATTCCAGTAGAAGGGGCTCCTGTTTTCAAGGACCCTGTGGATAAGAAGGCTGAAGCACTCGCTCGCTACCTATACTCAGTGGTAGGCTCAGCAGTACGCCCGGCATTGGCGGGGGCCCTAGTGTCTCAGACACTTACTGAATGGGCAAAATTGCTACTCCAGGGGTTAAGGAGCGAGATGCTCCTCCTAATGAGATAACTTTGGCCGACCAGTTGGTCCAGGGCCTTAAGTTTGTCTGCGAGTCAGACATGGATACTATTCCCCTGCTGTCAAGAGCTTCGGTTTATGCAGTAGCAATACGCCACCTGATCTGGCTAAAGGGCTGGTCTGCGGACCAGACTTCCAAGAAAGCCCTATTGGATCTGCCTTTTAAGGGCGACAGACTTTTTGGGGCTTCTCTGGATGACATCATCAAGGATGCTACAGGAGGTAAAAGCACTTTGCTTCCCCAAACTAGCAAGGGTAGGGGACCACGCCAAGGGCAAGGGCCCTCCTTTACTGCACGTAAGCGGTTTTTTCGCCCTCTTAAGGCGACAGGGAAAAGACCCCAGGCCGATAAAGCGCCTGCCCAAGGACAAAAGCGTCCTTGGTCCCGCAGACCCAACAAGCCTGTGGACAAATCTGCGTCCACATGAAGGTCCGCCCCCACCCAGCTCTCGGGTGGGGGGACGTCTTCGCAAATTCGCGACTCAGTGGACTGCTCTAGTCTCCGACAGGTGGGTTTGCGAAGTAATCTCCTCAGGCTACAAGATAGAATTTCTCTCTTGTCCACCAGACAGATTCATCACCTCCAATCTCCAGCTACTACCGACCCGTCGGGAGGCCCTGTATGGGGCGGTCCAGGGTCTACTGGAACGCGGGGTAGTTATTCCAGTTCCAGAACAGGAACGGGGTCAGGGTTTTTACTCAAATCTGTTCATTGTGCCAAAGAAGGAGGGGGTTCGTCCAATCTTGGATCTCAGAGCCCTCAATTGCTTTGTGAAGGTACAAAGATTTCGGATGGAGTCGGTTCGATCCGTAGTCACGGCTCTCCATCCGGGGGACTTTCTGGCCTCCTTGGACATCAAGGACGCATACCTGCATGTCCCCATATACTCCAGACACCAGAGGTTTCTGCGATTTGCTATCGGGAAGAACCACTACCAGTTTGTGGCCCTCCCGTTTGGCCTTGCCTCAGCACCCAGGACGTTCACCAAGGTGCTCGCTCCGATTCTGGCACTTCTAAGACAGCGGGGTATCGCTATCACAGGTTACTTGGACGACCTTCTACTGAAGGGCCCTTCAAGCTCAGAATTAGAGGTAAGCGTGTCCATTACCTGTCAGACTCTTCGAGACTGTGGTTGGATACTAAACACGCAAAAGTCAGTATTGGTGCCCACTCAACGCCTAGTGTACCTGGGGTTGATTCTGGATTCCTCAGAGGCAAAGGTATTCCTCCCTGTGGAGAAGTTGCAGACCCTCCGGGCTGCAGTACGGCAGCTGACTTCCAGGAATTGGTCGTCACTCCGTTTTTGCATGCGAGTGTTGGGCCTCATGGTAGCCTCCTTCGAGGCGGTCCCATATGCTCAATACCACACTCGAGTGTTACAGAAGGAAGTTCTGTCCAGATGGAACAGATGCCCTTCATCTCTGGATTATCAAATCCGAGTGAGCCACCTAGTCAGGAGATCCCTGGTATGGTGGCTGACAGCACCGGCTCTAATGGCCGGGAAGTCATTTCTTCCGGTTTACTGGATAGTGATCACGACGGACGCCAGCCTTACAGGTTGGGGGGGGAGTCTGGGGTGTCCAGTCGGCGCAAGGTCGCTGGACCCCAGAGGAAGCCCTCCTGCCGATCAATGTCCTGGAGATCCGGGCGATCAAGCTGTGCCTCTTCAAATGGTCTCAGAGACTGCAAGGGCGTCCAGTCAGGATCCAGTCAGACAACGCCACAGCAGTGGCATATGTCAATCATCAAGGAGGAACAAGAAGCTCAGCTGCAGCATCGGAGATCGCTCGCATCCTGAAGTGGGCAGAGAGGAGCGTACCGGCACTGTCGGCCGTGTACATTCCGGGTGTGGAAAACTGGCAGGCGGACTACCTGAGCCGCCAGATGCTGGACCAGGGAGAATGGTCCTTACACCCGGAGGTGTTCCAACTCCTCTGCCAAAGATGGGGCACACCAGACGTAGATCTTCTGGCTTCCCGACTCAATCGGAAGGTATTGAGGTTTGTGGCCCGGTCAAGAGACCCATGGGCAGACGCAACGGACGCGTTGGTAGCATCGTGGGGCCAGTATCGGCTAATCTATGCCTTCCCTCCCTTAAGGCTTCTTCCTCTTCTGCTCCGCAGAGTGGAGACAGAGGGAATTCCAATGATCCTAATTGCTCCAGATTGGCCTCAGCGTCCTTGGTACGCCGATCTAGTACGTCTGGTAGCAGACGTCCCCTGGCGCCTACCACTACGGAAGGACCTGCTGTCGCAAGGTCCCATATTCCATCCTGCTTTACAGTCATTGGCTTTAACGGCATGGCTGTTGAGAACCAGGTACTGAGAGACCGGGGCCTGTCAGACTCAGTAATTTCTACTATGAGAAGTGCTCGGAAACCGTCCTCTAGGAAGGTCTATCACCGCACTTGGAGGGCCTACATCTCCATGTGTGAGGAAATGAAATGGCATCCGCGTACCTATTTGGTTTCCAGAATCCTGCTGTTTTTACAGCATGGGGTAGACCAAAGGCTTGCCCTAAGTACGATTAAGGGACAGATATCTGCCCTGGCTGTCTTTTTTCAGCGACCCCTGGCGACTCACTCTCTCGTGAGTACATTTGTGCAGGGGGTTCGACATGTGGCCCCTCCGGTCCGCCCCCCGTTACCTCCGTGGGACTTGAACCTGGTCCTCTCGGTGCTTCAGAAGGCACCGTTTGAGAATATTAGAGATATTCCCCTGTTGACACTTTCTCAGAAGGTGGTCTTTTTGGTGGCTGTTACGTCAGTTAGACGAGTCTCTGAGCTGGCAGCCTTGTCCTGCAAGGCTCCCTATTTGATTTTCCACAAGGATAAGGTGGTGCTGCGGCCGCAGCCTTCCTTTCTTCCGAAGGTCGTTTCGGCTTTTCATCTCAACGAAGACATTGTACTTCCATCCTTGTGTCCTCAGCCGTCGAATCCTAAGGAGTCGGCGTTGCATTCCTTGGACGTTGTCCGAGCTTTGAGAGTATACATATCTGCTACTTCCCTGTTCCGGAAGTCAGACTCACTGTTTGTTTCGGTGGCTGGTCCCAAGAAGGGCCAAGCAGTCTCATCGGCCACCATCTCTAGGTGGATCCGACAGATAGTAATCCAGGCTTACGCCTTAAAGGGTCAGGCGCCCCCCTTTCCTGTCACGGCGCATTCGACCAGGGCAATAGGTGCCTCTTGGGCTTTCCGACATCAAGCGTCTGTTTCCCAACTATGTAAAGCGGCGACTTGGTCGTCCGCTCACACTTTCACAAAATTCTACAAAGTTGATGTAGGTGCATCTTCGGATGCCTCTTTCGGCCGCAAGGTTTTGCAGGCGGCTGTTTAGAGTTGCAACTCCTCCGTTGGAGGAGTGCTGTTTTGTGTTTTGGGGTGAAGTTTGTTTTTATGCTGTTACCACCCCTCGTTTTTTCTCTGACACTGCTTTGGGACGTCCCACTTTGTCAATAGAGAAGCTGTGTCGGTCCATGGACGAAAGAGTAAATAGGATTTTTTACTCACCGTAAAATCCTTTTCTCTGAGTCCATGGACCGACACAGCACCCACCCCTCCTTTTAAGTTTGTACTGCTTTTTGACGAACTGATCTGCGATGTGCAGACTGAGAGGGTATACCCAGAGGGTCCGCCCCCTGGGCGGTACTGTAGAAGGTGTGATGCAACACTTTTTACAAGTTTTTCTGCCTAGTCACTCCTAATTAACGGATAATACCCACTTTGTCAATAGAGAAGCTGTGTCGGTCCATGGACTCAGAGAAAAGGATTTTACGGTGAGTAAAAAATCCTATTTTTGTCTGCTGGTATCCATTCTTCTTGGATACTGGATTCTTCTTCTGATGCTGGATGTTTTTCCTCCAATTTACAATCATCTGGCATGGCCCTCCTTAGCCTAGCTTTTGAACTGTAGAACAATTGGACCCAGCTGGACTGAACAGGGCTAGCCTGGAAGTGACCTGTGTTCTGAGTCTGCTTTCAGTCCCAATTCTGATTAACTTGACTGCGGAGTTTCTTTCAGCTCCCACAGCCACTGCCCAATCTCTGACTGACAGTGCACCATGAGCAACAGGTAATGATGGAAAATGAGGGCATTTTTATTGTTCACTGGGTGCTATTATTACCCATTTACTGATGGTTTTGCTACATAAGGTGTTAACTCTTTGGGGAGTGGAGTTGTCGTCTGCTTGGTGGAGAGTCGCAAGCAGGCCTTGCTCTTTCCCCCCTTGCATTGTCAACAAAGCATCTCCCTGCTGCTGTTCGTGTGGCGCAGAGCCTTGTGGAAATTTGATCTGATCTTGTTGCCCTCCTACAGTGACTTTGGTCACCTTTGGCCATTTAACCTTTCAGTCATTGACCTGTTCTGCTGGTAGCAGGTGAGGTTTTGAGCGTACTTGATGTTTTACATCTTACCCGCCACATTATTTTCAGCATGCCCACTGTTGGTGCTGATGTTTGTAGCCTGAAGTCATATTGCTAGTGTCTCATCTTCTGAGGTTTAATTGGCTCCATTGGGGGTGTGGCTGGGTTCTTTGCTTGTTTGCTTTTTGCAGTGGTCGTGCATGACTTTGACCCAGATAACCCAATTGTTTGCTGACTCTGATCACACGTCATAAGCCACACTCCCATTCACTCACCATGTAGAATTCTGTATCTGACTTGCCCACAGCCTTAACTGGGCTTCTGAGCCATCGGCCTCCAAGACTGAGTTACATAAACCTTTACTGAGCTTATCCCTGAGAATTTGCACTCTAATGTTATTACTACCAAGTAATATGGCCTTTATTGATGCAGTCTACATCACTCTAAAGCAAGAAGATCAGTCTGCTGTTTTACTAGTTTGGGTCCATTCAATTCAACCTATATATATTTTTGCTGAGAAACACTGAATAGTTTTTTTAATTCATCTACACTTCCCATTGATACCGACTATTGGGGGAGAGCTTTCCACATTTTTACCACTCTAACAGCAAAGAAATCCTTACACAGTTTAAGATTTAACCATTTGTGTGACCTTGTGTCTTTAGCGACTTGGGATGAAATGGTTTTCTCCCATGCTATAGTTACTAGTGAAAGATTTGTATTTTGTGATTGTATCCCCTCTTAAGTGTGTCCTCTCCAGAGAGGATAATTTATTTTTTATTTTATTTTTGTAGTTGGTCCTCCAGCCTCTGTGTTTTCTTGCTCTTATCTAGACTAACTAAACTGCATAATAAAGAATGAGCCTAAACCAGTGTTTTGTAAATTGGTAGAATTAATGTGGACTAGGCTGTGTCTTTAATTCCTGTAATTCTCAAGGCTAGAAAGTCCACTTCCCGAAAGTTTTATCTGATGTGGAAAGCTTACTTTACTTGGCATGTATTAAGGCCTCATGTACACTGCTGCTGGTAAACGGACGTTTAGGAGCAGTTACTAATTTTTTTTTTCAACCGCTCCTGAACTCTCCTCTGTTATCTTATCAGTACATGTACACTAATTGGTTTATAGTCATTTCCATTCAGTTGTGTTTAGAGGCTTTTTCCTGAACCCCAAAAAAATGCGTTTAGAAGCTGTGTTTAGAGGCAGTTGAGGCGCCAAACGCGGCAATTCACGTTTAGCAGCGTTCCGTTTACAGAAGTTTTTAATTTTAACAATTTTTAAAAAAAAAAAGCAAATGCTTCTAGACAAACGTGGCTAAACGGCCGTTTTTAGACACTGGTTTCTAGCTGTCAAGTTAAATTGTTCAGGGGAGAGGTTTAACAACGTTCCATGTACATAAAGCCTTAGAAGCTTGCAGCCTCCCCAGAATTTTCTCATTGGCACAAATCATCTCCTGTAGTTGGGTCAGGACCAGCATTTGGCTCTCGGCACCATTAAGGGCTCTTTCACACGGGGCAGATCAGTCATGATCCGCCCCGTGAAGCTCCGCTTGCTCAGCGGGGATCGCTCAGTTGATCCCCGCTGAGCCGGCGGATGGCTGGGCGGTCCACGCACACTATGCAGGGACCGCCCTGTCAGAGCGCCGCTCTCCCCTATGGGGGATCGGATGACGACAGACCGTAGAGTCCGTTGTCATCCGCTCCGCCGACGGAAGGAAAAATAGGGTTTTCCTCCGTCACACTTTGGCGGAGCGGATGTCAGCGGACATGTCACCGCTGACATCCGTGCCTCCATAGGGCTACATGGAGCGTCCGTCCAGGTCCGCCTAAAAAACTGACAGGCGGACCTGAACGGACCCTCCGTGTGAAAGGGGCCTAAAGGTGAAGTGTCTGCACATTCCATTTTGTTTCAGAGACCATTGGTTACACACTCTTTAAACTGAGACTTTTGGGCAGGTGTCTCCCACGTGGTACCACCTATCTGTTCTTCTGGGAATCTGATTCTGGTACTATGTGCTTCAGAAAGACTGATTCCCTTTGTCAATCCACATGGGCCACAGTATAACACCTTCTCAAATCACTGCCTCTTGGTGACTCAGACGGACCATCATTTGGGCTTATGATTTCAAAGACCTGGTTACCCTATTTCCTGTTGAGGCTTACTTTATTACATCACTGAGGACTTTTCATCAATGGGCAGCTGTTTCCCAGATATGTAAAGCTGCTTAGTTTTTTTGTTCAAACATTCTTTGAATTTTACCAGATGAACATTTCTGCCTGATCTGATGCCAGCTTCAGGTGTAATGTTCTCTTTGAGCTCCAGGCAGTTCCAGTTTTTCTGTTTATATTTGGCCTGTTGGGGACTGTTTGCTTTGTTTCTCACCTCTCAGTTGGACTGATTTGGAGGTCCCAAAGTTTCTGGACTTCCTTTGTCCCTCAATGCATGAGAGAGAAAATGGGGTTTTTGTACTAGCCATAAAATCCTTTTCTTGGAGTCAGTTGAGGGACCCCCCTATGGTAATTATTATGCTCTTTGGTACTGCTTTGCTACAAAATTGAGGCATAATTTTGTAGTAGGAGGGGTTATACCCTGAGCTGACCTACAGTTTTGTTTGCCATTGTCCAGTTCATCTTTAGGCAGTAGTATGACTTTGAGTCACTTCTTTGACTCCAAGAAAAAAATCCTATTGTGATTGCTGTCTGAAATGATAATTTTGCTTCTCAAAAGGGAACCAAGAGTCTGATGAAAAATACGTCCAAGATTTTTCAGACCAAGTGGAAGCCACCATCAAAAAAATTCTATATGCGATTCAGACACTTGAGGCGAAAACCATTGGGAAGAAAATGGAAGAAACCCTAAAGAAAGAGGAAGGAGGTAAGCTGTTCTCTGTACATAATTCTTAAATTGTTTACACAAAATGCATTGCAGACCTCTCCATTGTGTCCTTTGTGTTTACAATATATGTGGATTGATTCAGAAAGTCCCTGGAGCTGTACACCACTTTCGAAGGGTAAAATCAACTTTATTGTTGAGCGCAAACACAGTCCATCAAGGATCCTCCCTCTAAGGCAGCCCACATATGCAATAGTATTTTTATTTTTTTGGGTCAGCCAGTGGGTTAAATGAAAAAAAGATGACCACATTCTCCCATCCACACATATTGAGGTGGATGGGAAATCAATCCTACTGAGCCTTTGTACTCTGACTGCCGGGAAACTTTCCCACTGTCAGAATACACTGATCAGCGCTGATCTTACAGAGATTTTCCAACTTCTGTATAACCAGCCTGCTCATACATGGATTGAAATTTTGGTTTGGGCACACAAGGATTAGTAGAATGGGTAGATGACACTGTTTACCATGAGTTTTCTTAGTGCCACTTCATAGCATGTAGATTCTCTAGGTTTGAAATGGCAAACAAATGGGTGGCAGACTCTACATGTAGAAGTTCAATGGTCATCTAGGGCTGTAATTTAAAGTGCCATGCGATAGTGTCCTGATAAAAGTAGATTTCATTTGTATAGGTATCCACTGAGCGTGTGCAGTCTGCTACATATCCACTAATGACAAGCATTTGTGCTACTCTATGGATTATGTTCTGTATCAAAATAATCTATTCCTTCACACACCACAGTCTTTCTTTGTTTTCAAGTTCTTTGAATGGGTTAGGTCTCAGCCCCTGAAACCATACTCCCTTATTGTACTCTTTTACAAATGGAATAAATGGTGTAGCACAGCACTTCAGTCCTAGCTACATGTAGACATACAAGTAGATGGTGTTTAGGCTCGTCTGATGCTGGGAAAAGTTGCTTTTAGCCATTGCTTGGAGCTTATGGACTTTAATGCTTGATTAAGTGAAACATGGCTCAATGAAACAATTGGAAAAATGAATCGCATATGTGGATTTAGCGTTTATGCTTCTACTTCTGCTGTGCCAGATCATTTTTATACAGTGGTTATAAAAAGTCTACACCACCCCTGTTAAAATGTCAGGTTTCTGTGAAGTAAAAAAAAAAAAAAAGAAGATAAATTATTTCAGAAACTTCCTCCTTTTTAATGTGACTTATAAACTGTACAACTCGGTTGAACAACAAACTGAAATCTTTTAGGTGGATTGCGAGGGCATCTCCTGTGCACAGCCCTCTTCAGATCACCCCACAGATTTTCAATTCAGGTCTGGGCTCAGTTTGTTTTTCAATTGATTTGTACAGTTTATAGGAAAAGATGGAAAAAGTTTTGGAATGATTTATCTTTGTCATTTTTTTACATCACAGAAACCTGTCATTTTAACTGGCGTGTGTAGATTTTTTATATCCACTGTATGTTGTATGGGTAGACCACTTCAGCGCTAGGCCAAGTAAATTGAAGTTGGACACATTGGTTCAAAATATTGCCTTTTGGTTTTCCTGAACATTAAAATCATGTTGTGTTCTCATATTATACTATCATATTTGAAATTCATTGTGGTAGCAAGAATCTTTTTTGTTTTTGTTCTTTTCTTAAATGTTTTCAAAACACCTGGGAACCATCTTGCAATAAATGCTCATCTCTATAGCTCCCGAAACACCTGGTGAATGCTTTTTTCTATACTTTCTTGGTCAGAAAGTATTAGGGGTGCAACGGATCAAAAAAATTCACGGATCGGATCGATCCTCGGATCAGAGCCACGGATCGGATCATTTTTCGGATCGGCCAAAAAAAAAAAAATTTTTACTAATATCCACGTCATCCCCCTGTATGTAATATCCACAATCTCCCCCTGTATGTAATATCCACAATCTCCCCCAGTAATGGGCATCTCCCCCACTTACCAGTCTCTCCCGCCGGCCAGTTCAAATCCACGAGCAGCGAGGGGTGATGACGTCACAAGGCGGCCGCCGCCCCCGGGTGTACCAAGATGGCCGCGGCTCCGGAGCTAGGCCGAAGCCGCGGCCTTTCCTAAGGCCGCGGATCGCGGTGTGTGCCGATCCGAACGGGGTGACCCGTTCGGATCACGGATCGTCACCGATCCGTTGCACCACTAGAAAGTATTGAATCATTGGTATGACAGCCAGGTGATTAACATTAAAACATTCCCTCTAAAATGTAACTGCATTACTTTATTAAGTGAAATGCAATGAGACTGTACTTTAAATGAGAATGTTTCTTTCCAAAATTCATCCCCACTTAAATCAGGATTTTGCAATACATGATTTTGTCTCTATTGCCATTTTGTGTTGTTGCAGCTGAAGAGAACACAGTGAACAGCCTGCAAGAAGGCCTCATTACAAGATTCCTGACTGAAGACCTCTATCGTGATTTGAAAGCTTTGGATGTACAGGCTGTAATCTTTACAGTCACTGAGCTTCTTGAGAGACTTAAAACCTATGGTGAAGACTGCATCAAAGACAAGCACTTGGTTAGCAAGCACACTTTTTGTCAAGTAGTAATTTTTTTTTTTTATATTTGCTTTGTCAGCATAAACACACCTCTAGTGATGGGTGTCCCATGTGTGTGTGTGTATTCTGTTGCATTATGTAAAATTGTTTCTTTCATCCCATCACTGGTGTAAGTTCCGAACTTGCGGCAGTGAAAGTTAGTGCTGGCTTTGGTACATTCAAGGTTGCTTGTGCTTCACTTCGTCCATTCAAAAAACATGACTGAATGAAACTAAAAGCTATACATGCAAAAACGACTACAAATTCTGGCCAGCCATCATTTTATAGGCGATTTATTTTTTAAGTATTCTAATATTTGCAGATTCTTGGAGTTCAGCTTTAGCTTTTAAACATGATGGCATCTATCAATGCAACCCATAACCACAGGCATTTTGTGCAGTCTAGCAAAGGCTGCTCTTGGCTGAGTCATTCCGTTTCATATTCTCCTGTATACTAGCTGAGAGCGACGCAACAAATCTTTGCTGATCCCAAAACTTTGTTAAAAATAATGAACAGATATTATCCTATGATTTCTGCATGCCCATGCTTTTTTACTGGGCCAAGATTCCCAAATATCAGCTTTCCAAAAGTCTGTAGTTGCATTGTTCTTCGACCTAATAATTGTTAAAGGGGGATTATTGTGAAGGTTTCCCCCATGCTAAAGTTTCATGGGTTGTTGGCTCCTTTGACTCGTGAGAAAATTGTTGAAGCATTCGTAAAGCGTTAGAAAACCACTGGAAGAAACAAAAAAAAACAACCAACTCTCGTTACAAGTCAAGATATTTTATTGCATATGCAAGAGAAATGGTTAAATGTATATTTTCTGCTTCAGAGATCCATTTCTGCCTGTCATAAGTTTACATGCTGCTTTTATCACCCTTAAACCTTCCCCCTTCCTGTTCGTAACGTCCTGATCACGTGTATAATTTCAACTTTTATTCTGACGTTTTAGCAGGAAGATGAGAATATCCTTTTTCAGCCAACACCTTATGACAGGAAATTTCATACAATGAACACATAAATTATTCCATGGTTCGCAGCCCATATTTGACAGATGTAAGAGTCAGCACATCTTTGCACAATAGAATATGGTCATATTAATATGCATATTCATAGTTGACATTTAAAGTATAATTTCTAATTTCTCTAACAGCTTCTCCCTTTTATACTTATAATGTCAATAATTCAAATATCCAGGTTTTTTATTTTACCAGGTATTATCATTTAGACAAATAAGTCTTTTGAAAGGACTGTAAGTTCATCTTCATCAGGTTCCGGGTATAGTTCAGTGTTGTTCTGAAAAAACATAGTCTTTGTTAGTGATGTGTCAATCAGTCTTTGAAGAATTCCTCTAATACAAGGAATGCAGCAACATCCACACAGCGTAAGGACCGTGGCTGCCATGACAACAGAGATGAGCAAACCTTTTGCAAGATCACTCCATTTACCAAACCATTTTTCAAAGAGTCCTGTTAAGGGGTTCTCTACACCAGAGTTCTCAGTTAGTTCCTGGGATAACATTTGTAGGCCTTGCAAAGCCTTGGTGATACTTCCATCAGGTGCCGTATTATTTGGAATAAAAGTGCAGCAGAAGGTGCCGAACATTTCGCATACCCCGCCCCTTTCTGCCAGCGACATATCCAATGCTATACGGTTCTGCCACGCTGTCAAAGAGGTGGCGTCCAATTGTGCTGCTATACCTTTGATAGCATCTCCGGTGTAATTCACAAACCTCTGCTGGTTGTAGTAAATGTAGTTTATCCAGTCGACATTCTTATTGGGCTGTACCCATAGGAAGAGTGAGGTGAGTCCTGCTGTTACTTGATTCTGTGCTTTAAATTCATCCGGAACTCCTCGTGGAACACCTATTGAGTCTATATATACCTGGTTGTCAAAATGATTCTGGACACTTAAGTCTCTTAAAATAGTGTTTACCTGTTAGTCTCGTCAATTTATTAGTCATAGGAACAATATAAAAGGGAAGCAACAGGCGGGTAAGGGCACAACTACCCTCCCATCTAGGTGGCAGTCTGAGCCTTAGTTTCTTGTCCCCACACAGCCACCAAACATCAGCTAGTTGCCGTTTCTGTTCCTGAAACCATTTTAGCTGATACTTAATGTCTGTAGTTGATGTTGTGGTCGCACAGTATTCAGGAGATAGAGTGCCAACCTTTGTACCATCCTTATCTTTGTTAGAGAAACTAGAAAAATTTCCTGGTAATGCTTGTAGTGAAGGGGGTGTACTTTGCATTTTAGTTTTAGGGTATCTCTTTTTCTCATTTGCACATTCAGACCCAGTAATATTTTCTGAAAACAGTCTTATTATGCAAGCTAAATCTGTTTCCTCTTCAGGGAGAGGAATGGTAGCTAGTTGTGGTCTTGGGTTTGCACAAGAAATACAATCACTTAACCCCTTAGATTGAGTTGTGTATCTGACCCATTCTATCCACTAATTTTTGTCTCCAAATCCTGTTTCTATACTTAATTGTTCCTTGTAAGTAAAATCTGTTTTTAAACAAAGAGGTATTAAGTTGAAACTGAGTTGGCTCGGGGGCTGGGGTGTTCTGACCAGGGGTTACAACCTAAATAGTGATTCTCCCTAGTAGGTCAGATATTGTACCATATACCAATTAGTTGTATTGTTTAGTTTACAAAATTGGAGCCATTGTTGCTGTAAATCAGCGCGGGGATCCCTTGTCGTGGAATCACCTCTTTGATTAGTACTTTGGCTACTGACTGTCCATCCGTGTGCGCCATAGGAAAAGTTTCCACCCACTTTATAAACCTGTACACAATAACCAGACAGTACTTATTCTCACATTTGTTCAATTCAATAAAATCCATGCATATTGTGTGAAAGGGATAAGGGGGTTGTGGGAAATTACCCCTTAAGGCTCTTAGGGCACCTTGTGCATGGTATCTGTTACAAATCGGATATGTGAGACAAAATTTTCAGAGTAGTTTTGTAAACCCATATGTTGTGTACACCCAGTACCATCCCTCCTTTTGAGGTATGGGCCTACCCATGACTCAATAACACAGCATACGTGAATAGTGATGTAGATAAGTTAGGTTTACCTTCTGTACATGTGTATATACCATTGACCAGTGTTGACCCTGTATATAACCACTTTGATTTTCACCTGCCGGTGATGTTTTCTGCATTTCTGATAACCATGTTTCATCAATAGCTCTCTGTACCTCATCATTTACTTGGGAACTGTATATGTTTGTCATTGCTGTCCTTCAGAAGCTTCCTTTGCTGTCTTGTCTGCTAGTGCATTCCCTAGGGTAATTGGATCTGTTCCCTTTCTATGTGCCGCACATTTACAAATAGCCACTTGTGCTGGTTTTTGTACATATTCTAGAAGGGCAAGAATGAGATCTCTGTGTGATCGGTTTCCCATGGCAACGTAATCATACCCCTTTTTTCCATTGCTGGGCAAATATGTGTAGAGAAAGCGTATTGGCTGTCAGTATAAATATCTATTTATTTTTCCCTTCCCCTAGACTGCAGGCCCTTGACAGGGCTATAATGTCAGCTTGTTGTGCAGAATAGGAACTGGGAAAGGGTCTAGCTTCAATGACCTGGTCATGTGTTACTATAGCATAAGCCGTTTGATTGTAATGTCAGCATCTAGAAAGGGAACATCAGTGAGATCCTTCCTAGGGAGTACCCGTTCATCAATTTTGAGCTGCACAATCATGTGGATCCCCATCACCAGGTGTTGGCATTAGTGTAGCAGGATTCAATGTAGTACACTTCTTGATTGTAACGTGTGGTTGTCCCAGAAGTGTAGTCATACATGATAAATGCCTGACTGGAGATAAATAGGAGATTCTGTCTTATAGTAAGATCACCTAAATAACATGTGAGACCTTTAAGTACCAGGGGTGGAACAATACTATCAATGCAGATGACCGTATGGCCAATGAGGCTGCTACTACAGCTTGTACACAGTGGGGCAAATTAGTTAAGTAAAATGCAACTAGTTTGTGTTCGTTCTCATAAACCTGAGTGAGAGCAGAAGTCATGTACCCCTCTTTACAATCTACAGTCTGCTAAAGGGTTTCTACTGTAATTGGGTAGGCTAAGCACAGTAGAACCCACAATGAGGTGCTTCACCTTTGTAAATGCATCCTCTGCTTGCACATTCCACTGGATGGAACCTTTTGCAGACATTTGTGTACCATAGATGAGATCAGAAAGAGGCACCACCTCCGTAGCATAATTAGCTATCCATGCTCTACAAAAATTTGCCATGCCAAGAAATTACATCATTTCTTTATTTTTACGTGGTTTGGGGGCTTGAAGGATGGCCTCTTTTCGGATCTCATCTGGATGTCTGCCTTTTTGAGATATAATGTAACCCTGGTATTTCACCTTGTTTTTCAAAAGTTGTATTTTATTTTGCTAACCTTGTGTCCTTGTTCTGCGAGGAAATGCATCAGAGCCAAGGTGTCAATTTTACATTGTCGCTCCAGAGGAGCCGCTACCAGAATGTCATCCACATACAAGAGAATTTGACTCCCACTGGGAGGTACAACTCGAGACAAAGCATTGAACATTTCTTGTGAGTTTTCCTTTGTACATAAGTGCAAACCAGAACTGACTGTCTGTCTTAATTAGCCCTACGTCTGTCTTTCCTTTTGATCACAAGAAATCGGGGTTGTCTTTTAAGGCATCCCCTTCCCCTTTGGTCAAAAAGTGTCAGTCACTGTCTTTTGTCAAAACTTCAATCACGCAAGTTCTGGTTGTACATTCAACAAACCACGCTAATCTGTACCTCTGATTCCCTCTGGATTTCAGTTCCTCATCTGTTAATTTGACCCAGTCTGTGATAAGTTCTCCTAGCTCATGCCTTGATACCTCAGAGTTCCGCGTGACCGAAACATGAGGTACAGTATCCTGCCTGTATATTTGCAGAATAGGCTGTGGTAGGAGACAAGTAGCCATGTTATTTCCTTCCTTATCACAGTACAGGTATCTTAAGAGCACTTCAGTGTTAGTGCAACTCATTAACTGTTTCTCATAGGACCTATCAGGCCCAGTGGTCCTTTTGTAGTAGATAGTGCAATAGAGGTTCGTCTGGACCTTGTACCTTTCCTCACAGGCTCTTCAATTATTTCTGTCAGGGTTTTGGGCATCTTTAATCCCTCAGTTTGTAAATCCAAGCTGTACCAGTATCAGGGCTCATTATCCACAGCTGTGATTTGTTTTTCACACAGCCGATGGGCTTTGAGGCCCCCCTCCACTGGTACGACAGAAATATCAAGAGCATGCAACATGTCTCTACCCAACGAATTAACAGGACATTTAGTTGACATTGCAATTTTACACTGAGCCTTTTTACCTGTCTGTGGATTTTCCACAGTAAGGCCTTCAGACACGGCCTCCTGGTGCATCAACCCATTTGCAGATTTTACATATACTAAACCTTTTCCCTGTACCCCTGGTGGCATATCCAGCGGGTGTATCAGGGTCCTAAAAGTCCCAGTGTCACAGAGACTACTCTTTGCAACCCAGGTTATTTCTGGCTTGGCTTCAGCATGCAAACAAGTTTCAACATTACACACATCCAAAATATCAGATTCTTTCCCATCCTTCTGCTTCTCTCTCTGCAGACACACTTTTACCATACAGGAAACACTCCCCCCTCATCCTTTTCTTTACTTTCTTTTTTGGTTGGAAGTGCCCCTCAGCATGCCTTGCATACTTGATTAGCTCCTAGAGTCTGCAGATCCTATGGTTAATCATGTGTTCGTTAACAAAACTTGATATAAGGACTAGCAGCCCCTTCAGGATTGCATTCTTTAGCTGTTGTTCATATGGGCTATCGTTCACTTGATCTACTTGGATTTCTATCCCAGAGTGGTTATTAAAATTCTTCTTTATCCTAACAATGAAATTATCCACTGTTTCCTCTTCTCCCCATATACACTGATTTATAATGGACCAGTCGGCTTGACGTATCCATCTATCCTCTCTCTATCTTTGCTATAAGAGCATTTCTTCTGTTTTTGAGTGCTGCATCATCCTGAGGCAACACCCCTCCCTGGTTGTTTAATCCACTCCAATCTCCCACTACATGATGCCAGTCAGGTCCCAGTACCTGTCTGGTGACCTGCTCTATTTCCCTCACATTGAGATGATAGCTAGCAACCATTCCCATGATACCATCCCTGTATTGAGCTATGTGGACCTTGGGATTGCTGTAAGGAGGGTCAGCAGGGTAACTTGTTGCATACCTCTGTCCCATCTGGTGGTGGGGACTGCAGGTCTGCAATAGGGAATTGGGAGCAGGTGGTGAAGTCAGAGGGGGAGCAGCGTCTGTCGGTGGGATTGGAGAGTCCTCTAAAGGGTGTGTAGGGGCTGTCGGGTGCATTAGGTTTGTCGCATTTTGTTCAGTCAATACTTGCTGCACTAAACTTCGGAGGACGGTCATATTATTGTCGTCCTCTTTGTCTAAAAACAGTCTTTTTATGATTTTTTTTAATGATTTTAACCTACAGTTAGCCTCCTCAAGCCATTTCTTTGCCTGGGGAAGACCTAATTTATTCTGTTTCCTTATTTTTCTTTTCTTTTTTTTATATATATATATATATATATATATATATATATATATATACGCATACATACATACATATACACATACATACATACATACATACATGCCGGCATAATTTTTATTTATTTTTTAAGCTTTCTACACAACACAGTATTACACAACAATCCTTATTTAAAAATGCATCAAAATCATACTTTGTTTTCCATGTCTTAAGGAGTTTCACATTCTCTTTGTCTAGACTACACATATACTTTGCATCATCATTCAAACCATCAGACTTTCCATGGATCATACTCATTTTAACGTGCACACGGAGTTTTTTTTGTAAGGTCTTCTCACACTGACACAATACCTGCACACAGTATCTTATCACTTCTGCAGCTACTCACAAACTTTCTAGTCGTGACATATCACTTCTAGATTATTGATCTTGTGTGCTGCTATAATACTGGTGTCTTGTCTTCTTACTTAATGTTTTATTCATTTATAGGGAGAATGAACAGAATTACAAGGCGAACGTAAATTCACCTGACTGGTCAACCCCCCCTGATCAAAACATTAATATTTCAGTAAACTGTAGGGAGCATGAACAGAATTACAAGGCGAACGTAAATTCACCTGACTGGTCAACCCCCCCTGATCAAAACATTAATATTTCAGTAAACTGTAGGGAGCATGAACAGAATTACAAAAGAGACTTAATTTCTCTCGACTGTTGTTCCCACACTTTATCAAAACATTAATATTTGTTGATTCAACGGTATTTATAAATGCCTGTACAGGTTTTTTACACAACATACGAGGCTGGCTGAGCGCAAGGGCTCGTCAAATTACCTCTATTTGTTACCTGGAAATCTATCAGGCCATACCTTTGTATCAACAGGGGTTCATGTTTTTGATGTAGGAATATTTATGTGTCCCCCACGGGAATTCCTGCAGTTTACAAGGCTGTCAGGACCTAGGTCCTTTGTCGACAAATTTCCTTTATCTGCACCCGGGTATTGGAATGGGACCATACTCCTATATCAAAGGGATTTAAACTACGGACGTATCTACTTATATTCCCTCAACTTGGATAAAGCAAAACATATACACAACAGATAAACATTCAATTAATCTCTATATTAGATGTATGTAACAAAATCCCTTAATTCATTAAATCCCTAATCACATTTAGGCCTAAAAGTATAATATAATAAATGAAAATATCTTACCTTGCCCCGAGAGCGGTCTCTTGTGCTGATCCGGTAAGTCGCTGCCCGGGAGGCACTAGTTCAGTGAGCCGGCCTCTGTTAACGTCAAATTTAAGATGGAGGACTTACAGTTTTTTGCCGTACGGACATCGGTTCACTGGGTTGTTGGCTAGTGCTTTCCAGGAATTTGGACTTCCGGCTCGAAGGACCAAAATGTCAAGTAATTTTGGACCAACTCTCGTTACAAGTCAAGATATTTTATTGCATATGCAAGAGAAATGGTTAAATGTATATTTTCTGCTTCAGAGATCCATTTCTGCCTGTCATAAGTTTACATGCTGCTTTTATCACCCTTAAACCTTCCCCCTTCCTGTTCGTAACGTCCTGATCACGTGTATAATTTCAACTTTTATTCTGACGTTTTAGCAGGAAGATGAGAATATCCTTTTTCAGCCAACACCTTATGACAGGAAATTTCATACAATGAACACATAAATTATTCCATGGTTCGCAGCCCATATTTGACAGATGTAAGAGTCAGCACATCTTTGCACAATAGAATATGGTCATATTAATATGCATATTCATAGTTGACATTTAAAGTATAATTTCTAATTTCTCTAACACAATACAATGGCATAATGTGCTAGTATGCATCGCATACTAGCACATTATGAATTACCTTAGAATGAAGCCCCCGCAGTGGCGCCCGGTCACCACTGAGGGGGTTGACGTGACCACTGATGGGGTTGACGTATTCTCTAGGCGTTTCTTCTGGGTTTGCGGGTTCCGGCGCTGTCAGTGGCCGAAGCCACGATGACGTCACTCCCGCGCATGCCTGCGGGAGCCTCTGTTCCGGCGAGCAGCTCTGGAGTTCCGGCAAAATATGCCAGACCTTCAGAGCGCATGCACCGCTGACAGCAGATGCATAGTTACATAGTATGTAAAGTTGAATAAAGACCATAGTCCATCCAGTTCAACCCTTGTAGGTGTCAGTGTCTAATTATTTCCCATATCCCCGCATGTTGTGTTCTTTAAGATGCACATCCAAGAATCTCTTTTAAATATCCATACTCCCTGTAGCCACCACTAATTGTGGAATAGAGTTCCACATCCTTATTGTCCTGACAATGAAAAAACCCCATGGCAGTTTAAGGTTAAACCTCTTCTTCGATCTCCGTGTGTCCCAGTGTCGTCCTACACACCTTGAGACTGAATAATTTTTTTCCAATGCTGGGATCGCCATTGAGGTATTTGTAAATCGCTATCATATCTCCTCTCCGGCGAGAATAGATTTAGTGTTTGCAGTCGTTCCTCGTAATCAAGGTCCTCCAGTCCCCTTATTAGTTTTGTTGCCTTTCTTTGGACTATCTCCAGTTCCAGCACATCCCTTCTGACGACTGGTGACCAGAACTGGACAGAATGCTCCAGATGTGGTCTAACCAGAATTTTATAAAGTGGCATAATTATCGTTCTATCTCTGGAGTATATACCCTTTTTTATATATGCTAATATTCTGCTGGTTATGGTAGCTGCAGCTTGACATTGCATGCTATTGCTCAATCTGTCATCTACTAGGACTCGCAGATCTTTCTCCATCCTCGATTTTCCCCCAGCGGTTCTCCCCCAAGTGAGTAGTTTGCATTTGTCTTTTGCCCCCAAGTGCATTACTTTACATTTTTCCATATTAAACCTCATTTGCCAAGTATTTTCTCACTCCGTTAGTTTGTTCAGGTCTTTCTGTAAAATTTCTATATCCTGATGTGAAGTTCTTGCCCTGCTATTTTTTTCATCCGCAAAAACTGGCATTGAGCTATTTATCCCATTCTCTATGAATACATTTTATAGAATTGGTCCCAAGACCGAACCTAGGGGTACCCACTTGCCACTCCAGACCATGGTATACATTTATATCTACCCTTTGGACATACCCCTGTAACCATTTTTTTACCCAAGAACAAACCTTGTGGTCTGCGCCTGCGGACCTCAGCTTGTAGATTAAGTGCATATGGGGGACTGTATCAAATGCCTTTGAAAAATCCAGGTACACTAAATGCACGGCCTTCCCCTGTCTAGATGGCAGCTCACTTCCTCGTAGAATGTTAATAGATTAGTCTGGCAAGAATGACCTTTCGTAAACCCAAGCTATATTTCTTAGTAAATTTTTGGATATAGTACCTTACCATCCCCTCAAATAATTGATTGATGTTAGGCTGACTGGCCTGTAGTTTCCAGGGATTTGTCTCTGTCCTTTTTTGATTATTGGTACCGCATTGGCTTTTCTCCAATTAGCTGGTACAAATCCTGTCAGTATGCTGTCCACAAAGATCAGGAACAATGGTCTTTGCTATAACCTGACTGAGTTGTCTGAGGGGACTCGGGTGTAAGCCATCTGGTCCTGGTGATTTATTTGTATTAAGTTTATCTAGTTTTTCCTTCACTCCGTTCTCTTAGCCACAAGGGTACGCCTTGTGATGTGTCACTAACAGTACTGTTACGGTCAATATACCCCTCCTTTTCCTGCATAAAAACTGAGGAAAAGAAGGAATTTAGTACTGTTGCCTTCTCTGTCATCCATAACCATCCTTCCCATCATCTTTTATGTGGGAAATGTGCTCTTACTTTGCCTTATTACTGTTAACGTATCTAAAAAAAAAAATATTTGGATTTTTTTTTTACTCTCCTCTGCTATGACTCTCGCAGTCTTTTTTGACTGCCCTGATTGTGTTATTACACTTATTGCATTCCTTGTAGTGTTAAAATGCTGTCGGTGACCCGTCCCCTTTTATATTGTTTAAAGGCCATTTATTTTTCTTTTGAATGAGGCTTTTAAGATTAAGTTTTAGCCACCCAGGTTTCACCAATGTGTCACCACTGTCACCCCTTCTCTTTAACATCTACCTCTGCCCACTCCTAAAAATCATTAGCAAACAGGACTTATGCTACCACTCATACGCGGACGACACCCAACTCTACTTTCGTATCACTGGAAAAAAAGACCAATATCACGGATTGGAAAAGTGCCTCACATTGATCGATGATTGGATGACAGAGTTCACTTAAACTCAACGGATCCAAAACAGAACTGCTTCTCCCCCACGCTAACCGAAAGACAAACACTAAAACCTCTTGGACACCACCCACCATTCTCGGACAGACCATCACCCCGAGCACCAAAGTCAAAAGTCTCTGAGTCATCTTTGACTCGGAGATGTCGATGGACGCTCAAATAGGATCAGTAATCAGCGGATCTCATTATCTCCTCCGCCTACTCATTCCCTTCATCCCAGAAGAGGACACAGCAGTAGTAGTTGGATCAATTATCAACTCCCAACTCGACTACGCAAACTCCCTCTACCTCGGACTACCCAAATACCAAATGTCACGCCTACAAGTCGTCCAGAACACGGCAGCCAGACTGATAACAGGAAAAAAAACCTGGGAATCCATCACCCCTGCACTGAGGACCCTTCATTGGTTAGCCGTAAAGGATCGGGTCACATTCAAGACCCTCTGCCTCACCCACAAGTGCACACAAGGAATCGCTCCGCAATATTTATGCGAGAAGATAAAGCATTACACCCCCAAACGCACTCTCCGATCAACAAACCAAAACCTCCTTCACATCCCCAAATTTCGCTACAAATCAAAGGGAGAACGAAGATTTGCAGTCCAAGGACCACAGCTATGGAACGCGCTACCCACGGATATCCGTATGGAAGAAAACCATCGGGCCTTTGGGAAAAAACTTAAGACCTACCTCTTCTGATGGATCATGAAGCTACTGGATGCTAAGCGCCTTGAGGCGATTTAGTTCGCATTTGTTAGCGCTATACAAGTTTTTCACTCACTCACTCACTCACCTTCGATCTTCTATATTTATTGCCCATTGGAATGCACTGTGTGATACCTTTTGTTTATTATGCTTGTTTAACATTCCCATTTTTCTTCCGTGTTCAATGTATCTTGGTCTCAATTGATGTCATGTAGTAATGACCGCAGTTCAGAAAAATGGGCTCGTTTGAAATTTAGTGTTCTTGTGCTTCCCTCTTGCCTCCTTTTTCTATGTTTTACGTAAATGTGGAATATGAATATATATTTGTATATTTTGCCAGCCAATCGTGTGAGCTGTCGAACTAAGTTTGTTATTACCACAAAGTCTAAGTCCTCATGTAATAGTGGCTCCAGTTCCTCCATTTTGTTAGCTAGGCTCCTAGCATGTGTGTATACTCCTCTCAGCCTTGTATGGGTGCATATTAACTTCCCCTTAGTTTTCCTCTGGCCTTGTTTTCGAATTGACCTTGCATTGACCCCAGGATTAGAATATACAGCTGTATTCTCACTACTGGCTCCACTATTACCCTCTGTTCTTTGCTCACTGCATGCAGGGTGAATATCTCCTAAACGGGGCACGTTTAGGAGATATTTATTTTACCTACAGGTAAGCCTTATTATAGGCCTATCTCTAGTTAAAAATCACTAAGCTGGATATACAACCGCTTTAAGGTCTGAAGCCACTGAATAGTGCCTTCTATGAAGAACTGCTATTTGTTGCATTGACCTGCTTACAGATTTACAATTTAGCTTACTTTATGCTTGCTGCTTCAGTTTTTGATATTTGCAATGTTGTACATGTTAATTGTGCAACACTAGCTCTATTTTGTTCTTGACCACATAGCCATTACAAATCGCCTTTATTTTTCAGTTTTTCAACCAATGCTGTGGCTTGCTTGTCCGTCTCTTACCAATGGTGTCTACCTATTCTGACCTGCTCCTTTTTTACCTTACTGTGTCCTTGGAAACACATCGGGAAACTGGAAAACTGCTTTCAGTTTTGACACAGATATTCGCAGCGCTTGCCCAAAAGGTAGGTAATTATGTCTGAGTTTGTGTATACATATAAAAAGTGTTAGGTTAATGTTTGTAAAGTTTATAGCTCTTGAGTTGATATATGCAGGTATCAAAAATCGTGTTTTACTTTGACACATCACACATTTGGTAGTAGAACAAATTTGGTAATCTCATGCCAAATGAAAAGTGTGGGATGAGAGAAGGAGCTTGCAAAAGTGAATTGCTGTCACGCATCACCTTGTCTTCAAGGGAATGATGGATAAAAGAAAAGTTTAGCCTGGACTGTAACTTAAACTGAACCGCAGTCAAATTGCCAACACTACTATTTCTCTTTTATAGTTTCCTAGTTGGTAAGGTTGAATAATGTCCATCTGGTTGAACGTGTGTGTGTGTGCGTCCGTGCGCGCGTGTTTATTCATGTCTCTACCACTTCCCGTATCCCTGTATATTGTGATCAATATACTCCTGTAAAAGTTGCTATATCCTGTTGTGATGTTCTTGCCCTACTTGGCTTTGTATCCTCGACGAACACTGATGAAACAAAGCTGATTATACAAAAACCTTAAATCTTGAGTGTGCATAAGTATTCACTCCACAAAAGTCGATACATTGCAGAGCCGCCATTTGCTGCAATTACAGCTGCAAGTCTCTTAGCGCAGGGGTCCCCAACTCCTGGGCTGCGGCTTGTTTGTAGCTGAGCCGCAAAGGCTGCACTGTCTGAGGTCCGGCGGCGGGCGCTGCGGCAATCTACGAAACTGTTTGGCCCCTGTTTCATCCCCTCCTCATTCTGAGGCACACAGACTATTCACAAAGCGCGGCTTGCTCATGCGCAGTAGGAAATCGCCTGTAAAGCCGGAGGGCTTCGCAGCTGGTTTCCCTTGGTGAAGATGCTGGCACCTGCACCCGAAGCAGATTGAAGTATCGGCTCAGGTACTGACATCACTGGATCCCTAGACAAGTAATTGTCCTTCTATAAAAAGTCAGCAGCTGCAGTATTTTCAGGTGGAGACTGGAGCTCCTCTTTAGGGGCGAGGGGCGTTGGGCAAGCAGCAAAAACAGCTCAACCGCGCATTTTTGCCACCACCCAACTGCAAGTCTAAACAAGACCAAAGGCCTTGTTCACACGGGTAGATGTTTCTAACTGGGTGTCATGGAAGATCCTAAGCATCTCTGGAAAGTGTCACAGTAACTGTCCCAAACAACAGACTCTAGCTATCTCCCCTTAAAGCTGAACTCCAGCTTTTCTAACACATTTTACATAATTTGTTTGGCCCAAGCCGCGATGTCCCTCGCTAACTTGTGAAGCCTGGGTGTGCGGTATAAACGTTATGTAGCTGAGGCTACATACAGCATTCAGCACTGTGTTCAGGGTGCGAGCCGAGACCTTCCTGTCTCATACCCAAAACACAATAGTCTTTCTTCATAGAAAGCAATGAATACAAAGCTTCTTCTGATTGGCTGAGTCAGAGGTTGTCACGACATCAGCCAGCGCCTCTAACTCAGCCAATCAGGGGAAGCTTTGTATTCATTGCTAGAGTACATTGCTTTCTGTGAATGACTGACCGCCACTTAGATACTCTATTGTGTTTTATGTATGAGACGGGATGGTCTCGGCTCGCACCCGGAACACAAAGCTATATGTAGCCTCGGCTACATACAGTTTATACAGCACATCCTTCAGCCTGACAGGTTAGTGATGAACAAAATTTGTTTGGGCCAGCTTGGTCCAGTTGGAGTTTTTAAAGTGTAACAAAAGCTGGAGTTAAGCTTTAACACACCGATGCAGGAGGGCAGTTTCTAAATATTTAACCCTTTGTTAGGACAAACCGAGTTCAGATCTAGTTTACAGCTAAAAATTAACTGCAAACACATTACAGAAGAGGTTAATTATATTACACATTACTATTACTCCACACACACCCCTCCTAAACATTGCAAAGCAGGGGGGGGCGTTTTCAAGATTCTTAACTAGTTTACTTTTACTTTGGCACTTTCACCCCCTTCCTGCCCAGGTAAATTTTCAGCTTTCAGCGCTGTTGCACTTTGAATGACAATTGCGTGGTCATGCAACGCTGTACCCAAATACATTTTTTATCATTTTTTAAACCCAAATAGAGCTTTCTTTTGGCGGTATTTAATCACCAGTGGGTTTTTTACTTTTGCTAAACAAATCAACAAAGACCGAAAATATAATAAAAATCCATTTTTTTTTTAATTTATTTTTTCTCGTACATCATGGGACACAGAGTCCGGCTAATATTCATTACCTGCTGGGTTATACTTCATCATCAGGTGAATGGACACTGGTAGACCAAAGGTCGTTAGGAAGTGATCCCCTATATAACCCCTCCCATACAAGAAGCACATCAGTTTTGTAGCAAGCACTGAATCCTCAAAAAAGAGGGGAGGGATCTCTGTGTCCCATGATGTACTCAAAGAAAAGGATTTTACAGGCAAGTATGACATAAAAATCCTATTTTCTTTTTTATACGTCATAGGACACAAAGTCAGGACAGGAAGTGATCCCCCTATATAACCCCTCCCATACAGGAAGCACATTGTTTTTTTTACCAGTGTCTGCAAAGTGGATGGCACGGTTTGTTTGAGCTCTCTGAGCTCCAGGTCTCTAGTCCCACAAACAGTTCTTAAATGAATCAAGGGATTGACAGATCCGATCCATTTGACACAGGCTTTTTAGGCTTAGAGGAATGGTACCCGAGCCTCGCAAAGAAAAGATCCTGCAAGGTTTTGCCTGTAATGTGGCCTCTGGGCGCTGGACCCTGCGGAGTGTAAATCCTGGACACTACAGTGCGAAGGCATTTCCTGTAGGGTGCTGTACAGGTCCAAGGGAGTGGACCCTAAACATGAAAAGGGTACCCAGTCTTTGAAGGTCCCAAGTGACAGGGACCCGCCGTGAAGGGTGAAGATTGGGCTTTTAGTTTCTAAGCCGCCCTGCGCCTGGACAGGTAAGTGAAACCCCCTTATTTACTTATTGTGGGGTGTCCCAGTGATTATAACAATTAGTCAAGCTAGCTTGAGGCTGGGACACCTGTGTGCGGTGACCAAAGGGGGGAGTTTTGGGCTAGCTGTGGGTGTAGCTCTTTTGCTTGCGTCTGTCTGTTTTGTACATGTATGATGGCGCACGACGGCTCGGTTCTCCAGGGCACACGTGCGTTCGCAAAACAGGAGTTGTTTGTTTGGCGGCCATGACACATGCATTCGCAAAAGCGTTGCTGGACTAAAAAGTTTGTTTGGCGGTGATGGCGCACGCGACTTCGCCGCACTGGAGCAAGTAGCCTTTATCTGGACGCTTAAAGATTTGCGTCAGACGCAAATACAGCCATGCCCATTCACCGGGACCACGCGCGTTCATGCGAATGCAGGCACAGAACGTTCCGGCGCACGGCCAGCTTATTTAAGCTGTATATGCCAAGCATGCAGTGCTTCCAGAAGGCAGCTGTGGGACACAGAGCAGACTCTGAACAGGCACTTGCAACGGTTCAGTTCTACTTACCCGGGTCACGTGAGTCATCAAGTGTTGCTTGGCAGGCTATGGTGCTTAGCAGGATTGTTGCATAGGGGCTTGGTGAGCCCTATTAAAGGGTCTCCCTTCTGAGGTGTGTTAAATCTACACCCAGGTACTCTTTTTGTGGCTATTAAATGTCTTTAAAAAAGATGAGTGGGACTAACAATACAGGGAAAGGCACACCTATGTTGTCAGTAGTTCCTGATGAACCTAGTCGTATCCCTAGTGTTTTATCCCCTGAAGGACCAGAGGCTTCCAGGCAATCTGAGCCGCTGCGCCTATTTGGTATTGTACCTACAGTTAACGCTGCTGCTTCACCCTTTATCACCAAGGATGAACAGTCCTCAGCCCTAGCCGGGTTAGAGCACAGGATTGCTGGCATTATTGCCTCCATCCCGCAGGGTGGCAAGAGGCATGACAGATTCCCCTCCCTGGAGCCTCCTAGTTTGGAGCAGAAATGGGTTGAGAATGGGGAAGAGCTAAAAGCTCAAGATTCAGTGGAGTGCCCGGCAGATGAGTCTGCTTCCGAGCAATCTGGACAAACAGATATCCAGTTGAAGTCTGCCTCTCGGTCGAAGAGGCTTTCATCCTGACTGATAAAAATGGTTTGTTTTGCCTTTAAGTTGCCTCTTAAAGAAGAGGTGACTGAGCCCCCCTGGTCCTCTTGGGATCCCTGAGAACTCTTCAGGCCGCACAGGCTTTTCCCCTACACCCCCTGCTGGAACAGGCGGTGTATGCTGATTAGGAATATCTTGACAGGATTTTGTTCCTCTTAAGAGGTTTTCCCTTTTATATCCCATGGATTAAAGGTTCGTTAAGAATTGGAGCATGCCAGCTGTAGATGCAGCAGTCTCTTCCTTAAACAAGAACTTAACTTGTCCGGTGGATAATGCACAGGGCTTGAAAGACCCTGTTGACAAGAAATTGAAGTCATTATTAAAAGCTTCCTTTTCTTTGGCCAGTTCAGCTATTGCAGCAATTGGTATTTGCCAGTCCATAAAGGATCAGGCCAGATGGCCTGATAGGCCTACCCAGGAGGATGATCTGCCTAAAAAGTAAGACCGATATCCCTAGAGCGCTGTGTTTTGCTGATGACGCCTTTAAAAAGGATTCAATACAGTAGGTTTCTCGATTGGCTCTCTTGTCTGTACATATGCACAGACTTTTGTGGCTTAAGAACTGGTCAGCCAAGCTTCCTTATGAAAGGTTATTGTCAGGTTTCCCCTTTCAGGGGGAACTTTTATTGGTGATCATTTGGATGAATATATCCAAAAGGATTCCGGAGGGAAGAGTTCTCTACTTCCTGTGAAGTAAAGCACCTGGCGTCCCTCGTTTAAAACCTCAGGGACTGCTTCCTCAAATGTCTCAGCGCCAAGGCAGTTCCGCCGCCAACAGGGCGCTAGAGCCAGGGCTAGGGCCAGAAAAAGCCCTGGGTCCAAAATTCTTCTAAATCCAGCACCTAGCCCTCCTTTTAAGGAGATGCCCCCACTCTATCGGGTGGGGGGGAAGGCTGCTGCACTTTGCGTACATTTGGAGAAGAATAATTCAGGACGAGTGGGTCACCTCAATTATCCCCCGCGGTTACAAGCTTGAGTTGCGGGGGGTTCTCCATCTGAGCTTTTTTAGATCAGCGTTCCCTTGGAGCCTCCAAAAAGAGACTTGGGCCTTTTCACACTGGGGCGTTTTTCAGGCGTTTTGGCGCTAAAAATAGCGCCTGAAAAAATCCTGGCCTGCAGTCTTCAATGTGAAAGCCCGAAGGCTTTCACACTGAAGCGGTGCGCTTGCAGGACCTCTCCAAAAGTCCTGCTAGCCGCATCTTTGGAGCGGTGAAGGAGTGGTGTGTTTACCGCTCCTTTACCCCTGCTGCCCATTGAATTCAATGGGACAGCGTGGCTATACCGGCGGTTTTAACCCTTTCTCGGCCGCTAGCGGGGGTTAAAAAAACGCACAGCTATTGGCCGAATATCACGGCAAAAACATTATAGCGGCGCTAAAAATAGCGCCGCTATACTGCCAGTGCACCTCCCCGCCCCAGTGTGAAAGGGGCCTTATTGTTTCAGGCACTACATCATTTAGTGCATCAAGGAGTGATTGTACAGGTTCCTGTATCCAAAGGAGCGAACCTGTTTTACGGTTAAAAACCAAACGGGGTCACAGAGCCCATTTTTGGACCTAAGATCCCTGAACCAGTATCTACTAATCCAGTCCTTTTCGGATGGGGTTTGTCTGCTCAGTTGTAACCTCGTTCCAGATGGAAGACTTTTTAGCTTCCATCGATATATAAAGGATGCGTATTTACACGTGCCTATCTTTCAGTCTCGGAGGTTCCTGCGATTTTCAGTTTGTGGCTCTACAGTTCGGGCTTGCTACAGCTCCCCGGGTGTTTACAAAGGTCCTAGTACCAGTACTGGGTCTTTTAAGGGCCCAAGGGATCTTGGTGTTTGGGTAGCTGGATGACCTCCTGCTCAGAGATCACTCACTACAGGCTCTAGAAAAAGAGCTTAACATGTATAGTGTGGTATTTGGAAAGCTTAGGCTGGATCATAAATACCGAAAAGGTCAACCTTAAGACCAGCTCAGGGTCTAAAGTATTTAGGCCTGATCCTACATACGGTCCAAGCAAGAGTATTCTTGCCACCTGCAGGGATCTGTGCCCTGAAGAATCAGGTGCGTCAGATAAGGGGCACCAGACAACCCTCCATTCAGCTCTGTATGAGTCTTCTAGGGAGGATGGTATCCTCTTTCGAGGCAGTGTCCTATGTCCAGTCCAGTCCAGTTTCTAGCCTCTACAACAAGACATTTTGTTGGCTTGGAACAGGAGAGGACAAGCCCTGGATTATCTCCTCGGGCACGTTTAAGCCTAAACTGGTGGTTGCAGGGTCAGAACCTGCAAAAGGGAAAATCCTTTCTCCCGGTAACTTGAAGAGCACTGACTACAGATGCCAGACTCTCAGGCTGTGGAGTGACCCTAGAGGGGCTCATAGCGCAAGGGAAATGGTCAAGGACAGAACAAATCCTGCCCATCAACGTCCTGGAATTACGGGCAGTACTACTGGCCCTACGGTCATGGACGGTGGAGCTTCAGGACTGCCCCATCAGGGTTCAGTCAGACAATGCCACTGCAGTGGCCTACAGTGCCTTGCGAAAGTATTCGGCCCCCTTGAACTTTTCATCCTTTTGCCACATTTCAGGCTTCAAACATAAAGATATAAAATTTAAATTTTTTGTGAAGAATCACCAACAAGTGGGACACAATTGTGAAGTGGAACAAAATCTATTGGATTTTTGAAACTTTTTTAACTAAGAAAAAAATGAAAAGTGGGGCGTGCAAAATTATTCGGCCCCCTTGCGTTAATACTTTGTAGAGCCACCTTTTGCTGCGATTACAGCTGCAAGTCGCTTGGGGTATGTTTCTATCAGTTTTGCACATCGAGAGACTGAAATTCTTGCCCATTCTTCCTTGCAAAACAGCTCGAGCTCAGTGAGGTTGGATGGAGAGCGTTTGTGAACAGCAGTTTTCAGCTCTTTCCACAGATTTTCGATTGGATTCAGGTCTGGACTTTGACTTGGCCATTCTAACACCTGGATACGTTTATTTGTGAACCATTCCTTTGTAGATTTTGCTGTATGTCTTGTTGGAAGATAAATCTCCGTCCCAGTCTCAGGTCTTTTGCAGACTCCAACAGGTTTTCATCCAGAATGGTCCTGTATTTGGCTGCATCCATCTTCCCCTCAATTTTAACCATCTTCCCTGTCCCTGCTGAAGAAAGCAGGCCCAAACCATGATGCTGCCACCACCATGTTTGACAGTGGGGATGGTGTGTTGAGGGTGATGAGCTGTGTTGCTTTTACGCCAAACATATCGTTTTGCATTGTGGCCAAAAAGTTCGATTTTGGTTTCATCGGACCACAGCACCTTCTTCCACATGTTTGGTGTGACTCCCAGGTGGCTTGTGGCAAACTTTAGACGAGACTTTTTATGGATATCTTTGAGAAATGGCTTTCTTCTTGCCACTCTTCCATAAAGGCCAGATTTGTGCAGTGTACGACTGATTGTTGTCCTGTGGACAGACTCTCCCACCTCAGCTGTAGTTCTCTGCAGTTCATCCAGAGTGATCATGGGCCTCTTGGCTGCATCTCTGATCAGTCTTCTCCTTGTCTGAGCTGAAAGTTTAGAGGGACAGCCAGGTCTTGGTAAATTTGCAGTGGTCTGATACTCCTTCCATTTCAAAATGATCGCTTGCACAGTGCTCCTTGGGATGTTTAAAGCTTGGGAAATCTTTTTGTATCCAAATCCGGCTTTAAACTTCTCCACAACAGTATTACGGACCTGCCTGGTGTGTTCCTTGGTCTTCATGATGCTCTCTGCGCTTTCAACAGAACCCTGAGACTATCACAGAGCAGGTGCATTTATACAGAGACTTGATTACACACAGGTGGATTCTATTTATAACCATCAGTCATTTAGGACAACATTGGATCATTAAGAGATCCTCGCTGAACTTCTGGAGTGAGTTTGCTGCACTGAAAGTAAAGGGGCCGAATAATTTTGCACGCACCACTTTTCAGTTTTTTATTTGCTAAAAAAGTTTAAAATATCCAATAGATTTCGTTCCACTTCACAATTGTGTCCCACTTGTTGGTGATTCTTCACAAAAAATTAAAATTTTATATCTTTGTTTGAAGCCTGAAATGTGTCAAAAGGGTGAAAAGTTCAAGGGGGCCGAATACTTTCGCAAGGCACTGTATATAAACCACCAAGGCGGTACCAGGAGTTGTTCAGCTCTGAAGGTGAACCACATACTAGCCTGGGCAGAGGGACAGGTGCCGATTCTATCGGCAGTTTATATTCCGAGAGTAGAGAACTGGAAGGCAGATTATCTCAGTCGCCAGCAGATCTGCCTGGGGGAATGGTCCCTACACCCAGGGGTTTTCCAGGAAATTTGCCA
The DNA here is from genome assembly GCA_029206835.1 of Rana muscosa. Classification (NCBI taxonomy): domain Eukaryota; kingdom Metazoa; phylum Chordata; class Amphibia; order Anura; family Ranidae; genus Rana; species Rana muscosa. The sequence goes on from CM055122.1 coordinate 548,563,544, forward strand.
ACGTTGGGGATGACCAGAGGTTGACCTACTGGCATCCAGGTTCAACAAGCTACAGCAGTTTGTGTCCTGAACAAGCGGTCCTCTGGCAATCGAAGCGGAGGCTCTGGTAGTTGCATGGAGCCAATACTCCCTTGTTTATGCTTTCCCTCTGGTCCTTCTCCTTTCACATTTTGTTGCGCAGTATTCGGAGAGAGGGAGTTCCAGTCATTCTGGTGGCATCAGCCTGGCCCAGAAGGCCCTGGTTTTCGGAGATTGTGAGACTGACAATAGACGGGCCATGGACGCTTCCACGGTGCACCGATCTACTGTCTCAAGGGTCCTATATTCCACCCCAATTTACAGTCTCTAATTTTGTACGACATGTCTATTGAAGCCAGGGCGTTAAAGGACTGTGGCATCTCGGGACCATTGGTGTCTACCCTAGCGAATGCTAGAAAAGCTGTTACTAGGAAGATCTATCCATAAGGTCTGGGAGACTTGTATTGGTGTGAAGCCACAAAATGGCATCCTCGGAAATACGGGATTGGGAGGATTCTCTCTTTTCTACAGTCATCTGTAAGAAATCAAATTGACTTTGAGTACAATCAGATGTCAAGTTTCGGCCCTATTAGTATTCTTCCAAAAGCCTTTAGCCTCACATTCACTGGTCCGAATTTTTATGCAATGGGCAACTCGATTGCTTCCCCCTATTACAGTGATGGCGAACCTTGGCACCACAGATGTTTTGGAACTACATTTCCCATGATGCTCCACTACCCTGAAGAGTGCATGAGCATCATGGGAGATGTAGTTCCAAAACATCTGGGGTGCCAAGGTTCGCCATCACTGGCCTATTAGGTCACCTATGTGTCCTTGAGACTTGAACTTGGTTCTGTCTGTGTTACAGAAACAACCATTTGAACCTATTAAGAAAATCCCATTAGACTTGCTGTCATGCAAGCTAGCCTTCCTGATGGCTATCACCTCGGCTAGAAGGGTGTCGGAGTTGGCCCTTTCACGCAGGGAAACCGTACTTGATCTTTCAGTGTCGGCCTTTCATTTAAATCAAGACATTATTTTGCCTTATTTTTTTCTCTCGGCCTTGTTTGGCGGAAGAGAGACGACTGCATTCTTTGGATGTTGTCTGGGCAGTCAAGGTTTATTTGTCTAGATCTGCGGAGATCCGAGGATCAGACTAATTTTTTGTTTTACCAAAGTGACCCAAGAAGGGGCAGGTAGCATCCAAAGCTTCCATTGCCAATTGGGTCCGTCAATTGGTCATTCAGGCCTGTGGTCTGAAACGTAAAGCTCCTCCCTTTAGGGTGGGAGCTCATTCTACCAGGGGTGTGGGAACCTCCTGGGCTTTTCGCCATTGGGTATCTGTGGCTCAGATTTGTAAGGCTGCTACCTGGTCTTCAGTGCATAAGTTCCCAAAATGTTATCAAGTGTATGTTCGAGCAGCCGAGGATTCGGCTTTTGGCTGCCGTGTACTGCGGGCTGCCGTATTAGGTTCTGATGGCTATTGTTTGGCAGGGTGTCTCCCTCCCCTCAAGGCTATTGCTCTGGGACGTCCCAGCAGGTAATAAATATTGTCCTGACTCTGTCCCATGATGTATAAAAAAGAAAATAGGGTTTTTACGTCATACTTGCCTGTAAAATCCTTTTGAGTACATCATGGGACACAGAGATCCCTCCTCTCTTTTTTGAGGATTCAGTGCTTGCTACAAAATGTATGTGCTTCCTGTATGGGAGGGGTTATATAGGGGATCACTTCCTAATGTCCTTTGGTCTACCAGTGTCCATTCACCTGATGAAGTATAACCCAGCCGGTAATGAATATTAGCCGGACTCTGTGTCCCTGTAACAGAAGCCGGTTAACTCCTTTCTTTTTTCCTCGTGCAATACAAGTACTTCGGAGAGGGGGAGGTGGATATCTTTGCTATATTCGAACCCTGAATGCAAGTAAATGGTACCTTTTCAACAGGTTCCCAGTTAGAAATGGGACAAGACAGGGTTGTCCACCCTAGTCTTGGAACCCCTACTACGAAAAATCGGGCAAAACCCTGATATAAAAGGTATACCAATAGGGCCGAGTGACTATAAACTGACTTTGTAAAAAAAAAAATTATATTGCAGACCCTGTTACATCACTTTCCATATTAATGGTGGTCCTGAAAAACTACAGAATATTATCAAATTTTAAAATAAATTACAGTAAAACTGAAATCCTACCAATTAACCTCTCCAATAGTATTCAACAATAATTACAAATATCACGTTAAGGAGATATTTACTGTACCTATAGGTAAGCCTCATAGGCTTGCCTATAGGTACAACTTGAAAATGGAGGTTTACAACCTCTTTAACAACTGCCACATTGAAAGTTTGGGACGAGACAAACTGGGCAGTAAAATTGGCACTTCAAGTGTATAGCCTTTGCCCCTTTGAGAGTATACCCTTGTCTGCCTCCATAAGCACAAATGCAAGAATCATGTTATAAATTTATCTCAAGGTGGTACAGAACCCCTGCCAAATTAACACCTATGCGTCCAGATCCCTGTTGGAAAGGCAGTGCTCAACCAGGAACATTTATACATTTATGGTGGCACTGCCAAAGATTCAAATTTACTGAAATGACTCTTGACATGGGTGGAGAAAATATCCCCTTTTCCACTCAGGAAAGACCCTTTTTAAGTCTGATTTCGTATTATCCCTGTCTCAGTTAAAGCATACAAAAATAGTGTTTTACCCCCATCTTTTAAATGCAGCCAAAGGTCTTATACCGCATTTCTTGAAAAGTGACACAAGCCCTGCTTTATCCGACTGGAGGTGGACAGAACTATGGAGGCAGAATGCTGGGTTTATAAATGTAAAGGGAAATGGGACAAATTTTTTAAAACATTGGCCATATGGCTTTTTTACTCCCCCCCCCCCCCTTTCCCCCAGTAGCTAGATGGTTGATTATATGATAGATTCACGCCATATTTGTTTGTCATCATATTATTTGTTGACCCTTGCTCACCAGTTGGATCACTGTTTATGTTCCTTTTATAAGATTTTTGAAAATTTGTTGGTCGGCCCGTTTCTCTCTCCTCTTTGTATTTCCCTCTTTAGCCGTACCCATGAATACCTTGACTTTCACAACCCAACAAGCATTTTATTTTATTTTTTTGTTACTGATACTTTTATATATGTAGTGGTATTTTTGTTTCCTCTTCCCTCTATCTGCATTTCTGAAGTTGTGTACATCATACAATATGGAATGATCTGTTTATTGGGGTTGCCGGTATGGATGAGTACCTTCAATTGCTTTGTATTTTCTTCCTTTTTCTTTTGTTCTGCATAAAGTGACAGCAAGGTAACTGTTCATAAAAGTACAATTCGGCTATGGTAGCCTCCATGATTCTTACACAAATTCCAAAAAGAAACATGTTGGATAACGCTAGCTTAAAATATATTTTTTTTAAATTGTCTTGTCTATCAATAGAAAAAGCTTATTTATGTGTTCCAAAGCTAGTTGTGTATGTTGATGCTTGTTTTGTAGGGATTCTGTCTTCCCAAAGAACTCATTGAAGATGCAGCTGGAGAGGGAGCAACCGAGTTCCACGATTATGAAGGAGGTGGAATAGGAGAAGGCGAAGGCGTGAAAGACATTAGCAATAAAATTGAGAATGAAGATCAGGTATGGGTGTTCTTTGCACTGCATAATTTTATTTATTATATTCCAACTTTGATATCACTATTACATATTAGTTACTTTTGCAAGATGCATAAATGAGTCAATGCTTGGAGGAGAATCTTTTTAACTTTGTCATGTAATTTCACTATGTTTTTCTGTTCCATGATTTAAATCATATTTTTCCTTTCCTTGGGTGGAATGGCAGGCAGAGTGGTAGGTGGGCAAAGTGATGTACTTGTCACTTTGTTGTGAGCTGCATCTTTAAAGGCAGGAGAGGAGGAGGCAGAAATGGTAGCAGTGCAGATGGGCTTATTGTTGCTCATTGTAATTGTACAGGACACAATTTTTCTTCATGACACATCTCCCCCGCTAGCAACCCTCAGTCTCTGCCCTGAGCTCTGATATGCCCCTATCTTCCTGCATCTGTGTTGCATTTTACCAAGGGAAGGGAATCCCTTGCTAGAACTTGTTTCTTGGTTCTCATCCCACAGGTCCTTCTGTTTGAAATTGCCAAACACCTAGCTCATGGTTCCCTGCAGGTCTTTGTTTGGCCTTGTTTATCCTCTCTCTTACACCTTGGCTCTTGCACTCCCTGTGCTCTTTTACAGAAGTTGCTGTTCTTTGACACCCGCTGAGACATTCTTTGCCCCCCACCCGGGCCTTCAGGTGCGATTACCCATACCCTTGGAGATTACTTCCTTGGCATTGTTGTATATGGACCTCAGTATTCTGCAGTGGGGTCTTATTTATACAAATTCATTTTATGGCGAAAGTGGAAGACTTGAGGCATGTGCTGCGGGATATTTATATATTGAACATCAATATGTTATCAAATATTTACAACTATTAGTCAGTGCCCTCATAAACTCTGCATTTGATGTGGCTGCTGCGTTTGTGTTAACGTGTTCTCATATAACCTAGAAAGCAGGCTATTGCAGTGTTTTATGTATTTATGGGTACATATATAGGACATATGACTGACAAAATGTGTCCCCTTGTAGGTTTGCAGCATCATCCCATGTCCCTCTCCCAGCAAAATTGTATGCAACACCTCATATAAATGTTACCGAAAATGTGTTAATTTACGGCATTTTATAGAACGACTAGGAATAATATAGAATGTGTAACGTTTTTTGGCAAAGTATGTAATGTCTGCATAATTTTGATTCTGCTAGATACTTCACCTAGGCATTGTTTAAAATGCCTAGGTATTATGCAGATCGACATTTACTGCTTAGGCGAATTATGAAGAGTTGTGAAACCACAAAATGCCTCTTCTCTTAATGTGCTATAATGTTCTACATGTATAAAATACCTAGGCATTATGCAGATTTTTCAAACTTTGCCTGAATAGTATTTGTCAGACAGCGCTGAAAAGGCCTTTATTGAAAAGACATATGAAAATGAAAGAATTCCAAAATTAAGTACAGGGCATTCTTACTGAAAAATACAAGAGAAAAACACTACTACTAACCTACTTGTTGCAACATGCAAAGTCTAGAATGGCATTTGGAATTGCACTTTTTCTTGCACATACACCTCATGAAACCATGTCCACCTCCAGTGGATTAAGCGATAGCTGCTGACGGGTATTTCCTGGTCAGGAACATCATCTTCAATTCTGATCAAGTCCTTTGGTCATAAAGTGAATGGCGATTTGGCATAGTTGGTTCAAAATTCGTTGTGCAGTTCCAAGTTGGTAAAAACAAACTTTTTTTGCTGTTCCAAGTTTGTAAAAACAATCTCTTGTCACACTCAACTGCCAGCAGATTGTATGAGTCACCACGTGCCTTGTCGAAGTCAGGAACTTGTGCAGAGGCTCCCAAAGATGCAGGAGGAAATTTTTAGAGTAATTTTAAACATTTTGGGCCTGTATTTCCAGATTAAACTTTACTTAAAACAACATTATCATTATAGAAGCATAGTGCTCAAAAGATTAACCTTTTGACCTTCCTTTTTCTCATCTTCATCGTCTTTACTGGCATGCCCACAGTTGGCATGGACATTTTAGCCACAGTTTCCCAATGTATGGGCAAAATTGGTTTCTGTGAAACAGGCGCAGCAAGAAATGGAAGCCTGTTCAGTAACCTTGTCTTCACCACCAACTTGGTTTCCATTGTGGACTACAGGCTCATCTGTGTTTTGTGCAATAGACTTTCTCTTGCATAGGGTCATTGGTTTCTTATTGTTGTATTGTGTGAACGCTTTCTATTTTATTTTGTTTTTATTCAAGTTGTTTCTCAGTCTGTATGTCTTGTAAAACATTCTGAGGTAGGGAAGATGTTGTGAGACCCACTTTAGCTTTGCAGCCAGAGAGCTTTGTATGGCATTTTCTTAATCCTAAAATTAAAGGCCCAGTTCTTCATAAATTGGATGAAACAGTCCCTCACTCCACCGGTCAGGTTTTTTTTTTGTTATCTTGCATCCAAGTGCACAACATATTTTCAATTTTAGCTCTTTTTCACACTACCCTTGCTTTATGAGTGGCCAAGCTTGCCATGGGTCATCTGCAAAGTCAGCCAGAACACCTTTAGGCTGCTCACCACATAATTGGCAAAACCATCTCCAAGCTACCCTGATGGGGCTAAAACCCAATGCTCTGAAAGACCTAATACCAGCAGTTTAACACTTCCAGGATCTCCAATCGGTTCAGTCCTCAAACACAAAGGGAGCATCAACCCCATATTGGATTGCAAGATCCTAACTGTCTTTTTCTTCAGGCTCAGAAATTCCATATAGAATCCACTAGGTCTGGTGTAGTCTCTCCATTAGGGAGATTTTTTTGGCCTCTGTACATGAAGGGTGCATGTCACTATTTTCTCAATGTATCAGCAGTTTTTTGGCTTTGCTGTGGATCACCAGCAGTTTTTATGGCATTCATCATTAAGTGTTCATCAAGGTGCTGGCCCCTGTGGTCACCTTGTGTTTCCAGGGAATCTTCATTGTGGAATATCTGGACAATCTCCTGTTGAGGCAAATGTTGGCACAGGTTCTAGTCAACGATGTGGCACAGACATTTGAGACTTCGTGAAGGTTCGTTTGGATTCTGTACCTTCCTAAGTCCGCATTGGAGCCAGAAGAATATTCAAACACACTGCAGGAGTCAGCTGCTTCTGCCTGAGATTTCCTAGGTCTGATGGTAGTCTCTTTGGAGGCTGTCCTATTTTTCCAGTTTCACACCCTACAACTCCAACATTCTGTTAAGTTGGGACTAGACTATTCAATCTGCAGATACTGACTTGTCTGACACTGAAGACCCAGGTTGTCCCTCGCCTGGTGGCTCATGCGTCCAGCTCTGGAGATTGGGGAGGAGGGATTCCTTTAATTGTCTTTGAAGAAGAGGGAACTACTGGACACCTTGTCGGTGCATTGGACATGGTTGCCCGAGGAATCTTGTCTCGTGTTCAACATTCTGGGGTGATGTGGTTGTCCCTTGAACATTTGACTCCCGTATGGAAAGTCATCCTTTTAGGATTCAGTCAGATACTGAAACAGAATTGGTGTACATCAACCACTAGGGAGGAACCAGTAACATTTTTCATTGATTACATTGCAGGTGTGGAAAATTTGCAGGCAAGCTTCCTCAGCTGGCAGCGCCTGGACCTGGAGACTTGTTCCATAACCTGTCACACAGGGGATGTTGGATGTGGGCTTCCAGGGTCAACAGCAAGATGAACATGTTTTGTCTGCAGGTAGAGAGCTTCGTACATAAGCAGTGGATGCTCCCTTGGGAGAAGTAACGTCTGATCTTTGTTCCACTGAAACTCCCTCATTTGCGCCACACCATGAGAAGCGTTTTCGTGATCCTCGTAGCTCAGGACTGGTCCAGGCAGTTGTGGCAGTTGTGGTACTTCAACCTGTTTAGACTCCTAGCAGATGCTTCATGGGCTCCTCAGATAATCCAGATCTTCTTACCCAAGGGCTGGTTTATCATCCTGTTCAGTCGTTGGCTTTGACAGGATGGACAGGGGCTTCTATCGGTCTGTGATTCCCATGATACTGAAAGGTAGCATGGTGCAAGGAAATTAACTTTCATCCCAGAAAATGATTCCTGGGATGAATCCTGGCTTCTGCTGTTGGGCCTGGATCAGCATTCGGCACTGATTACCATCAAGGGCAGATGCTGGTACAGTGTGTCCCTCTGTGTGTTCCTCCGTGACTCCATGGCAGGGTTTCTCAGCTCCAGTCCTCAAGGCGCCCCAACAGGTCATGTTTTCAGGATTTCCCTCAGTTGAAACCGCTGTGGTAATTACTAAGGCAGGGAAACTGATCAAATCACCTGTGCAAATAGTGGAAAGCTTGAAAACATGACCTGTTGGGGCGCCTTGAGTACTGGAGTTGAGAAACACTGCTCCATGGGATCTAAATTTTGGTTCTCCTTCACTTCAAAAACCACCCTTTGAAACTACCAGGGATTTTTTTTATTTCCATTCATATTCACTAGGTTGCATTTTCTTGTTGCCATCACCTCTGCAAGGCATGTGTCTGAGCTAGAGGCTTTCTCCTGTAAAGAAGTCTTCTTGGTCTTACACAGGATCGAGGTGGTATTTAGACCCGCTGACAAACACGCCCCCCCCCCCCCCCCCCCGGTCAGCACCCATGCCTATTAATTCACTGTTGTCACACAACTGGGTGGGCATCTGGCGCAGTCCTCTGTGCCCCGAGCCCACCCATTTTTTAAGTCTATTGGGGCCTCTGGCTCTAACCGTGTGCAAAAAAGACAAACACAAAAACTCAGATTTGGAATCCATGCGTCCTGCACCCTGCATGTAGATAGGAGAAGCAGCGCCCGTATGCCCCTAATGGACGGCCCGCCACTGTCTTCCAGCCTACTCAAGTTCACCAGAAGGTGATCTGTCTCTATTGCCTGGATGTAGTTTGCACTGTAGAGGTCTATCTCACAGCTACATCTTCCATTAGACCAATTTTCTGTCACCCCAGCTTCTCTTGGCACCATTTTTTTGATGTCTCAGAAAAATTGTCATTCCCGGATCTGTAAGTGCTTCTTGAGTATGTGGGCATCAGGCTACTGTTTCCCAGATTTGCAAGGCTGCCGCCTTCTACAGTTCTGTAGGTTTTTTTGGGAGCATGTGTTTTTTCCCACGCCTAGGTTGCACTGATGTTGGACATCTCAACATTGACTGACTGGATTTCTGTGTACCTCAATTAACTCTAAGGAAAATTGTATTTTTGTACTTACCATAAAATCCATTTCTTGTAACTCATTAGGGGACACGGTCCTACCCCTCTGTATCTGATTATGCTCTTGGTACTGCTTTTCCACAAAACTGAGGCATGTTGGGAATAGGAAGTGTTATACTCAGCTGGTCACTCTTTCCATTTGCCGGGGTCTCAAACTGGCAGCCCTCCAGCTGTTGTGAAACTACAAGTCCTATCATGCCTCTGCCTGTGGGGAGTCATGCTTGTAACTGTCGGCCTTGCAATGCATCATGGGACTTGTAGTTTCGCAACATCTGGAGGGCCGCCAGTTTGAGACCTCTGGTCTAAATCCTTCTGTGTTCACCAGTATAACACAAAAGTCATTGAATTATTATTTCCCACAATGAACTACACGAAATGAAATATACGGAAGAACAAAATTCTATTGTATCTCATGGCCTCTGTAGTCTGAAAAGCATATTCTAGTTCATACAATATGTCAGAATTGTTCACAGTATACAAGTTATTCTGTGAATGGACAAAGGGAGGAGGGCACAAACAAAACTATTCCTTCCATGTATGAGAGTAGCTGGTACTTTGATGGCTGCACTGTCCAGCATTAATGAAAGTATGATTTATTTATTTTTTTACCACTTCAATATATAGGGCACTTCTACCCCCTTCCTGCCCAGGCCAATTTTCATCTTTCAGCACTGTCGCACTTTGACAATTGCACGATCAAGCAACACTACCCAAGCTAAATTTAGAGCTTTCTTTTGGTGGTATTTAATCTCCACTGGTTTTTTATTTTTTGCTAAATAAATGAAAAAAGACTGAAAATGACCCTTTATGGAATATAGGCAGTCCAAGGTATTTGGTAAGAGGCATGGCGTGTTCTCTCTTTTTTTTTTTTTTTTTTTATATTTGGAGGGAAAATTAAGAAATTAAAAAATGTTCACAATTTTTTTTTTTTTTTACTTACTGTCACCAGTGCAGTACAGCGTCGTCATATACATATTACACATTATGATTGTTTATAGCAGTGCATTACATTGCTGTAAGCAAGCATTTTACTGAATTGATCTGATTTCGTTCAGTTTGTTTTGTTGTGATTACTTGTGATTGGTCTAAGCAAATCACATGTTACAGATAAGCTGTGATTGGCCCGGTCTTTATAATGTGATCACATTGACCAATCACAGCTAGCGACACAATTGTACACAATGGATGGCATGAAAGGAAGCCATCCATTGTTATGTGTCATGTGACCAAAGAGCCGCTACACTTATCAGTCATCGGTGACAGATCGCACCGCTGCGCGGCCCCGCTTTCTGAGGATGCCATATAATGTCCACTCAGAACGGTAAAGCCACCGCCTGCCCCTCGTTCTGCTATAGGCTGGGCGGGAAAGTGTAAAGCAATGATCTGGAAATTGAATAAATATCATTGGTGGTTACTTTTTACGCACCACTAGATACAAAACCTCTGCCGTAAGTTCCAGTTTAAGTAATTCTAAACCCAAAACCTTTTCTTTTGCCTTGATGCATTCCCTGCTCTAGGGTTAAAAAAAATCCCCACTATTTATTCTATTCCCCCCCCCCCCTTTCCTCTGGGAGCCATAGGCCCGTGCTGCTGTTGGTCAAACCCCTGTAAGTAGGGAGTGTAAGCGTGGTTTGCAGCACGGTTTGTGTTTTAGGATGCCCACAGTCCGTCTCTGGAGCGTGCACAGGCTTGCTAAGGAGGCACCCAAAACGGGGATAATCGGATAGCGCCAGCGGGGGACTACCAAAGATGAGTTAAGTAATTGCTCTGTAAAATATTTCACAGAGCAGGTTAGTTTATAAAAAATTAGGGCATTTTTATTTAATATCACTTTTTTTACAAGGCATTTTATTTACTTTTTATCTGTTTTTTTGTCTATTAACGCTGCTGTGATAGGTTGAAGACGTTGTGCAAAAAGGCCAGGAGAAAGAAGAGGATCCCAATTCCAAGCCAGATATAAAAGAGGAAGATGATGGCATTGAGATGTCTGAAGATTTTGATGGGAAGGTGCATGAGGGGGACAAAGAAGAACAAGGTTAGAAACCAGAAGCATGTTTACAAAGATTTAATTTTTTTGGTAGCCTTGTGAGATCTCTCACTCTCAAAACACACATCTCATATTTAACCAGTTCAAGTCCAGGCCAATAAGGACATTCCTCTCCTACATGTAAAAATCAGCATTATTTTTTTGGGATAGAAAGCTACGTAAAACCACCAAGCATATAATTTTTTTAAGTAGAGGCCCTAGAGAATAAAATGGTGAGTGTTGCATATTTTTGTGTCATGATATTTGCGCAGCGGTCTTTCAAACACCATTTTTTGTGAAAAAATACTCTTTTTAATTAATTTTTAATGCACAAAAACACATTATAATGCCCAATTGGTAAAATATAAAAGATGTTATGTTGAGTAAACCGATACCAAATGTGTTGCATTCTAAAATTGCTTGTGCCCATGGAACAGCAACGACGTACGGTGTCTAAAAATCTCCAAAGGTTATGCTTTAAAAGCTTTTACAGGTTACCAGTTTAGAGCTACACAAGAGGTTTGGTGCTAAAATGATTGCTCTCGCTCTGACATTCACGGCAATACCCCACGTGTGCTACGATCTGCATTTACATATGCGTACGGGACTGGCGGGAGGCAACGGGGAGCTTTTTAGATTTTGTTTTTTTTATATTTTATTTTTTTTCGTAGTAAAAAAAAATAACGTCACTTTTTTTTTTTTTTTTTTCACTTTTATTGCTATCACAAGGGATGAACATTGTCCCTTGTGATAGCATTGGCCTTGATAGGTCCTCCTTTTTGGAGAGATCTTGGGTCTATCTCTCCCCTGGCCTCCAAAGCATCTTATCTAACCAGGATTGGTTTGACTTTCACAAGCTGGTGGTTAAAGAATTCCAGGTATGGCATTTTTTTTACATAATTATATTGTCCAGCTTGGACTAATGTAACTAACCATATACCATACTGGGACCTCCTGAAGCTGAAAATCACTGTAGTAGACACTTGATCCAGCTATCTCCACTAGCTTTTTGGTCCTGTGTCGAGCAGCTGCCTTGCAAACACCTGAGGTCAGTCGCTTGGCACAGGTGCCATTCAGAGAATGCTGTGCATTTTCGAAAAAGTAGGCAGTGTGAGGTCACTACCCTGCCTGTCTACATCTTCCAATCAGAGAATGTGCAGTTTTTTCTGAATGGTGACGGTGCTGAGCGGCCGACCTCCTTTTTACACAATGCACCAGGAAGCTCCTCAAAATGGGACCCTGACGCTAGTGGAGTAACAGTGTACCAGGACCTCTAGAAGCTGTAAATCACTGTAGTGGACAGTTATTCCAGTATGGTCTAATGTAACTAAATAAAGCAGTGTGCACAAAGGAATACGATCATCTGTCCATATGACTGTAGTTGGTAAATTCCTCACTGGTCTATGGGCACCTTTCATGTATATGGTCCTTGGCTGAGGAGAGGGCACTATTATTGGGCTGTCCAATGGAGCGTATAAACGGTTGGATTATCCGACAAAACCCTGCCATCACACAATTCCTGTTGGAAAATGCTATCGTGTGTATGAGGCATAAGGGTCATCTGTCACGTTGGTGTCTGACCATACAATCTTTGTACAGTAAACTTTATATTTGCCAAAACTAAGTAATATAAACTAAGACCTGCCTAATCTATCCAGTTTGTGTCACGTCAGGCAGGCCCTTGTACTTCAGTTGATAAGAGCTAAGGGAAATTGTACAATTGGATTAAGCTCACATTACTTGATACAATCCAATTGTGAAGAGGAGAATCTGGGCCACTTTGTGCAAAACCAACTACACAGGAGAAGGTAAGTTATTTAAAAAAAAAAAATGAGGCTTTTTAAAATAACTTACCTTCTCCTGTGTAGTTGGTTTTGCACAAAGTGGCCCAGATTCTCCTCTTCTGGGGTCCCTCATCGGCGCTGGTGGCTCCTCCTCTTCTTGAGTGCCCCGTCTGAGCATGGGGCACTTGAGAAGAATGCATTAAGGTGAAAAACCTTGAGGGTTTACAACCCCTTTAAAGTGTCTGTAAACCCTTGCATATACCCAGCGACATGACTCAGGTGATACAACGGAGGTGAAACAAATACTCCTACCTACAGTTTTGTTCAAAATAATAACAGTCCAACATCACTAAGCAGAACAATCACTGTTTTTGGTATAAAATATATTTCTCCATGGCAAATAATTTATTAGTAGGTGTAGTAGAGTAATAGAAAACCAACAGTCATGACATGCATGCTGCTGATTCTGTGTAATTTGAATCATTAATTGAAAGGGGTGTGTTTAAAATAATAGCAGTGTGGAGTTCAATTAGTGAGGTCGTTCCTTCTGAAAAAACAGGTGTCAAACAGGTGGCCCTTAAGGACGAAGGCAGCAAATGGAAATGCTGAGTATAGTGCATTTCTCTCTGAAAATATGAGTAAAATGGGTCATTCCAGGCATTGTTCAGAAGAACAGCGTACTTTGAGTAAAAGGTTGATTGGAGAGGGGAAAACATACAAAGAAGTTCAGAAACTTATAGGCTGCTCAGCCAAAATGATCTCAAATGCTTTAAAATGGCAACCAAAACCAGAAAGACACAGCAGAAAGAATAGCCAAAATGGCAAAGACTCAGCCAATGATCAACTCCAGAGTGAACAAAGAAGGTCTAAAGTTACCTGTGAGTACTGTAACAATTAGACACCTATGTGAAGCCAAGCTATTGGCAAGAAGCCCCCGCAAAGTCCCATTGTTGAAGAAACGACGTGCTGAAGAGGTTACGATTTGACAAAGAACACATTCACTGGCTTAAAGAGAAATGGTGCAACTTGTGGACTGAAGAAACCAGATTGTTCTTTTTGGGTCTAGGGGCTGCAGCAGTGGCGGCTGGTGCTCAAAATTTTTGGGGGGGGCGCAAACAAACTGAAAAAAAAAAATCAATTGCCGCCACTGTGCCCATTAAACGCAGCCACTGTGCCCAAACGCCACCAGTTTGCCCCCCTCAAATACAGCCAGTTTGCCCCCCTCAAATACAGCCAGTTTGCCCCCCTCAAATACAGCCAGTTTGCCCCCCTCAAATACAGCCAGTTTGCCCCCTCAAATACAGCCAGTTTGCCCCCTCAAATACAGCCAGTTTGCCCCCTCAAATACAGCCAGTTTGCCCCCTCAAATACAGCCAGTTTGCCCCCTCAAATACAGCCAGTTTGCCCCCTCAAATACAGCCAGTTTGCCCCCTCAAATACAGCCAGTTTGCCCCCTCAAATACAGCCAGTTTGCCCCCTCAAATACAGCCAGTTTGCCCCCTCAAATACAGCCAGTTTGCCCCCTCAAATACAGCCAGTTTGCCCCCTCAAATACAGCCAGTTTGCCCCCTCAAATACAGCCAGTTTGCCCCCTCAAATACAGCCAGTTTGCCCCCTCAAATACAGCCAGTTTGCCCCCTCAAATACAGCCAGTTTGCCCCCTCAAATACAGCCAGTTTGCCCCCTCAAATACAGCCAGTTTGCCCCCTCAAATACAGCCAGTTTGCCCCCTCAAATACAGCCAGTTTGCCCCCTCAAATACAGCCAGTTTGCCCCCTCAAATACAGCCAGTTTGCCCCCTCAAATACAGCCAGTTTGCCCCCTCAAATACAGCCAGTTTGCCCCCTCAAATACAGCCAGTTTGCCCCCTCAAATACAGCCAGTTTGCCCCCTCAAATACAGCCAGTTTGCCCCCTCAAATACAGCCAGTTTGCCCCCTCAAATACAGCCAGTTTGCCCCCTCAAATACAGCCAGTTTGCCCCCTCAAATACAGCCAGTGTGCCCCCATATATACAGCCAGTGTGCCCCCCCCCAGCCCTGCACTTACCTTCTTCGGTCCGCGCCGTCCTCTGTGTTCTCCCGCCCTCGATGTCGCTTCAGCCAATCAGGTTACCGGTAACCAGATCCGGTGAACCTGATTGGCTGAAACCTCCACACAGTCTTCTCCAAGGAACGCACCCCCGTGCGTACCTGGGAGGAGTTTTTGGAAGCCGAATACAGCGTGAGAGCTGTATTCGGAAAGCCTATCAGAGCCACTTCCAAGTTACACCCACCGCCGGCCACCGCTCTAATTCATATGGCCAGCGCTCACCAGGAGGCCGGCCATATGAATAGTGGGCAGCGCGGCAGCGGTGACAATACACAGATTCATGCAATGCATGAATCTGTGGATTGTCTTTCAGTGGCGGTGCGGGAGCGAGAGGGGCGGCGCTCCGGTGCCCTCTATGGATGCACCGCCACTGGGCTGCAGACAACCCTGAATTCAAGCCACAGTACACTGTGAAGCATGGTGGCGCAAGCAGCATGATATGGGGATGTTTACCATAGTATGGTGTTTGGCCCATTGATCGCATGCCAGGGATCATGGATCAGTTTGATTACATCAAAATAACAATGGTATCAATAACTGTTAGCGCAAAGGACAGTGTGACTGGAACTGAGGATGAATCACCTGTATACAGTCTATAAACAGTTCATTAGTCCATGGAAAGGGATGATGGAATAGTAAAGGTGGCTGCTGTCCTCAGAGAGCCAACTCTGTATACGGAAAACAGAAAGGGGGGGAACACAGGAAGCGCTACCTAAGTGCAGTATTAAAATCAGGGTTTTAATGGCAAGGTTCATAAAATCACTCAAGAGGAAGATGGAACATAAGCTCATCTGTAATCCGGTAGTCCAGGGGGGGCGCCAATGTGTGGCTGTGTTGGTAAGGGATCCCTTACCAACACAGCCATGCATTGGAGTCCCCTGGACTACTGGATTACAGATGAGCTTATGTTCTATCTTACTCTTGTGAGTGATTTTATGTGCCTTGCCAATAAAACCCTGATTTTAATAATGCACTTAGGTAGCGCTTCCTGTGTTCCCCCTTAGAATGCATCAAAATACTTGAGGTCATGTTGCCTTATGCTAAAGAGGAAATGCCCTTGAAATGGGTGTTTTAACAAGACAACGACCCTAAACACACCAGAAAACGAGCAGCATCTTGGTTCCAGACCAACAAGATTAACGTTATGAAGTGGCTAGCCAAATCCCCAGACTAACTTACTTCAATAGACAACTTGTGGGGTGACATCAAAAATGCTGTCTCCTGGGGTAAAACCAGTAAATGCAGAGTTATTGTGGAATGTAGTGCTATCGTCCTGGGCTGGAATAGCTGCTCACAGGCGCCAGAAGTTGATTGACCTCATGCAACACAGATGTGAAGCAGTTCAGAAACCGTGGTTGTACAACTAAATATTCAGTGATATACAGGAAAGCTAAATCTTCAAGCATTTTTCAGTTTATACAGTAAATGTTTGACTTTGTAAAGAAAAATGCAGGCATATTTTTTTGGAAAAGCCTAATATTCCCTTTTCTTTACTTTCTGTAAAGTAATAACAAATTTGAAACATTTTTCTTCATGTTTTGATTTGAAATTGTGCAGTGTTCCCAATGCATTTGCATGTATGGAAATAACAGCTAGTATAAGGCTTTTGAGCTTTATTCACTTTTTTAAACACACTGCTGCTATTTTTAACACAACTGTAAGTTGTACCTGTTTATCCAGGACCATTTCTTCTCTACATCTGTTTAACCACTTTAATACAGGGCACTTTTACCCCCCTTCCTGCCCAGGCCAATTTTCAGCTTTCATCGCTGTCACACTTGGACAATTGCACTTGGTCATGCAACACTGTACCCAAATTAACTTTTTTTATTTTAACACAAATGGAGCTATCTTTTGGTGGTATTTAATCACTGCTGGGTTTTCTCTTTCGTTCATGGACGGACGCAGCCTTAATCTTGACAAAGTGGGTATTAGCCTTCATTCAGAAGTGACTAGGCAGAAACTTGTAGAAAGTGTTAAACACCTCACACACCATACAGTTCCGCCCAGGGGGCGGTCCCTCTGGGTATAACCCCTCTCTCTGCATCTCGCAGACCGTTTTTTTTCTGCCTAGCTAAGGAAGACATGGCTCCCTTCGGGCCCATAGGCCTGGAGGTTTATTTCAGATTGAAATTTATTTTTTTAATTTTTTTCCTGTGATCTTCGATCAACTGCCAACTGGGTGACAGCCTGGATCCCAGATCCTTGTAGTCTCCCCAGTTTTGGCCATCGAGCGTGTGCCGACTGTAGCTACGCGCTGGGTCATCCATGATATGCCAGTCGCCCTACAGGTGGCCGGTGAGCTATACGCTCCAGGGCATGCATATAACCGGTTTATAGGGCCGAGTCGCAGCAGCCGGACCGACAGTCCCCTCCATCACCATGCGGAAGATGGTCTTTCTGGGATGCTTCCAGCAGAATCCATGCAGGAAGGGTAAATAGTAATCCCCTGCTTCGGCAGGAGGACATACTCGACCTCCCAGGGAATGTCCAGCTAGGGGGTTCTACCCTTCCCTCCTCCCTCCCTTCCCTCTTCCCTTCCTTCCCTCCTCCCTGGTCTCTGAGCTAGGCTGGGGCCGGGGGTTCACCTGGGGGGCTCCACCTGTGAGGAACTGCGCTGTACGTCCGCTAAACAAATGTTATAAGCTGCCATGAAAAGTTTGCTTACCTGTGTGTTCTGCCTCCAAGCTGTCGGCGGCCATTTTTCTTGTGATCCATGCGGTGTTTGGCCTCTCTGTGCTCGGCTGCCATGTTTTTGTGGGCCGCACTGTGTTGGCCTCTATCTGCCGCTCGGCAGGCATTTTCTCACGGTACACGCCAGGCATTTTCTCGCGGTACACGCCAATCAACGGCATTTAAACGGCACAAGCTTACAGACACTCGCTGCAGAGTGGTCAGGCTGACATAGCTGACAAGGAAGCAGCTCAACTAGGACGCGGACGGCAGCCGTACAACTGTTCAAGGGTGCTGAGTCCTCTGGGGGCAACCCCTCGTTTTTGTGGCAGCTAGGAGGGTAGGTTGTTGTACCTTGCCTTGGAGTCCCTGTGGGTGTCAGATGCGTGGGTCAGCATGGCGTCAGCAACAGACGCCTTTTCCCCCTGAAACACCTGAGCTAGCAATTGATGCCCCTGCACATGATGTATCGGACACTGTCGGCAATCCTAGATGCTTTTGTTGCTAAGGTGGAAGCAGCGCGTGAGAACACGGGGGGTAGAAAGCGCCCCCGCCATGTTCTGGGGACAACTCTGATGCGGAGCTGGGTCCAGCTACGGCTCATGACCCTGACTGTATCTAAGGATGTGGACCGAGATCGGCCTGACAGTGAGGAAGACTCCGGATCCGGGTCAGCACACGATTAGGCTCTGGTAGGTGACCTTATCTCCACAGTGCGAGATACTCTTAAAAATAGAGGGGTCTGCGGAAGCAACAAAGGCGCTGGTCCCTTTTTGGGTTCCGTAAGCCGACTCACACTGCTAAGGTGTTTCCTTGTGTGTCTTAGACAAACTTTTATACAAGGAGTGGGACAAACCACAGAAGGTTTTTTCAGTCCCTAAAAATTTGGCGGTGCGTTACCCTCTTGAGGAGAGTTTCTTGAAAAAATTGACCTCTCCCCCGATAGTGGACCCTCCTGTGTCCAGACTAAACAAGGTAACCACGATTCCGGTTAAAGGGGCTCCTGCTTTCAAGGACCCTGCGGGCAAGAAGGCTGAGGCGGTCACCCACAACCTATACACGGTGGTGGGCTTGGCTGTGCGCCCAGCGATAGTTGGGGCCCCAGTGTCTCAGACACTCACTGAATGGGCAAAGATATCGCACAATGGGTTAAAAAGCACGTCAGGCTCCCCCGGACGAGGTAGCTCTGGCCGACCAGTTTGTACAGGGCCTAAAATTTGTTTGAGAGTCAGCCTTAGACATGATTCCTCTGCTGGCCAGAGCCTCAAGCTATGCAGTGGTGTTGCGCCGTCTACTTTGGCTAAAGTGTTGGTCTGCGGACCAATCTTCTAAGAAGGCCCTGATGGATTTGCCCTTTAAGGGCGACAGACTTTTTGGAGCATCCTTGGATGACATCATTAAAGATGCCACAGGAGGTAAGAGTACGCTGCTCCTACAATCCAAAAAGGGTAAGGAGCCACGGTGCTGGCGAGGGTCCTTCTTCACCGCGCACAAAAGTTTTTTTTTTTCGTCCGCGCAGTGCGGCAGGTAAAAGACCCCAGGCCGATAAAGCGCCTGCTCAGTGACAGAGGCGTCCCTGGTTTCGCAAGCCCAACAAGCCTGCAAACAAATCTACGTCCGCGTGAAGGTCTGCTCCCACCCATCTCTCAGGTGGGGGGACGTCTTTGCGAGTTCGCGACCCGGTGGACATCTCGGATCTCCAACCGGTGGGTTTGCGAAGTAGTTTCCTCAGGGTACAAGATGGAGTTTCTCTCTTGCCCACCGAACAGATTTTTTCCCTCCAATCTCCAGCCGAACCGTCGGGAAGCCCTGTATGGGGCGGTTCAAGACCTGCTGATACGCGAGGTGATCATTCCTGTCCCAGTACAGGAAATGTTTCAGGGGTTTTACTCAAATCTGTTCGTAGTACCAAAGGAGGAGGGCGTTCGTCCTATCCTGGATCTCAGGGCCCTCAATTGCTTTGTGAAGGCACAAGGATTCCGGATGGAGTCGGTCCACTCTGTTGACGCTGCCCTCCATCCGGAGGACTTTCTGGCATCCTTGGATATCAGGGACGCATACTTGCATGTCCCCATATGCACCAGGCATCAGAAATGTCTGCGCTTTGCGGTCGGGGAAGACCACTACCAATTTGTAGCTCTCCCCTTTGGCCTGGCATCGGCACCAAGGGTGTTCACCAAGGTGCTCGCCCTGATTCTGGCCCTACTAAGACAGCGTGGCATCGCTATCGTGGGCTACTTGGACGATCTTCTGAGCTTTCAAGCTCAGAATTAGAAGTGAGCGTGTCTATAACCTGTCAGACCCTCCGTGACTTTAGTTGGGTGCTGGACACTCAGAAGTCAGTATTGGTACCGACTCAAAGCCTAGTGTATCTGGGGTTGATTCTGGACTCCTTAGAGGCAAAAGTTTTTCTCCCTGTGGAAAAGTTAGACCCTTCGGGCTGCAGTGCGGCAGTTGACATCCCAAAGATGGTCGTCACTCCGCTTTTGCATGCGAGTCCTGGGCTTCATGGTAGCCTCCTTCAAGGCGGTACTTGTATGCTCAATTTCACACTCGAGTGTTGCAGAAGGAAATTCTGTCCAGATGGGACAAGTGCCCATCGTCCCTGGATTGTCAAATCCGAGTGAGCCACCTAGTCAGGACCTCCCTAGTTTGGTGGCTGACATCACCGGCACATCTGTCCGGGAAGTCGTTCCTTCCTTTTTACTGGAAGGTGGTCACGACGGACGCCAGCCTTACCGGTTGGGGGGGAGTCTGGGGGGTTCAGTCGACCCAGGGTCGCTGAACTCCGGAGGAATCCCACTTGCCGATCAATGTCCTGGAACTCAGGGCGATCAGGCTGTGCCTCTCCACATGGTCTCGGAGGCTACAGGGACGTCCAGTCAGGATCCAGTCGGACAACGCCACGGCGGCGTATGTCAACCATCAAGGAGGAACAAGAAGCTCAGCTGCAGCATCGGAGGTCGATCACATCCTAAGGTGGGCAGAAAGGAGCGTACCGACCCCTGTAGCCCGTAGACATCCGGGCGTGGAAAACTGGCAGGCGGACTACCTGAGTCGCCCAGATGCTGGACCAAGGATTATGGTCTCTGCACCCGAATGTGTTTCAGCTCCTTTCCCAAAGATGGGGCACGCCAGACGTATATCTCCTGGCTTCTCAACTCAATCGGAAGGTATTGAGGTTTGTGGCCAGGTCAAGAGACCCACGGGCAGACGCGACAGATTCGTTGGTGGCACCGTAGAGTCAGTACCGGCTAATCTATGCCTTCCCTCCTCTGAAGCTCCTTCCTTATCTGCTTCGCAGAGTGGAGGCAGAGGGGATTCCAATGATCCTCATTAATCTGGACTGGCCTCGGCACCCTTGGTACGCCGACCTAGTGCGTCTAGTAGCAGACGTCTCTTGGCGTCTACCGCTGAGAGTACCTGCTGTCGCAAGGTCCCATACTGCATCCTGCTTTACAGTTGCTGGTTTTAACGGCATGGCTATTGAAAGCCAGGTGCTAAGAGACCGGGGCCTGTCGGATTCAGTGATTCCGAGCATGAGGAGGGCTTGGAAGCTATCCTCTAGGAAGATTTACCATCGCACTTGGAAGGCCTACATAGCCTTTTGTGAGGAAATAAGGTGGAATCCGTGGACTTATTTTGTTACCAGAGTCCTGCTGTTCTTACAGCGCGGGGTGGACCAAAAACTTGCTTTCAGCTAGATTATGGGGCAGATGTCTGCCCCGGCTGTCTTTTTTTCAGCGACCCCTGGTGGCTCACTCTCTGGTGAGTACGTTTGTGAAGGGGGTTCGGCAGGTGGCCCCTCCGGTCCGTCCTCCACTACCTCCGTGGGACTTCAATCTGGTCCTTTCGGTGCTTCAGAAACCACTGTTTGAAAACATTAGGGAGATCCCCTTGTTGACACTTTCTCAGAAAGTGGTCTTTTTGGTGGCTGTTACGTCAGACGGGTTTCTGAGCTGACAGCCTTGTCATGCAAGGTTCCTTATCTGATCTTCCATAAGGATAAGGTGGTGCTGCGTCCGCAGCCTTCTTTTTTGCCTAAGGTCGTTTCGGCCTTTCATCTCAATGAAGACCTTGTACTTCCATCCTTGTGTCCTCGTCTGTTGCATTCCTTGGACGTTGTCCAAGCTCTGAGAGTACTTCTCTGCTACTGCTCCGTTCCAGAGGTCAGACTCACTGTTTGTTTCGGTGGCTGGTCCCAAGAAGGGCCTAGCGGTCTCGTCGGCCACCATCTCGAGGTGGATCCGACAGATAGTGATTCAGGCTTACACCATAAGGGGTCAGGCGCCCCCCTTTCCTGTCGGTCGCATTCGACCAGGGCAATAGGTGCCTCTTGGGCTTTCCGACATCAAGCGTCTGCTTCCCAGGTGTGTAAGGTGGCAACCTGG
Source organism: Rana muscosa (assembly GCA_029206835.1). Classification (NCBI taxonomy): domain Eukaryota; kingdom Metazoa; phylum Chordata; class Amphibia; order Anura; family Ranidae; genus Rana; species Rana muscosa. Next base: position 548,585,368 of record CM055122.1, read on the forward strand.
TCGTCCATTCACACTTTCACTAAATTCTACAGGGTTGAAGGAGCTCTGTTTTGTTTTGGGGTGAAGTTTAATTTTATGCTGTTTATGCCATTTTACCCACCCTTCGTCTTTTGACACTGCTTTGGGACGTCCCACTTTGTCACGATTAAGGCTGTGGCCGTCCATGAACGAAAGAGAAAATAGGATTTTTATACTCACCGTAAAATCCTTTTCTCTGAGTTCATGGACGGACACAGGACACAGCACCCACCCCTCCTTTTGAAGTTTGTACTGCTTTTGACGAACTGATCTGCGAGATGCAGAGAAGAGGGGTTATACCCAGAGGGACCGCCACCTGGGCGGGACTGTATGGTGTGTGACGTGTTTAACACATTCTATAAGTTTCTGCCTAGTCACTCCTGAATTAAGGCCAATACCCACTTTGTCAAGATTAAGGCTGTGTCCGTCCATGAACTCGGAGAAAAGGATTTTACGGTGAGTATAAAAATCCTATTTTTTCTTTTTCTATAAAAGACCGAAACATTAAAAGTTCTTGGTTATTGTCAGAAAATGTATCCCTCACTGATGTGTGCTGATTGGCATTCGTGATGGGCACAGATTGATATCACTGGAGACTGGCATCACTGCTGGGGCTGCACTGATGATCGGGGCACTGATGATCAATGCCCTGATTATCTGTACAGGTCTCCCCAATGAGATGACGCTGATCTGCTCTCCTCTCCTCACACGGATAAATGGCATTGCTGTGTTTTAATCACAGCTCATCACATGGGTAAAGAGCTGCAGCATCGGCATCTGTCTCAGGGACAAGCCCGGTGAGACTGGGGCGACTTCATATGACGTCGCCACAGAATAAGAGAGGAGCCTGCCATCATTTGTCTATATGGCGGGCGTAGGTAGTTAAAGTCAACAATTTACACCACTTTTATGAGCTAGCAGAGGGCAGGGATCTCAAGTGTCACACTTGACAGCTTAGAGAGGAGAGCCGAGTGTAACCCGAGACCTGGGAAGAGGCACATCCTCATCTACACAGTTGTCTAGCACAGCTGAGGCTTTTAATTACGGGCTTTGTGCCGGAGCTCTCCTCCACTATCCCCCTTCAATCCCTTTAAGTCGGCTCAGCCTGTAAGAAATGACTCTCGCAGATAGCAGAGGAACCAAACTAAAAATAGAAATTGCACTCTGCTTTTGATTGAGGAAAATACACATTAAAGAAGGATATGCTTTGTTCATTTTTTTTTTTTCGTGTCAAATTTACAACCAATTTTAAACTTTGATATTGTAATTGCTCCACAGAGGAGGAGGAGGATGAAAAGTCTGACAATGAGGAAGAATTGGATAAACAGATGGGAGATCTTGGAGATGCAGCAGCAGACAAGCTTGATGAAAGACTCTGGGGAGATGATGATGAAGAGGAAAATGATGAGGAGGCGGCTAAAACAGAAGAGCAAGGACAGGGAATGGACACGGTAAAAATATATCCAAGATATCAATTACATTTTTTGCTTGGTAATGGTGCAGAAGTCATTTTGTGATTAAACGGTAGTCTGTATCAGAGATGCACCTCTATATAAACACGTTTCTAATCCCTCTTTCAATTTTTTTTTTTTTCTAAGGGAGAGTCTGAGCTGGTTGCAAAGGATGACAACCAAGATGCTGGAAATTCAGATAAAGATAAGAAGAACTTTAAGGATGAAGTTAAAGAAGAGCAGGTTGAAGATGGCCAGAAGGATAAAATTCATGAACAAATTGATGAGGTATGTGTATACCTATATAGCAGACATCACAAAAAGGCAGATCACAAGATCACAGTCCAGCGCCAGACTGAGTCACTGTCCCATCAGGACCACCACGGCCCCACCATTTAGGAGCCAGTTTCCTTCTGCCACTATCATAGCAGAGCGGAAGGCAGAACAGTTATCCACATAGAGTGGGAAGCACCGCAGAACTGGATGAAGGGCGGAAGCTGGCAGAAAAAACTTTCTATATCAACAAGCTGGGGATTGGTTACTAGGATGCAGGGCCGTCCTAGCAACCAATTACCAGCTTGTTAATATGAAAAGTTTCTGCTGGCAGCTTCTGCCCCCCATCCAGTGCTTGGGAGAGAAAAGTAAGCCTGCACTCCCTTGAACTTCAAGCAACTCTTTGCTGCTTTTATGGACTGTACATGATTCAATACATGTAAAGGGTGCCAGAGCAGCAGGGGGCTGTGATGTGAAGGGGGGCCAGAGCAGCAGGGGGCTGTGATGTGAAGGGGGGCCAGAGAACACTGCTGTGAAGGGTGGGTGTGTGGTATGCAGGGGGATTGAGGACACTGATGTAAGAACGGGATTGTGAAATAAAGGAGGGGGCTGTGCACAAACATGCAATTCGGGCCTCTGCAGGAAGTACATTTTACTGTTTGGACCGCCGTGAATTTTAGGTCAGTTCTCCTGTTATATAGTGAACATATGATTTTTATTTATTTTTTTACTGAAATTAGGAGGGTTCACTGGCCAGTGTCAACTCTGCTGGAACAACTTCTGTTACTAGCACAATTCTTCTTTTGGCAGTAGGGTGACCAGTGATAATGTCGCTCCCGCACATGCACCATTTTACCAGTAGGTTTTACTCTTCGGCATCTTAAAGATGCAGGAAGAATGCGCTGCAATGCAAATAAAGTAAATACATTTTATGTAAATTTAAAAAAAACTAGCTAAAGGAGAGAAGTTTTTGACAGAAAACATGGTACACCTCTTCTATCTGTGCCCGACAGCAGTCTTTCTTTCCCTGACTTAAATTTACCTTTTAAAGTGGTTGTAAACCCTTACATATACCCAGTGAAGAGACTAGCATTAGGTAATGCACAGAGATAAAACAAATCCTAAATAAGTTGTCGCTGCGTATCTGCAGCCATTTCATCTATGCAGATCATTCTGAAACCTCTAATAAGGAAGAATCTCTTTGATCTAGGAGCCAGGGGTTAGGGATCTGAAGTCTTTTTAAAGAGCGCTCTGAGTCCTGATTGGGGGGAAGTGACTGAACCCCCCTCCTTCACACTGTACATAATTATCATAGCAGTAAATATGAATTGCAGGCTGAGTGCTGCAGCTCCCTCCATGTCACCTTTTGAACTCTTGGTGTGGGAGAAGTTGCTAGAAGGGAGTCATGCTGGTAACAGAGAAACAAGGCAGCAGCTGTTAAAGGAGAGCTGTTTGTTTTCCAGCTATCAAAGCTTGTGAAAATTTTCAAAATTCAAAGGCAAATCGCACTGCTCAAAATCAATGCTGTGCAAACATTCAAATTGGGTGACTATGAATAAAGTGCTCAGTGAAAATCCCACAAAGTGCCAAGTACAAATCAAATAGCAATTCATATATAAAACGTTTTCATTAAATTTCATGAGTGAAAAAATATATATTGATCAAAAAAATTAAGTGCAAATAACATGTATAGAAAGTCCATCATTCTCAAAGTGCTTGATTGTGATTTTCAAAAATGCTTACTGTGATGAAAGGATCAAAAATGGTCTCATGGTGAAGAAAAACACCCCAAATACATCAGATGAGCCACACTTACAAGAGAAATGTGATCCCTTTTCTCAAAGAAGGTCAGATACACTTATGGTAAGTGAATATCCAGATAGGAACTGTATTAAATCCTCCCTTGATATCCTGGAAACTTTAGCACATCATAGAGGGTATTTCTGTATCTTTAGTAAGCTCATAGGCATGGGGGGAGACGTGAAGAATTTCCTCATAGTGAAATATTTAAAACTTTCATTCCAGTAAAGTTAAAATGAAACTTGCATTAAGACAATGGGGTCGATTTACGAATGCTGGTGCAGCTGTGCATGGTAGCCAATCAGCTTATAACCTCAGCTTGTTCAATTAAGCTTTGGCAATAAAACCTGGAAGCTGATTGGTTTCTAGGGAGAAATTAACCTGATTTTGCACTTTCCAGCTTTAGTAAATCCCACTGAAAATGAGCATCAATGAAAAGTCCAGGAACGACGGTTTGTGTTTCACCTGCATTCCAGAAAGTGGAAGTGCCGCGTGCCGTTGGCTCCCGCCCTACTCGCTTCGTCGGCAAACGTCTAAAGTTATCGGGATGTAGGACCCCTGGTGACGTCTGCTGACAAAATGCGTAGGGTTGGATTTTCCGGCAAATGTCACTTTTTGACTCTTATTACAGCAAGCATTCTTTTGAGAATCGCAATCAAGCCCTTTGAAGATTATATTTACCTTTTCTATACATGAATTGTTACATGTGATTTGCACTTAATTTTTTGGACCAATATATATTACTCTTTCGTCCATGGACCGACACAGCTTCTCTATTGACAAAGTGGGTATTATCCGTTAATTAGGAGTGACTAGGCAGAAAAACGTGTAAAGTGTTGCATCACACCTTCTACAGTACCGCCCAGGGGGCGGACCCTCTGGTATAACCTCTAAGTCTGCATCTCGCAGATCAGTTTTTTTCTGTCTAGCAAAGAGTAGGACATGGCTCCCTTCGGGCCCATTGGTCCGGGGGGAAAAAAAATATATTTTTTTGCTACATTTGTTGTTTCCTGCGATCTTCGATCAACTGCCGACTGGGTGACAGGCTGGATCCTCGATCCTTGTGGTCTCCCCTTTTTCGCCCATCGAGCGTGTGCCGACCCTAGCTACACGCTGGGTTTTCCACGACATGCCCGTCGCTCCACGGATGGCCGGTGAGCCTACGCTCCAGGGCCTGCATCGGACCGCTCAGCTTCGGCTGACCTTACGGCCGAGTCGCAGCAGCCTGGCCGGTGAGCTTACGCTCCAGGGCATACATATGATCGTCCCTTTTGGGTCCAATCACAGCATGCCTGGCCAACAGTCACCTTCCGTGCGCGGACGATGATCTGTTTGGAATGTCTTCCAGCATAATACATGCAGGATAGGTAAGTAAAACTCCCCTGCCTCGGCTGGGTGATTTAGCTGGACATTCCTGGAGAGATCAAGTAGGTGGTTGTGGCCCCTTTCTTCCCTCTCTCCCTGCCTCTCCCTCCTCCCTGGGCTTCTAGCTAAAGGTTGCTGGGTGCTGGGGGTCACCTAAGGGGTTCCACTGGAGCGGGGCTGGCTGTAACTAACATTTTAAAAGAAATGTCATTTCTGCTTACCTGTATGTGCTTCCTCCTCCATGCTGTCGGCGGCCATTTTGGGTTGGCCCATGCCAAATTCGGCCTCTTGTGACTTGCCGGCGGCCATCTTCCTGTGGTTCGGCCACACCCACTGGCCCCTATCAGCTGATCGGCCATGTTTGTCCACCCTGTATGTATATATTGCCGTTCGGCGGCCATCTTTTTGTGGGCTACAGCTGCTTGACCTCTATCTTCGGCTCGGCGGCCATTTTCTTAGAGCCCACATTATCTTCCATACAGACGTTTTTGGCAACCATTTTGCGAGAGCCTCCGGCCTCTAGGGTGCATTACACTGGCGCAAAAATTCACACAGGAAGTGCTGATAAAAGAAGCAGACTGACACAGCAGCAGTGGGACAGCATCACAGGCGCAGCACACGGCAGCATAGCAGTACCGGTCCAGGGTGGTGAGTCCTCTGGGTAACCCAGCATCTCTGCAGCGCAGGAGGGTGGCCTATTGATATCTTGCCTTGAGCCCTGTGGGTGTCAGCGTGTGGTCAGCATGGCATCTGAGCCAGATGTCTTCTCCCCTGAAACACCAGATTTAGCAGCTGGTGCCCCTGAGGTGTCTATGAACGCTATGACGGCAATCCTAGAGGCGTTTGCTGCCAGGTTGGAAGCAGCACACGGGAATACAGGGGGTAGTAAACGCCCCGTCCCCTGCAAGCTTCTGGGGATAATTCTGATGCAGAACCAGGTCCAGCTACGGCTCAGGGCCCAGATTCTGATGCATCAGATGACTCCAAGTTCAGGTCAGTACGCGAGACGGCATTTGTATCTGACCTTATTACTGCAGTGCGGGATACGCTAAAGTTGGAAAATACTGCAGAAGCAGCAGAGACTCCGGTCCACTTGGGTTTCATAGACCTGCCCACACTGCTAAGGTGTTCCCTTGTGTGTCTTTTGATAAACTCTTATACAAGGAATGGGAGAACCCACTGAGGGTCTTTACAGCCCCAAAGAGGTTTGCGGTACGGTACCACTTTGAGGAGAGTTTTCTGAAGAAATGGACCTCTCCCCCTATAGTGGACCCTCCGGTGTCCAGACTTAATAGAGCCACCACAATTCCTGTAGAAGGGGCTCCTGTTTTCAAGGACCCTGTGGATAAGAAGGCTGAAGCACTCGCTTGCTACCTATACTCAGTGGTAGGCTCCGCAGTACGCCCGGCATTTGGCGGGGGGCCCTAGTGTCTCAGACACTTACTGAATGGGCAAGATTGCTACTCCAGGGGTTAAGGAGCGAGATGCTCCTCCTGATGAGATAACATTGGCCGACCAGTTGGTCCAGGGCCTTAGGTTTGTCTGCGAGTCAGACATGGATACTATTCCCCTGCTGTCTAAAGCTTCGGTTTATGCAGTAGCAATACGCCGCCTGATCTGGCTAAAAAGGCTGGTCTGCGGACCAGACTTCCAAGAAAGCCCTGTTGGATCTGCCTTTTAAGGGCGACAGACTTTTTGGGGCTTCTCTGGATGACATCATCAAGGATGCCACAGGAGGTAAAAGCACTTTGCTTCCCCAAATTAGCAAGGGTAAGGGGCCACGCCAAGGGCCCTCCTTTACTGCACGCAAGTGTTTTTTTCGTCCCCCTCGGGCGACAGGGAAAAGACCCCAGGCCGATAAAGCGCCTGCCCAAGGACAAAGGCGTCCCTGGTCCCGCATACCTAACAAGCCTGCGGACAAATCTGCGTCCGCAAATTCGCGACTCAGTGGACAGCTCTAGTCTCCGACCGGTGGGTTTGCGAAGTAATCTCCTCAGGCTACAAGATAGTTTCTCTCTTGTCCACCGGACAGATTCATCACCTCCAATCTCCAGCTACTACCGACCCGTCGGGAGGCCCTGTATGGAGCGGTCCAGGGTCTACTGGAACGCGGGGTAGTTGTTCCAGAACAGGAACGGGGTCACGGTTTTTACTCAAATCTGTTTATTGTGCCGAAGGAGGAGGGGGTTCGTACAATCTTGGATCTCAGAGCCCTCAATTGCTTTGTGAAAGTACAAAGATTTCGGATGGAGTCGGTTCGATCTGTAGTCACGGCTCTCCATCCGGGGGACTTTCTGGCCTCCTTGGACATCAAGGACGCATACCTGCATGTCCCCATATACTCCAGACACCAGAGGTTTCTGCGATTTGCTATCGGGAAGGACCACTACCAGTTTGTGGCCCTCCCGTTTGGCCTTGCCTCAGCACCCAGGACGTTCACCAAGGTGCTCGCTCCGATTTTGGCACTTCTAAGACAGCAGGGTATCGCTATCATGGGCTACTTGGATGACCTTCTACTGAAGGCGCCTTCAAGCTCAGAATTTAGAGGTAAGCGTGTCCATTACCTGTCAGACTCTTCGAGACTGTGGTTGGATACTAAACACGCAAAGGTCAGTATGGTGCCCACTCAACGCCTAGTGTACCTGGGGTTGGTTCTGGATTCCTCAGAGGCAAAGGTATTCCTCCCTGTGGAGAAGTTGCATACCCTTCGGGGCTGCAGTACGGCAGCTGACTTCCAGGAATTGGTCGTCACTCCGTTTTTGCATGCGAGTGTTGGGCCTCATGGTAGCCTCCTTCGAGGCGGTCCCATATGCTCAATACCACACTTGAGTGTTGCAGAAGGAAGTTCTGTCCAGATGGAACAGATGCCCTTCATCTCTGGATTATCAAATCCGAGTGAGCCACCTAGTCAGGAGATCCCTGGTATGGTGGCTGACAGCAACGGCTCTAATGGCCAGGAAGTCATTTCTTCTGGTTTACTGGATAGTGATCACGACGGACGCCAGCCTTACAGGTTGGTGGGGAGTCTGGGGTGTTCAGTCGGCGCAAGGTCGCTGGACCCCAGAGGAAGCCCTCCTGCCGATCAATGTCCTGGAAATCCGGGCGATCAGGCTGTGCCTCTTCAAATGGTCTCAGAGGCTGCAAGGGCGTCCAGTCAGGATCCAGTCAGACAACGCCACAGCGGTGGCATATGTCAATCAAGGAGGAACAAGAAGCTCAGCTGCAGCATCGGAGGTCGCTCGCATTCTGAAGTGGGCAGAGAAGAGCGTACCGGCACTGTCGTCCGTGTACATTCCGGGTGTGGAAAACTGGCAGGCGGACTACCTGAGCCGCCAGATGCTGGACCAGGGAGAATGGTCCTTACACCCGGAGGTGTTCCAACTCCTCTGCCAAAGATGGGGCACACCAGACGTAGCGCTTCTGGCTTCCCGACTCAATCGGAAGATATTGAGGTTTGTGGCCCGGTCAAGAGACCCATGGGCAGACGCAACGGACGCGTTGGTGGCATTGTGGGGTCAGTATCGGCTAATCTATGCCTTCCCTCCCTTAAGGCTTCTTCCTCTTCTGCTCCGCAGAGTGGAGGCAGAGGGAATTCCAATGATCCTAATCGCTCCAGATTGGCCTCAGCGTCCTTGGTACGCCGATCTAGTACGTCTGGTAGCAGACGTCCCCTGGCGCCTACCACTACGGAAGGACCTGCTATCGCAAGGTCCCATACTCCATCCTGCTTTACAGTCATTGGCTTTAACGGCATGGCTGTTGAGAACTAGGTACTGAGAGACCGGGGCCTGTCAGATTCAGTAATCTCTACTATGAGAAGTGCTCAAACTGTCCTCTAGGAAGGTTTATCACCGCACTTGGAAGGCCTACATCTCCATGTGTGAGGAGATCAAATGGCAGCCGCGTACCTATTTGGTTTCCAGAATCCTGCTGTTTTTACAGCATGGGGTGGACCAAAGGCTTGCCCCAAGTACGATTAAGGGACAGATATCTGCCCTGGCTGTCTTTTTTCAGCGACCCCTGGCGACTCACTCTCTCTTGAGTACATTTGTGCAGGGGGTTCGACATGTGGCCCCTCCGGTCCGTCCCCCGCTACCTCCGTGGGACTTGAACCTGGTCCTCTCGGTGCTTCAGAAGGCACCGTTTGAGAATATTAGAGATATTCCCCTGTTGACACTTTCTCAAAGTGGTCTTTTTGGTGGCTGTTACGTCAGTTATACGAGTCTCTGAGCTGGCACAGTTATACGAGTCTCTGAGCTGGCAGCCTTGTCCTGCAAGGCTCCCTATTTGGTTTTCCACAATGATAAGGTGGTGCGCCGGCCACAGCTTTCCTTACTTCCGAAAGTCGTTTCGGCTTTTCATCTCAATGAAGACATTGTACTTCCACCCTTGTGTCCTCATCCGTCGAATCCTAAGGAGTCGGCGTTGCATTCCTTGGACGTTGTCCGAGCTTTGAGAGTATACCTATCTGCTACTTCCCTGTTCCGGAAGTCAGACTCACTGTTTGTTTCAGTGGCTGGTCCCAAGAAGGGCCAAGCAGTCTCGTCGGCCACCATCTCTAGGTGGATCCGACAGATAGTAATCCAGGCTTACGCCTTAAAGGGTCAAGCGCCCCCCTTTCCTGTCACGGCGCATTCGACCAGGGCAATAGGTGCCTCTTGGGCTTTCCGACATCAAGCGCCTGTTTCCCAATTATGTAAAGCGGTGACTTGGTCGTCCGCTCACACTTTCACAAAATTCTACAAAGTTGATGTAGGTGCATCTTCGGATGCCTCTTTCGGCCGCAAGGTTTTGCAAGCGGCTGTTTAGAGTTGCAGCTCCTCCGTTGGAGGAGTGCTGTTTTGTGTTTTGGGGTGAAGTTTATTTTTATGCTGTTACCACCCCTCGTTTTTTCTCTGACACTGCTTTGGGATGTCCCACTTTGTCAATAGAGAAGCTGTGTCGGTCCATGGAAGAAAGAGTAAATAGGATTTTTTACTCACCGTAAAATCCTTTTCTCTGAGTCCATGGACTGACACAGCACCCACCCCTCCTTTTAAGTTTTTGTACTGCTTTTTGACGAACTGAAATGCGAGATGCAGACTGAGAGGTTATACCAGAGGGTCCGCCCCCTGGGCGGTACTGTAGAAGGTGTGATGCAACACTTTTTACAAGTTTTTCTGCCTAGTCACTCCTAATTATTGGATAATACCCACTTTGCCAATAGAGAAGCTGTGTCGGTCCATAGACTCAGAGAAAGGATTTTACGGTGAGTAAAAAATCCTATTTTTTTCACTGAAAACTTTTTGTATATGAATTGCTTATTGATTTGCACTTAGCACTTTTTTGTGGGATTTTCACTGAGCACTTTATTCATAGTCACCTAATTTTATTACTTTTAGTTTTCAGTATAGCACTTTATATTCTGTATGTTTGCACAGTTGATTTTGAGGAGCGCGATTTGTCTTTCAATTTTGTTAGCAGAGACAAAGTCACTCCGTGCTTTAAAGAGAGGTACACAGTATAGAATGATGTGCTTTTTTTTTTTTTTTCATATTTCATGTCTGAAGTTTACAACCTCTTTAATCACTTCAGCCCCGGAAGATTTTTCCCCCTTCCTGACCAGAGAATTTTTTGTGATTCAGCACTGCGTCGCTTTAGCTGACAATTGCGCGGTCGTGTGACGTTGTACCCATACAAAATTGACGTCTTTTCTCTTACTGTCCATGGACTGACACAGCCTCTTAATATTTGACAAGTGGGTTTATGTCCCTGCTCGCAGGAGAGAACTGGGCAGAATGTTAGATGTTACAACATACATTCTAAAAACCAGAGCTGAACAGCCCCACCCAGGGGTCGGTCCCTCCGGACATAACCCTCCTACCTGCAGCCAGCAGCCCTCAGTTTTTTTCTGCCTAGCAGGAGGAGAGGACGTGGCTCGCTTCGGAGCCAGTCTCCTGAAGAATTTTTTAATCCTTTTGGAATTTTATTTTTGAGATCTTCTATCAACTGTCGGCTGGGCAGCAGGTTGGGTACATTGGATATCCTCGTAGTCTTCCCTGTCCGACCATCGAGCGTGCTGATCCTCGCCCCGGTGTGCGACTCAGTTCACGACATGCCCCATGACTCCAGGGGTGGCCGGTGGGCTTTTTATGGTCCGCATAAGATCGAACAGTCCTGCTGTATCTTTTGCGGTGGAACGTGCTGACAGCTACTCAGTACCGAACTGTGATAGGTCTGTCAGGAACACACCAGTAGGTCCTTCCGGGCCGGGTAAGTAGCATCTCCTGCCTCAGCAGGTGAGTACATGCTGTGTGTTCCTCTGTGTGGGGGATTTTCCCTGTCTCCCCCTTGTTGTTTGTTACCCTCTGTCACCTATTTCTGGTGCTGTGCTGTCTGGGGATCACTCTGTCCCGGGGGGGCTCATGGGTATCTGCATGGTGCTGGGGAATGTTATTGGGTCTGTGCGCCGTTCGGCTCCACGTTTTTCTGTGTCACTCTGTGTTTTTCACTTGCGCGCATGGCGGCCATCTTGCCGTGGTTCGCTATGGTGCAGTTACAATTGCGGCGGCGTTTTTCTTGGAGCCGCGCACATTTTTTCTACTGTTTGGCCCCTATCGCTGCTGGAACACCAGGGTTCTCCTCACATTCTCCTCACTGCTCACTCGCGCTGTACAGCGCAGCACAGGCAGCGGAATCAAGCAGTCCCCACTGGGTCGGTGAGTCCCCTGGGTAACCCCCCACAGCCAGCACAGCCAGAGGGTGGACTTTTTTTTTGCATTTTATTGAAAAAAGTCTGAGTGGCGAGTTATTGAGTCTGGTTAACCTGCTTCCCTATTCTTGTCAGAGGCAACAGGCAGTGCTTCAGCACCTGCGGTCCCTATGGACCGGTTGTCGGCAGTCCTGGAAACATTTCTTGTCAGGATGGAAGCGGTGTGTGAGCGCACGGGAGCTATTAAGCGCCCTCCCCCCACACAATCTCCAGTAGGGGAGTGCTCTGATTCAGATATGGGCCTAGCTACAGTTCAGGACCCTAGCTCTGAATTTTTTGATATTTTTGAACAGGACATTCCTTGTGATGAAGACTCCTGCTCTGAGTCAGCAAAGGACAGGGTGCTTGTGAGTGAACTCATTGATGCTGTGAGGGACACTCTCAAGCTGGATGCTATGGCTGAGGAACCTACGGACACTGTCTCTGGTTCTTTTAAAGCTAAGCTTTCTAAAAAAGTTTTTCCTTGCATGCCTTTCTTTGACAGGTTCATAGATCAGGTTTGGGAAAAGCCGCAAAAGACTTTTGCGCTTCCGCGGCGTCTGTCTACTAGGTACCCTTTTGAGGAGGCCCTGATTAAAAAAATGGGCCTCTCCTCCGGTGGTCGACCCCCGGTCCCCCGTTTTGAATAAAGCCACAACTCTCCCGATGGAGGGGACTCCTGCCTTTAGGGACCCCACTGACAATAGGTCGGAAGTGGTGAGCAGAGCTATGTTCGCCTTGCTGGGATCCGCCTTACATCCTATTGTAGCGGCGACCCTAGTGTTTTAGACACTCACGGAATGGGCAAAGATTTTGCACCAGACCGTGCAGGAGCATAATCTACCTCCAGAAACAATTGCACTAGCCCACCAACTGACGCAGGGTCTAGTGTATGTGTGCGATGCCACTTTGGACGCTACACCCTTAATATCTAGGGTCTCAGTGTCCGAAGTGGTTTTGCTTCGTCTTATCTGGTTGAAGTGCTGGTCTGCTGACCTGGCTTCTAAGAAGCTCCTGACTGATTTGCCCTTTAAGGGCGGTAGGCTGTTTGATGCTGCCCTGGATGACATTAAGTATGTCACGGGGGGTAAGAGCACCCTTCTTCCTCAGGCTACTAAGGGTAACGAACCCGGCTGTAAGCCGGGCCCCTCATTTCCAGCTCAGAAGAGGTTTTTTCGTTAGTCAGAATCCGCGGGTAAGCCCTCCACCAGCCACACTTTTGTCAGCCTGGGACAGAAGCGTCCCTTGTTGCGTAAGCCAGTTCCTAAGCCCGCCACCACATGAAGTCTTGCCCCCGCCCGACTCTGGGATGGGGGGATGACTTTGCAGGTTCTCGGATCGGTGGACCTCCTGGATCTCCGACCAGTGGGTATGCGACGTGGTCACCTTGGGGTACAGGATAGAGTTCCTGGCCTCCAGACAGATTCTTTCCCTCAAATCTCCCTCTCCTTCCAGCACGTTGGGCGGCACTCTTGGGAGCAGTGAAGGACTTGCTCAGGTACAGGAGAGGTTTCAGTTTTTTTTTTCGAATCCGTTTGTAGTCCCAAAGAAGGACGGAGTCCGTCCAATCCTGGACCTCAAGGCCTTAAATGCCTTTGTGAAGGTTCAAAAATTCCGCATGAAATCCATTTACACAGTGATTGCTGCGCTCCATCCTGGGGATTTTCTGGCGTCCTTGGACATCAAGTACGCCTACTTACGTGACCCAATCTGCGCTGGTCACCAGAAATTTCTGCACTTTGCGATCGGCGAAGTCCACTATCAATTTGTGGCCCTTCCCTTCGGCTTAGCGTCAGCACCGCAGGTTTTCACCAAGGTGCTTGCCCTGATTCTGACTTTGCTGAGACAGTGAGGCATTGCTATCGTGGGCTATCTGGACGATCTTCTTCTGAGAGCAGACACTGGCTCAGAATGTGACGATAGTCAGTCAGACCCTCCGGGACTTCGGGTGGCTCCTGAACACTCAGAAGTCGGTCCTGGTCCCGACTCAGCATCTGGAGTATCTCGGTTTGATCCTGCACTCCTCGGAAGTGAAAGTATTCCTTCCCTTGGAGAAGTTACAGACTCTTCAATCTGCGGTACGGGTCCTGATGTCCCGAAAATGGTCGTCAATTTGTTTCTGCATGAGGATCCTGGGACTCATGGTGGACTCCTTCGAGGCATTTCCGTATGCCCAATCTCACACATGCCTTACAGAGGGGGATTCTGTCCTCTTGGGACAAGTCCCCGTTGTTGTTGGATCATCTGATCCAGGCGAGTCACCCGGTCAGGGCGTCCCTGCCATGGTGGTTGAGATCCCTGGCCCTTCGGTGGACCGTGATGACGACGGACGCCAGCCTTACGGGCTGGGGTGGCGTTTGGGGAGTCCTTTCAGCTCAAGGGCTTTGAACCCCGGCCGAATCCCATCTATCGATCAATGTCCTGGAACTCCGGGCAATCAGACTGTGCCTCTCCTCGTGGTCGGAGAGGCTTCAGGGCCGCTCAGTCAGGATCCAGTCGGACAACGCCACAGCGGTGGCTTATGTCGACCATCAGGGGGGAACTCTGAGCTCAGCTGCGGAATCCGAGGTCGCTCACATCCTACGGTGGGCGGAAAGAAGTGTGCCGGTTCTGTTGGCCGTTTAGCCGTCAAACGTTGGACCAGGGGGAATGGTCCTTGCATCCGGAGATGTTTCAACTCCTTTGCCGGCGGTGGGGCACGCCGGATGTGGACTTCTTTGGCCTCTCGACTCAATCGCAAGGTGTCGAGGTTTGTGGCCAGGTCCCAAGGACCCCTGGGCAGACGCCTCAGACATGCTGGTTGCCCCGTGGGGTCAGTATCGCCTGATATATGCTTACCCTCCGCTACAGTTGCTTCCTTGCCTGCTTCGCATGGTGGAGGCCGAGGGTATTCCAGTGATCCTCATTGCTCCGGATTGGCCACGGCTTCATTGGTACGCCGATCTTGTGCGTCTAGTTGTGGATGTTCCCTGGCGACTGCCTCTTCGGGAGGACCTTCTGTCTCAAGGTCCCATACTTCATCCTGCTTTAAAGTTCTTGGCATTAACGGCATGGCTATTGAAAGCCAAGTGCTGAGGGACTGAGGTCTCGCAGATTCGGTCATCTCGACCATGTTGAGGGCACGGAAATCTTCCTCCAGGAAGATCTATCCACCGTACCTGGAAGGCTTACATCGCTATGTGCGAGGAGCTAGATTGGCGTCCACGGACGTATTCCGTTCCCAGGATTCTGCTGTTCTTGCAGCGTGGTGTGACCCAAAATCTGGCTTTAAGTACCATTAAGGGTCAGAAGATTTCGGCCCTGGCCGTCTTCTTGCAACGACCGCTAGCGGGCCATTCCTTGATTGGCACCTTTGTGCAGGGGGTTCGCCATGTGGTCCCCCCTGTTAAACCTCCTCTCCCTCCTTGGGATCTGATTTTGGTGCTCTCGGTTCTTCAAGAACCTCCCTTTGAAAACATCAGAGATATCCCTCTCGACTTTATCTCAGAAGGTGGCTTTCCTGGTAGCCATTACTTGCAAGCAGCCTTACTTCGTCGTCCATAAAGATAAGGCCGTATTGCGTCCGCGACCTTCTTTTCTCCCAAAGGTGGTCTCGGCCTTTCACCTTAATGAGGACATTGTTCTTCCGTCCTTGTGTCCTCATCCATCCCATCCCAGAGAGTTTGCGCTTCACACGCTAGACGTGGTACGTGCCTTGCTGGTGTACCTGTCTGTTACTGCTCCCATTCGGAAGTCTGACTCGCTGTTTGTGTCTGTGCCTGGTCCACAACAGGGCCAAGCGGCGTCGCCTGCCACCATTTCTAGATGGATCAGGCAGACCGTCATACAGGCCTATGCCCTTAAGGGGCGGACGCTTCCCTTTGCAGTAACGGCGCATTCCACCAGGGCAATTGGTGCTTCCTAGGCTTTCCGACATCAAGCGTCGATTGCACAAGTGTGCAAGGCAGCGACCTGGTCGTCCGCACATACCTTTTCTAAGTTTTACAAGGTTGATGTGGCTGCATCTTCTGATGCTTCCTTCGGCCGCAAGGTGTTGCAGGCCGCTGTTTAAAGTTGCAACTCCTCTGTTGAGGAGCTCTGCTTGTTTGGAGTGAAGTTTGGTTTTTCCTTTCATTCTTCTCCCACCCCTCTTTTTTGACACTGCTTTGGGACGTCCCACTTGTCAAATATTAAGAGGCTGTGTCAGTCCGTGGACGGTAAGAGAAAATAAGATTTTTGTACTCACCGTAAAATCTGTTTCTCCGACGTCCATGGACTGACACAGCACCCACCCTTCCTTCTAATGTTTGTACTGCTTTGTTACGAACTGAGGGCTGCTGGCTGCAGGTAGGAGGGGTTATGTCCGGAGGGACCGCCCCCTGGGCGGGGCTGTTCACCTCTGGTTTTTAGAATGTATGTTGTAACATCTAACATTCTGCCTAGTTCTCTCCTGCGAGCAGGGACATAAACCCACTTGTCAAATATTAAGAGGCTGTGTCAGTCCATGGACGTCAGAGAAACAGATTTTACGGTGAGTACAAAAATCTAATTTTTTTTCCCCTACAAATGGAGCTTTCCTTTGGTATTTGATCACCTTTTACTTTTTGCTATTAAAAATATCCCACAATTTTTTTTATTTTATTTTTTTCAAAAAAACTAAATTTTCCCTCAGTTTAGGCCGATATGTATTCTTTTGCAATAAGCGTATATTAATTGGTTTGCGCAAAAGTCATAGCGTCTACAAAATAGGTGCTAGATTTATGATATTTTTATTATTATATTTATTTTTACTAGTAATGGTGGCGGTCTTATTTTTTTAATTTTTTTTCGGGACTGTGATTATTGCAGAGACAAGTTTTTGGGACCATTGACAATTATACAGCGATTAGTGCTATAACATTGCACTTATTACTGTATAAATGTCACTGGCAGGGAAGGGGTTAACACACACAGATCACAGTTCTCGGTCTGTCACGAGTGATCGCGGGTGCCCGGCAGTCATCGCGCCCACCGGGCACGAGCATCGGCTCTGTGTAAACGCTGCGTTCGCGCCCCTAGTGGCCAAAAGTAAAACTGCGGCGGTTGGACGGCAAGTGATTTTTAACATACAGGTAAGCCTATAATAATGAATGGAGCAGAGGGCTCCCGCGCGCATGCACGGGAGTGACATCATCACGGCTCCGACCACTCAGTGCCGGAAACTGCGAACCCAGAAAAAACTGTAAGGGAACATGTCAGCCCCCTCAGTGGTGACTGGGTGTCATGCGCCGGGGCTTCGTTCTAAGGTGAGTATTTCATAATGTGCTAGGATGCGATACTAGCACATCATGCCATTGTCTTGTGTTTTTTTTTTTTTTTTTCAGTGGTTTTACTACCGCTTTTAAGTTTATTTTTTTTGTCAAGCATTAGTTTTGTAACTACTTAAAAATGTTTTGTTTGTGGACTATATTAATATATTTTTTGTCATCCTTATGTTAGCGAGAATATGATGATAATGAGATGGATCCTTATCATGGTAAGCAAGATACTCGGCAAGAATCGGAATTTCTGGACCTGCCTGATGACCTGAATTTGGAAAATGATGAGGGTAAAGTCAGTGGCGATGAAAAGGATGAGGAGAACGGAGCAGGTATGCACAATTTTGTTGAAAGTTCTTATTTTTAATCGAACTAGTAGAAGTTGTGACGTCAAGATACATTCCTATTTCGATTAAAGTCCTTAATTTTTCAGGGTTTCGTTGTATAATTCACATAGGCAATTCTGACTCTATTTCACTGTCTTAGCGTAGTGGTTTTCCCTGCACATTATTATTGAATATCCTAGCCCAGGGATATGCAATTAGCGGACCTCCAGCTGTTGCCAAACTACAAGTCCCATGAGGCATAGCGAGACACTGACAGCAGCAAGCATGACACCCAGAGGCAGAGGCATGATGGGACTTGTAGTTTGGCAACAGCTGGAGGTCCGCTAATTGCATATCCCTGTCCTAGCCTAATATTTGCGTAAATGTATTGTCCTCGGTCATCTTGTACTAACTGTAAATTTGTTTACATTTTTTTTCTTCGTAACAATGCTTTTCAAATGTATGACCCCTTTCTATGAACCTTTTGATTTTTAAAATAAAAAATGTTACATCCTTCATTCTACTAGCTTATCTAGTTTATTAACCACTTTAGCCCCGGGAGGATTTGACCCCTTAATGACAGGCCCTTTTTTGTGATATGGCATTGCGTCGCTTTAACTGACAATTGCGCAGTCACACAACGCTGTACCCAAACAAAATTAACGTCCTTTTTTCCCCACAAATAGTTTTCTTTGGGTGGGGTTTAATCATATGCGGGTTTTTATTTTCTTTTTCATACATCATGAGGCACAAAGTTAAGTTAATATTCATTACCTTTGAAGAAATTGCCGCGCACCACTGTAGATCAAAATCATTTTATTTGGACATCCCAAAAACTACAGGAATCAGAATACTGGTGTAGCGGAGATCGTCTGCATATAAACTGTGTGCAAACTTGGTTTTACCTTTTAATATAGAGATCCAGTTGATGGACCTGTTGCTGGGTAGTTTTAGGGGCTCTTGGTAATTTTATCTGTCTGTGGCCCATACAAGTGCAGACTGAAGGGGGGGTAAGCCATCTCATACAGATTAATACATACTCAGATTATGTTTTGTGATACTGGCAAGATTGGGGGCGGAGGAACGGACCAAGATGGCCGCATGGTGAGGTAGCTGTGTTCAGCTCCTCCAAGCCCAGGTGATGATGCCGAAATAGCCTCCACCCTTCCCTCACCTACCTCCAGACTGCCGGCATTTGCACCGCATCTGCGGCGAATACATGCAGTGAAGGTGACCTGTCCATCCACCCATCCATCCATCTGGCGCAGTGAAGAGCGGCGGTCACGCTGCGGGAGAGTGGGGAAGCGCGGGGACGTGCCCAATCGAGTGCTATGCAGAGTGAACCCTACAGCTCTGCAGACTACAGAGGGAGAGACCCGCGCCACCCGATCGTGGAGTGGGTGTGAGGCGGGCGTGCACAGGGAGGAGTGAGGACGCACCCAGCCGATCATCGTATGATGAGCCTTGCAGACTGAATGCTTTCGCCGCGCAGATCGGGAAGCGGAGGCCGAGGGAGTGAGAACGGATAAAACCCCTCCACACCACTGGCTGGAGATTGGTCTGGAGCCCGCTGCGTTTCCACACTCTCTCCTCATTCCAGAGGAGAGGAATACAAAGACCAGCCCTGAACACAGCAGAACTGAGAGGAGAAAGTGGATCTGTTAATTATAAACAATTTCCCCTCCGCTAAACTCATAATGTAAGGGGCTGAAGCTGAACGACGGCACCCCTGAAGGAGTCTGAACCGGGACAGCAATAATCAGTGCCGCGGGGCACGCACAGAAGCAGAGAACCGTGGACTAAAGGTGAGAACCATAATCTTATATTTAATATAAAGTATAGACGCTGCAGGACAAAGCACTGGTCCATTGCCTGTTACACCTGCTACACTGCTCTGTATCAGCCGCACGAGGGGGGAAAGGTACATATCTAACTTTGAATTGAGCAGATCTATGGGGGCTAACCGTTACCATTCTCCCCCCCCCCCCTCCCCCCTATCATATGTAAGGTGAAAGGAGCCGAACAAGGACTTCAGATAGAGTACCTGGACAGAAATAATCTCTCCATTGTGGGACAAACAATAAAAACAAAGCGAGGACTAAAAGCGAGTCCTATAAATGTATACTTGTATAAAGTATAGTGACTGTAATATACCACCTAAGGGGTTGCAGGCACCCAAAGCCAAAAAAGCAGTAACAGAGAAACGGGTGGGACCCATAAGCTTATAATTTACATAAACTTTAATGCTTTAATATAGTAATTATAATATGCCACCCAAAGGATTGCAAGCGCAGAAACCCAAGAGGGGGCCCACAGGAGGGGCAATTAAAAATCACCCCAAAATCGCAAGCTGCACAAACAGACATTAAAGGGTATCTACAATATCCATTGACAGAAAGACAGAAAGATACTCCTAACACAATTAAACATGTCATCTTTAACAGGAGAGCTTGATAAATCAGGCAGCAGCCCTCCCAGAGTATGCAAAACTCCCTAACAGTGGGGGAGATTAATGGAAGTGGGGGGCTCTGGAGCATGCAGACTATGCAAGCCCATATTCAATCTTTACCAACGAGGGATGATATAGATAAATATGTGTCTAGACTGGAATCCACCTACAAAACTGAACTACAACAAATAAAAACATCCCTTACAGATACCCAAGATAAGATGGATACTATGGAAATTAGGGTCTCACAAATTGAACCCAAACTGATGGAGACAAAGAAAAAATCAAGAGCAAGATGCAAGCTTAAAATATGCGATTTCTGATTGTATACCCAATATTCAGAGTAGGTATTACTCTACCTGGTACCACAAATTCTTTGCTTATTCCAAATCAAGAGGCGTCTCCATAGGAATTCATTAATCTCTATCGCATCAAATAACAGGAAGCTGGCACAGTCGAGACGGTAGATCTTTACATTTAAAATGAACCATTTTTGGAAAAAAATATACTATTAATCCATACCTACCGAATCAAGAGGAGATCAAATTAGGTACGCAGAAACTGATAGATCTCCTGGAGAAAGCAGAAGGGGTGACTCTAATAGGAGGGGATTTTAATTTTGGACACCACTGCCTCTCGAATACCCCAAGCAACCAACCAAATACATTTGGAACTATATTAGGTTCACTAGATATATGGAGAGTACTTCACCCACTAGACAGGGATTATTCATTCTATTCGAAAGTACACGGTACATACCACAGACTAGATTTCTTTCTAATAAATTAAATAGGAATGGCAGCGGTATCCTCAGCTGATATAGGGAGCTCTTTTTGCTCGGACCATGCTCCAATATTTGTGGAAATGGCCATACCAAAGGAAGCTACATCTGGATGGTCATGGAGAATAAATGATAACTTGTTAAAAGATGAAGTCTGCACAACAGAAATTAAATTAACAATTTTGTATTAGATCATATAAAAGATACTACTTCAGAACAGATCCAATGGGAGGCGCTTAAATGCATTTTTTAAGGGGTCTTTTTATAAAGCATGGTGCTAGTCTGAAAAAAGAAAGAGATAAAGTAATATATCCTTTCTGCTAAAAGAAATCTCTAAGCTTGAAAAGAGGCATAAGCAAAATCCTATTTCAGGGAATTTAATAGAATTAGCAGATAAACGAAGAGAACTACAGAGGCTACTAAATGAACAAACCTTACGCCTTAGAGATAAGTCGTACACTGTTCTATCAACACGGCAATAAACCAGGTCGACTCCTAGCTAGAGCACTGACTCAAAGGACATCTGTGACCCCTATAACAAAAATTAAAACGGGAGATATAAAACATGATCCCAAAGAAATCTCTAAAGCTTTTCATTTATTTTAAACTTTATAACATACCTAAACCGATAGGAAGAGACCCCGAAATTGTCCGACAAGAAATGAGACAATATGTACAGAATACAGCCATTCCATCAATTTCTTTGACCGAAAAAAAGGAATTAGAAAAATAATTTTCAATAGAGTTGCAAAAAGCAATTGACTCACTAGTACTGGGCAAAAGTCCCGGACCGGATGGTCTTAAACCACGCTTTTATAGAACATTTAAAAAAGCAGTTGATCCCAATTATGATCAGAACCTTCAATGCGATCTCGGCCTCTCGAACCTTCGCTCCACAAGGGATGGAAGCATATATATCGATAATCCCAAAGCCAGAAAAAGATCATACGCTGTGTGGGAGCTATCGCCCAATATCATTAACCAATATAGATCTTCGACTATATTCTAAGATCATAGATAAAAGAATTACTCCAATTTTACCAACATATGTTCACTTGGACCAAGCAGGGTTCGTAAAAGGGAGAGAGGCAAGAGACAATACATCGAAGACTTTGACATTAGTGGAATTTGCCCAACGGAACTCCATCCCAGCCAGTCTACTAGCGGTGGATGCTGAAAAAGCATTTGACAGTGTGGGATGGAGTTTTATGGAAGAAACCCTAGATCAGTGGGGAATAGGCCCATTGCTAAAGGGGAAAATAATGGCCCGCTACCAAAACCCAACAGCCCGAATCCGAAAAAATGGAAACTTATCGGAATCTGTGAAAATATCGAACAGAACACGACAGGGATGCCCCTTATCCCCACTATTATATGTATTGGTGATGGAGCACTTGACTACAGAAATACGAAAGACTCCAAATATACAGGGGATAAAAGTTAAATGAACAGAATACAAAATGTCTGCATATGCAGATGATCTTCTGCTATACATAACGAACCCATTAATATCCATACCAAATCTAATCCAGGAGTTGAACCATTTCGGTAAGATGAGTAACTTTAAAGTAAACTATGATAAGACATAAGCTTTGAATATTACACTCCTAAGTAAAGATATTGATAACCTAAAAAAAAAACTTTTCCTTTAAAGGGCAGACCGTAGCCGTTAAATACTTGGGAACGTATATTCCAAAGGACTTAACAAAACTCTGAGAACTGAATTATATACCAATAATAGAAAAAAGAATTAAGACACTTCAAAGATATGACAGACCGGTCTTCTCCTGGATCGGTAGGATTAACATTATAAAAATGGATATACTCCCGAAACTTTTATATGTATTTCAAACAATCCCAATATATTTTCCAACGAAGTTACTATGTCAACTCCGAAGAGCGATAGGGGCATTTATACGGCTCATAAAATGCCTCGAATTAGAAGAAATATATTGATTAGGGCCAAAAAAACGGTCTAGTGCTCCCAGATTTCTCATATCTACGGGCAGTATTCATGGAGAGAATAGTGGATTGGTTTCATAATGCAAAAACTAAAAAATGGGTGAAATTAGAGGAGGATATCACCGAAATAAAACTTAACTCACTACCATGGATAAATCGTAATGTACAACCCACCATGAGAGAAATGTAGATGCTGGTATCCTCCACGTTAAAGGCATAGGATGTAATGCTAAACGAGAATTGGTCCACACAGATCGGGCCAATGACACCTCTATTTGGACACCATGAGTTTCCACCAGCGTTGAATGCCCTAACCTTTTTAAAATGGTATAGAAACAAAGATACTAGAGTGGTCCAGATCCTGATGTGAAGGTAAAATCCCTCCAATAGACTCTCTTGGTCTGGAGTACAGGAATATGTGGATACAATACCAACCACTTCGAACATGCACTCGATCACTAATAAAAAATGGGATACTAGATAGATCGGGCACGGACTTTGAGCAGTTACTAATACAAGAGGAAAGACCAACACATGTATTATCCGTAATATACCAATACCTCCTCCCAAATAATATTCGAAGGTCAGAGGGCTCTGGATCCATTCCAACACGGTTAGAAGAACTACTAACATATATAAATAGATGGGAGGAAGAACTGGGAAGGAAAATTCTCAGATCGGACTGGGAAAGAGCTTTCCGAATGGCACACAAGCTATCAATATCCAGTAGATATCAGGAAAGAAACTATAGAATCTTAACAAGATGGTATAGATGCCCAGTAGATATGCATAAAATCAATAGTGAAAATGATGAGACATGTTGGAGATGCCACAATGCAAAAGGTACAATGTCCAATATGTGGTATTACTGCCCCGAAGCACTGATATTCTGGACCAAGATATATAGTATAAATCATAAAGTCACGGGGATCAATATTCAACCAGATGTATTGGCTTCTGTTTTATCCATGATTCCCGGGTCTATAAAGACTATAAAAAGGGGCATATTAAGACACATGCTGGTAGCAGCGCATACAATTATAGCCCGGAACTGGAAAAGGACGTGGACGCTTTCAATTGGACAATAGATATTCGAAATGGGCGAGATGCATACTCTGTAGATGACGATAGAAGTAGAAGCGAGCCTTAAAGAACAAACTTTAAGGACATGGCAGCAATGGGTAGAGTTTAGAATCTCCACACCAATATCCGCCTAGTTATAGAGTTCCATGGCAGGGAATCCCCCCCCCCCTTTTTCTTTCTTTTTTTGTGGTAGTGTTATGTAGTTGTGTAGATGCTATGACAGGCAATAGAGACCAGGAGAGAACCTGTATGGATGTGATAAATGTAAAGAGGAATTTCCCTTTTTATTTATTTTATTTTATCTTTTAGATATGTTTACGATACCAGATATTAGAGATGTGTGTGTGTGTGTGTGTGTATGTATATATGTGTATATATATATATGTGTATATATATATTATAATATGGAGTGGGTGGGTAATGGGTTATGACAGTTACTGTAATATTTGTATTGTTTTTGTGTAAAATTAAAATTTATAAATAAAGATTATAAACAGATTAATATTAGACCAAGGGAAAATGGCCTCAATCTGGAACGAGGCAGGCTACAACAAAATGGTGGCTATTGTCTGTATAAAAAGAATAGGTAACATGTCAGTCAAGCATATCTCCCAGAAGAAGTCACGAGGAGTGATGAAACTAGTAGGAGGGGCTTGAGGGTCTGACGTGTGAGGAACTGGGAAGCAACTAAGGAAGACAGTCATTGTAAAGGATGGGGGGGTCGCTGATTTCCGGGGCTGCAGAGCCGGTTTTGAGGCGATACCTTTGTCCCAGCACTTGTGGATATGCACATTAAGGCTTGGTTTTAATCTGGAAAATTAAGGAGCACACCCTGTGATGTCAGACACCTGAGCTATAAGGAGAAGGAAAATTCAAAGAAGCTAATCGGAGGATTGTTTGATCTAAGGCGCAGATATTAAGCCTATAAGGTGAGGGCACAACTGGTGACGGGGACACAAGGATATCTGTATATGCACAGAGAGGGGCATTAATGTGAAGATATTGCTTTCAATTATTTTGATATCACAAAATGGAATGTTTGTTGTACTACTGATTGGAATCTATCTAAGGACACCGTGTGGAATAAGGAGCACATTCTCAGTCTATGGCATAAATTGTCTTTGATTTTTGTAATATATATTTAGTGTGTGTGTGTGTGTGTGTGTGTGTGTGTGTGTGTGTGTGTGTATATATATATATATATATATATATGTGTGTATATATATATATACACATTGAGTATTATGATTTTATAGCTCTGCACTTTAATTTTTAAACCTGATATCCCTAGTGTGGTATCCCTTGAAAGACCAGAGGCTTCTGGGCAATCTGAGCCGCTGCGCCTTTCTGGTATTGTGCCTGCGGTCGACGCTGCTGCTTCACCCTTTATCACCAAGGATGTACTGTCCTCGGCCCTAACTGGGTTAGCGCACAGGATTGCTGGCATGATTGCCTCCATCCTGCAGGTTGGCAAGAAGCGTGACAGATCCCCCTCTCCTAAACCTCCTAGTTTGGAGCAAGCATGGGTTGAGGATGGGGAAGAGCTAAAAGCTCAGGATTCTTTTGGAGGGCCTGGCGTATGAGTCTGTTGCTGAGCAATCTGGACAAGAAGATATCCAGTTATCTGTCACAGAGGCTTTTGATTCAGACTCTTACCGAGAAGATTCGTTCTGCCTTTAAGTTGCCTATTGCAGAGGTTACTGAGCCCCCCCCCCCCCTGGTCCTCTTTGGAGTCCCTGAGGCCTCTTCAGGCCGCACAGGCTTTCCCCCTTACAGCCACTGTTGGAACAGGCGGTGTCTGACGATTGGGAACATCCTGACAGGATTTTTGTTCCTCCGAAGAGGTTTTCCGTTTTATATCTCATGGCTGAAAAGTTAATTAAGAAGTGGAGCATGCCAGCCGTAGATGCAGCAGTCTCTTCCTTAAACAAGAACTTAACTTGTCCAGTGGATAATGCACAGGGTTTGAAAGACTCTGTTGACAAGAAACAGGTGTCATTATTAAAGGCTTCCTTTTGTTTGGCCAGTTCAGCTCTTCAGCCAGCTGTTGCAGCAATTGGTATCTGCCATTACGTAAAGAATCAGGTCAGATGGCCTGACAGGCCTCACCAGGAGGATCTTGCTGAAAATAAGACAGATATTCCTCGAGTGCTGTTGATGCCTTAAAGAATTCAATACAGCAGGCTTCTCGATTGGCTCTCTTGTCTGTACATATGCACAAACTTTTGTGGCTTAAGAACTAGTCAGCCGAGCTTCCTAGTAAGAAGTTATTGGCAGGTTTCCCCTTTCATGGGGAACGTTTGATGATTTGGACAAATATATCCAAAAGATTTCCGGAGGGAAGAGCTCTACTTCCTGTAAAGAGAAGCACCAGGTTTCCCCCGTTTAAAACCTCAGTGACTACTTCCTCAGGTGTCTCAGCGCCAAGGCCGTTTCGCTGCCAACAGGGAACTAAAGCCAGGGGCAAGCCGCAGGGCCAGAAAAAGCCCTGGGTCCAAAGCTCTTCTAAACTCTGCACCAAGCTCTCCTTTTGAGGGGACGCCCCCACTCTCTTGGGTATCTGGATGACCTCCTGCTCTGAGATCACTCTCACAGGCTCTAGAACAGAGCATAATCTGCACAGTGCAGTATTTGGAAAGCTTAGGCTGGGTCATAAATACCCAAAAGTCAGCCTTGAGACCAGCTCAGTCTGAAGTATTTAGGTCTGATCCTAGATATGGTCCAAGCAAGGGTATTTTTGCCACCCTGAACAATCAGGTGCGTCAGATAAGGGGCACCAGACAACCCTACATTTGGCTCTGTATGAATCTTCTAGGAAGGATTGGTGTCCTCCGAGGCAGTGCCCTATGCCCAGTTCCATTCCAGACCTATACAAGACATCTTGTTGGCTTGGAACAGGAGAGGACAAGCCCTGTATTATCCAATGTTATCTCCTCGGGCACGCTTAAGTCTAAACTTGTGGTTGCAGGATCAGAACGTGCGAAAAGGGAAGATCCTTCCTCTCGGTAACTTGGAGAGTACTGAGCACAGATGCCAGTCTCTCAGCCTGGGGAGCGACCCTAGAGGGGCTCACAGCTCAGGGGAAATGGTCAAGGACAGAACAGATCCTGCCCATCAAAGTCCTTGAGTTACGGGCAGTACGTCTGGCCCTGCGGACAGTGGAGCTTCAGGACTGCCCTATCAGGGTTCAGTCCAACAATGCCACTGCATTGGCATATATAAACCACCAAGGAGGTACCGGGAGTCTTTAAGCTCTGGAGGTGAACCACATACTAGCCTGGGCAGAGTGACATTTGCAGATTTTATCGGCAGTCCATATCCCGGGAGTAGAGAACTGGAAGGCCGATCATCTCAGCCGCCAGCAGATCTGCCTGGGGGAATAATCCCTACACCTAGGGGTGTTCCAGGAAATTTGCCAGCGCTGGGTATGGCCAGAGGTCGACCTATTGGCATCCAGGTTCAACAACAAGCTTCAGCAGATTGTGTCCCGAACAAGGGATCCTCTGGCAATCGGAGTGGATACTCTGGTAGTTCCATGGAGCCAGTACTCCCTGGTTTATGCTCCCCCCCCCCCCGATCCCTCTCCTTCTACATTTGTTGCGCAGGATTCGGGGAGAGGGGGTTCAAGTCATTCTGGTGGCACCAGTCTGGCCCAGAAGGCCCTGGTTCCCTGAGATTGTGAGACTGACAATAGACGGGCCATGGACACTTCCATGTTGCCCCGATCTACTGACTCCAGGTCCTATATTCCACCCCAATTTACAGTCTCTAAATTTGTGTTACGACCTGTTCCTCACTTTTTGCCAAAAGTGATGTCAGCCTTTCAATTGAGCCAGGACATTATTTTGCCTAATTTCTTTCTCTCAGCCTCCGTTCGGCGGAAGAGAGAACTGCATTCCTTGGACTTTGCCCGGGCAGTCCAGGTATATTTGCCTAGATCTGCAGAGATCCGAGGATCAGACTGCCTTTTTGTTTTACCAAAAGGACCCAAGAAGGAGCAGGCAGCTTCCATTGCCAATTGGGTCCGTCAATTGGTTATTTAGGCCTACGGTCTAAACGTTAAGTTCCTCCCTTTAGGGTGAGAGCTCATTCTACCAGGGATGTAGGAACCTCCTGGGCTTTTCGCCATCAGGTGTCTGTGGCTCAGATTTGTAAGGCTGCTACCTGGTCTTCAATGCATTTGTTCGCAAATCAAGTGGATATTCGAGCACCTGATGGCTTTGGCTTTCGGCCAGTGTACTGCGGGCTGCTGTATAAAGTCTGATGGCTATTGTTAGCCACGGTGTCTCCCTCCCCTCAAGGCTATTGCTCTGGGACGTCCCAGTAGGAAATGAATATTGGCCTAACTCTGTGTCCCACGATGTATGAAAAAGAAAATAGGATTTTTCCGTTTATCGCTATAAAATCCTTTTATTTGAGTACATCATGGGACACAGAGATCCCTCCTCTCTTTTTTGAGGATTCAGTGCTTGCTACAAAACTGATGTACTTCCTGTATGGGAGATGTTATATTAGGGGATCACTTCCTGTCTAAGACTTTGTCTACCAGTGTCCATTCAACTAGAGATGGCTTATAACCCAGTAGGCAATGAATATTTGCATAACTCTGTGTCCCATGATGTACTTGAAGAAAAGGATTTTACAGGTAAGTATGATGAAAAACTATTGCTATAATATCCCCCCCCCAAAAATATAGAAAAATTAATTACTTCAGTTTAGGCCAAAATGTATTCTTCTACATAATTTTGGTAAATAAAATCGCAACAAGCATATATTGATTGGTTTGCGCAAAAGTTATAGCGTCTACAAAATAGGGGGATATATTTATGGCATTTTTATTTATTTTTTTACTAGTAATGGCTGCGATCTGTGATTTTTATTTTAACTGTGACATTTCGGCGGACAGATCGGACGCTTGACACTTTTTTGGGGCCATTGCCATTTAAACAGCGTTCAGTGCTATAAAGAGCCACTGATTACTGTATAAATGTCACTGGCAGGGAAGGGGGTTAACACTAGCGGTCGATTAAGGGGGTTAAATGTGTGTCCTAGGGAGTGATTCTAACTGGGGGGGGGGGGTGGGACTGCCTGGAGGAAGAGACCTATCGCTGTTCATACTTGGTATGGACAACAAATAGGTCTCCTCTCCCCTGACAGAACGGAGATCTGTCTGTTTACATTGACAGATCTCCGTTCTGTCTCTCTCAGGAGCGATCGCGGCTGCCGGGCACACACATCGGCTCAGTCGCCGATGTGATCTTAAAGCAGTCAACATATAGCTACGGCAATTTGCCCAGGAGAGCCAACCTGCCACAGTATAACTGCGGCGGCTGGTCGTCAAGTGGTTATAAAAGGAGACCACTCCTATCTGGAGTAGAAAAGTAATCTCAGCTGATGGAGTAGCTTGATGCTGGTTTCCCTGACAATATATAGAAAGAAGTGGGTATTTTATTTGGGGAATATAATTTTTTTTAGTATGAGCTATATTAAAATGTATTTGATTTAAAACCTGTTACCATAGCATGTCATATGTATTTAGCTGTATTGGTGTATTTCACACATTGTTGTCTTGGTCACTTCATGGTCTGCCAGCTGATTGTTGTGGTTCTTCATCTTCCTGGAGAAACTAACTTTACCAGTTTATTTTTATCTTTTGATTCTTTATTCAACCCTCCCTGTCTTCTAACACCTACACAGAAGCAGTGTATCAGGATCAAGGCAATCGTAGTAAAACCTTGGGAGACCTACACAGGCTGCACGCTGTGGGGACAGCCTGTAATGTTGCTTTGGGTACTAGATCCTGCATGGGCATTCACTGTGGCAGTTGGTGCAAAGCACTGTTGGCCATAGTGCTGTACAGGTCGAGGGCAATAATCCATCACTGGAGCACAGTACCTGAAAACCTCTGAGGGTATGCCCACCTACTTTAGTTCCGGCGGCAGGCGAGAAGTCAACCTGTACTGTGGCTGTAATGCAGTGCCTCCTTACTGTTATGTAGCTAATGCTTCTACAGCCCATTGCTGTGCACACAGTGGCTGCATCAATGCGTAATAGACATAGTTTGTTTGGACCAACTTAGCCCAAATAATTGAAGGTGAATTTCAATCTGGAATTCTACTTGACATTAAGAGCCATTTTTTATGTGCAATCCACTCAGATCTCTAAAACAATAAATAAAAAATCACCATTTGGTTAGATATAAATTGTACTGCACATATTTTTACATTTATTTATTTTTATCTTACCACCAAGTCTAATGACATTTTTTGGGGGGGAATTTAAGATGGAAATCCTTTTGATATTGATGAAAAGCCAATGGAAATAGATGAAGAAAATAAAGAACAAGAAGATGGTGAAGGGAATTCTGAAAAAGAGATTCAGGAATCTGAAGAAACCGAGCAAGCAACTGATCAGGACAATAAAAAGGAAGAGCAGTTACAAGAGGAGGGTCCACAGAAAGAGGAAGAAGTTGAAGAAGCTGAGGAAAAAGAGAAAATTCCAGATGCTGCAAAAGACGGTGAAAATAATGAAAATGAACTACCACCTGAGCAAGGTCTCGCGCCTCAGGTAATATAGTTCACAAGTCGTCATACATAAGGGGCTGTCATTTTTCCAAGCCCATTCCTTTGTTACAGCAAAGGACTGCTGTAAATCTGTTTCCTCTGTAGAAATTATTGTGGATTTTTTTTAAGTCATATTGACTCCTTTGCACAGTTAGGGCACTATATCACTCTGAGCAGCGGCAGGTGTCGTCGGTAAACCCCTGCTAGCGGCCAAAAAAGGGTTAAAAGCGCCGCTGCAGTGGCACTTCGGCACTGCCCATTGATTTCAAAGGGCAGGGGCGCTGTAGGAACGGTGTATACACCACTCCTACAGGGCCTCAAAGATGCTGCTTGCAGGACTTTTTTGAGCATCCTGCCAGTGCACCGCTCCAGTGCGAAAGCCCTCGGGCTTTCACACTGGAGTGAAAGGAGAGGCTCTTAGCTGGCGCTATTTTTAGCGCTATATCGCCTCGGTGTGAAAGGGGCCTTATTTGATATTGCCTAATAAACACACTGAACCCTTAGAGTCCGTTGTAATGACAAACATTGATTTAATAAATACATAAAATGGAAACATTGACTATCTATCCGATCTGTGAAGCTCTTCACAAACCAAAAAGAAATGGAGGTAGATGAGTACTTTATAGTATCTAACATTTTAGGTCTTTTTCACACAAGCATTTTAGTCTGTAGACTGTGAATGGGTAATGTGTTTATGCGACTCGAGCCACTAGGTGCTGCATGCAGGCAGCCTATGTAAATCTAAGGGGGCGCAGTGGCTGAATAGACGCAACCAACAGGCATACAGATTAGTGTCCCCAAGAGCACACTGTATGCATTTGGTGCAGCTCACCTGCTTATCTACCTGCTTGCTTGTGAGATTTTTGTCTATCCAGCTGCTGTGTTCCCATACACTTACATGGCAGCACCTGGGAGTTCAAGCCACCTAATCACACAACTCATTCATGGTCTATGGGCCACAACACCTGTGCAAATGAGGTCAAACAAGCAGAGCACATTTTTGCATACAAGTAAGGCAAAAGTATGCTGATAGCTTATCTCAACAGTTAAAGTGGAACTTTAGTCATTTTTCATCTTTCAATCTATTAAATCCTCTGCCCTTGTCATTTCAACTTCCGATAGTAAAACATTTTTTTCTGCCAGTAAATACCTTATTCAGCCCACTTCCTGTTTCTTATCTGGTAAAAAGCCTAGGCTTATGTCTTCATGCAAATCTCTCGCAGAGCTGGAGGTGTGTGTCTGTAAATCCAGGAAGTGAACAGGCAGCAGCTTCAAATGCCCACAGTTAAATTTGATGCAGCCAGACTCGGTGGAGTGAGATTTTTGCAGTATATATAAAATATGCAAAGTATTTGGAGGGAAGCTTCAGAATGGCAAAGTTGTTTTTATTACAAATTATGTGAGCAGACTGCAGTACCTCTTTAAGCAAATTCTTAGCAATTTATCCGCTGATGGCTCCCTCTGGTGGCTTATATACTAAGCTCTAAGTCTGAAGCACAAATTTGGACTGGTGAGTGTTTAAAATAATTATATCATATATATATATATATATATATATATATATATATATATATATATATATATATCATATATATATATAATTAAGTAAAAAAACACAATTATAATTCAACAATTTATCTGCTCACAATAAATATACTCTGCATGCTCTACAATGTAAATCGCATCACAAGGCTTGTTTTACTATTATTTCTGTCTTTAGTTTGTAATTATATATGCAGATTAAGAAGCAAGATGTGCTCTTCATATGCAAGAACATTAACCAGGATGCATTTTTTTTTTTTTCTACTAGAATGATGAAAAGTCTGAAAATGAATTGCAAGACTCCACTGAAAGAATGGAGCATGAAACATATGGCAAGACTGCAGAGGACAACCTGCAAAGTGATGATGCTGCTGAATTGGCTGGTGCTCCTTCAGAAAAGGATGAAGCCAAAGAAGTAAATTCAGTTATTAAATCTCGTTTCATAATGATTATTTTTAACAGTAAACAACTGTGCTTTAAAAAGGGTTCGCTCACACTCTGCAGAAGATAAATACACCATACAATTATTTTTTTTCCACAGGGTGCTGTAGTAACACTTTAATCGTGTCTCTGCACAGAAGTGCAGCGCATTGCGCCACAGTGACATGCAGTGCCATCCAGCTTGCTATTGACAAATGCAGCATGCTTTCAGTTTTCAGCATTGCACAACAGACCAGTATTGTTGTGAATGGGGCACATAGAAAATATTTTTTATATATGCCCTTGTGATGACTGGCGTTCAATACAGAAAAATGGCAGTCAATGCAGATAGTGTGAATGAGCCATTCAGCAGGCATGATGGTAGTATTTGCATGATCTGTCAACAGTTGAAGAAATTATTTCATTTGGTTTACTGTGTTGACCCCATGATAAATGCTTAACAATAGTTTGGATCCTGAAATGTTTTTGCATTGTAATGTTTAGGAACATGGAAATGGATCTGCTGATGCAAGTCAGTCTGAGGGACATGAGTCCAAACTAATGGCCCGTCTGGCTTCTCAGAAGCAAAGTGTGCGTAATACACAGGTAAATTGCTTATATGTTAAACAAGTTTACTGAACCCTGACATGCTCAGTATATTTCCTTAACCACTTAAGCCCCGGACCATTTGGTAGCTAAAGGACCAGAGGTGAATTCAGAATTTTGCACTGCGCTGCTTTAACTGTAAATTGTGCGGACATGCAATGTTGTACCCAAACGAAATTTGCGTCCTTTTCTTCCCACAAATAGAGCTTTCTTTTAATGGTATTTGATTGCCTCTGCGATTTTTTTTTTTTGGCGATATAAACGGAAAAAGACCGAAAATTTTGAGAAAAAATTATATTTTCTACTTTTTGTTATAAGAAAAATTGAATAAACTCAATTGTAGTCATACATTTAGGCCAAAATGTATTCAGCCACATGTTTTTAGTAAAAAAAATGTCAATAAGCGTATATTTATTGGTTTGCGCAAAAGTTATAGAGTTTACAAACTAGGGTACATTTTCTGAAATTTACACAGCTTTAAATTTATGACTGCCTATCTCATTTCTTGAGGTGCTAAAATGACAAGGCAGTACAAAACCCCCCCAAATGACCCCATTTTGGAAAGTAGACACCCCAAGGAAATTGCTGAGAGGCATGTTGAGCCCATTGAATTTTTTATTTTTTTGTCCCAAGTGATTGAATAATGACTAAAAAAAAAAAAATAATTACAAAAAGTTGTCACTAAATGATATATTGCTCACACATGCCATGGTTATATGTGGAATTACACCCCAAAATACATTTTTCTGCTTCTCCTGAGTACGGGGATACCACATGTGTGGGACTTTTTAGGAGCCTAGCCGCGTACGGGACCCCGGAAACCAAGCACCGCCTTCAGGATTTCTAGGCACAAATTTTTGATTTCACTCCTCACTACCTATCACAGTTTCGAAGGCCATAAAATGCCAAAATCGCACAAAACCCCCCCAAATCACCCCATTTTGGAATATAGACACCCCAAGCTATTTGCTGAGAGGAATGGCGAGTATTTTACAGCTCTCATTTGTTTTTGAAAATGAAGAAAGAAAAAAAATATATATATATATATATATATATATTTTTTTTAAAATTTTCAAAACTTTGTGACAAAAAGCGAGATCTGCAAAATACTCACAATACCTCTCAGCAAATAGCTTGGGGTGTCTACTTTCCAAAATGGGGTCATTTGGGGGGGTTTGTGCTATCTGGGCATTCCATGGCCTCCGAAACTGTGATAGGCAGTGAGAAGTGAAATCAAAAATTTACACCCTTAGAAAGCCTGAAGGCGGTGCTTGGTTTTTGGGGTCCCGTACGTGGCTAGGCTCCCAAAAAGTCTCACACATGTGGTATCCCCGTACTCAGGAGAAGCAACAGAATGTATTTTGGGGTGTAATTCCACATATGCCCATGGCATGTTTGAGCAATATATCATTTAGTGACAACTTTGTGCAAAAAAATAAAATAAAAATAAAAATTGTCTTTTTTCCGCAACTTGTGTCAACATATAAAATATTCCATGGACTCGACATGCCTCTCAGTATATAGCTTGGGGGGTCTACTTTCCAAAATGGGGTCATTTGGGGGGGTTTTGAACTGTTCTGGCATTTTATACGCAACATTAGGAAGCTTACATCCACTCTTCTAACCACTTGAAGACAAAGCCCTTTTTGACACTTTTTGTTTACATGAAAACATTTTTTTTTTTTTTGCAAGAAAATTATGTTGAACCCCCAAACATTATATATATTTTTAAAGCAAAGGCCCTACAGATTAAAATGGTGGGTGTTGCATTTTTTTTTTCTACACAGTATTTGCGCAGCGATTTTTCAAACGCATTTTTTGGGTTAAAAAATACACTTTTTTTAATTTTAATGCACTAAAACACACTATATTGCCCAAATGTTTGATGAAATAAAAAAGATGATCTTAGGCCGAGTACATAGATACCAAACACGACATGCTTTAAAATTTCGCACAAACGCGCATTGGCGACAAACTACATACATTTTAAAAAGCCTTTACAGGTTACCCCAGTAGATTTACAGAGGAGGTCTACTGCTAAAATGATTGCCCTCGATCTGACCTTCGCGGTGATACCTCACATGCATGGTGCAATTGCTGTTTACATATGACGCCAGACCGACGCTTGCGTTCGCCATTGGGCAAGAGCAGGGCAGGACAGGGGTGCTTTTTTTTTTTTTCTTTTTTTTTTATTATTAATTTTTTTTTTTTATTTTTTTTTTAAATTGTTCCTTCCAAGTATTTTTTTTTTTTATCATTTTTATTGTTATCTCAGGGAATGTAAATATCCCCTATGATAGCAATAGGTAGTGACAGGTACTCTTTTTTTGAAAAAAACTGGGGTCTTCTAGACCCTAGATTTTTCCTCTGCCCTCAAAGCATCTAACCACACCAAGATCGGTGTGAAAAAATGCTTTCCCAATTTCCCAATGGCGCTTTTTATATCCGGGGGGGGGCATTCCCTCCCACTGCTTGTAAAAGCAGTCCAGAGGCTAATTAGCCGCTAGGATTGCTTTTACATGAAAGCCGGCCGCAGGCTGAAAAGAATGATACCAAGATGATACCTAAACCCGCAGGCATCATTCTGGTATAAACATTCAAAGTCCAGCAACATACCAGTACGTTGCTGGTCCTTGTTGGACATGTATTGTAATCTTTTTATTTCATGCAGCCAGTTGGCTGAACGAAAAAAGAGATTGATCGGTGGGTATGCCCACCATTAGAATACCGCCCTTCATCCACCCACTTCCAATGATGGGCATACACGCACCATTTATATATGCCGAAGCATGGGGGCATCCTCCCGCAAAAAAGTTATGCCGCACACACATGGTCGGACTTTTCCACGGGCAAGCCTCCGTCGGAATTTCGACCATATGTACGCGGCATTAGGAGCAAAATCGCTCCTCCGCCCCTGCTGCCCCAATGCTTCGGCATATTTGCTTTTTTTTTTTTTTTTTACTGTGGTGGTGAAATCACCTCCTACAGCACTGGAGTCGCAGGGATCAGGCCTGTCTCTGCGAACGCTGCAGTTGTGTGTTTTTGTTTTGTAAGTGACAGTGATCGATCGATACTGCACTTGGGTGGCCTGGGCTGGACGGAGGGGCAAAACGCAGGTGCCAGCAGGTATCTGGGCTGATCCCGCTAACACTGCGTTTTTGGGAACCCTAAACTGCTGGGGACGCTAGTATAGATCTGATCAGATCAGATATTGATCTGTTCAGATACTATACCACTAAGGGGGGTGTATGCTTCACGCGTGGGTGTTAGCGTTACTGGCACTAACCTGACGCTGCCTGGGGTGTGACTCAGACCCTCTCTGACGCTAAAACCTAATTGATATCACCCGCCGGGCGATCAGGGGGTTAAACCTTTATTGGGTTATATACACGGCGGGTGCCCTGACACTATAAAAAGCAAACTAACTAACCAGCGTCACCCGTAACACTTATATGGTGATCACTGGTGAAAGGGTTAACTAGGGGCTATCAGGGGGTTAAACCTTTATTAGATAATATATGGGGGTACCTGACGCTATAAAAACCTGCGGCGAACCTAAAATTACCAGCTACCGATCTGCATCACCGACACTAAGACAGCGTTTAGAAAAACGATCGTGTAGCGACAGTGGTGATGGGGGTGAAAGGGTTACCTGGGGGGCGATCAAGGGGGTTAAACCTTTATTAGATAATATATTGGGGTACCTGACGCTATAAAAACATGCGGCGAACCTAAAAAAAATTACTGGCTACGATCTGCATCACCGACACTAAGACAGCGTTTAGAAAAACAATTGCTTAGCGACAGTGGTGATAGGGGGTGAAAGGGTTACCTGGGGGGCGATCAAGGGGGTTAAACCTTTATTAGATAATATATTGGGGTACCTGACGCTATAAAAACCTGCGGCGAACCTAAAAAAAATTACCGTCTACCGATCTGCATCACAGACACTAAGACAGCGTTTAGAAAAACGATCGCTTAGTGACAGTGGTGATAGGGGGTGAAAGGGTTACCTGGGGGGCGATCAAGGGGGTTAAACCTTTATTAGATAATATATTGGGGTACCTGACGCTATAAAAACATGCAGCGAACCTAAAAAAATGTACTGGCTACGATCTGCATCACCGACACTAAGACAGCGTTTAGAAAAACAATTGCTTAGCGACAGTGGTGATAGGGGGTGAAAGGGTTACCTGGGGGGCGATCAAGGGGGTTAAACCTTTATTAGATAATATATTGGGGTACTTGACGCTATAAAAACCTGCGGCGAACCTAAAAAAAATTACTGGCTGCCGATCGGCATCACTGACGCTAAGACAGCGATCAGAAAAATGATCGCTAAGCGACAGTGGTGATAGGCGGTGAAAGGGTTATCTGGGGGGTGATCAGGTGGTTAAACCTTTATTAGGGGGGTTAGGGGGCTACACTGGACCTAAGACTAAACTTTGGTGACACTTTTACAGTCACAAATGTCACTGATTGCAGTGATCACTAAATAAATGGTCACTGCAATCAGTGACACTGTGACTGGGGGGTGGTCTGGGGGGGCGATTTATGTTCCTATGTGTCCTGGTGTCAGTGTAGTGTTGTGTGCACTGACCTGATGTCTTCTCTTGTACGGCGCTCGGTATATGTGAGCGCCGCACCAGAGATGACATCACTTCCTCCTGCTCCCTCTGTCTGACACAGACAGAGGGGGCATTTCCATTCGCCGGGAGCGATCGCGAGGGGGTGGCCAGAAACGAATGGCTGCCCCCTCATCCCGGAACGCTCCCGGACACTTAGCCACCGCTCACTGTATAGGAGGGGGGTCCGATTGGACCCCCCAACTATACAAAGGCAATCACGTACACTCTACGTGATTGTGCCTGTCGGTGCCATTCTGCCGACGTATATATACAGTGAGCAGTCGTTAAGTGGTTAAGAAGGAAAGAGCATTTTCATTGGACACATTTTTAACATACAAACACCAGGTAATGACTGCAGTAAGCTTTACATGTGTTTTTAATGTTTGAGGTACGTTAAAATGTTGCTTTGTCAAACCCACAATTTTGATTTCCTTTTCGAGAATACAATACTTTTTTTTTGTAAAATTTTTCAATAGATAAATATTGCCCATAGTAGTGTCTAGCTATTTCTCTTGCATATCTGTTTTTTATTTTTATTTTATTTTCTATTAGAGTATCAAACGTAAGCCCGGCCAAGCAGATGACGATCGCACTTTAGGGGATCAGAATGAGCAGGTTCATAAGCGGTTGCGGACTATGGACACTTCCAGTGAAATGGGAAATGAAGACAAACAAGCACAACAAAATGAAGAGGCTGATGCTTATGAGCATATCAAACAAGGAGCCGAGTCCTATGATGCACAGACATATGGTACATTTAGAGTTGGTGTTGTAACATAGATGTTTAAAGCTTGGCTTGCCAACTGTTTTCTCATAAAATGTCTTCTTTACAATACAGATACAGCCAGCAAAGTTGAAGGGAAATCTCAGCCACATAATCAGGAACAAGATGACAGTGCTGTGCAGGATGTGGAAATGGAATCAAAAGAAGATGAAACTTTGGAAGCTGTTAATGTGGAGCGCCTAAAGCCAGAGGAACAGAGATCCCATGAGTCCATAAAACAAGGTAAGTTCGAAAATTAGTCGCCTATTTAAAAAGTGTGATGATAAAGTGTGTCTTGGTGAAGAGTTTAACCACTTGACCTCTGGAACATTTTACCCCTTCATGACCTGTGCTCCTTTAACTGGCAATTGCTCTGTCATGCAACACTGTATCAAAATGAAATTGTATATATTTTTTCAAACAAATAGAGCTTTATTTGGGTAGTATTTGATTACCACTGGGTTTTATATTTTTTATTATAGAAATGAAAAGAGACTGAAAATGTAAAAAAAAACTACTTCTACTTCGTTATAAGACATATCCAATAAAATAAAATGTCTTCAAAAATTTAGGGCAAAATGTAACCTGCCTTAAAAAAAAAAAAAATTCTAATAAGTGTGTGTATATATACTGGAATTTACACAGCTCTGACATTGGCTCATGCTTATTGCATGAGCTGCTAAAATGCCAGGACAGTACAAAACCCCCAAGTGACAATTTTTTGGAAAGAAAACACCCCATGGTATATGCTGAGAGAGAGCGGTTGAGTCCCTGGAAGATTTTGACAGCCTAGCCACGTAAAGGTGCCCAAAATCTAATATGTTCAGGGTTTTAATTACATATTGAATATACTGACTACATATCCAGAGTCAAAAATCTAAAGTCAGTCAAGTTGGCTGTGATCCTGCTGACAAAGTTGTGATTTGTCCAACCACAGCACAAGGAGCAGTGTGCGCAGCGCGCACACATGTAACCCCGTAAGTTGCCCCGAGATGTACGAGTACGTTGGCGTGGGAATAACCGAGCCAGCAGTAAAAGTTAAACTGCTGGTTAGCAAGTTGTTAATACAATACATTCCTGCACAATGTTTACATTTTAAGTAGATGCACATCTATACTGCAAGAGGCTTAAACACTGCAGGCAACATATAATGTCTGCAGCCCCAGTGGCTCAAATCCAGGGCTGCTGTAAACCAGCAATTTTCAACCATGCCTGGTAGAGTTATCCACAGACGCCACCTCTTCTGGCCTGTTCATGTTGTTCAATAAATCCACCCATTATAGTGCTCTCCAATTGGCACAACACTGTTAATGGGTGTTGCATATCAGTTAAAGTAGAATTTGATTCCTGGGTTGTGGAAGAAGACTTACAATGCCTTGAAAAAGTATTCATACCCCTTAAGATTTTCCACATTTTGTCATGTTACAACCAAAAACGTAAATGGGTTTGATTAGAATTTTATGTGATAGACCAACACAAAGTGGCACATAATTGTCAAGTGGAAGGAAAATTATTTTAAAAAAAATTACAAATATCTGAAAAGTGCGGTGTGCATTTGTATTCAGCCCCCCTGAGTCAATACGTTGTAGAGCCACCTGTCGTTGCAGTTACAGCTGCAAGTCTTTTTGGGTATATGGTCTACCAGCTTTGCACATCTAGAGAGTGAAATTCATCTGTCAGATTGGATGGAAAAAATCTGTGAACAGCAATTTTCATTAGAGAAAATCCCAGAAGATAAAATTAGTTTCCTAGAGGCCCCAATAACAGAGGAGGAAATAATACAAGATCTACCCAATGGGAAAAGCCCAGGACCAGACGGTTTTACGATACTTTATTATAAGAAATTCATAGAAATTTTGACCCCGAAACTGTGTTCCTACTTGAACGGGATAGGGGGGAAATGGGAGCTGAGGAAAGAGGCATTAGAAGCTACTATAACTATTATATTAAAAGAAGGTAAAGCCAATACACTTTGTTCTAGTTATAGACCAATCTCACTTTTGAATATAGATACCAAGATATTCTCAAAGGTACTCGCTTCCAGGATGAAAACAATTCTGAAGGAAATGGTCCATGCAGATCAGGTTGGTTTCATCCCAGGAAGAGAGAGTAGGGACAATGGTATTAGAACTCTTTTGGCTATACAGCAAATGAAAGAGAGTGGGGCCCCAGGTCTACTCCTGTCAATAGACGCCGAAAAGGCGTTTGACAGGGTAGACTGGGGCTTCATGCTGAGTACACTAAAGGCTATAGGTTTGGGACCCAGAATGACCTCTTGGATAAAATCATTATATAATACACCAACGGCAAGAATCAAAGTAAACGGGTTTCTTTCAGCCCCTTTTGATATGAAGAATGGCACTCGACAGGGGTGCCCGTTGTCACCGCTGCTGTTTGTCCTTACCTTAGAACCCTTGTTAAAAGGAATAAGGAGGAATGTAGATATAAGGGGGCTAAAAGTAGGGGAAGAAGAGCATAAACTAGCAGCGTATGCTGATGACCTAATATTTTATGTAACACATCCTAGAATAACCCTGCCCAACATAATGAAAGCCTTAAAAGATTTTGTAAAAATTTCTAACTTTAAAATAAACCTGGCAAAATCCGAAATTCTGAGTTTTAATATCCCTAAAGTAGAAAGGATTACTTATCAAAAAGATTTCCCATTTTGATGGGGAATAAAAGAACTGAAGTATCTCGGTGTTAAGATAACTACAAATGAGACAATATACAAAGCCAACTATATCCCTTTATTAAACGACATCAAAGCTGAACTTAATAGAATAACACCGGGACAATTATCTTGGAGCGGCAGAATAAATATTTATAAAATGGTAATTCTGCCGAAAATAATGTATAAATGGCAAATGTTACCAATCCCAATACCACAAGCATTCTTTAATAAATTACAGTCAATGTTCTTAAAATTTATATGGTGCGGGAAAAAAACGCGAATTAAACTTACACTTTTGACTAAGGAAAAGGCACAAGGGGGACTAGGGGCACCTGATCTGAGAAATTATTATTTTGCAATTGTTTTATCACGAGTAATAGAATGGGCAAAAAATAACTTAGAAAAAAGATGGGTGAATATGGAAGCCACTATATGTAAAGCACCATTGGGAAAGGTAATTTGGATACCAGAACAATATAGGGAACTTAGCACTGACACACATAACATCACTAGAAACGCACTTAAAATATGGGATAGAATTCACAAAAAAGAGAAATGGGAGTTCAATTCACCGTTAATACCATTAACCAACACAAAATATTTTACACTGGGAGTCGAAAAATTATTTGGAAAATGGATTAAGCAAGATAATTTACAACTGAAAGATGTAATGGAGAAAGATAAACTACTAGAGTATCAAGAATTAAAAAACAAACGGGAACTGCTGTTGCTAGATGAATGGCGGTACGCTCAGTTAAAAGATTTATTTGAAAAGCTACCTCGGCCTAAGAGATCTATAGAAACTCTATGGCCCTTAGAGAGATTATGTGAGGAGAAGGTTAAGAAGGGAGTAATCTCTAAGATTTATAAAATATTAAGTAATACAAAAAAACTGGGCATACCGCCATTCACCAAAAAGTGGGAGGAGGAGCTGGGGTCACAGGTCAACGACCTCGAGATTAGGCAAATTATAGAGAGTGCACTCCATGGCAGTAGACCGTAACGAAATGGAATTAAATTATAAATGTCTAGTCCGCTGGTATTTAACCCCCGATAAGGTACACAAATGTTCAAACGAAAATGCAAAGTTTTGTTGGAGGGGGTGTAAGGAAATAGGGACTATGGCTCATATTTGGTGGATGTGCCCTAAAATTCAAATATACTGGGGAGAGATCAGACAAACCATTAAAGATATAACCAAGTTCGAAGTCCCTGATGAGCCTTGGGGCTGTATATTACATGGGATTCGAATTCCAACTAAACAGTATATGAGAACACTAACTCCACAACTTTTAAATGCTGCAAAGTACCAAATTGCTACACATTGGCAAGAACCGGAACGACCTAGCTTGAAGGGATGGTGCCATAAAATCAATGATATCTACATATTGGAACGTGTGAAGTTCAGGGAGGGGGAGGAAATGGAGCAGTTCGAAAAAAATGGCGGGAATGGGTAACTTATAAACATACTACGGGATATGCAGAGTTGCTGGGAGCGTAATGGGTATATATGTGTGTATGCGTAGACGCATATTGTGTCGTATGGGTATAGAGATACGTGGATATATAAATTCGTATAGTTTATATAAATTATATAAATCATATAACAAAAATTTAACACAGAAATGATATCGATTTTACCTGAGAGAGAGGCTAGATTAGGAGAAGAAAATGAAAAGAAAAGGTTAAAGAAGGAGCAATAGAAGGGTGGGTAACCATAGAGGGGAGATCCGGGTTGGGAGTAATGTTTTATTATCTCTCTGTGAAATATAAGGCTATTGTATATTTTGATATGTTATGAGATATGAAAATTAATAAAATAAAAAAAACAGCAATTTTCAAGTCTTGCCACAGATTCTCAATTGGATTTAGGTCTGGACTTTGGTCCATTCTAACACATGAATGTGCTTTGTTTTAATCCATTCCATTGTAGCTTTGGCTGTATGTTTTTAGGGCTATTGTCCTGCTGGAAGGTGAACCTCCGCCCCAGTCTTTTGCAGACTCTACCAGGTTTTTTTATTCTAAGATTGCCCTGTATTTGGCTCCATCCATCTTCTTATCAACTCTGACCAGCTTCCCTGTCCCTGCTGAAGAAAAGCATCCCCACAACATGATGCTGCCACCACCATGTTTCACGGTGGGGGTGATGTGCCGTGTTAGTTTTTCGCCACACATAGCGTTTTGCTTTAAGTCCAAAAAGTAACATTTTGGTCTCATCTGACCAGAGCACCTTCTTCCACATGTTTGCTGTGTGCCCCACATGATTCCTCGCAAACTGCAAACAGGCCTTCTTATGGCTTTCTTCTTGCCACTCTTCCATAAAAACCAGATTTGTGGAGTGCACGGCTAATAGTTGTCCTGTGGACAGATTCTCCCACCTGAGCTGTGGATCTCTGCAGCTCCTCCAGAGTTACCATGGGCCTCTTGGCTGCTTCTCTGATATTCTCCTTGCCCGGCCTGTCAGTTTAGGTGGACGGCCATGTCTTGGTAGGTTTGAAGTTGTGCCATACTCTTTCCATTTTCTGATGATGTATTGAACAGTGCTCCGTGAGATGTTCAAAGGTTGGGATATTTTTTTTTAAAACCTAACCCTGCTTTAAATTTTTCCACAATTTTATCCGACCTGTCTGGCGTGTTCTTTGGCCTTCATGATGTTTGTTCACTAAGGTTTTTATAACAAACCTCTGATGGCTTCATATAACCGCTCTATTTATACTGAGAATAAATTACACACTGGTGGACTCTATTTAATAATTAGGTGACTTCTGAAGGCAATTGGTTCCACTAGATTTTAGTTAGGGGCATCAAAGTAAAGGGGGCTGAATACAAATGCATGCCACACTTTTCAGATATTTATTTATAAAAAAAAAATTGAAAACCATCTATCATTTTCCTTCCACTTTACAATTATGTGCCACTTTGTGTTGGTCTATCACATAAAATCCCAATAAAATACATTTAAGTTTTTGGTTGTAACCCGACAAAATGTGGAAAATGTTCAATGGGTATGAATACTTTTTCAAGGCACTGCATAAATAGCCACATTTAGTACTTGCATTGCAGTGCTGAAGCTTGGCAGTATTGGAGTACTGAAGGCTGTGTTTTTTAAATCTGTGCAAGCAATTCATAAGGAAAGTACAGCTGGTGTAAAAACCCAATCATTAAGCAAAACTGCCAAATAAAAAAAAAACACAAGGAACCGATGAGACTCCAAAAATTGAGTCAAAAGCACTTGCAGCAGTAAGAGT
This sequence comes from Rana muscosa, assembly GCA_029206835.1. Taxonomy (NCBI): domain Eukaryota; kingdom Metazoa; phylum Chordata; class Amphibia; order Anura; family Ranidae; genus Rana; species Rana muscosa. The sequence goes on from CM055122.1 coordinate 548,629,326, forward strand.
AATTACTTTTAAATTTTTAAAGAAAAAATGGGGGTGCATTAAAACTGAGCTGCTGGAATGTTAATCTCTTGCATTGTCTTTAAAAGCAGGGCCTGAGGAAACCAAATTAGACTTGCAAGGAGCAACAGTAGAAGATGATGTACAGAACAAAGATGTTGAACCTACAGCTGTGGATAAAGAAAAACATGAGAGAAGCACAGAGTCTACTATTCATACTGTATGGGAGTTTTTAAAAGAAGGATCTGCAATGGTAAGCTCAACTTGTCTTTATAACAAATGAGCAAATAACACTGTGTTGGTGTACTGTCCTCTGATATAGAGTTTACAGGCAACAGGCAAGTCCATTTTATTTTAATTGTACAGTACAGACTTGATATTCATAGACCCTGGGACATCCCCAGGCAATGAATAAGAAGGGTGGGCAACAACTAGGCAAACATCAGAGCATAAGGTGCTACTACCCGATTGTCCAGATTAGAAAGGGCTAAGGCTATTACCGTGTTAGACTGCTGCTTCCACACACCCAAATTTATTTTTGAATTGTATACTGTGTTTTTATATTTTGTATTTATCTGATTAAATGCTTGTCTTGCTTGTTCGAGGAGAAGCCTTCCTTCCTCTTTGCTTAAGAACATAATGGGTTAAGCAAGTGATTTTTCTACTGCAGATGTGGGATCGGGAGGCTATATATTTGTCTTGTCGGTCTTATATCGCTAGCTATGATTAGGGATTTTTAGGCGGAAACTTGTTAGTGTTTGCTTTTATATTGGAACTTTGTACTCTTTCGGATGAAAAAGGGGAAATATACTGCTGGATTTTCACCTGGTTGTTGACTTTATTGTATTCTGAACTAGGCAAAAGGTCCTGTGCCAACAGGCCCAACAATAACAATCGGTCAACAGATATAAATCCGTGTCACTGTAAGAGTCCTCAAATGATGGACCTTTTCCCTTTTTTAAAATAAATCAATCCTAGCCTAACTAGTCTAGTCTAGTCTATTATTTTACTTAAGATTCTTCAATCAAACTCTTCTAATAGAACAAAAGAAGCAGTGCATCCAGATCAGCGCAACCATAGTAAAACCTTGGAATTCTTATATGGACTGGAATAGTATGCATTTACATGTAATAAATATCAGGAAATGGGAATGTGTTTTGAATTTATTCCCTTTTTACAGGGTAGACTTTTCAAACTTTGTGGTAAAATTCAGACGCTCAAGGCTTAGTCTGATGTGGATTACCATGTTACATCATCCCACTGATCACATGCATTTCAACCATTTCCACCTAGTGCCCTTTATAAGGTACTCAGGCGCTCCTTCTGCCCTTTTGCCACAAGGACTTCACTACAAGATGGTCTGTACCTGGGTTGCTGTGTACTACTTTCTTTATCGTACACCACGGGACACAGAGCTAGTCATTACATAATGGGTTAAGGGTCACCAGCGGTGATTGGACACTGGCACAACCAATGGAAGACAGTTCCCCTCCATATAACCCCTCCCATCAGGGAAGTACCTCAGTTTTTTCGCCAGTGTCGAAAGGTGTTGGACGCGTTAGGAGGTGCTAAAGGAAAGCTCTACCAAAGAGACCCTCTGGGGGTAAAAGAGCTATGCTTTCGGATCCATCCAAGACGCCTACAAATGAGCTGAATCTGGATGGGATCCGGGCCTCATCCATGAGGCGTCGCCTGTAATGTCTCTCTTCGGAGGACTGGGCTCTAAGATCCAGCACTTTCGCTATTTCGCTATAAAGTCCTGGTAAGAGTCTTGTACAAGGCCCAGGGGAGAGGTATCCTTTAAATAGGAACCCATATCCCTGAAGGTTGGCACACATAGCCCACCGTGAAGGGTGAAGTTTGGTATCTGTCTGAAAACTTTCAGCAGAAAAACCTGCGGCGTGGATAAGGTGAGATTAGAAGGTCCATAACTAGGTTGGGACCTTTTTCAAAAAGTGGATGTCTTCTTTTTTTCCACCACTGGGGGGAGTAAAGAGCTGAATATACTCACCTCTCTCTGTTCAGTGTCGGCTTTGGCGAAGTACACTGCTCGTCACCTCCGCTGCTGAGCTTGCTTGAGCACCCCGCTCCTCCTTCCGGTGGCCGATACAGACACCTGCAGATGCAGGTAAGTGGGGACAGGGGCTGATGAGAGTCCTCTCTCACTATGGCCACCACCATAGCGCTAAAGGCCGCGCGCGCGCACTTTATCGGAGGGGGGGGGGCGAGGCGGGCGCGCGCAGGCACAGAAACGGCGCCAAATTTAAAAGACTGTCAGTGTAAAAAGCACTGCAGCAGCAAGCAAGCTCGTTAGTTCTCTTGTTCCTGGCAGAGAAACACAGCAGCTATACAGGGACGTAAGACTCCATGTGGTTGGATTGGGTACTTCCTAGAAGACATCCATGTTATGCATAGTTATGTGTTAAAAGTTGCATACTTAATGTATTTGCTAAACTGAACACGGTAGTATATGCATTTAGGTACCTTGTATTTTGTCTAAACAGTAAGCCTTCCAGGGGAAGTAATGCGGACAAAAAGAGATAAAAGAGCACTGCCGCCTGAGACAGGGGGCTCTAGCTGTGCTGACTCGGTACCTTCCTCTCCTGTGTTGCCAAAAGCACCTGTACAGGATGAGCCATTACCTCTGTCAGGTATGGCAGCTTCCCCAGGTGAAGCCTGGGCCTGCATATGTCACTGAGGACACTTTATCAGCTGCCCTAAATAATCTGGAGGAGAAAATTGCTACTTTAATCGCTAAATCCTCTAAAAAGGACAATAAGCGAAGCAGATCTCCTCCAGTATTGGACCTCCCTTCAGAAGTACCTGAGGAGGAGGAGGATGAGGAGGAGGCTACATCAGCAGAGGATGAGGAGTCAGACGGATCAGGGATATCGGATGAGCCTTTTTCGGTATCCCAGATTTTAAAGTCACAGGTGCAATGCTATGCAGGAGCCGTGCGAGCTGCATTTAGGTTACCCTCTTTGGAGGTAACAGAATCACCTGTCTCCTCCCTAGGATCATTAAGATCCCTGCAAGGTGCATGCTCCTTCCCGGTTCATCCGTTACTAGAGGATCTATTGTACGCAGACTGGCAACATCCAGATAAGCGTTTTTCACCTCCAAAAAAGTTTAACATTCTTTATCCTATGGAGGAAAATTTTTTAAAGAAATGGAGCCTGCCTACGGTAGATGCGGCTATTTCTTGTGTAAATAAAAACCTGACATGTCCAGTGGATAATGTACAAGTGTTTAAAGATCCTTCTGAGAAGAAGTTGGAATCCTTACTGAAATCCTCCTTCCTTTTGGCGGCTCAATTATCCAACCTGCAGTAGCAGCAGTCGGTATGTGTCAGGTCGTCAGCCAACAGGTAAAGCAGGGGCTGAAGGAGCTGCCTTCAGAGCAGGCTAAAAATTGGGAGAATTTGCCTAAAGCCTTATGCTTCACAGTGGATGCCATGAGAGATTCTATCATACAGGCATCACGCCTTACACTCCAGCTGGTACAGATGCGCAGAGTACTTTGGCTTAAGCATTGGTCAGCGGAAGCCCCATGCAAAAAGTTGTTGGCAAGTTTCCCGTTCCATGGCGAATGCCTTTTTGGGGAAGATTTAGAAAGATATATCCAAAAGATATCAAGTGGTAAAACGACACTTTTACCTGAGAGAAAGAAAAACAAGAGACCTTGTTTTAAACACACTCTCTCCCCAGCTCCCGGGAAATCTGACTCCAGCCAGTGGCGACGGCCTTTTCAGCCGCCCAAAAAAAAAAAGCCAAAGAACAGGCTCAGAAGAACAAGAAGCCGTGGGGTTCAAGAGCTAATAAGCAAGCCCCCAAAACCTCTCATTGAAGGGGCGCCCCCGCTCGGCCGAGTGGGGGGAAGGCTTCGTCAGTTCTCAGCGACTTGGCGGACAGAAACCCAGGACAAATGGGTGGTATCCACAATATCCTCAGGGTACAGACTGGAATTTCGAGAGATCCCATCTTCTCAATTCCGAAGTTCAAGACTCTCCAAGGATCCACAAAAAAGAGGATCCTTCTTCAAAGGTTTGAATCACTTAATAGCTCAAGGTGTGGTTACAGAGGTACCCCAAAAGGAGCAAGGTTCAGGTTTTTACTCAAACCTCTTTGTGATTCCAAAACCGAACGGAGAAGTCAGACCCATCCTGGATCTAAAAAATCTAAACCAGTTTCTGAACGTTCGCCATTTTCGAATGGAAACGATTCGATCCGTGGTCGCTACTTTAAAAGGCGGAGAATTCATTGCGTCCATAGATATCAAAGACGCATATCTACACATACCAATCCTCCCCGCTCACCAAAGATTCCTAAGGTTTGCGGTAGAAGATCGCCACTTTCAATTTGTGGCCCTGCCATTTGGTGTAGCCACCGCGCCCAGAGTATTCACAAAGGTGCTAGCTCCTCTGTTAGCAAACCTAAGAACACGGGGCATTGCGGTAACAGCCTATCTAGACGATCTACTATTAATAGATCAGTCAAAGGAGGGATTGGATCACGCTGTAGACACTACAGTAGGATACCTGGAGCATTTAGGATGGATTATAAACTTACAAAAATCCTCTCTCCAGGCCCAAAGAAGGATAGTGTACCTGGGCATGATCATAGATACAGCCCAAAACAGGGTATACTTGCCAGAGCCAAAGATACAGTCTCTGAAAGACCTGATCCACAAGGTCAAAGCAAACAAGAGGCCGTCTATTCGCCTTTGCATGAGACTATTGGGAAAGATGGTAGCCTCCTTCGAGGCGGTCCCTTACGCCCAGTTTCATTCGAGACTACTTCAAGGCAATATTTTAGCCTCCTGGAACAGGAAGAGCCAAGCTCTGGATATACCCATGCGCCTGTCCTCACAAGTACGCCACAGCTTCAATTGGTGGCTAGATGCCAGGAATTTACGGAAGGGAAAGTCCTTCCTCCCAGTGGCCTGGAAGGTGGTATCTACGGATGCCAGCCTATCGGGCTGGGGTGCAGTATTCGAGGAGGCTTCTACCCAGGGAACCTGGGCCAAGACTCAGGGGATCCTGCCCATCAATGTGCTAGAGATCCGGGCGGTATATCTAGCCCTCAAAACCTGGACATACAGGTTACAGGGCTACCCAGTTCGGCTTCAATCCGACAATGCTACGGCAGTAGCTTACATCAATCACCAAGGAGGCACCCACAGTCGGGCAGCCCAAAGAGAGGTGAACCGGATCTTGGCATGGGCAGAAGAGCATGTACCTTGCATCTCTGCAATCTTCATTCCAGGGATAGAAAACTGGCAAGCAGACTACCGGAGTCGTCAGCAGCTGCTACCAGGAGAGTGGTCTCTTCACCCAGAGATCTTTCAGGCCATATGTCTGAGATGGGGAAACCCAGATGTAGACCTGCTAGCTTCCAGGTTCAACAAGAAATTGGACAACTTTGTGTCCAGAACGAGAGATCCTCTAGCCTACGGGACAGACGCTCTAATAACTCCATGGAATCAGTTCTCACTGATCTATGCATTCCCTCCGATCCCTCTTCTACAAAGACTGCTTCGCAGGATCAAGGAGGAGGTAATACCAGTAATCCTAGTGGCCCCAAACTGGCCCAGGAGGCCTTGGTATGCCGAGATCGTAAAAATGGCGATAGGAAGGCCCTGGAAGCTTCCACTTCGACACGACCTGTTGTCACAGGGTCCAGTATTCCACCCTTCCTTACAAAGGCTAAATTTGACGGCCTGGCTGCTGAGACCCACATTTTGAAAAAGAGAGGGGTCTCTGGCCTGGTTCTTTCTACGCTCATTAATGCTAGAAAGCCAGCCTCCAGACTCATCTATCATAGAGTCTGGAAAGCATACGTTTCCTGGTGTGAATCCAGAAGTTGGAATCCTCTGAAATATGAAATAAGTAGGATTCTTGCTTTTTGCCAGTTAGAGCCGATATTTGCCCTTTGATGGTGCTAAGGGCTAATTTCATATCCACTCCTATCAGTCTTCTTTCAGAGACCATTGGCATCTCACTCCCTAGTTCGGACATTCATTCAGGGGGTACTGAGGATAAATCCTCCAGTCAGGTCTCCCTTGTGTCCATGGGATTTGAATTTGGTATTGTCAGTGTTGCAAAAGCAACCTTTTGAACCTATTCGCCATATTCCTTTAATTATATTAAGTAGGAAATTGGCCTTTCTGATTGCTATAGCTTCTGCTAGGAGAGTATCAGAGCTAGCAGCTCTTTCTTGTAAAGAGCCTTATCTAATTTGTCACAAGGACAAGATCGTACTACGACCCCATCCGGCTTTTCTGCCTAAGGTGGTGTCGGCTTTTCACTTGAATCAAGACATTGTTCTGCCTTCCTTTTTTCCAAACCCGCGGACGGCGGGGGAAAAATTATTACACTCTCTAGATCTAGTGAGAGCGGTAAGGGTGTATCTGCAAGCAACCGCTCAGATACGTAAAACAGATGTTTTGTTTATTTTACCAGATGGTCCCAAGAAGGGCCAAGCGGTATCAAAATTCACCATTTCCAGGTGGATTAGACAAGTAATTGTTCAAGCTTATGGTTTAAAGAACAGGACTCCTCCTTTTCCTGTTAAGGCGCACTCTACCAGGGCGATAAGTGCTTCATGGGCAGTGCACCACCAGGCTTCGATGGCTCAGATCTGTAAGGCTGCAACTTGGTCCTCAGTCCATACATTTTCCAAATTCTATCAAATAGATGTGAAAGGACATAAGGATTCCGCCTTCGGGCGAAGTGTGCTGCAGGCAGCAGTATAGGGCTTCTGGTCCGCAAGCGGTCGGTTTGATCTGTGTCTCCCCCCCTTCATATGAGCATTGCTCTGGGACGTCCCATTATGTAATGACTAGCTCTGTGTCCCGTGGTGTACGATAAAGAAAATAGGATTTTTATAACAGCTTACCTGTAAAATCCTTTTCTTGGAGTACACCACGGGACACAGAGGTCCCACCCTTCTTATGGGAACCTTACTGCTTTGCTACAAAACTGAGGTACTTCCCTGATGGGAGGGGTTATATGGAGGGGAACTGTCTTCCATTGGTTGTGCCAGTGTCCAATCACCGCTGGTGACCCTTAACCCATTATGTAATGACTAGCTCTGTGTCCCGTGGTGTACTCCAAGAAAAGGATTTTACAGGTAAGCTGTTATAAAAATCCTATTTTTTTGACACGCTTACCTAGTTTTTTGCACCCCACTCTTTGAGTACCCCACAGGGGGAATATCCTCACCCATAGCAATGACAGAAACCAGGCACAAGGGAGCAATGGCAACAGCTCAGGCAAACACTTAAACTCATAGTTACGATGCTTCTCTTGCACCAGAGCAAGACCTTATTTTAACACCAGTCTGCATCACATTCTAGTTCTATCTCAGGGATGTAATAAGTCACCTAACTAAGCCAATTTTTTCTGCAACTATGCCACAATTTCCCAGACGACGATTAACTACTTTATTACAGCCATCACTGTCTAGGGCTCAAAAATGCCAGGCTTCTCCAGCTCCATTGTTGCTACCGGAGTCTGATGCTCTGGCAGAGTCAGACATAGAGGGGAATGAAGAAAAGCAGGAAGCCGTTTTAGAGGCAGCAAATAAGATTTCAAACCTCCAGGCTCCTCTATGCGTGATAAACAAAAATAATGGGCAACCAATCCAGAAAAGATTTCTTTATCGTACATCACGGGACACAGAGCCTAGTAATTACTAAGTGGGTTATATTCCACCTTCAGGTGCTGGACACTGATGTAATCAATTAGATTGGAAGTTTCCTCCCTATATAACCCCTCCCATACTGGGAGTACCCCAGTTTTTTTCATCAGTGTCTAAGGTGTTGGTCACGAGTGAAGATGTGCTCTGAGGAGCTCCACTGGAGGGATCCATGCTGGATTTAAATAGCCTCCATAAAGACCAGATACATCCAAAGTGCCTTGGGCCAAAGTGGATGGTACCTGGGGCCTCGTATCCAAAGCACAAGGTTTTTGCCTGTAATGCCTCTTAGGAGGGCTGGATCCTGGGTTCCAGTACTCTGGTCAGACCCAATACCAAGAGTTTCTGGCAGGGTGCTGTACAGGTCCAGGGGAGTGGTGATCCTTTTATTGGGACCCCGGTCCCTGAAGGTCGGCTGACATTGCCCGCCCAGATGGGCGAAGGTTGGGCTATCTGTTCCTGACAGAGTCCTGCGCCCGTGGAAAGGCAAGTGAAGGTCCCTGGTGAACTTGGTTCATCAGGGAACCTTCAAGCGAATGTGTTCCTTGCCTGTAATTAACCTATGGGGTTTGACTCCCTGCTGTAAGACTTATGCCTAGACTAGTTAAAACCTGAAATGAATTTCGTTTGGTTTAATTTTGGACATTGTTGTAGTACATTGTTTGTGCCACTAGAGGGTGCTCGCTCCCCTCAAATGTCTCAGCATGGGCTTTTACCTTGTTTCAAGTGTATGCCATGGGGCAGTATGGAGGTGCTTTTTTTCATATATACAGCTCCAAGAGTCCAACTGCTTATTGCTGCCACTAAGGACTACTTGCCATGACATTTTCCAGCCCAGCTACAGCTTGCAGAGCTCTCGGCCTCCCTCCTCTTTCCTTCCTCTCCAGGCAGGACACAGTGATCCGGCCGCGCCATCGTGCTCGTGTACGCGCGCGTGCTATTGCCGGAGATAAGGGGAACGAGTGACGGAGGGGGGCGGGGCTTGGTGTAACGACGCACCGTGTCCCCCGGCTCGCTTCTGCGCATGTGCGGGGCGTCTGCCCTAAAAACAGTCTCTAGGAGACACCCTGGCAATAGGACGGACACAAGAGCGTGGCTTAGTATTTGGTTGGCAGTACTAGCAAACTATTAATGTGATTGGCATACAGAAGGCAGTGATACAGGCATCCCCAAGGCCCATTAGCTTTACACCTGACTGACTTTTATAGCAGCTTATACGCTGGACTATAGCTCAGTAGTGGGTGCAATTTGGCTGCGAGTACCTCGGCTTTGAGCTTGGGACTATGCCTTCTAAGGGCTCTGGGACTAAAAATCCTAAGAAGCAAAAGGGTTCACCACCAGGCTTACATTTGTTGGTCTATAAGAGGTTAATTGCTATATTTGCAGCATCCTCACAGAAAGCAGAAACCGGGTGTGCCCCTTTTCCCTGCTCTAAATCCTCAAACAAATGGATTAAAGTCCTGAGGATAAAAGTTCACCAACAGAGGACAGGTGCAGGCTAACGAGGCGGAGGTATCAGAAGCCTCACAAGCTCTGGAGTTGCAGCTGCAGTTTTTTTCAGAGATTCATACTGCATATAACCAACTCTCAGCCTAGACGGCTAAAGCCTCTGTCTCCTCCTTGGGGTTTAAAAAAAAAAAATCCCATAGTTTGCTTGTACCTTCCCACTCCATCCATTACTGCAACAGTTTATTTCTGCTGGTTGGGCACCCGCATAAGCTGTTTTTTCTCCTCCTAAAAACTCTAGTCGAGGAGTATAGGTTGCTAGAAAAACCTCCACAGGATCCTCATCCTGGTGCTGGCTTCAGGCTAGCCAAGCGCACAACTGCTGGGATGCATGGTTACTGGTGCACATTGCTAACGCACAACAGCTATATCGCATGATTGCGGAAACGCACGTCTACAGAGGATTAATTCCTCTTTACCAGTCCACATGTTTGCATAAAATACATGAGTTTGAAATGTACAAAATGCATGTGGGGTTAAAACAAGTAACAGAACAGCTTTATTGGTGATCACATAAAGATGCATGTTTCTATTTGTATGGATTTACATGTTTTTTACATAGTCGCATGAGGATGCTTAATCATATTAAAGTGCTTAAGTTGCACGGGTAGGCTGTTTGCACAGATATGCCTAAAATCGCATCAAAGTGCTTGATTGCATAAAGATGCTGGATCACACAAGGTTGCCTGATCACACGAGTCCTTGATTACCCAGGGATACTTGGTCACGCAGAGAGGCGTGTTTTCACAGAAATGCCTAAAATCGCATAAAAATGCTTGGTCGCACAAGAGTGCTTGATCGCACAAGGGTACATGTCCGCACAGTAGTGCTTAAAATGCATAAGATGTTTGATCGCATAAAAGATGCTGAATTGCATAAGGATGCATGGTCTCCTAAAGTAGCATGTTCACCTAGATTTTGCATGGTTGCATAATGAGTCATGATAATTTACGTTTCCTTAATTATACAGGATTCCTGGTTTTCATATTGCGCAATATTGCATAACACGTTCTCAAGCGCATGCTTGCTTGCAAGATGCCCGTTCCATAGCACACGTGCTATATGTATGCGTGTATACAGCGCACACTTTTTTATGTTGTTCCTAAAGCATATTTGTATGAATTCATACTTCAATGAACGCACGCTTCCATAGAGGCATATGGCCTTAACACTTGCCACATATACATATGGGGAGCCATTTGCGTATGTGTTTACATGGGACTGCAGAGGTTGTCTGTTTCGCAGGAGAACAGCACCTCTTCCAGTTGGTGGTCTTGCCCTTTGGGTTGGTCACCGTGCCTGGGTTTACAGGGTGCTAGGGCCCGCCTCTAGCAGATCTAAAGGCCCAGGATATAGCTGTAATGGCATACCGAGGCAATCTGCTGCTGATTAGTCAGTAGCATGGCTGGACTTAAGTGTGTCCAGCATGGTCAAGTATCTGGAACTCCTGGGTTAGGATCCCAGTCTAAAAGTACATTCCTACGTTCGGTAAGAAGCTTGGAATGTTTGGGACACAAGGAGAGTTTTTTTGCCTCAGACAAAAACAGCGCTATAAGAAAGCTGGTCTATATGGTCAAGGCAAGGAAGAGTTCCTTACATTTGCCTTTTGCTTAAGGTACTAGGGAAGATGGTGGCTTCATTCAAAGCGGTTCCCTATGCTCAGTTTCTTTCAAGGCTGCTATAAACATCATTCTGTCAGCCTGGAACAAGTAGATCCTAACATTATCCAAAGGGTCTGGAGTCTTAGATGGTGGTTCTTAACCAAAAGATTGGCAGACAGGAAGATCCTTTGTGCCGGTTACCTGGGAGGTGGCGGTTATGAGGGCTGGCCTCTAGGGATGGAGGCCAGGCCTGGAAGAGACCAGTGCCCAGGGGAAGTGGTCAAGCTCCAAGTGAACCTTATCTGTCAACATTCTAGAGCTCTGGCTTAAGGGCCTGGGCGTTAAGGTTGCAGGATTGTTCTGTCAGAGTACAATCCGACAATGCCACACCAGTGATTTATACCAAGGAGGCACTAGAAGTCACGCAGCCAGAGGGAAGTGAGCCATATTCTGGCTTGGGCAGAGGAGCTTGTGCCTTGCCTATTGACAATCTTCATTACATGAAATGGATAATTGGCAGGCGGTTCTCTGGAGCCATCAACAATTGTTCCCGGGAGAATGACCTCTACACCCCGACTTTTTATTGGCCAAATGCCAGAGAAAGGGTACCCCGGACATAAAATTTATTGGGGACCAGGTTCAACAAGAAGTTGGACAGCTTTGTGTCAAGGACAAAGGATCCCACTCGCATGTGGGAACAGATGCGTTAGTGATCTTGTGGGACCAGTTGTCACTGGTTTATGCATTCTCTCCCTCCAGTGCCGGGACTACCGTGGCTTCTATGCAACATCTGAGGGGGAACGGAAGCCGGCCTAATAGCTCCGGCATGACCCAGACGACCTTACTGTGCAGGGGGATCGTAAGGGTGGTAGTAGAGGACCCAAGGGGTCCCTTACATCTTGTCTAGACCTACTTCACAAGGGGGTATTCCATCCTGTCTTGCAAACATGGGAATTAATGGTCTAGCTTTTTTTAACCCGCATTCTTGAGGATCGGGGCTTTCAGAATCAGCGGCAAATTACCTTGATTCGTACAGGAGAGCTGGCTCAAGAGACCATGTATCATAGGATCTGGAAGGCCCATGTTCCTGGTGTGAAACCAAGGGGTGGCATCCTTGGAAGTGTCATTGGTAAAATTCTTGCCTTCCTACATTAAGAAAGGAGATGGAGCTAGCCTTAAGTTCCATCAAGGATCCGATCTCGGCCTTGTCAGTATTTTCAAAGGCCGCTTGCTTCACACTCTTTGATCCGGGCCTTTATACAAGGAGTAACGCGTATAAGTCCGCTAGTTAGGGCGCCCTTGTGCTCGGGGGGATTGTCTAGTTTTGTCGGCTTACAAGGTCAGCACCTTGGGCCGATGCACCATATTTCCCTTCATCCTTCTAGCAAGAGAGTTTCAGTATTGGCAGCTTTCTTTGTATAGAGCCATACTTAATTATTCTTAAAAATAGAGTGATGTTAAATCCTCGCCCAGCCTGATTTCCTAGAAGATCTAGTTTTCATTTGAATCAAGATGTTTCTTGCCTTCCTTTTTTTCAGAACCTTGTTCTGCGGAAGGAGGAGTTATTACTTTCTCCCAATATAGATGAGAGCAGTTAAAAATCTATCTGAAGATTTCAGATATAGGAAACTGACGTTTTGTTGTGCTGCCAGAAGACCCTAGAAATGGGCAGACAGCGTTCAAATCAGCTACTGTAATAAAATGGTTACGCTCTCTCGCTAGAGTGAGAGCAGTCAAGGCCTATCTGAAGCGGCTGCTCAGATACGGAAAGCTGATGTTGTTGCGCTACCAGGAGGCCCCAGGAAAGGGCAGGCAGCGTCTAAATCAACTTTTTCTATGTAGATTCATCAGGTTATGATTCAGGCTTGTGGTTTAAAGAGAGGGTTTTCCCCTGTTTCCTTTAGAGTGCACCCTACCAGGATAGTAAGCACTTCATGCGCGGTGCATTACCAAGCCTTTTATGACTCAGGTTTGCAAGACCGCAATTTGGTCGTCGGTGCATATGTTCACTAATTTCTATCGGGTGAATGTAAGATGGCAAGAGGATGCCGCTTTTTGGCGCAGTATGCTGCAGGCAGCAGTTTATGTCCTCACGTCTGATGGCGGTCTGCGTTTTGTGTCTCCCTCCCCTCAGTAGGCATTGCTTTAGGACGTCCCACTTAGTAATTTACTAGGCTCTGTGTCCCGTGATGTGCGATAAAGAAAATAGGATCTTTATAACAGCTTACCTGTAAAAATCCTTTTCTTGGAGTACATCACGGGACACAGAGCTCCGGCCCCTCTTGTTTGGGGATGTTTGGACACTTATTGATTTGCTACAAAAACTAAGGTACTCCCAGTATGGGAGGGGTTATATAGGGAGGAAACTTCCTGTCTAATTGATTACATCAGTGTCCAGCACCTGAAGGTGGAATATAACCCACTTGGTAATTACTAGGCTCTGTGTCCCATGATGTACTCCAAGAAAAGGATTTTACAGGTAAGCTATTGTAAAAATGCTATTTTTCACCCCTCCTAGAAATATTGCCGAGCTCTGAAAAAGGTGTTCACAAAAAGTGGTCTGTTCTGATAGTAGACCCTCCTGTCTCAGTCTCAAACAAACCTTTCTGTACCAATTGAAGATGCTACTTTATTCAAAGATTCTGCTGACAAAGTTTAAGATGCTCTTAAAGCAGAGTACCACCCGTTTTCTAGTTTATTAAAAGTCAGCAGGTATACACTCTCTCTTCCCCCCCCCCCCCCCCCCCCCCCGCCCAAAAAAAAAGACACCCCAAATGTGGCATGTTAAAGGGCGAGGAGTGCTTAAAGTGTAAGATCCACGTTTGGGTGGAACTCCGCTTTAAAGACTCTACTCTTGCAGGCCCAGTTGTGCAACCAGCTATTGCATTTTGACTGCCGAACTGCAGTTAATTTTACTAGCAATGATCCTATGTCCAGGACTATACTTTAACTGAGAAATATTACCCTTTGCCTTGCTCTTTTGTGTTGATGCCCTAGAATAGGTTATGGCACACATCTCCCTATTGGCTCTGATTTTCTTTTCACATATGCAGAAGGTTTACATTTTTATTAAATAACAAACATGTTCTACTTACCCCACTTTCTATGGGGACACTTAAGCGATTCACGACTGAGCCGCACTTCTGTGAGTAGACATTGTCCATTCGCACATGGAATGTGGCTTGCCACAGACAGCCCGGACATGTAGGTTAAGTCAGTTGTTTGAAAGTTTTTAAAACGCTACCCTTTTTTTTCTTTGGGACCAGCCAAATTTGCACAAGGACAGTCCGATTTGCAGAACACCCTGAACCGTCCGTTGTTCCAGTACCTCTATAGGACAGATCCAAAGGGTTCTTTTCAAATCTCTTCACATTACAAAAACCCAAAATGGTATTCCTCCTTCCCTGAAACTAAAATCTTTAAACAGATGCCTTCAAATTCTAGAATTTTACATGGGATTGAGTCAAGGGGAATACTTGCCATCCATAGAGATCCAAGGTGCCGATTTACATGTTCCCATTTATCCACTTCATCCGTTCTCTCTGCACTAGGAGACAGTTACTTCCTGTTTGTTGCATAACCTTTTGGCCTATTTTCTGCTCCCAGAGTTTTCTCAAAGGTATTTGCACCTATTCTTGTTGGCTGAATGAAAAAAAGAGATTGATCGGTGGGTATGCCCACAATTAGAATACCTCCCTTCATTCACCCACTTCTAATGATGGGCATACATGCACCATTTATATATGCCGAAGCATGGGGGCATCATCCCGCAGAAGTTATGCCGCAAACACACGGTCTGACTTTTCCACGGGCAAGCCTCTGTCGGAATTTCGACCGTATGTACGTGGCATTAGGAGCAAAATCGCTCCTCCGCCCCTGCTGCCCCCATTCTTCGGCATATATGCTCTTTCTTTTAACTGTGGTGGTGAAATCACCTCCTACAGCACTGGAGTTGCAGGGATCAGGCCTGTCTCTGCGAACGCTGCAGTTATATGTGTTGTGTTTTGTAAGTGACAGTGATCGATCGATACTGCACTTGGGTGGGCTGGATGGAGGGGCAAAACGCAGGTGCTAGCAGGTATCTGGGCTGATACCGCTAACACTGCGTTTTTGGGAACCCTAAACTGCTGGGGACGCTAGTATATAGATCTGATCAGATATTGATCTGTTCAGATTAGGGCTGTGGAAATTAACTATTAATTCCTTGATTAATCGATTAATTGTTTTGATCGATCAAAATTCTTTTGATCGATACTCACCTCTCACCCGTCTTTCGGGTCTTCAGGATGATCCGGTGATGTCACGGGGCTTGCCGTGTCCATCTGAAGGGCTCCTTTGCTGTGCCTTCATATCTGCATGCCGGCGGGACCTTACTATCTGCCCACACGCAAGGGCTGTTACACTTCCCTCTATCACTTCCCTCTATCAACCTGGGATTCTACAGCCATCCACTGGGAGTTGTGATAGTTCCCTTCACGGGACATCTACATGCCGACGGACTGAAGTTAGCCCCTTCTCATCTGGATTCAGCAGTGGTATTGTTGTACACATTTTTATACCAGTATCATACTTGGCTACATGTTTTTATGACTGCTTTTGCTACCGTTTGGTATTACTCGCACCATTTTTACAGTTTATGTAGCTACATCGATTTTTATCTCCAGTGCAATATTTATTTTGTTATCTACTTGAAGACTATAAGTTTTAATGCTATTCCCATCGAGCGCTGCCTTTGTGTGTTTTTTGTATCCTGCTATCGATTTTTCCAGTGGTTGGTAGCTACACTGGGAATCGGCCTGCAAGGAAATCAGCTAAAAGTAGTTGGATCTATGTGCGTTATAATTAATCGAAATTAGTAGATTAATCGATTAAAAAAAAAATCGATTCATCGAACACGAAAATTTTAATAAGTAACAGCCCTAGTTCAGATCCTATACCACTAAGGGAGGTGTATGCTTTGCGCGTGGGTGTTAGCGTTACTGGCACTAACCTGACGCTGCCTGGGGCGACGCAGACCCTCTCTGACACTAAAACCTAATTGATATCACCCGCCGGGCGATCAGGGGGTTAAACCTTTATTGGGTTATATACGGCGGGTGCCCTGACACTATAAAAAGCAAACTAACTAACCAGCGTCACCCGTAACACTTATACGGTGATCACTGGTGAAAGGGTTAACTAGGGGCAATCAGGGGATTAAAACCTTTATTAGTTAATATATGGGGGTACCTGACGCTAAAAAACTTGGCGGCGAACCTAAAAAAAATTACCTAGCGCCACCAGCATAACTAATACAGCGATCAGAAAAATGATCGCTTAGTGACACTGGCAAAAGGGGGTGAAAGGGTTACCTGGGGGGCTATCAAGGGGTTAAACCTTTATTAGGTAATATATATGGGGGTACCTGACGTTATAAAAACCTGGCGGCGAACATAAAAAAATTACTGACTACCTAGCGGCATCACCGACACTAACACACCGATCAGAAAAACGATTGATTAGTGACAGTGGTGCTAGGGGGTGAAAGGGTTACCTGGGGGGCGATCAAGGGGTTAAACCTTTATTAGGGGGGGTTAGGGGGCTACCCTGGACCTAAGGGACCTAACACTAACTGCCCTGACACTTTTATAGTTACAAATGTCACTGATTGCAGTGATCAGTAAATAAATGATCACTGCAATCGGTGACACAGTGACTGGGGGGTGATCTGGGGGGGGCGATTGTGTGCCTATGTGTCCTGGTGTCAGTGTACTGCTTGTGCACTTGATGTCTTCTCTCCATGGCGCTCCGGTATATGTGAGCGCCGCAGGAGAGATGACATCACTTCCTGCTGCTTCCTCTCTGCCTGTGTTTACATTACACAGGCAGAGGAAGCATTTGATTCGCCGGGAGCGATTGCGAGGGAGTGGCCAGAAACCAATGGCCGCCCCCTCATCACGGATCACTCCCAGAGCGATCCCGACCTTCCACTGTACCGGAGGGGGGTCCGATCGGACCCCCCACCCATACAAAGTTAGTCACGTACAGGTACGTGATTGTGCCTGTCCGTGCCATTTTGCCGACGTGTATATGTACAGTGGGCGGCCGTTAAGTGGTTAAAGTGCAGTCCACCACCATGTAATAACATTGTCACGCTTACCAGAAAGTGTGGACTCGCAGACTCTTGCCTAATGGAGCACGCATGCTCCAAACGCATGCATGCACAAGTCCAGCCTTCACACTCAGAGACTTCCTGGTGACAGCTTCCTCCTGCGCTCTCCCATCCAGCTTGGGACACCGGTATATGAGTCCACACCTTCTGGTAAGCGTGCCAATGTTATTACATGGTGGACTACACTTTAAGGAATAAGTTCTTATCTACTGTGAACTTTCACAGGTGATCTCATCTCAAATCATGGGACTAATTTTCTGTGACGGACTACTATGACGTTTTATGTATGAATGTTTAGCAACACAATTTTCTTCCCTTTTTCGCATTTTATATTTCATTATCATCCTTACCGCTATTTAGTATGGCCCAGTTGGATCCTCCATCCATTTGAGTGTTCAGACTTTGGGGGACCTGGTTCCATCCATATACATTACTTAATTTTCATTTGCATTTTTGGTTCACATTATTTAAGCGCTGCACTAATGTTTATATAATTATTTGCACTATATCTCTAGTGAAGTGTTCGCTCCTTATTGGTCTCTAAGCGCAGTTTTGTACATTTCAATTCAAACTATGATTCACCTTATGGGTGGAATCGGGAACATAATCTATGGTTACCTCTGACACATTTTCTCTTGGGAACTGACCCCCCTTCTTCCTCTCAGGGCAGTCCCTATCCTATGGGATTTCTTCCACCTGGCTGGGTGATTGTGCCTTTATTTTAAGGCTTCTGCCTATAGATAATGAGTACTGCCTTCCCTACCTGAGCCCATTCTCCCAGAAATGTTGGGGTTTTTGGGCATTTTACAGCATCTAGTATCTGTTTTTCTTGCACGTTGCAAGGCTTAAAACCTGATCCTCTGTTCAGGTGTTCAAAACCATTTTTTGTCAGATTACTTTTTGAAACGCTGCTGATGCATGCTTCAACTGCAAGATTCTTCTATTGTCAGTTAATTTTGTTTGGGTTCACTGACCTTTCTTGTTTTTACTGTCGGTATTTTGTCACAGTTTTTTTGCCCACCTGAATTATTGCTTGGGGATGTCCCATGGTCTAGTAATCAGTTTGTGTCCTGTAGTGTATTATACAAATAAGGCATTAGGAGTTTTGGATTACCTGTAAATTCCATATCTTGGACTAAAGTACAGTATACAGGTCCCTCTCCAGTGATCTCCCTAGTGCTTGCTAAAATAAAACTGGGCCTCCACGGTGTGGATAAGGGTCACATGGATACACTAGGGGTGCAGTCATAGCACAGCGTTTGCTAGTGTTGACTCACCTGAAGGTAACTGCATATAACCCATGGTATAAGAATTAATTCCTATGTTCTGTACTTCAAGATATGGAATTTACAGGTACATCAAAATTCCTGTTTAAGGTTTTTAATTTTATTGAAGGTTTTTTTATCTCTTGGTTAACCTTCGTTTCATTCCTTGTTTCTTGATTACGTGACTCCATTGGCTCCTTTTGCCTCAGTCGTGTATTTTGCGTAATTCTGCATAAAAGCAGAAACTGGCGATAGCTTTTGTGCACTGTATATCTCCACTTTACACTTTATTTGTCTTCATCAGACCCCTGAAAACCCGGAAGAGCTTAGAAGAGAGCTTGAAAAGCAGCTGGAAGAGTGGCAGATGCATCCTATTGGGGATGCAGAGGAGGTGGGTAAATTGAGTCTGAAGTCTGTTTTGGTCCCCATTTACCACAAGGTACTCATGGGTCTCTCCCAAGGACAGCAAGGTGAAGTGTGAGGGAAGCAAAAAATATTTGGTTGAAAGGGGGGAAAAAAAAAGAAGATAATTCCAAATTCCTGTTTACTCTGAGGAGAAGAGGGATTGGGGAGTTGAGCTTGCATAGGGATACTAGAGGGATGCGAAGACCCTCACTTGGTAACTAGTATATAGCCATCTCTCATTTTCCTGGGAGCAAGAGAAATCTAATGGTTTGTTGCACAATAGCTTTGATGGATTTCATAGAACTTCAAATGAGAGCACATCATTTTCACATTTGTTTGTACTGTTTGGGTATAAGCAATTGCTCTGTGATAGTATTGAATAACCTTTTAGGACTCTTCCAACCCACATTTCTCTATGGATGTTTTGTGTTTGCGTTCTAGGTAGAGCCCTCTTTGAACCCTGAGGATTCCTAGTTGTGAGCATGTGTGACAATATTGGATGCAGAGCATCTAAAGCAGTCTTAAATCCAAAAACAAAAATGTATTAAACAGCAGCTTACTGATTCTTAGATGTGGGGGCTGCCTTAGTTCTATTTTTGTGCTTGTTCTCTTTATTTTCACCTGGTGATCCACCCAGTAAGTCTTATTTTTCAACTTTAACCACTTACGGACTGCTCGCCATCGTTATATGTCAGCACTTTGAAGAGAGATATTGTTGTTATGGCAGCAGCTAGCTGCCATAACCCTGGTATCCTCTTCTTCAGCGGGCGGTCCTCTTTCAGATAAAAGTGGTCTCTGCGGCAGATTCGTGCCCTCCACCGCTTACTGGAGGTGGTCCCGTCTGCTCCCCTGCTTGGTATAGAGCTGAGTGAGGGGAAGATGGCCCCCACCCGTCTCCATACCATTGCAGGGCGGAAGCGACGTCAAAACGTCACTTCCGCCCATAGCTTTTAAAGAGACTTTTTTTTTTTCCTCTTATTGCATTTTAGTGTGATTTATGAGATCTGAGGTCTTTTCGACCCCAGATCTCATATTTAAGAGGTCCTGTCATACTTTTTTACATTTCTTATAATAGGAATAAAAGTGACACCATTTTTTTTTTTTTTCCTAAAGAACCATGTAAAAATAAAAGGTAAAATAAATAAGAACTTTTTTTTAACACGCCCTGTCCCGCGAGCTTGCGTGCAGAAGCTAAAGCATACGTGGGTAGCGGCCGCATATGAAAATGGGGTTTAACCCACACATGTGAGATATCGCCACGATCGGTAGAGCGAGAGCAATAATTCTAGCCCTAGTTTGTAGCCATTCCACAAGCGGGGCAACTTCGCTGTTGACTTATTTTTTAATTCAAGTGTGTTTTTTTCCCCCAAAAAAGTGCGCTTGTAAGACCACTGCGCAAATACTATGTGACAAAAAGTATTGCAACAACCGCCATTTTATTCTCTAGGGTGTTAGAACCCTCAAACAGTATATATATTTTTTCTAAGTACCGTATTTATCGGCGTATAACCCGCACCCTAACTTTAAGAGGGAAATTTCAGGAAAAAAACTTTCCACAGCCCCCTGCGTATAACACGCAGGCACAGTTTACCCTCTATTTTCAGGGTAAAAAAGTGAGTGTTATACGCCAATAAATACAGTAATTTTCTAGCAAAAAAAAAAATGATTTTAACTGTGTAAACAAGTATGAAAAATAGGCCCAGTCTTCAAGTGGTTAACAGACCAAGCTGTTCCTGACAAAGTAGCAGTTAGAGGCTTGAGGCAAACCATTTAACACGGACAGGGGTGCTTACAATGGTCAGCTTTTATTCATTTATGTAAAAACTTGATCCCAAAAGGGACAAAAACTGTTTGCTGTAACTGCTTATGAAGAGTTGGCTGGAGATCAGTTTTAATTTGTTAGCAAAGTTTATTTAAATCTGCTAGTGTAAAGCTGGCCATAGGAGGACTGAAATTCAGCCAGTTCAGCAGAGACCAGCCAAATTACGATCCATGGGTTGCCCCTGCGGTTGAACAGAAGTCGATCTATTGATCGACTTCTGTTCAACTGCCCTGTCAGATAAAAGCTGCTCAATCAGCACTGTAAGCATTAGGCTGCAGCGCTGATCTGACTGTCAGAATACAACAGTTCAGTGGGGAGGGTTTATTTGAGGTCGATGGGAGAATTGGTTCAGTTTTTTTGGTCAGACTGCTGGCTGAAAAGCAAAAAGAATAAACCATGTATGGCTAGCTTCACACTGTCCTCTGAGACACCCTCATAGGAAGTGTTACTGGCTTGGTCACCAGTGAAATAAAGGGGGAGGGGCCTTAAATTAAACAAATGTAACCACCACATCTGATGATTGGTAAATTGTATTGCATTTTTGGCTTTGGGTTTAATACCACTTTAACCACTTCAGCCCTGAAAGATTTGCCCCCTTAATGACCAGGCCATTTTTTGCGATTCGGCACTGCATAGTTTTAACTGACAATTGCGTGGGCGTGCGACTTTGTACAAAAACAATATTGATCTCCTTTTTTCCCCACAAATAGAGATTTCTTTTGGTGGTAATTGATCACCTCAGCGATTTTATTTTTTATTCTTTGCGCTATAAACAAAAAAAGAGCAAACATTTAAAAAAAATATATACATTTTTAACTTTTTGCTATAATATCCCAAAAATAAAAAATAAATAAAAACTTTCTCAGTTTAGGCCAATATGTATATGTAAAAACACCCCACTGTGCCCCCTGTATCCTTCAATATCTCTTTGTCACTACTGTGTACCCCTTCTCCACAACTGCACCGCTGGACCCCTTTACATTATACAGCCCCATGCACCTCTGGACCCCTTTACATTACACAGCACCCTGCATCTCTGGACCCCTTTACATTACACTGCATCCTGCATCTCTGGACCCCCTTACATTGCACTGCACCCTGCATCTCTGGACCCCTTTACATTACACTGCACCCTGCATCTCTGGACCCCTTTACATTACCCTGCACCTCTGGACCCCTTTAAACTATACAGCCCCCTGCACCCCTTTACATTACAAAGCACCCTGCATCTCTGGACCCCTTTACATTACACAGCACCCTGCATCTCTGGACCCCTTTACATTACACAGCCCCCTGCATCTCTGGACCCCTTTACATTACACAGCCCCCTGCATCTCTGGACCCCTTTACATTACACAGCCCCCTGCATCTCTGGACCCCTTTACATTACACAGCCCCCCTGCATCTCTGGACCCCTTTACATTACACAGCCCCCT
The DNA here is from genome assembly GCA_029206835.1 of Rana muscosa. Taxonomy (NCBI): domain Eukaryota; kingdom Metazoa; phylum Chordata; class Amphibia; order Anura; family Ranidae; genus Rana; species Rana muscosa. The sequence goes on from CM055122.1 coordinate 548,651,206, forward strand.
GCATCCCTTTACATTACAAAGCACCCTGCATCTTTGGACCCCTTTACATTACACAGCCCCCTGCATCTCTGGACCCCTTTACATTACACAGCCCCCTGCATCTCTGGACCCCTTTACATTACACAGCCCCTGCATCTCTGGACCCCTTTACATTACACAGCCCCCTGCATCTCTGGACCCCTTTACATTACACATCACCCTGCACCTCTGGGCCCCTTTAAATTACACAGTCCCTTGCACCTCTGGAGCCCTTTACATTACACAGCACCCATCTCTGGACCTCTTTACATTACACATCACCCATCATCTCTGGACCCCTTTACATTACACAGCACCCTGCATCTCTGGACCCCTTTACATTACACAGCACCCTGGACCCCTTTACATTACACAGCACCCTGCACCCCTTTACATTACACATCACCCTGCACCTCTGGGCCCCTTTACATTACACAGCACCCTGCACCTCTGGGCCCCTTTACATTACACAGCACCCTGCAGCTCTGGACCCCCTGCAGTATAGTCCCCCTTCTGTGTAGCCCCCCGTTCAGTGCAGACACCCTCGTTCTCTGTAGCCCCGTTCAGTGCAGACACCCCCGTTCAGTGCAGACACCCCCGTTCAGTGCAGACACCCCCGTTCAGTGCAGACACCCCCGTTCAGTGCAGACACCCCCGTTCAGTGCAGACACCCCCGTTCAGTGCAGACACCCCCGTTCAGTGCAGACACCCCCGTTCAGTGCAGACACCCCCGTTCAGTGCAGACACCCCCCCTTCTGTGTAGCCCCCCACGTTCAGTGCAGCCCCCTGTCCACTGCAGACTCCCCTTCTGTGTAGCCCCGTTCAGTGCAGCCCCCCTTCAGTACCTCAGATCAACGTGGCGGCACATGCACAGCAGGTCCCCCTCCCCCTGTTTACACATAAACAGAGAGGGGGAGGCGGCTTCACTCTGCTGCTCGTGCTCAGCTGTGCCTGTGTGTGACATCCGGGATCGCACAGACACAGCCCGCGGCTGCGAGAGGAGGGGATGGTAGGTGCAGCGGTGTCACGCTGTAGCACCCCCCCTGCATCGCGATTCAGCACTCTTCCTACTTATGCCTGTCACTTCCGCTCTGCCTAAACCCGCAGGGGCTGCGGGTGTAGTAAAATCGCGGAGGGGGGGTGCCGGCCTGACACCCCCCCCAGTGTGTGGTACCCAGGGGCGGCCCGCCCCCCACTTAGTAAGCCTCTGATACTTCTACATATTTTTTGTAAAAAAAAAAAAAAATCCCAATAAGCGTATATTGATTGGTTTGCGCAAAAGTTTTATAGCGTCTACAAAATAGGGGCTATATTCATGGCATTTTTTTTTACTAGTAATGGAGGCGATCTGATTTTTATCGGGACTGCGACATTGTGGGGGACAGATCTGACACTTTTTTGGACCATTGACCTTTATACAGCCATCAGTGCTATAAAAATGCACCGATTACTGTATAAATTACACTGGCAGGGGGGAAGGGGTTAACAGTAGGGGATGATCAAGGTGTTAACTGTGCGTCCTAGGGAGTGATTCTAACTGTGGGGGGGATGGGACTGCCTGGGTGAGGAGACCGATCCTTGTTCATATTTAGTATGAAAAACAGATCAGTCTCCTCTCCCCTGACAGCACGGAGATGTGTCTGTTTACATTGACAGATCTCCGTTCTGTCTCTGTGTGGGGCAATCGCTGGTGCCCGGCGGTCATCGCGACCGCCGGGCACGCGTTGCTTTGGCGGCGCTCGTGCGCCTCCTAGTGGTCTGAAAGCGAGCCGGCGTATAGCTACAACAGCGTAAAACTTCGGCAGCTGGTTGGGAAGTGATGTACTCTGAAACCTAACTCTCAAAAATCTTTAGTTTTATCAGTATGCAATGAATGAGAACGCTATCACCTACACTGTATTATTTCAGCCCAGTGGCTGTGTAAGACTTGGGGTAGTGTGGTAGTGTGAGCGAGAGCCAGGAGTTTTCTCACAGACAAATGTCATTGCTAGTGTTCCCTAGAAAAACCTTTTTAAATTGTAGTTTTGAATTCCATGGCTTATGTATGTGTAACAACAAGCTGCTATTTTTCTTTTGTTTTAGGAGAAAGCCGCAACTGAAATGTGGCAGAGATACCTCCTGCTCACTGGTTCTCTGTCTCAGCAGTTGTGCGAGCAACTGAGGCTCATATTGGAACCAACACAGGCAGCCAAGCTGAAGTAAGTAAAATGTAATGTTCACGTGCAAAAAAAAAACAAATGTAGACCATTTGTAAACAGCGGACCTTGTTACCTAGACAAAAAATTAAATGTTAATCCTTAATTTATGTTGATGTTTAGCCTTGAATTTGGGTTTTCTATTGTAACATTGCTGACAAAAAAGCAGTCGGCTGCTGTTTGGAGAAATCCCTTAATATTCCCTTACACTACAAAAATACTGTCATAACTGTTTGAAGTACAAAGAACTGGTTAAATGGCGCCTTGAATCTCCTAAACATCTGCTTCACTCTATAGAGGTGATTATCGGACAGGAAAGAGGCTGAATATGCGGAAGGTGATTCCATACATTGCCAGTCAGTTTAGAAAAGACAAAATTTGGCTGAGGAGAACAAAACCCAGCAAGCGTCAGTACCAGATTTGTCTAGCTATTGATGATTCTGCCAGTATGGTTGATAACCATTCTAAACAGGTAATAACTCCTTGGTTGTGTATTTGCAGCATATTTCTCCCAGTCTGGTGTTTATTTAGAATTACAATAATTTCCTTCCTTTTTCAGCTGGCATATGAAGCATTAGCTGTGATTGGAAATGCATTAACTCTACTTGAAGTGGGACAAATTGCTGTGTATAGGTTTGTATCTGCCCTCCCCTAGTCACTTGTCAAATGTTGCTTTCGGTCTTAGATTATTACATTTGCAGACAGAACCCAGCACTAGAAAAACAAATTGATGACTAAATTATGTAGGCAAGATTTGCTCAACTTGATTAGCCTTTAAGAAAGTAAAACAAACTTGTTTGTAAACTATGGTCAATCTCACACTAACTGTATCTTACATTTAGTTTTGGAGAGAGCGTCAAGCTTTTACATCCTTTCCATGAACAATTTAGCGAGCTGTCTGGATCCAGGATCCTCAATCAGTGCAAGTTCCAGCAAAAGAAGACTTTGCTTGCCCAGGTAATAGAGCAGAATGTTTTGGTTAGGAGACTGGCTTTTTGAGGTGTGTAGTCTAATGTAAATACTTTTCTGTTTTTGTGCAGTTTTTGGAGTCCTCAGTCCCTATGTTTGAAGCTGCACAACGGTTCTCTATGGGCACTAATCCAGGTGAGCTCCATCTTTCACATACGAGTAGCTAAAAGGAATGTGAAGGCAATGTAATTAATCTTCATACCATCCCTTGGGTCAACTTTAAATTGTGTTTACCATAGCGAGTAGTATATTTTCCAAGTGTTATGAGATACACCTGTCAGAAATCTGGAAATACAGCCGTGGCCAAAAGTTTTGTGAATGACACAAATATAAATTTTCACAAAGTCTGCTGCTTCAGTGTTTTTAGATCTTTTTGTCAGATATTACTGTAGTATACTGAAGTATAAATACAAGCATTTCTTAAGTATCAAAGGCTTTTATTGACAATTACATTAAGTTTATGCAAAGAGTCAATATTTGCAATGTTGACCCTTCTTTTTCAAGACCTCTGCAATTCACTATGGTATGCTGTCAATCAACTTCTGGGCCACATCCTGACTGATGGCAGCCCATTCTTGCATAATCAATGCTTGGAGTTTGTCTGAATTTGTGTTTTTTTTTTTTTTGTTGTTTTGTTTTGTTCACCCGCCTCTTGAAGATTGACCACAAGTTTGCAATGGGATTAAGGTCTAAGGAGTTTCCTGGCCATGGACCCAAAATTTTGATGTTTTGTTCCCCAAGCCACTTGGTTATCACTTTTGCCTTATGGCAAGGTTCTCCATCATGCTAGAAATGGCTTTGTTTGTCATCAAACTGTTCTATGATGGTTGGGAGAAGTTGCTCTTGAAGGATGTTGTTTTACCATTCTTTTATTCATGGCTGTGTTCTTAGGCAAAATTGTCAGTGAGCCCACTTCTTTGTCTGAGCAGCAACCCCACACATGACTGGTCTCAGGATGCTTTACGGTTGGCATGACACAGGACTAATGGTAGCGTTTCCTTTTTCTTCTTGGGACAAGGTTTTTTCCAGATGCCCCAAACAATCGGAAAGAGGATTCATCAGAGAGAGAGAGAGACTTTACCCCCGGTCCTCAGCAGTACCTTTTTCAGAATATCAGTCGGTTCATGATGATTTTCCTAGAGAGAAGCAGTTTCTTTGGTGCCCTTCTTGACACCAGGCCATCCTCCAAAAATCTTCGCCTTACTGTGCGTGCAGTCACACCTGCCTGCTGCCATTCCTGAGCAAGCTCTGCACTGATGGTGCCCTGATCCCACAGCTGAATCAACTGTAGGAGACGGTCCTGGCGCTTGCTGGACTTGGGAGCTCTCAGGCCTTCTTCACAACAATTGAACCCCTCTCCTTGAAGTTCTTGATGATCCAATAAATGGTTGATTTAGGTACAATCTTAGTAGCGGCAATATCCTTGCCAAAATCTGATCAGACATTATTGTAATTATTGAATGCAGAGGTAACCGTTTTCTAGTAATCGTTTGGGCTCCCAAATCCCTTTATCAGGTTGGCAGGGACCCCTTACACACTTTGCCCTTTTAATAGCTCCCCAAGGGTTAGATTAGCTTTGAATACCCCACCTTTATCTACTGTTTAGGGGCACAGACCTACTTTACTTCAGACCAAGGAAGGATTTTCTGCAGCCATATTTGGACTGGAAGAACAGCTCTGTTTTTTTTTTGAGGGCTTGAAACGGCTGTAATCCAAATGTTGGTGCTCTCCTTCCCCTCCTCCCTATTTGAAGGATGAGGTGTTGAGAAATTCCTCAGGAAGAAGTAGAAGCTGTTGAGGATCAGGAATATTATGAGGAAAAGCCCTCCCAGGAGGAATCTCGGGGTCCAGGGATTTCTCAGATTACCACTGTGGGCTTTCTGACAGATTTACTCTTAAAGTGGTCCTAAAGCCTTAAAGTGATTGTAAAGGCAGAAGATTTTTCATCTGAATGCATTCAGATAAAAAGCCTTCTGTGTGCAGCAGCCCCCCTAATACTTATCTGAGCCCTATCTCTATCCTGTGATTTCCACGAGTGCCTCGTCAGTCCGGATTTCTCCCTCCTGATTGGCTGAGACACAGCAGCACCATTGGCTCCCGCTGCTGTCAATCAAACTCAGCCAGGAGAGAGGGGGCAGGGCCAGCCCGTGGTACGGTCTGAATGGACACACGGAGCTGCGGCTCGGCTCGGGTGCCCCCATAGCAAGCTGTTTGCATTGGGGGCACTCAACGGGAGGGGGAGGGGGGCAGGAGCTCCAGTTAGGGATCCAAGAAGAGAAGGATCTGGGCTGCCCTGTCAAAACCACTAGACAGGGCAGGTAAGTATAACATGTTTGTTGTTTTAATAGAAAAAAGACGAGACTTTACAAACACTTTAAGGTTTTTCTTTCACCTTAATGCATTCTATGCATTAAGGTGAAAAATCACCTGTGCTGCAGCTGCCACCCAGACCTCTCCCTTACCTGAGCTACCGCCGTTGTTCCTTTTTTTATTGGACAGATTGATAGCAGCAGGAGCGATTGTCTCCCGCTGCTGACAATTGAATTTGGTGACGCAGTGGGCGGGGCCGAGTCCCGCTGTGTGTGTGTCAATGGACGCAGCAGTGGAACTCGGGAGCAAGCATGGAGAGAGAGCCACTTTCCCTAGGGGCACACGAAGAGGAGGGGCCTGGAGCGCCAGTGGGGGAACCCAAAAGAACAGAGCTGGTAAGTATAGGAATGTTTGTTTTCATTTAAGAAAATTTATAACCACTTTGATTTACCGCTGCTAAAATGCTTTTTCTGAATTGGCTCTTGGCGGTCACCAAAAAACCCCAAGTCTTTACCAGCACACCCCTCATTTACAAGATGGTGTAGGACAGTTGGGCTCATCCGGAAAAGATCTTTTCACCACAGAAGGGTTTTGCCCACCAGTACCCATTGTAGGAGAATTTCTACAAGAAATAGGGTTTGCCTGGCTTTTTTCTACTTAAGACAATTTCAATGGATGAGGTCCTGGTCTTTTAAAGAGGCTTTTAAGAAAGCGACACTTGCCAGTCCAGGAATCCAGCACTATTCTCATCTGGGCCAGTTCTTTGCTAGTCTTCAGGTCTCCAACGCCGCCATGTTTGCTGTGGGAAGCTGGCTCCCCACTGTGCATCTGGTCCCACGGTCTCCTGTGATGTGTCCCAGGAGGCTGGATGCGGGGAGGAAGGGTAGAAGCGGGTACTTGCTAGAAATAGGTCCCCCTATTAGGGGGGGAGGAAGAGGAGGAATTGGTGTAACTTTCCCTTTTAAAGGAATAAAAGGTTAAAGGCCCTCTTGTAAAGGCATCATCCTCTCTGGTAAGAGTGGCGTGGGAGTTTGCTAGGTTCTTAAAGATTGGACAAAGCGTATGCTCTTTAGAGAATCAGACCCAGAAGTTCCTGCTATTTGGCAGCTACTAGAAGACTGTCCAAGATTCTTGAATTTCTCGATGTATGCTTTGGAAGACCCCATAAGGCTACTTTCACGGGTGGGCACAATGTCTGTCCATGTGAGCAAGATTCTGTGGCTCAAGTGTTGGTCTGCAAGCAAATTGAGAGGCTACCCTTTGAAGGTTAAACACTTGTTTGGACCACACTTGAATGCCTTCATCCAAAAGATGACTGTGTAAAAGTGCACTCTTGGCCCTTAAGAGGACGACAGTGGTAACTAATAATCCATGGACACCTTTGGTTTCCAAGATGAGTTGCTTTCATAAGCAAACGCCCTCAGGCTCTTAACTAGTAACCCACATTCCAAATCAAGAACGGGACTCCTCCAGTTCTGGAAGCAAATCCTCTTTGCAGTCAAGGGGCACCCCCACTCAAGTGAGGGGATTTCTGTTGGAGTTTGTGGTTGTTCGGACTCAAAAAGTGTCGGACAACTGGGTCTGCATTGTGGTGTGCAGAGGCTACAAGCTGGAGTTTTGCTGCTTTCCCCTCCATCACGCTTTTTGCACTCAAAGAGCTGTTTCCTTTGTGGCCATGTGAAGTTTGCATTCCCAAAGAGTCATCACACCTATGCCAGCAGAGGAAAGGTCTCATGGCTTCTGTCTCCATTTTAACAGCTCCCAAACAAATGTCTGGCCCATTCTAGAATTCAAAGTTCTGAAAAAGTTCCAGAAGATGGAAAAATTCAGGATGTAGTCTACTTGGTCAGTGATTGCTTTGCTTTATCAAGGGGGCCTCTTGGTGTTGGTGGATATCAAGAATGCCTACCCTGAACATCCTGATTTTCCAGCCTCACCATTTTTGTGTTTTTGCAGTGAAGGGTCGCCACTATCAATACCCTTTTGCTTGTGTACATTCCCCAGGGTGTTGACTCTTGTTCTAGGGTTTTTGAGGAGCCCTCGGGTATCTGCTTGTGGGGTGTCTAGGTGACCTGCTTCAGAGACAGACGTCCAATGTCTACTTAAAGGTCTAAGCCCTAGAGAGGTTTGGCTGGATACTGAACCTTCAGAAGTCTGCCTTGGTTCCGCATCCAGTTCCTGGAGTACTTGATAGAGCTCCTGGTGTGAAATATTGCCAAGTAAACTTTCTTAGTTGAATCCAGGAAAATGGGCTGTTCATCTGGAGTTGTTCTCAGAGATGTTTCTGCCAAGGGGTACACCAGACTGAAGATAAACAAGTAAAACCGATGTAGGAGGATTTGTTTTATCTCTGTGTATTACCTGAGACCAGTCACTTTACTGGGTATATATGAGGGTTTACAACCACTTTAACGATCAAGGAGATATTTGAATTGTATTTACTAAATCAGCCTCTCAAGACCCATTTAGGGGTGTACGCCACTTTCACACTAAGGTGCTTTACTGTCGTTTTATGCCGCTCTGTGTCCCGTGAAAGAAAAAAGCTTTACTGTCACTAATTGCATCTCTTTGCATGAATTTCAGTATATACTCGGCCCCCAGCTTTTTTTTGTTTTTAAAGGAGCTACTGTAAGCAATTACCTAAGCAACAATCAAGGAAATTCACATCCTGATCAAATATCTCATTACAGGGGATTGCTAAATGTTTTAAATTGTGTAATCAAAATTGACAGTATTTCTAGACCGCGGGGAAAAAATAATATAAAAAAATTGGTGACTTGCCTATAAATTATACCACATCTTGGAGTACAATACAAAACAAATTGTTGAGTATTCATAGACCCTGGTTTATAGGCTTTACCCTCAGGTGTTTGGGACACTGGCAAGCTTTTGAAGGTATGTCTCCAACATATGTCCCCCCCCCCCCCATAACCTTACCATAGGAGTCTGCATCTTTGGGGTGATTTAGGAGCAGTGTATACGCCGCCCCTAAAACGCCCCTGCCTATTGAAATGAATGGGCACCGTTGCCGAAGCACCTGCGAAGTGCTTCGGCAGCGGCACTACACGGGCAGTTTTAACTCCTTCTTTGGCCGCGATCGTGGGTTAAAAGCGCCCCGCTAGCGGCCACTAAAACTCTCTCCGCCCCAGTGTGAAACTGCCCTTAGGTTACCTAATTATTCAACATGTATCTTTTATATAGGGCCCTCCTTGCAGCACCCTGTGCATTTTTGGGACCTCAATCCTGTTCTCTGCCCTGCAGAAACCACCATTTGATCCCATCTGGAAAATTCTTTACAGGTGCTATTTTTAGCCCAAAAAGCGCATGGAAAAAACACCCTAGTGTGAAAGGGGTCTTGGTGTCTCTCTAAGGAGCCAGTTCTCATTCTCCCACAACAAGGTAGTCATACGCCCAAGATTATCGATTCCTCCTAAAGCGGTAGCAATCTTCTACCTCAGGGAAGACCTAGTCATGCCCATCTTTGTGCCCTGCTCCTAGGCAACCAAAGGTGCTTGCTTTTCACTGTTTAGATGTAGTCAGAGTCATGAGAGTCCACCTCCAAAGCAACAGCTTTTATCAGGAAGGCACAACTCACTATTCGTCCTACCCTCAGGAACTCGCAAGGGGACATACTGTTTCCACCATTCACTAGCTGCTCCTCCACTTTTACATGCCCATGTCGGTGGGTGTTTCCTAGACTCCTATGGTAAGGTTATGGGGGGGGGGACATATGTTGGAGACATACCTTCAAAAGCTTGCCAGTGTCCCAAACACCTGAGGGTAAAGCCTATAAACCAGGGTCTATGAATACTCAACCATTTGTTTTGTATTGTACTCCAAGATGTGGTATAATTTATAGGCAAGTCACCAATTTTTTTATATTATTTTTTCCCCGCGGTCTAGAAATACTGTCAATTTTGATTACACAATTTAAAACATTTAGCAATCCCCTGTAATGAGATATTTGGTCAGGATGTGAATTTCCTTGATTGTTGCTTAGGTAATTGCTTACAGTAGCTCCTTTAAAAACAAAAAAAAGCTGGGGGCCGAGTATATACTGAAATTCATGCAAAGAGATGCAATTAGTGACAGTAAAGCTTTTTTCTTTCACGGGACACAGAGCGGCATAGTAATTACTATGTGGGTTATGGAGCCTACCTTCAGGTGATGGACACTGGCACACCCAAGACAGGAAGTCCCCTCCCATACCAGGAGTACCTCAGTTTTTTGCCAGTGTCTAAGTTGTTGGTCACGGTTGAGATGTTTTCAAAGTAGCTTCGCTTATGATTTCTTTTATGGCCTAGGCAAGCTGTTTCCGGATCCGTCCAAAGTGCTTCATAGCCAAAGTGGACAGTACCCGGGCCTCGGTTAAGAAGAACAAGGTTTTGCCTGTAATGCCTCTTAGGAGGGCTGGATCCTGAATTCCTAGTACTTTGGTCAGACCCAATACCAAAAGTTTTCTGGCAGGGTGCGGTACAGGTCCAGGGGAGTGGTGATCCTAATTTCTTTTTCGTACATCACGGGACACAGAGCGACTTAGTCATTACTAATGGGTTATATAGTTTACCTTCAGGTGCTGGCACTGGCAACTTCCAAACCGGAAGTACCCTCCCCTATATAAGCCCCTCCCATCCGGGAGCACCTCAGTTTTTTGCCAGTGTCTAAGGTGTTGGCCAAAGAGTAACATGTGTTTTCACTGGGCTTGCGTACAGGTTCTTTTGGGCCTTAGTAAGCTGTTCTGGATCCCACCAAAAAAGCTTCATAGCTAAACGGTCGGTACCCGGGCCTTGCAGCAGAAGAGCAAGGTTTTGCCTGTAATGCCTCTCTTAGGAGGGCTGGACCCTGGGATCCAGAGCTCTGGTCATACCCACGACCAAGATGTTGTCTGTGCAGGGTGCTATACAGGTCCAGGGGAGTGGAATCCTTGGGAACCCGGTCCCTGAAGGTTTAATTACAATGCCTGCCGTGATAGGTGAAGTTTGGGCTTCTGTGGACCAAACAGAGTCCTGCGGCGGGGAACAGGTAAGTGGGGGCCCCCAGGAACTTGGTTCTATTGGGGGACCCCCAAGCCTAATTTGTCTTTCTGTCTGTTACCTAACGGTATTCCCGCTAATATCTGTGTATGCCTGTAACTACTGAAAATGTAAAATTGTAATAGTAGTCAAGAAAAAAAAAAAAGAGGACCACGGTACCTGTGTTAAATCACTAGAGGCCACTGTGGTCCATTTTTCTTGTCATGTGGATCTTTGGTTTTCTCAAGTCAAAAGATCCAGGCAGTTGGTAAGTTTCTCTGTGGGAATCCACTTCCTCTGCCCTGTTGCTGCGCTCATCCACCGCACAGGCCCTCCGGCAAAAAGGGCCCTGGCTCCTAGTCCCTGTTTGATTTTCGAAAAGGGCGCCAATGGCGCACGGGCGCAGGCGCGTGCACGCGCCTCCTATGAAAAAAAAGGGGCGGGGCGGGTGGATGACGCTCGATGCGCGCCACGGCGCTTCTGCGCATGTGCAGGCGTCCCAGCTTGTATTAAGACACAGTACAAGTGTCAGCTGGATGCAAACAGAGCTAGCAACAAACAGTGGCACACAGAGGCGGTTGATGCAGGCATCCCCATAGAAAGGCACTTTAGTGGACACCAGCTGGTATATAGCAGCAACTGTGTTAGACTATTACCAGCAAAAATTGGTGTATGACGGGAATACCTCAGCTTTGTGCTTAAAGGATATGTCGTCCAGATGCTCCGGAAATAAGTCTTCCAGGAAGCCAAAGGGGTCTCCATCGGGCTCTGAGGATATTGGGCATGCTTGTACTGCACCAATCTCCCCTGAGAATTCAGAGGTCAGTAGCCGTAGAAACCCCGCAGGAGTGCCTGGTGCTGCGGCTGTCCCCAGTCCACCTGCTCCTGTATATATAACAGAGGAGGTTTTATCCTCAACTCTGGGAGGATTGGAAGAGAGATTAACAGCATTGATCGCTGCTTCCCTGTCACAGGGAAAGCGCGTCCGATCTCCGTCTCCTCCTTCAGAGTGCCTGTTAGTGGAGGAACAGCCCCACACAGAGATCGACCTACCTGAAGGGGATCAGGATGAGGTTGATTCAGTTATGGAGGAATCAACAGTGGAAGAACCTTTCTCAGCATCTCAGGCTGAAAGATTATGGGTTCAGTCTCTGACTAACATGGTCCGATCAGCATTTAAAATGCCTCTGGCGGAACCACCAACCACTACGGTTTCCTCGCTGGGGTCGCTAAAAGCTCCCCAGGCTGTCTGTTCCTTCCCAATCCACCCTTTATTAGAAGGGCTTATTTACCAGGATTGGGAGCATCCTGATAAAATATTTGCTCCCCCCAAGAGATTTCCGGTGATCTATCCCATGGAGGATAAGTTCATAAAAAAATGGAGGGTCCCTACAGTGGACGCAGCCATCTCTTCTGTGAACAAATCACTGACATGTCCAGTAGATAATGTTCCAATGTTCAAAGACCCAATAGATAAAAAATTGGAGTCTTTACTAAAATCTGCTTTCTCTACAGCAAGCATGGTGACACAACCTGCGGTAGCAGCGATTGGAGTCTGCCAAGCAGTGAAAGATCAGTTGAAACAAGTCTTAAGGGACTTACCAGATCGGCAGGCTCTTGCCCTAGCTGACCTGCCTAGAGCCTTGTGTTTTGCGGTGGACGCCATAAAGGATACAATCCAACAGGCCTCCCGCTTTACGCTGTCTGTAGTACATATGCGTAGGCTTCTGTGGCTCAAAAACTGGTCTGCTGAAGCTCCCTGTAAGAAACTGCTGGTTAGCTTCCCATTTCATGGAGAACGCTTATTTGGGGAAGATCTGGACAAATATATCCAGAAAATTTCTGCCGGTAAAAGTTCACTCTTACCGGTTAAGAACAAGAGTAGAAGTCCTTCTTTTAAGAGGCCTACTTCTCCAGTCCCGGGCACATCGGCTGTGAAGCAGTTCCGACGGCCTCCGCGGTCAAATTCAGGGGGCAGAAATCAGGGACAATCACAGGGTAACAAGAAGCCCTGGATCAAGAGAGGTACAAAACCTCCCCCCAAGTCATGAAGCGTTGCCCCCACTCAATCGGGTGGGGGGAAGGCTTCAGTTGTTCACAGAGACCTGGCGGGACACCATCAGAGACAGATGGGTGCTCTCCGCAATAAGTCTGGGATACAAGCTGGAGTTAAAAGGCACTCCTCCTGCCCAATTTATGAGGTCAAACGTGCCAAGAGATCCCCAGAAGAGAGGATCCCTCCTTCTGGCACTAGAACAACTATTGCTCCAAGGTGTAATCATGAAGGTTCCCCTGGAAGAAAGCGGATTCGGGTTTTACTCGAACCTTTTCACAGTCCCCAAACCAAATGGGGACGTGAGGCCCATATTAAATCTAAAAGGGCTAAACAAGTTCCTAAATATCAGGACTTTTCGGATGGAGTCGATCCGATCGGTGGCCACCACCCTACAAGGGCAGGAATGGTTAGCCTCGATCGACATAAGGGATGCTTATCTGCATATTCCCATCTTTCCGGCCCACCAGAAATTTCTACGCTTTGCAGTAGAAGGGCGCCATTTTCAGTTCAGAGCCTTACCTTTCAGTCTGGCCACAGCACCACGAGTGTTCACAAAGGTTCTGGCCCCACTATTGGCCAATCTAAGAACACAAGGTGTAACGATAATGGCATATCTAGACGACCTGCTACTAATAGACCACTCAGTGGAAAAGCTGGAAGTAGCTATTCACAAGACAATCAAGTATCTGGAATATCACGGTTGGATTATCAACCGGGACAAGTCAGCTCTAAGACCAGTCAAAAGTCTGGAATACTTAGGGCTAAGGCTGGATTCAAATCAGAGAGATTTTCTTACCTCCAGAAAAGGTGTCGTCTTTAAAAGATTTGACCCACTTAGTGGGTACAAAAAGAAAACCATCCATACGCCTGTGCATGAGGCTGCTGGGAAAAATGGTGGCTTCATTCGAAGCGGTACCCTACGGTCAATTCCATTCAAGGAATTTGCAAAGGGCCATACTGTCAGCCTGGAACAAAAAAGTTCAGGCTTTAGACTTACCAATGTCCCTGTCCCCTTCCGTTCGAAGTTAGGGCGCACTCCACAAGAGCAGTTGGAACTTCATGGGCAGTGCATCACCAGGCCTCCCTGGCTCAAGTATGTAAGGCCGCAACATGGTCTTCAGTACACACGTTTACTAGATTCTACCAGGTAGACGTTAGAAGTCAGGAGGATGTCGCCTTTGGGCGCAGTGTGTTGCAGGCCGCAAAAGATCCTCATGCCTGATGGCGCCCAGCTTATGTATCCCTCCCCTCATTTGGCATTGCTTTGGGACGTCCCATTAGTAATGACTAAGTCGCTCTGTGTCCCGTGATGTGCGAAAAAGAAAAAGGGATTTTTATAACAGCTTACCTGTAAAATCCTTTTCTTGGAGTACATCACGGGACACAGAGCTCCCACCCCTCTTTTTGGGACACTTATTGCTTTGCTACAAAACTGAGGTGCTCCCGGATGGGAGGGGCTTATATAGGGGAGGGTACTTCCGGTTTGGAAGTTGCCAGTGCCTGCACCTGAAGGTAAACTATATAACCCATTAGTAATGACTAAGTCGCTCTGTGTCCCGTGATGTACTCCAAGAAAAGGATTTTACAGGTAAGCTGTTATAAAAATCCCTTTTTTGGGACCCCGGTCCCTGAAGGTCGGCTGACAATTGCCCGCCGTGATGGGCGAAGGTTGGGCTTTCTGTTCCTAACAGAGTCCTGCAGCATGGAAAGGTAAGTGAAGGTCCCTGGCAAACTTTGTTCATCAGGGAACCTTCAAGCTAATGTGTGCCTTGCCTGTAATTTGCTATTGACTTCTCTGCTGTAAGACTTATGCCTAAACTACTTAAACCTGAAATGTTTTTATTTGGTTTTATTATTTTAGACATTATTGTAGTACATTATTGTGCCACTAGAGGGTGCTCACGCCCCTCCAAAATGTCTAAACATAGGGCTTTACCTTGGTACAAGTGTATGCCTGGGGCAGTGTGGAGGTGTTTCTTTCAATATACAGCTCCTGGAGTCCGACTGCTATCGCTGCCACAAGACTACTGCCCATATCACTTTGCTGGCCCAGCTATGGCTCCCGGAGTTCTTGGCCTCCCTCCTCCTCTCTCCTTCCTCTCCCAGGCAGACACAGTGAGCCGACGTGCACGTGCGCACGATTGCCGGAGTTATGGGAAATGGGGACGGAGGGGGCGGGGCTTGGCGTGAAGACGCTCCGTGTCCTCCCGGCTCGCTTCTGTGCATGTGCGGGGCGTCCTCTGCCTTAAAAGCAGTCTCTAAGACACCCTGGCGATAGGACGGACATAAGAGCGTGGTGCTTGGTATTAGTTGGCAGTGCTAAACTATTAATGTAATTGGCATACATCAGGCAGTGATACAGGCATCCCCAAGGCACATTAGCTTACACCTGACTGACTTTTATAGCAGCTTGTACGCTGGACTATAGCTCAGTAGTGGGTGCAATTTGGCTGCGAGTACCTCGGCTTTGATCTTGAGACTCAGCCTTCTAAGGGCTCTGGGACTAAAAATCCTAAGAAGCAAAAGGGTTCACCATCTGGCTTTGAGGATCTCGGTCATGCTTCCGCTGTCCCATCCTCCCCTGATAAATCAGAGGTAGTCGCCCGGGGTGAGCCATCGGGGTTGTTGAGTGCTGCGGCTGCCCTCAGCCCACCTGCTCCTGTATATGTGGCGGAAGAGGTTTTTGCCTAAGCCCTGGGGGGATTGGAACAAAGATTGGCAGCATTGATCGCATCCTCGCTGCCAGAGAGGAAGCGCACCAGATCTCCATCTCCCCCTTTAGCGTTCCTAACAGCAGAGCAATTGTCCCAGGATGAGATTGACTTGCCTGCTGGGGATCAGGCTGAGGGGAATTCGGATGATTCTGCCTCTGAGGAGTCTACTTTAGAAGAACCATCTTCAGCCTCACAGACTGAAAAATTGTTAATTCAATCCCTGACAGAGATGGTTCGTCAGCTTTTAAGTTGCCCCTTTCAGAACCAGCCGCTACCTTGGTTTCTTCGTTGGGCTCTTTGAAAGCCCCGCAAACTAACTGTTCTTTTCCGGCTCATCCATTATTAGAGGGACTCATTTATCAGGATTGGGAACATCCTGATGAGCTTTTTCTTCCTCCTAAGAAGTTTTCTATTTTGTATCCTATGGAGGAAAAGTTCACCAAAAAGTGGAGTCTTCCTACAGTGGACGCTGCCATCTCCTGTGTGAACAAGTCCCTGACATGTCCGGTGGACAATGTTCAGATGTTCAAGGATCCAACGGATAAGAGGTTGGAAACCTTGTTGAAAACAGCTTTTTCTACGGCCGGTGCAGTAGCTCATCCTGCAGTGGCAACGATAGGCATCTGTCAAGCTCTGAAAGACCAGATGAAACAGGGTTTGAAAGATTCCTGCTCAGCAAGCTCGAGATATGGCCGACGGATTCAATTCATCAGCCCTCCCGCCTTGCGCTCCTTTTGGTAAACATGCGTAGACTTCTATGGCTAAAGAACTGGTCAGCCGAAACACCTTGTAAAAAGCTCCTGGCTGGTTTTCCATTCCATGGGGAGCGATTGTTTGGAGATCCTCTGGATATACTTATCCAAGTCTTCCCCAGTGGGAAGAGTACCCTTTTATCAGTCAAGAGAAAATTCAGGGGTCCTTCCTTTTAAACGGCCCACCTCTCCAGTCCCAGGGACTTCAGCCTCTAAACAGTTCCGACGGCCTCCCCGGTCAGGTCCAGGAGGAAGGGCTCAGGGGCAGGCACAGTCGTAAGAAACCCTGCAACCGAAAGGCTACTAAGGCAGAGCCCCCAAGTCGGCACTATGAAGCGTCGCCCCCACTCACTCGGGTGGGGGAAAGGCTTCAGCTGTTCTCGGGGACTTGGCGGGAGAGGATTCGGGACAGTTGGGCTCTCTCCACGGTGTCCCTGGGATACAAGTTGGAGTTACGGGAGTTTCCTCCCCCTCATTTTTTAACATCAAGCGTTCCAAAGGATCCAGTAAAAAAGGCTTTCTAGCGTTAGACCAACTGTTGTCCCAAGGGGTGATTGTGGAGGTACCGGTAGAAGAACACTGTTTGGGTTTCTACTCAAACTTCTTTACAGTTCCAAAGCCCAACGGGGATGTAAGACCTATACTAGAGCTCAAAGGTCTAAACTAATTCCTAAACATCCGATCGTTCCGTATGGAGTCGATTTGGTCAGTAGCTTCCACCCTGCAGGGGGGAGAGTTGTTGGCATCCATCGACATCAAGGATGCTTATCTACACGTACCCATTTTTCCCGGACATCAAAAGCTTCTACGCTTTGTGGTGGAGCAGCGGCATTATCAGTTTGTGGCCCTACCCTTCGGGCTGGCCACTGCGCCACGGGTGTATACAAAGATCTTGGCTCCTCTGTTGGCCGATTTAAGAACTCAGGGTGTATCGATAATGGCCTACTTTGACGATCTGATAATGGATCACTCAGTTGCCAGCCTAAAGATAGCTGTGTACAACACGGTCAAATACCTGGAGTCTATGGGTTGGATCCTCAACCTAGACAAAACAGCCTTACAACTAGTAAAAAGACTGGAATATTTGGGGCTGCTCATAGACACAGACCAGAGAAAGATCTTTTTGCCTCAGACAAAAATCTCTTCTATAAGGGGGCTAATCCAGATGATCGGTGCAAAAATACAACCATCCATTTGTCTTTGCATGCGGTTGTTGGGGAAGATTGTGGAATTGGTGGCTCTGTCTTGTAAGGAGCCATATTTGATTATCCATAGGGATAGTCGTTTTACGTCCTCATCCGGCTTTTCTTCCCAAAGTCGTGTCAAGTTTTCATTTGAACCAAGATGTGGTTCTCGCTTCTTTTTTTCCCAAACCTAATTCTGCGGAGGAAAAATCATTACATTCTTTGGATGTAGTGAGAGCAGTTAGTCTATCTTAAGGCCACTGCTCAGATTCGAAAAACTGATGTTTTGTTCTGCCGGAAGGGTCAGGCAGCTTCAAAATCTACTATTTCTAAGTGCATTCGACAGGTCATTATTCAAGCCTATGGTTTGAAAAGGAAGATGCCTCCGTTTAAGGTTAAAGTGCACTCTACTAGAGCGGTTGGTGCTTCTTGGGCAGTGCCTCACCAGGCCTTCCATGGCTCAAATCTGTAAGGCCGCGACTTGGTCTTCAGTCCACACATTCACTAAATTTTATTAGTTGGCTGTAAGAGGTCATGAGGATATCTCCTTTGGGCGCAGTGTGCTGCAGGCTGCAGTATAGATGTCTGATGGTGTCTCCCTCCCCTCATTTGGCATTGCTTTAGGACGTCCCACATAGTGATTACTATGCCGCTCTGTGTCCCGTGATGTACTCCAAGAAAATAGGATTTTTATAACAGCTTAACTGTAAAATCCTTTTCTTGGAGTACATCACGGGACACAGAGCTCCCGCCCCTCTTTTGGGGACACTTATTGCTTTGCTACAAAACTGAGGTACTCCCGGTATGGGAGGGGTTATATAGGGGAGGGGACATCCTGTCTTGGGTGTGCCAGTGTCCATCACCTGAAGGTAGGCTCTATAACCCACATAGTAATTACTATGCCGCTCTGTGTCCCGTGATGTACTCCAAGAAAAGGATTTTACAGGTAAGCTGTTATAAAAATCCTATTTCTCTAACCGTCCATGGACTGACACAGCATCTAAAATCTTGACAAAGTGGGTTATGTTCCTGCTCATAGGAGAGGACTAGGCAGAATGTTAGATGTTTTAACATACATTCCATTACCAGAGCTGAACAGCCCCGCCCAGGGGGGCGGTCCCTCCGGACATAACCCTCCTCCCTGCAGCCAGCTGCCTCAGTTTTTTTCTGCCTAGCAGAGGAGAGGACGTGGCTCTCTTCGAAGCCAGTCTCCTGAAAAAAAAATGTTATTCTTTTTTTATTTTTATTTTATTTTTGAGATTCTTCTATCAACAGTCGGCTGGGCAACAGGTTGGGTAGTTGCTATCCTCGTAGTCTTCCCAGTCCGACCATTGAGCGTGCTGATCCTCGCTCTGCGTGAGATCAGTCCACGACATACCCCTCGGCTCCAAGGGTGGCCGGTGAGCTATTTTGCTCCAGGGCCCACACATGACTGAACAGTTCTGCTGTATCTTTCAAAGTGGGCCGGGCCGACAGCTACTCAGTACTGCACTGTGATAGACCTGTCAGGAACACACCAGTGGGTCCTTGCTGGATGGGTAAGTACTGGTTCCTCTGTTTCAGCAGGTGAGAACAAACTGTGTGTTCCTATGTTAGGGGGGTTTCCCTGCCCCCCCCCCTGTATTTGCTGCTCTGTCATTACTCTGTCGTGCGCTGACTGGGGGTGCCTGGGGTCACTCTGCCCCGGTGGGGGCTTGTGGGGGTCTGCATTATGTGTGGGAATGCTGTCTGTGTCAGCCTGGGCCTTGTGTTTTTGCTCGCGCCGTCGGGTGCCATTTTTACTATGTTTTTCTGTTACTATTGAAAACTGAATTGGCAGCCATTTTGCCGTGGACACGCTGTGGCGCACTTTTTAATAGCGGAGGGCATTTTGTTGAAGTCTCGTGCTTTTCTGGTGCTAGTTTGGCCTCTACTGCTAATGGCGCGATTCTCCTCAGTCTTCTCATTGTTCACTCGTGCTGGGAGCAAGACACAGGCAGCGGAACCGCGCGGTCCTAGCTGGGTTGGTGAGTCCCCTGGGTAACCCCCCACAGTCAGTGCAGCTAGAGGGTGGCCTTTTTTCTCATATTTTGACAAAGTCTCAGAGGGTGCTGTGTTTATCATGGAGTCAGTGTCACCTGCTTCCCCCTTAATGTCAGAGGCAACAGGCAGTGCTACTGCACCTGCGGTCCCTAGGGACCAGTTGTCGGCAGTCCTGGACTCATTTTTTGCCAGGCTGGAAGCGGTGTGCAAGCGCAGGGGGCTAAAAAGCGCCCTCCCCCCACACCATCTCCAGGGGAGTGCTCTGATTCAGATATGGGCATTGCTGCGGCACAGGACCCTAGCTCTGAATTTTTGCATATTTTTTGACCAGGACATTCCTTGTGAGGAAAACGCCTTATCTGGGTCAGTACATGACAGGACACTTGTTAGTGAACTCATTAATGCTGTGATGGACACTCTCAAGCTGGATGCTGCGGCTGAGGAACCTCTGGTGGAGGCAGTCTCCTTTGGTTTATTTCAGGCTAATCCTTCTAATCCCTATACACTTTTCTTTGACAAATTCATTGACCAGGGTTGGGACATACCGCAGAAGACCTTTGCGGTCTCGCAGCGTCTGGCGGTTAGGTACCCCTTTGAGGAGAGCCTGATTAAAAAAATGGGCCTCTCCTCCGGTTGTCGAAGCCCCCCCCCCCCCGTTCCCCCGGTTGAATAGAGACACGACTGTCCCAGTTGAGTGGACTCCTGCCTTTAGGGACCCTACTGATACGAGGTCGGAAGTGGTGAGCAGAGCCATGTTCACCATGCTGGGATCTGCGCTACGTCCCATTGTAGCAGCGACCCTGGTGTCTCAGACACTCGCGGCATGGGCTAATATTTTGCACCAGACTGTGTAGGAGCATAATCTTCCTCCAAATGGTGCAGAGCCTGGTGTTTGTGTGCGATGCCACTATGAACACTGCCCCCTTAGTTTCTAGGGCCTCAGTGTCTGCGGTGGTATTGCGTCACCTTATCTGGTTGAAATGCTGGTCTGCTGACCTGGCCTCTAAGAAGCTCCTGACGGATTTACCTTTTTAAGGGCGAAAGACTATTTGGTGCTTCCCTGGATGACATTATCAAAAATGTCACGGGAGGTAAGAGCACCCTTCTTCCTCAGCCTACTAAGGCGAAGGAGCCACGCTGTAAGCCGGACCCTTCTTCCCCACACAGAGGAGGTTTTTTCGTCAATAAGAGCCCACTGGAAAATTCTCCCAGACTGACAAGAGTGCGGCTGGAGGATAGAAGCATCCCTGGGTACGTAAGCCGAGCAAGCCCGGCTACCAAGCCCGCCACCGCATGAAGTCTTGCCCCCGCTCGACTCTGGGGTGTGAGGTTGACTTTGCAGGTTCACGGATCGGTGGACCTCCCGGATCTCCGACCAGTGGGTATGCGAGGTGGTCACCTCGGGGTACAGGATAGAGTTCCTTTCCTGGCCACCAGTCAGATTCTTCCCTCAAATCTCTCTCTCCTTCCAGCGCGTCGGGCTGCCTTATTGGGGGCAGTGCAGGACTTGCTGAGGTGCGGGTTATTTTTGCCAGTACTGTCAAAGGAAGAGGTTTCAGGGATTTTATTCAAATTTTTTTGTGGTCCCAAAGAGGGACGGAGTCCGTCCAATTCTGGACCTCAAGGCCCTGAATTGAATGCCTTTTGTAAAAGGTTCAAAGATTCCGCATGGAATCCTTTCGCTCGGTGATTGCTGCACTCCACCCGGGGGTTTTTCTGGTGTCCTTGGACATCATTGACAACTACTTGCATGTCCCAATTTGCGCGGGTCACCGGAACTTTCTGCGCAGGTTACGGAACTTTTTGCGATAGGCGAAGACCACTATGTTTGTGGCTCTTGCCTTCGGTTTAGCGTCAGCACCGCCGGTTTCCACCAAGGTGCTTGCCCTGATTCTAGCTTGGCTGAGACAGCGAGGCATTGCTATCGTGGGCTATCTGGACGATCTTCTGAGAGCAGGCTCTGGCTCAGGATTAGAGGAAGATGTGTTGATAGCCAGTCAGGCCCTTCGAGAATTTGGTTGGCTGCTGCACATTCAGAAGTCGGTCCTTGTTCCGACTCGGCGTCCGGAGTACCTAGGATTGATCCTGTACTCCTCAGAGACAAAGGTCCTTTTACCCTAGAAATAATTGCAGACTCTTCAATCTGCGGTATGGGTGCTGACGTCCCGCAAATGGTCGTCACTCCGTTTTTGCATGTGGGTCTTGGAACTCGTGGTGCCTTCCTTCGAGGCTGTGCTGTATGTCTAATTCCACAATAGAGCCTTTCAAAAGGAGATCCTATCCAGCTGGGACAAGTCTCCATTATCACTGGATCGTCGGATCCAGGTGAGTCATCTGGTCAGGGCATCCCTGACGTGGTGGCTGAGATCCCCGGCCCTTCGGTCAGGGAAGTCGTTCCTTCCTGTCCAGTGGACTGTGATCACGACGGCCGCCAGTCTTACGGCCTGGGGCGGAGTCTGGGGAGTTTGGTCAGCCCAAGGGCTTTGGACTCCGGACGAATCCTGTCTGCCGATCAATGTTCTGGTCCTCCGGGCGATCAGACTGTGTCTCTCCTCGTGGTCAAGGAGACTACAGGGGCACTCAGTCAGGATCTAGTTGGAAACGCCACGGCTGCGGCTTGTGTCAACCATCAGGGGGAACGCGGAGCTCGACTGCAGCGTCTGAGGCCGCTCACATCCTGAGATGAGCGAACAGAAGCGTGCCGGCTCTGTCGGCCGTTTACATTCCTGGTGTAGAAAACTGGCAGGCGGATTATCTGAGCCGCCAGCTGTTGGACCTGGGGGTATGGTCCTTACATCCGGAGGTTTTTCACCTCCTTGCGGGAGGTGGGGCACGCCGGATGTGGACCGACTGGCTTCTCGACTGGATCGCAATGTCGAGATTCGTGGCCAGGTCCAGGGTTCCCTGGGCAGACGCGTTGGTGGCCCCATGGGGTCGGTATCGGCTGATTTATGCCTATCCTCCACTGAAGTTGCTTCCTCGACTACTTTGCAGTTCGGAGGGAATTCCGGTGATCCTCACCGCCCCTGATTTGCCTTGGCGTCCTTGGTATGCCGATCTTGTGCGCCTAGTGGCGGACGTTCCATGGAGGCTACCGCTGTGGGGAGGACCTTCTGTCTCAAGGTCCCATTCTTCATCCCGTTTTGCAGTCGCTGGTTTTAACGGCATGGCTATTGAAAGCCAGGTGCCGAGGAAACGAGGTCTCTCGGATTCGGTCATTTCGACCATGCTAAGGGCACGGAAATCTTCCTCCAGGAAGGGATACTACTGTACCTGGAAGACCTACATCGCGTTGTGCAAGGAGCTGGATTGACATCCACGGACGTATTTAGTTTCCAGGATCCTGCTGTTTTTACAGCGTGGTGTGATCCAAAAGCTTGCTTTAAGCACCATTAAGGGTCAGATTTCAGCTTTAGCTGTTTTCTTTCAGTAACCGTTAGCGGGCCATTCCTTGATTAGTACCTTTGTTCAGGGGGTCCGCCATGTGCTCCCCCCTATTAATACACCTATTCCTCCTTGGGATTTGAATTGGTGCTCTCGGTTCTTCAAGAACCTTTTTTTTTAAAACATTCGAGAGATTCCTCTCTTAACCTCATTTCAGAAGGTGGCTTTTCTGAATTGGCAGTTTTGTCTTGCAAACCGCCATACTGGGTCCTCCATAAGGATAAGGCGGTGCTACGCTCACAGCTTTCTTTTCTCCCGAAGGTGGTCTCGGCCTTCCACCTTACTGAGGACATTGTACTTCCATCTTTATGTCCTCGTCCATCGCATCCCAGAGAGTTTGCGCTCTTTAGACGTGGTACATGCTTGCGGGTGTACCTGTCTGCTACGGCTTTGTTTCGGAAGTCTGACTCGCTGTTTGTGTCTGTGTCTGGTCCAAAACAGGGCCAAGTGGTTTTGTCTGCTGCCATTTCTCGGTGGATCAGGCAGACCGTCATAGTGGCCTATGCCCTTAAAGGGCGGGCGCCTCCCTTTCCGGTTACAGCGCATTCAATCAGAACAATCGGTGCTTCCTGTGCTTTCCGACATCAAGCGTCTGTTTCACAAGTGTGCAAGGCGGCGACCTGGTCGTCCGCACATACCTTTTCAAAGTTTTATAAGGTTGATGTGAGTGCATCTTCTGATGCTTCCTTCGGCCGCAGGTTTTGCAGGCGGCTGTTTAAAGTTGCACCTTTTCTGTTGAGGAGCTCTACTTGTTTGGGGTGAACTTTGTTTTTTTCCTTGATACTGTTCCCACCCCTCGTTCTTTGACACTGCTTTGGGATGTCCCACTTTGTCAAGATTGAAGATGCTGTATCAGTCCATGGACGATAAGAGAAAATAGTATTTTTTTGTACTCACCATAAAATCCTTTTCTCTGACGTCCATGGACTGAGACAGCACCCACCCCTCCTATTTTTAGGTTTGTACTGCTTTGTTACGAACTGAGGCAGCTGGCTGCAGGGAGAGGAGGGTTATGTCCAGAGGGACCACCCCCTGGGCGGGGCTGTTCAGCTTTGGTAATGGAATGTATGTTAAAACATCTAACATTCTGCCTAGTCTTCTCCTATGAGCAGGAACATAACTCACTTTGTCAAGATTGAAGATGCTGTGTCAGTCCATGGACGTCAGAGAAAAGGATTTTACGGTGAGTACAAAAAAATCCAATTTTTTTTGTTAAAATAACAAACCTGTTATACTTGCCTGCTCTGTGTAATGGTTTTGCACAGAGCAGCCCCAATCCTCCTCCTTTTCGGGTTCCCCACAGGCACACCTGGCTCTATCCCCACTCTTGTTGAGTGCCCCCATAGCAAGCCGCTTTTAGGGGTCATTCATGCATGCTTTCTCCTGAGCAAGGCCTCGCCCCCGCTACTTCCTCACTGGCTGTGATTGACAGCAGCAGGAGCCATCAAAAGATGAAAAAAATAAGTACTAGCCATAATGCAACTATTTGAGTGTTATTCTTCTGCAGAAAGTTCCAGTACCAATGTTTTGGTTTTACTGATGTATGTATTTTGTATTTTCCTTAAAGAAACTGCCCAGCTCCTCATAATTGTGTCGGATGGCAGAGGAATATTTGTGGAAGGAAAGGACCGTGTCACAAATGCTGTACAAGTAGCCCGCAATGCAAACATCTTTATTATATTTATAATCTTGGATAACCCAACGTCCAAGGTAAAGCCAATATCTCTAAGGCATTTTGTGTTTTTTTTTTTTCTTTTTTATTGAAAATGTTATATACAGTTTTTTTAAATCTTTGAGTCTCTGAGACTAGCTAAACATTTATGTAGACTATGCCATTTCATTATTTTCCTGGCAAACATTTCAGTGAAAGCGAGTTATCTGCCTTAACCCTTACCCATACACAACCTAATATTTTCAATGAAGCACAGCTGGAGAAATAAGCACTTCATGAGGTGACAATTTTTTCCTTCCCCCTATTCTCTGCAATATGCAGGCACATTGGACATTAGTGGGCCTTGAATATTAGACTTCCAAAGTACCCTAGAGCCCATTACTGAGAGCAACCTTTTCTCTTTTCCCTACCGCCACCTTTGCAGTATATTTGCCACTAGATTTATTAAGATTAAATTTAGACACCTGCCTTATTACTGCTTTCCTTACTGTGGCCCTTGTTTAGCCAAGTCTTAACCGTGTTCGAGAAGATCTTGTCAATCATTTACAAGTGATGCAACTAACCTATTATATTTCTTTACACCCACATCAAGATATGGCCACATATCTTTAGTTAAAATTTGAATATGTGAATACCGGTATAAGCAATCTAATTACATGTGCCTCCTAATTTGACCTTTTAACAAGTCCTCTTGTTTTTTTAGGATTCTATCCTGGATATAAAAGTGCCGATTTTTACCAATCCTAAAGAAATGCCAAAAATGATATCTTATATGGAGCAATTTCCATTTCCATTCTACATCATTCTTCGAGATGTGAACTCCCTTCCAGAAACCCTTAGCGATGCCCTCAGGCAGTGGTTTGAATTGGTGACTACTTCAGAGCATGTGTAATCTGTCTTCATATGTGCACAGCAGTCTGAGCTTTACACCACTTGTATGGATAAGAGACCAGAAGAGGCACCAAGGACCCTCATACAAAGCAACATCCTGCAGTTCCATTGAGTTTTTCTGTGGCCTGCAGCTCAGATCAAGTCATTTCAGCATTGCAACAAGCTCTGCACTCAGTGACAAAATGTACCTCTTGGCTTAGAAAATAACATACCTCCAGCAAGTTGGGATACCGTCAGCTTTCCCTCTATGTACGTTAACAAAACACTGTATCATACATCTTTCCCACTGCTACATGCAGTAAAGACTGTAAAGTAATATAATATGTAGAGGCGTAGACCATGTTTGTATCTCTTTCTTGTTCTAAAAAAAACAAAAATCAATGTTTTATTATTGAGTTTTTTTGTTTTGTTTTGTTTTTTTAGTAAGCCAAAGTTCACTTAAACATTTGATCAGAGAACTGAAATATTTCTAGTTTAGTTGTGGCCTAAATTGTCTATCCATCCTCTGTGAAATGTATTGTTGTAAATGGCGACATTATACTGTGAAGTCTGCACATTTTGTATATTATTATTATTATTAGGACGTAAAGGTTTGACAGAAATCTACAATACTGTTTTTCTATCCTAATAGCTATGCAGCCTAATAAAGATCATTCTTAATAATTTGACTTCTATTGTTGAAAACACGGAAAGAGCCCATAGTTTAATCGGTTTTAAATAAATATATTAACCGATTGCCAAGGATAGATAACAGTCCAGATTTTCCAACATTTGGCACCGTGATACAGAAATAAGAATCCTGGTTTAATTTTCAGCTCTGCGCTGCAAAATTACAGTTGGATGCTGATTGGTTGCTGTGCGGGGAAAAAAAAAAACTTTAGCACATTTTGCATATACTAGTTGCTAGCGGTCAACTATCTAAAAATTTAGAAAACCTGACTTATGTTAAAGACTTAAGGAGGCCTAAGGAATTACAGAAGAACCGTAGAGGGGAGAAGATATCAGCGGAGGAGGCAGAAAAGCTGGAGAGGGCAGAAGTCGGAAGAGACCCCCGGAGCTGCTTAATAAATTACTTTAACCTGTGTACTGTGTTTTATTTTTGACACTTTTAAGTGAACGGATAGGGGTGCAATGTACCCCATACTCATTTACATAGGGTGGGGATCTGGGGGTCCCCTTATTAAAGGGGCTCCCAGATTCCGATAAGCCCACCGGGGACACAGTGCTTTGTGGTGGGGAGCGCAGGGGCCCCCAAAGCACCACCCCACACCCCCCCATGTTGAGGGCATGCGGCCTGGTATGGTTCAGGAGGGGGGCGCTCGCTCACCCCCTTTTCTGACTGACCAGGCTGCGTGCTTGGATAAGGGCCTGGTATGGACTTTGGGGGATCCCCATGCCACTTTTTTGCCGCGGGGTTCCCCTTAAAATCATACCAGACCGAAGGGCCCGGTATGCTCTTGGAGGGGGAACCCATGCTTTTTTTTTTTTTTCCTTATGTAATGTGGAGTTCTCCCTAAAGATTCATACCGGACACAGTGCCTGGTATTGTCAAATCGCATCAATGTGAACCAGGGCTCACTCTTGCATTTCAGATTGTGGATTCCCAGCCCACTTCTAAAGGCAGCCTTGTAAACATCAATTTTTTTTATTTACATTTTTATTATTGACATTTATTCCTATACCTCTGGGTGAAAAATAACTAACTTTTTTTTTTGCGGTTTATTTTAATCAGTTGTTTAATTATATCCGATGACCACTGGATTGGCACAGAGATGGCACTATAGTGTATTGTGCTTTTACTACCTTCAAATTTAGCAACTCTTTCACAATGTTTTCATATTTAGGCTGGGTTCACACTGGTACGACAAATGCTTTGACTTTGGGAGCTCATGTCGCATTACGTGTGCAAATCAATATTTCCCTATGGGAGCCGTCTTTACTGGTCCAACACAGTCGGTCCGACTTTGAAAATGCTCCCTGCGCTACTTTGGTCCTACTTCAGCCCATTGAATATCATTGAATTCGGATCAAAGTAGGATCCTTGTCCTAACCATGACATCCAACATGGTGATTACAGCAGCAGTAAAAAAAAAGTTACTCTGTGTTTGTATTGATTGGTCAAAAGAAAAGTTGTACTATCTCAAAGTCTGAGCAAAATCTTATCTTGTTCATTCAAGTAAGACAGATGTAGCAGGGCAAAGTAGGATGACATTCGTACTAGCTTACCAGTGTGAACCCGGCCTTAGGGAGTAATTGGTCACCCCCACAAGTCTTATACAGGAGTCCATCGTGAAGGTAGAACTGATACTGCAGGCTGACTTGCTTGATTAGTTTCAGGCTCCAATGTAGGGCATTGTACAGGGGTCAGTAGTAGGTAGGTCAAGAGTACAGGAGTTAGCAGTTTGTAGGGCAGGTTATAGGGGACAGTTAGTAGGGCAGTGATACAGGAGAGCAGCTATTTCCCTCATATGCTGAGAAGGAAGGTTCTGGTGACGCTCTACTCTACTCTTCCTTTTTCTGGTGCGCCGATCCCAGCCAGCCCTCCTCTCATCCATCCCATGTGATGTCGCACGCAAGCTCCTAGGATGAACGTGAGAGAAAGGCTGGACAGGGTCTTCCCTGCACCGCTCTGCATATGTGGGAGGAGCAGTCTGGTGGTTGGCAAAGCAGGGTCGCAATTGATGGTTCGCCGACCACCACCTTCAAATATCTCTCCTGCAAAAATGGCCTTTTTGGTTGCTATCATGTCTGACAGACATGTCTGAGTTGGTGGCTCTCTTTTGTAAGGAGCTGTTCCTCTTCACAATGATAATGTAGCTCTACACCCAAGACAATCCTTCCTTAAAGCGTTTGTTAACCCAAAAAAAAAAAAAAGATTCTGTTCCCTTTAAAGCATGTTATGCACCGTGCTTGTGCTGTGTCATTTGGCCCCCTGTATACCCTAAAAAATCTGGCTGATCCTCCCTGACTATACCCTCCCCTCTGCAAACAGACCACGATAATCATGGCTGCGGAGTCCTTGATACCATGGTCTGTTTGCATGATTCCATCAGCCACAGCTCTCCCTGTGTCTGTGTCCTCTGTCCTCCCCCCCCCCCCTCCCTGCTTGTATCAGCGCCAAGTCCCTCATTTGGTCAATGGATAAGACATCTGATCGCCAGAGCTTACACTCTTGAAGACCAGTTCCATCCTGCACTTTTGTATGCCCACTCTACTAGTTCAGTACTCAATAGGAGTTTCCTGTGCATTCCGGCACCAGGCCTTTGTAGCCCAGCTTTTGTAAGGCCTGCTTCTCTGTTCATGCCTTCTTAAAGTTCTACTAGGTAGACGTCCAGTCTTTTGTTGATGCAGATGATGGCTGCAAAGTTCTTGCATTGACACTCAGTAGTTGGGTTTGTTGCAGTTCTGTTAGCCTAGTTGTCACCTGCACATTCATAGACCCTGGGACATCGGCTGAGTATTTATAGACTCTGGGGTGTCCTGTACTGTACCATTAAGATAAAAGGAATTTTGTTTTACCTGTAAGTTCCATACCTTGGAGTACAGGCCACCTTCCCTTTTCCTTTTGTTAATCTGCATTGCTTGCTACAAAATTGAGGACTGGGGTAGGGTTATAGGGAAAACACCCAGAGGACATGCCCTCAATAATGTTTCCAGTGTCCAATCACCTGGATGTACAAGCCTATAATCAAGGGTCTATAAATGTGCAGCTTGTGTCCTGTACTGCTCTTCAAAATATGGAATGTACTGTATAGGCAAGTCAAAATTACTATTTTCTTGTTAGTGTCCTAGGTGGATGGATGTATTTTCTTCAGCTACATACATCCTACTTGGATTGGTGATTTAGATGCTGCTGTCTGTTTGATTTAATTGCATTTTTATGTGTTTGTTTCTCAGTTTTTTGTCACTGTTTACATTTTATTTTTTTGCAAGTGTACAAATAATATCTAGGGCTTGGTAACCTACATACATGCTAGCATATTCACTTACATTTTTCTTTAAGACACTTGTGTTATAAAATATTTTTTTCTAGTCATCTTCCAGGACGGCACACCTGAGAGATGAGAGGCTCCTCCCCACAGGAAACACAATCACTCGACAGCTCCTTTAAGTCCCCACCCTTCCCCTTGATCCTCCGTTTTTGATTGTGTTTCTTCCTAACACAGCAAAACCGTTTGTTTTTTTCCAGATGACCCGAAGCTTGGGGCTCCTGGTGGTCTCCCCCTGGGAGCTGGACCACAAGCTTGGGAAGCCTTTGGGTCCGGTAGGATACTCTTGTCCTTCCTGGGGGCTCTCCCTATCTTTTCCTCGGGGGGGCAGCAATTGGAAGAGTCCCCCTGAGAGCTGAAGGACACTGTACAGTGGTGTACCCAGAACCTCAGGGGCCATTATCCTGCCTCCCCCCTTACCTGTCCGTTCAGATGGGGTTCTGGCCATCAGTTCTTTACAGGGGGGGGGGCGCGTCCCACGACTCCTGGGCCCCTGGTAGCCCGTGCCGGCCGACATGCGGCAACAAGCATCCGCATCATTTTCGAACTTTGGGAAAATGGCGGCGGCGTTCTTACCCAGGAGGGAAGGCTGAGAGTCGGCAGGAGCAGATCCCCACAATCCTCCTTTCGCTAGGCGAGGAGGCACCAGTTCACTACAGTGGTTGTTTGCCTGAACCACCTCAGATGGGAATGAGGAACGTAAGGCATTGCCCCCCCTCCCTGTGTATATACAGACTGGTACAGTGCAAAGACACAGCCTAACCTTGCAGCTCCCTTACAGCATTGGGGGGGGCACTTTGGCGGCTATCCTCGCGTGTGGACCATAAGGATGGAAAAGCAAGCCCGGTGGCTGTGGCAAAAGGGGAAGACGACAACGGTGAGTACTGTCCTTTGCCTTGGGAATTTAGCTGCAAAATCCCCAATTCCAGCCAGATGGTTTCTGGGCATTTGAGATGATCTCCCCTGGGGTCTGGATTCAACTAGCCCAGAAGCTTCTGCTAAAAACACCAGCCACAGCTCCCTCTTACATCAGAGATGCTGTATGGTGGACAAGTGGTGCAGAGGGGCGAGTGTGCCTAAACCACCTCAGATGGGAAAGAGGTAGGTAAGGCATTGCTCCCCCCTTCCCTGTGTATATACTGAGTGGTGCAGTGTAGGACCTGGGATCTGGATACAAATAGCCCAGAAGCTACTGCTAAAACCACCAGCCACAGCTCCCTCTTACATCAGAGACACTGTGGGTATCGCAACAGTAAGTTGCCAGCCCCTCCCTACATGCCTGGTTGTGGTACATTAGTAGGGGTGAATATAGCGAAGAGGGGGGACCTGGTAGATACAAAGAGTACCTTACAGGCCAGGTATACCACTGAACAAGTTATTAATTGTGCAGTGGTTGGAGGATTCAGGAGTAAGCTCCCCTGGTCAGCAGGCGCACTAGGTTACCGGCCCTATAAGCCCAGCTGCTAGGAATCTGAAGTTGCTCCAAGATCCTTAAAAGCTGACCTAACTTTAAACAATGTGGCAGGGACCAAGCTTCTGTATGGAACAGTAAGGGTTCCCTTGTGACAGATCCTCCTTTTGGGGGTTGCTTGCTATGAATAACTTTTCATAAGCTCTAACCTCCCACTCCACCTTTACACTGTGGATAGTGCAGGAGGTAAGAAAAACCTTTTTGTTGGTTTGGGCTACAGTCCACTCAGTGGCAGATCCAAGGGCAATTTACTATAAATCGCTTCCTACATCCTTTAAATCAGAATTTTCTGGGCAAACCGATGCAAGAGCTACATGATTAGGTAGGTAGATATTTACCTCCAGGCTAAATTGGTGACCACCTCTTCTAGAGGCTGTCTTAATTGGTCTCTAGGGCTGGGCTCATTAAGACTTTAGTTGCTGATTATCCCCACCTGTGTATGAGCTGGCTAGCGTTTGCTCAGTCTCAGGGAACGGAGGTAAGGTAGGACAACAGCTACTATAGTAAGGTGTCCAACCATTTTAGGATTTGTTCCTTCACTGGTGGTGAAGTTAGTATCTACAGCCCAGGCTATGCCTATGAAATAAATTGCCCCTGTTGGTTATTTCATAAAGGGATACACCATGACTCCTTGGCTGCACACCAGTAGACCTCAGTAGTGAAGGTTTGTTTTTGCTGGGATGTTTTGTGGCACAGCAGAAATACACATTGAGATTTGTGACATCTCTGCTCATAAGCGGTATATTGCTGTAAATCAGAAAGGCACTGCACTGAAGCTTGTTTGGGGTCCTTTATATCCTAAAGGTACTGCTTTATTTGGCTACGGATCAGAAAAATACAACAGTGAAGGTGGTCTGTACTTTCTGGGTTTGTGCCGCATGGCAGAAATGCACATCATTGAGTCTTGTGACATCTCTGCTCATAATTGTTATATTGCTGCACATCAGACATACACAAGATTGAGGTCTGTCTGTGGGGTTTTATGTCCTGTATTACTGCCTTATTGGTTGCTTATCAGAAATGCAGTAGTGAAGATTGATGGTCCTGATTTGTTGGGCTACATAGCAGAAATACAAATTGAACCTGGGCCAGGGGTAGTACATATACTGCCTTTGGTAATCTGTGCAGCACCGCAAAGTGGCGCCGTGCCGACAGTGTTATTACTGGCAATGGCTGACGATTTTAGACATGCGATTTGACATGTTGAGTCGCATGCCAAATTACTTCAATATGCATGTGCTATCTCTATTAAGAATTGTTATATTGTTGCACATCCGACATATACAAGATTGAAGGTTGTCAGTCCTTTGTCTTGCATATACTGCCTTATTGGCTGCATATCAGGATACAGCAGTAAAGGTTGCTTGTCCTTTTCTGATTTGTTTTTGCTGCTCAGCAGGGAGACATATTGAGGATGGTGGCATCTCTGCTCAGTA
The DNA here is from genome assembly GCA_029206835.1 of Rana muscosa. Taxonomy (NCBI): domain Eukaryota; kingdom Metazoa; phylum Chordata; class Amphibia; order Anura; family Ranidae; genus Rana; species Rana muscosa. The sequence continues at coordinate 548,683,341 of CM055122.1, forward strand.
GTGGTATATTGCTACATATCGGACATACACAAAGACTGAAGATTGTTTGTGTCCTGTATGTCCTATATTTACTGCCTTATCTGCTGCATATCAGAAAGGCACAGCAGTGAGCGGTGTCTTTTCTGTTTCTTATTGTTCTACCTTGCTGCTTCTTAGGGATACACAGCAGGGGGTTGTTGGCTGCACTCCTCCAGGGAGACACAGCATCGGGGACCCCTCGCTTGTTGGACCTAAAAATTGCAATTTTTCCCTGCAACCTGTGTAATCTTGAGGTCTGTGGAATCAGAAAGCAGGTACTGTTTGGAGGCGCTGCGACCTGGAGTCACACACACGAATGGTACCCATTGGATTATGACTTTTCTCCTGCGTTTTGCAGTTGCAGGTTGGGTCGCACCGTGTGGGAGCCCTAAGCTTATCTGTCCCTTCTGGGTTAGGTTTTGCTACACAACAGGAATAGACATCATGGAGTTATTGCCTTACTTTGCAGTACACCAGAAAGATCACAGCTGTGAAGGCGGTCTGTTTTTTCTGTTTTTATGTTGCTGCACAGCAGAAATACTCAACATTTAAGGTTGTTGGTGCTTTCTGTTTCATATTGCCTTACCTTACTGCACTTCAGAAAAACACAATGCTGCAGGTTGCTTGTGCCCTTTCTCAGTGTTGGTTCTATCTGACTGCATAACAGAAAAGATTGTCTTGTGTTCCATATTATTTTACCCTGTGGCACAGCAGAAATTCACAACATGGGAGTTGGTATTTTTTTCTGGGTTCATATTGATCTTGTAACTGTATTTGGTAGTTTGTCAGAAATACGCAACATAGAAGTTTGGGTCTTTCTGTGTTAAATTTATGGCCTTGTTTTGCTGTATATCAGTAAAACACCACAGTAAAGGGGGTTCCCGTCCTTTCTGTGTTTATTTCAGTTATGACCTAGCTAGCTGGACTTCAAAAACACGCAGCATTTAGGGTTTTCTTGTGTCTTAATGTTTATACATATTGGCCGCACATCAGAAACCCAGACTGTGAGGACTGTTTGTCTACATTGAGGTTCAGATTCGGGTCTCTTCCCATATTTGATATGTTGGTTTAGCTAGCCACACTCAGATACACAACATTATTGTCTATGCTTGTCTAAATCTATTGTGCTGTGTCCACAATCTGACCTTTTTTTATTTGTGATATTAATAATGCATGTATCACCTTTTGTATTTCAGCCCTCTTTTCCGTGTAGAGGCCAGAAGTTCTGCAGACGTCACATGTCAGGAAGCCTCAGCCCCTTACATTCAGGGATGCCAGAACCATTTCCTAGGGTTGAAGCCCAGTAGGGTTATAGGACACTGGAGGAAGGGTGATAAAGAATTACTTTGTTTAGTAAGAACTTGAAGTTCTGTTCAGAGGTGTATTATGGCCTGAAGATTAAGTATAAAGATGTATACCCGACCGAATAGGCTACGGCTTGGTACATGGCCTTTATTTCGCCCTTCTAGCAGAATTAGATGTACAGTAGCAGTATGAGTGTTCTGAGTAAAAGATGTTTTCGCGCTAGATGCGAACACACAAATAGTGGTTAATACAAACCAATATAAATAAAAATGAACGTGCATATATAAGTTCGATCAAATTAACGTGCAAATGAATATCAATAGTGCATATCAATAAATCTTGCACATCAGTATATCCATAACCAAGTGCCTGTGCAGTGATGCTAATGTGCAAAAAAAGAGGGAGAGGGGTAACTACAATAGTGTGAATAAAGTATTGTGCCAAATTCTATACCAAAAATTTCAAAATAATATTGGTAATCCAGTGAAAAGGTATTAATAAATAATAAAAAAAGTTCCATGCAAAAAAGTGATAATAGTCTTTTCTTGCTGAGCTGTGGTGAACTGTTCTGTAAATATTCAAATTCCTTAGTGGAGTGTTTCCCAAGACTGTGGTCTCACTGGACTCTTACCTCCAGATAGATGAATATAAACAGAATCTGTATAATCTTTCTCCTCGGGCTTGACCTTTCCAGCGTGTATGTGTGTATATAAAGTCCCTGGGGGAATGATTGTGGAGTTCAACCTGAACTGCTTTTTGAGCAATTTCTAGGCAGAACCCACATCAAAAATATTAATCATTCCCAATATACATACACTATTCTAGTGGCTTCCCATTAACAATTAGTTATGAATATACACATACGTTATCAACTGTAGAAGTCTTTCTGATCAGACCCCTATGACTTACCAGGATATCATTATATTATATAGGGTTATTCATGTATATACATATGTAATTTTATTTTTTTATATCTTTATTGCAATAGTGGTACATATATTGTATATTAATTGTTGCATATCCAGGTATTTTTGATTTGCGGAGGCCTTGAGATCAATTATGCTCCTTAGCCCCATTCATCTTACCGGAAATATTGCAACATTTATGATTATACCGATATCCCTAATTTTTATATTAGGTTGATATTACCTACCTTTCCTTTCAAACATTTTTCATTCATTTTTAGATGTAATAAATAATATCGTTTTTTTTATTAAAATTCCAGTGGTTTAGAGATGGATATCTGTCCTTTTAGGATGGCATGTATTTGATTGTCCCGTGATACTTTTTACATACAGTCGGCCAACTGTGGGTGCTGGTACATGGCATAACCCATATTGTTTTTCATAGCAGAACAGATTTCTCTTATGATTCTGAGTCCCCATAATAAGCAATATGGAAAACAAACACTCAGCTAGATACAACATAAATATCGCTGTAATCGCCATTTCACAGCACTGGTAATATGGCGGCGCCCATATACATAGACTAGGCTACAAGAAAATGGCCGAAAAACAACTTCCGGTATACACATATATAAACATTGCCTCAACAGCCAATCAGGTTCCCCTGAAGAAGTCACGAGATACGTGACGTAACGCCGTAGGGAGATTGAGAGGTACCGCAGACCGGAAGTACCCGGACTAAGAGTAAGACGGCGAATGCGCCGCTCTATATCCAAACGCTAATAATCTTTTTATTTGATGTAAGAGTATTACCATTTAAATAAACTTTCGTTACCATTACATACTTCACTATTGGAGATTCCCTTTTCTCCTCTGAGCCATTATTGGAGCCGGTTTCCACCCCCCTTCCCTTCCCCTCCCCTGTGTCTTTCCCATCCCCACAGGATTATAGCGCTAGTGGAGGAGAGAGGGAGAGCGTTTGATATACACGCTGGAAAGGACAAGCCCGAGGAGAACGATTATACAGATTCTGTTTATATTCATCTATCTGGAGGTAAGAGTCCAGTGAGACCACAGTCTTGGGAAACACTCCACTAAGGAATTTGAATATTTACAGAACAGTTCACCACAGCTCAGCAAGAAAAGACTCACTATTATCACGTTTTTGCATGGAACTTTTTTTTATTATTTATTAATACCTTTTCACTGGATTACCAATATTATTTTGGACTCTTTTGGTATAGAATTTGGCACAATACTTTATTCACACTCTATTGTAGTAACCCCACTCCCTCTTTTTTTTGCACATTAGCATCATTGCACAGGCACTTGGTTATGGATTTACTGATGTGCAAGATTTATTGATATGCACTATTGATATTCATTTGCACGTTAATTTGATCGAACTTATATATGCACGTTCATTTTTATTTATATTGGTTTGTATTAACCACTATTTGTGTGTTAGCATCTAGCGCAAAAACATCTTTTACTCATTCTATTACCGTGTAAGGTGAACACGTCTAGTTTTTGCAGCTGTTTGCACGTAACCTTTTGGCACTTTATAGTATTTCGCTACTCACTAGAAGCACGAAAGAATCTTTTTTCAGTATGAGTGTTCTACTCCTGCTATGGACTTTAATCTCCTGAAGTAGGCACTCACGCGTAAGTGAAGCCACAGATTAGGCATGCCTTAAACCCAGGGATCAAGCTTTCTGTTAATCTTTTACCGTTAAGTAGGCTTCCCTTTAGTCTGACGTAAAGATAAAAATGAACAAAAAGGGTTGTCTGTCAGGGGCCCCCCTTTTTTTTTGCAGATTTATTTCCTTGAACAGGGTAGTGTTAGGACAGGCCCTCTTATTGATCAATGTAGGGTCCTTGTCTTACAACACAGGTCTCTGATTAATTTTTTAGGGGTGCTAAGTAGCACCTACAGGCACAATAGGCCAGGGTTGTTAGATGTGTGAGACAGACAACAATGTTAACCTACAAGTTTTCTGATTCCATCTTTAAGAGCCCACTCCACCTAGATCCTGCATCCGACGCGGAGAAGGCAGGGACATCGGTGGAGTAGACCTGCAGATCAGCCTCATGATCCAGCTAAGATACCTTCATCAAGCATATGGAGTGGAGGTAAAGCTCACTGTACAACTGAAGTTCGCCAAGAGGGTCTTGCAGGCAGTGGTCCCACCCTAAGGTAGGCCTGAGTAGTTACTCGCTTATCCTCTCAGGTGTGCTGTCCTGGAAGATGACTAGAGAAAAGTACCTGTTACTTACCGGTAACTGTATGTCTTTCTAGGAAGTCTTCCAGGACGGCAGGCCTACTTCCTGCCCGTTGGAGGAGGGAAAATTGTAGAGCACTAGAAGGCGAGTGCCTAGGAGGAATGATTTTCCCTTGTGACCCAGGTTCAGGCGTTACTTCTCTACAAACAGGATCAAGGGGAAGGGTGGGGACTTAAAGCAGCGGTCGATTGATTGTGTTTCCTGTGGGGCGGAGCCTCTCGTCTCAGGTGTGCTGTCCTGGAAGACTTCCTAGGAAGACAGCTACCGGTATGTAACAGGTACTTTTCTGCACAGATCGAATAAATCGTGAGCAGCAAACACAAAAAATAATATCATCACTATAAACCAGGGGCGCCCAGCCTTTTGAAGAGCAAGATCCACTTAAGCGACTTGGCAACTGGCTGCAGGCCACAATGAGCGGAGCGGGCGGATGACAGGTCCTTGTCCACCCTGCATATGCGGAACAGACACGAACACAACCCACTCTACTCTATGGGCCCTCTGATCTGATCCGCCCAGACAGACCCCCCCCCCTTTTTTTTTTTATTGGATTGGAGGTAGGCAGGTGTAAATGGACACAAGTCTGTTTAGGCCCCTTTCACACTGAGGCGCTTTGCAGGTGTTATTGCACTAAAAATAGCGCCTGCAATGCGCCCCAAAAAAGCCGCTCAATTGTATCCAGTGTGAAAGCCCGAGGGCTTTCACACTGGAACGTTACGCTTGCAGGAGGGTCAAAAAACTCCTCCAAGCCGCATCTTTGAGGCACGATAGGAGCGGTAAAAATACCACTCCTATAGCGCCCCTGCCCATTGAAATCAATGGGGTAGCGCCTCCAAAACGCCGCAAAGAGGCGTTATTGCGGGCGTTTTTAACCCATTTTCGGCCGCTGGTGGTGGTTAAAATCCCCCCGTTTGCGCCTGCAAACCGCGGCAAAAAATACGGTATAGCGGCGCTAAAAATAGCGCCGCTATACAGCCAGCGCCTCAGTGTGAAAGTAGTCTTACATCTCCTGCTCCATAGAGGTGAATGGAGGGTCCGATTGAGTTAAACCGATCGTGTGAATGGGGCCTAAGGCTGCTTTCACACGGATGCACTGCGGTTTACCCACACTGCGGGTGCAGCACATCTGTGGCTTTCCTGTGGGTTACCTGCACTTTGCCATAGACTTCTATTGTATGCTGCAGGTGTGGCGCACTTTCTGAAAATGCACCAGACCCACAGGTAATAACAGAAGTCTATGGCACAGTTCAGCTAACCCTGCGGATCAGTTTGAAAGCAGCCCAGTAACAACTGCTGAACAGATATGCCCATATATACACTGATTTTAGTAATAAAGTTACTTTTAATAACAGTCTTCCATTTTAAGTATCGCTTGCTGTTGCTGTCCCAGGCAGAGTGAATTTGGTATTACTCTGCCTATGAAAGGAGCCGGTGCTATACAGGAAGCATCGGCTCCACAGCCGCTTGCTTTTTCTGGCTACCGCCGGCTGTATTCCCAACACCGAAGCTCTGGAATGGTGGGTCGGCAAGCCGCGATCTTGGCTTGCTAACCGATCATCCCACAGCAGGAGGTTGCGGGCCACATCAGTGGGCTCCGCGAGCCACATGTGGCCCCAGAGCCACTGGTTGGGCACCCCTGCTATAAACTGTGCGTATGAATGTGTTGCACTACTAAATCAACAAGCTAAATGTACAAACACTGATATGTGACAATAAGTCTCGGTTCACACAAGTGCAGTTTCAAAGTCGCCCGACATTGAAGCCGCGCTACACAGCGTGACTTCATCGTGCCTTGCAAACGACTTCTTTAACAGAAGTCAATGCAAGCCGCCCCGATTGGAACAGTTCCATTGCACTGCATGGGGTGCGACTTGTCAAAGGACAAGTCGCCTGACAGGTTGCCCCAGAGTGAACCACGCCTAAATCATGAAAGAAATTATTAGTGTAACAATATAAACATAAAATAATTCTAAGTGCACTTTGTGCAAGTTAGTGGGAAAAAAAGTCCAAATCTCTTGTTAAGAATAATATAACAAGATGTGCTTTGCATGTGGGACCTCCACCACCCCTCTTAGGTGCTCTTTCACCATTATTGACTCCACTACAAAGCTCAAAAGGCCATGTGTGCCTCTTTAAATCTGAATTCAAACTAAAACTAGATAAGAGGCACCCCCATCAAGCACTTCTTTTAGGGATACGTCCCTCACCAGAATAGGCTCAGAACATTTGTACCAAGATCAAGGCGCTTGATAAAGATAATTTCTGATGGAAACATTACACATATGAGAGTTTGACAAACTACCTGCTTTTCTGATCCTGGGACCAATAGTTACATGCTCTGAGCTTATTTTGGTGTTTTCAAAGAGGCATGTATGGTGTTTCTTCCTTTTGTAGTAGGACCTATCAGTAAAGTTGAGAGCGCACCATGGGGTGGTGGAGGGATTTGGACTACGTGTACTTAGATTTATTTTATGTTTATATTGTTACACTATTAATTTCTTTCATGATTTTTTGTCACATTATTAATTTTTATAAGTGATTGTACATTTGGTTTATGATGATTTATAAGCGCAACACATTCATATGCAAACAGTGGCATATCATCCATGTGTGCGGAGCACATAGAGGGTAAAGGGTGGTCCACTGTGTCTTGTTGCACAATGTACTGATAGCATAAAGAAAAGTAACCACATTAAAATTTTCCTGGGCCCCCATTGTTTTGATCAGAGGCACACAAGAGGCCTAGCAGTGATGGAACTTTTTTTTTTTCTTTTCTACAGTGCAGCCAGTAGGTTTATAATTCCAGACTTCTGGCAGCCCTGGTGGATTGATATAGACAGCTACTGCTTCTCCCCCAGTTAGATGCCGTTTCCACTAGTGCAACTTGTCATGCGATTTTAGACACAAAGTCGTATGACAAGTCACAGCCCATTGATTTCAGTGGCACCTGTTCCCAGCTATGCGACTTTGAAGATCCGCAACTGAAAAGGTGGCTGCACTACTTTGATGTGACTTTGATCCAGAGATTGTAAAGTTGGATTAAAGTCGCACTCTAAATCATGTGACTTTGGGGTCACAATGGTGGAAATGTAGCCTTAGTCCTGAGAGCAGGGCTGTAGCTGGCAGAATATGAAAGCGCAAAGCAGGCTCACAGCCATAAGGCGGCGGCCAGTTGTTGTTGAAGAATGATGAAATGACAGTACAGCACATTAGGGCACAGGCTGAAGAAGTGTTAGATGTAGTAATCGTATATGAAACTGTTTTCCATCAGTCTTGCCTACACACCATCAGTCAAAAAACCGACCGTTCCAAACGTGGTGACGTAAAACACTCTGATGAGCTGAGGAAAATGAAATTCAATGCTACTGAGCATGTGTTGACTTGATTCTGAGCATGCTTGGGTTTTTTATCTGATGGCAATTTCCGATCGTCTGTGGGGAAATCCATCGGTTTTTTATCCATCAGATAATTTTAAAACATGTTCTATTTTTTAAAACTGATGGAAAAAAGACTGATGGGTCCCATACACGATCGGTTTGTCTGATGAAAACAATCCATCGGATGGTTTTCATCAGTCAAACTGATCGTGTGTACAGGGCTTATGAGTAGGAGCCCAGGTGGAGGGACTTCACCTGCATCGAGCAATGCTGATCTGAGGTTGGCAAGTTTTGAGAATGTCACTGGGGGCACACAAGTGATCTGGGGATGAGGGGGCCAGGTAACGAAACATGTTATGAGGAGGGGGGGGTGAGAGAATCTGAATGGGGAGTTGGGGGGAAGGAGAATAATGTGTGCTGGGGGGGGAATTTATTTGTGCTGAGAGAAAAAAAGGATTTGTGTGTGGAGGGGAAATTGTAGTGGGGATTTGTGCTTGTACAGGGGATTTGGCGAGTGGAATGGGACTTGTTCTAGGAGGGATATAGGGGTGTAGTAGGATTTGTGCTGGGAGGGGGAGAGGATTTGGGGCCAAAGATTTGTGCTGGCAGGGGTAAGCATGCAGATTAGTGCTGATTTTTTATTTTTTGGGGGTGATGGGGGGGATTTTGCAATTGACTGACCACTACACTGTGTTACACAACCCTGATTCCTGCACTTTTTGTTTGGTACTCCTGACTCCCTACTGTGCATTACACATGCTTGTTACCCTCATTCTGTGCATTACATACTGGAACCGGCTCTATGTGTGTCATATACTAATGAACGCCGTCCTGATTGTAGCTCCTGGAGACCACCTTCTGCATAGAAGCAGTTCAGATGCAGGTTGTTAAGCATGCCCAAGGTTTACAGGAAAGTGCTGGGTGGACTGGAAGCCAAGCTTGGGGGGCTTTGACAAGGAGTTTAAGGAAGAGACGGGAGAAAGGAAGCCGCTCAGGTGTGGAAGTCCCTGAAATTACCTCCTCCCAGCAACCAAGGGTGCAGGCAAATGCAATTGAAGAAAGAAAGAAAAGTCTTCTGGACGCAGCACTCCGGTTAAAAAGCCTTTATTCCAAAAAAAGGTTCAGGAAACCAAAAACACACTGCACAACACAGCAAACTGATCACATCTGGCTAACGCGTTTCACACTATTAAAGTGCTTACTCATAGCTGGTTATTACACAAATATTACCCAAGATATACCCTAAACAGGGGAAGTCATGTGATCCAACCCCAAGGTGAAAATAATTGGTTAATTGAAGATTAATTAAACGTGAAGTGATTCAAGTGAGATGGGTGTGGTTCACTGACCACAATGATAAAAGAGGATAGAAATACCTCACCATATATACAATCCATACAAATATATAAAAAAAATATATAATATATATAAAAGATGAGTGATATGGTGTGAAGTGGTGTGAAAGTGAAACGAAAAATAACAATAAGAATAATTATGAAAATAAAGTAATAAATAAATAAGGATGAGATTACTACCAATTGTAAGGGTAGTGTGATGTAAATGTGCATCCAAAACATGTGTAACCATGTGTGTGAATACAAAAGAGAGAAAAATATGTGCATGTATACAAAATTTGGACGTGTATAGATGAAAAATGCAAAGCAACCTTATAAATTGATTAGGTGCATTGTGAAGTGCTTGCATTAATATTACTTAGTCCGTACTGATATGTGCATGTCTCTTTTGAGATTTATTTATTTTTTGAATTTTATTATTATTATTGATAATTTATACAGTGAACTTAATGTGAATAAAAGAACAGATGTTCTGATTAAACTGATATCTGAGCAGATTGTATTAATATGTGAGTATATGTCTCTTTAAAAACGCATCAGTCTATATGTCTATTGGGATGGAAGTCATTCCTGAGGGTATATTATGCATGAAGATGAGCTATTGTATAAACATGCAGTAGAAGCATATATGTACAAATGTGTTTGAAGACACCATGTATGTGAATATGAGACAAGGATGTACCCATATGTGTACACCGGCATACAGCTAGGTGCACACACATGGGGAGCCCGATGGAAAAATATATGTGTGTATATATAATGGCTCCGAAAATGCGCGCATCAACTGGGACATACGTCCAACCATAAACATCTCGATGGAAAACGATCCATCCAATCGAAATGTCTACAAGATTGTTCTGTGTGAACGATTCACATCAAGACGAATGTCTATGTGAAGGGTTAATTAAGGATGTACCCCTGTGTACATATAGGCATACAGCTCAGGACGCACACATGAAGAGCCCAATGTAAAAATATATATGTGTATATACATGGTGGCTCCAAAAATGTGTGCATTAACTGAAATGCACGTCCAACCATAGACATCTCGATGGAAAACAATCCGTCCAATCCAACCAACCATAGACCTCTCGATGGAAAGCGATCCATCCAATCAAAATATCTACAAGATTTTTCTATGTGAACGATTCACATTAAGACAAATGTCTATGTGAAAAAGTTAAATAAGGAAAATAGTTAAATAAGGAAATGCCCCCGTGTGAATGCAAGTATTCAGCTGAATGCGCACACATAAGGAGCCCAATGTAAAAGTATATGTGTATATATATAATGGCTCCGAAAATGTGCGCATTAACTGGGATGCACATCCAACCATAGACATCTCGATGGAAAACCATCCGTTCAATTAAAGATGTACAAGTAATTCTATGGGGACGATTCGCACGGGAACAAGAGTCTATGTAAAAAGATTAAGAATGAAAATACTGACAAATAACAAAACCTTTGGGTTGGATCCTGACTTAGTATAAACATACCATGATGCCCACATAGACATATGCGCTCAATGAATGCCAATATAATATTGCATTTACAGTACAATTTACATACAGATGAAATATGGGCCATAAATCTTGTGTATACATTGGCTTCCGAGATAAAACTCTATATGTCGTTTCCGTATACAGAATTAACTCTATATGTGCCCAAGACAGTTCATGCTGTCAAGAATGATATAACGAAAACCAACATAAATTAAAAAGGAATAAAGAGACTATAAAACACACAAATGAATGTGTGACACATATACAATAAAACGATCTGATCATTACGATCTACCACTAATTGATGATTTGTGCAAAAGAAAGAGACCAAGTCCATACAATTTCTTCCAAACCAGGTGAATAATGGTTCGTGACTGAAAGAAAAAAAGGAAAGAAAAAGAAAAGAAAATGGTCCCAGTAGAATAGTAGAACTATCATGTTCCATATGTTTTATGGATGGTAATACAGAGGCCATAAAGATTTGAACATGCAAAAAGCAATCAATATCATGGTAACTACATAAAACAAAATGAAATAAAAAACTCCTGACAACAATCCGGGTATATACATATATATGCCCATGGACATGTAGTAGAGGAGGACAAAATTGCAATCTGAACCTTAATTAACATGCATGGGTAACAAATGTTAGAAACATCAGAAAGGTACCAGAAACTAGAAAGGACACTGTGCAGGACGCGAGGACTAATCATAATAATGGGATACATCCCATTCGAAGTTAAGGCCTGCCGGTATCCTGGTATGCAATGAAAAAATCCAATAGACCTCACGCCTGCACAGTGTCCTGAATTTGTCTCCCCCTCTTAAAGGTGAACTAATCTTTTCTATACCTTGTATGGAGAGGCATGAGACATTTTTCTGATGTACTGATACCCAATGCCTGGCAACATTCGTGTTCCTATCTTTCTGTATATCATACAGGTGATCATACAGTCTGTCTTTGAGTCTCCTGGTCGTTCTTCCGACATATTGGATATCGCACAGTTCACATTTAATCACATATACCAAAAACTTGGTATTGCAATTAATGAACTGCTTAATATCAAAAGAATTGTGATTGGTACTTGACTGAACTGTGTCACCTGTTTTTATGTGTCTGCAATAGTTGCAGTGAGGCATTCCACATCTAAAAGTGCCCTGGAAATGCAACCAGTTTGATGCCAAAGGTATGCTTGAAAAAAGGCTAGGTGAAAGGCGACTACCCAAAGTAGGGGCTCTGCGGGACACTGATTTAACTCCCCTAGAGAGTATTTCATGGTAGGCAGGGTCGTTCAGTAGAATGGGAAGGTATTTCTCAATAATAGATTTTATTTTACCGAATTCAAAACTGTAGGGTGTAGAGAACACCGGTACTCCACTGAAAGACAGTGCCGCTTTGTTCTTACGTTTATTCGAACAATTCTGAAGTAAGGTCTCTCTTGGGATAGCACTCGCGGTTTTGAAGGCTCTTTTTATTATACTGGGAGCATAACCCCTGTTAATGAATCGTTGGGTCATATTTGTAGCTTCGGTGACAAAATCCTGAGGTCTGCTGCACAAACGTCGGAGCCTGAGGAATTGTCCGACCGGGACCCCACGAATGGTGTGGCTGGGGTGACCCGAGTCCGCTCTAAGAAGGGCATTGCCAGCTGTGGGTTTTCTATAGAGGCCTGTGACTACTACATCATTTACAGCCAACAACTTGACATCCAAAAAATCTATAGAGGTGATGCCAAGTTTTACCGTAAAGCGAAGATTCATGGGATTATCGTTAAGGTGATCCAACCAATCCTGTAAATTTGTGTCCTCGTTGGAGGAAACAAACAGGAGGTCGTCAATGAACCCACAAAAGAAAATCGTGTCTAAACGGCGGGGGCTATCATGTCCAAAGATGCGGGACCTCTCCCAAAATCCCATATAGACATTTCGATTGGATGGATCGTTTTCCATCGAGATGTTTATGGTTGGACGTATGTCCCAGTTGATGCGCGCATTTTCGGAGCCATTATATATACACACATATATTTTTCCATCGGGCTCCCCATGTGTGTGCACCTAGCTGTATGCCGGTGTACACATATGGGTACATCCTTGTCTCATATTCACATACATGGTGTCTTCAAACACATTTAAACACATTTGTACATATATGCTTCTACTGCATGTTTATACAATAGCTCATCTTCATGCATAATATACCCTCAGGAATGACTTCCATCCCAATAGACATATAGACTGATGCGTTTTTAAAGAGACATATACTCACATATTAATACAATCTGCTCAGATATCAGTTTAATCAGAACATCTGTTCTTTTATTCACATTAAGTTCACTGTATAAATTATCAATAATAATAATAAAATTCAAAAAATAAATAAATCTCAAAAGAGACATGCACATATCAGTACGGACTAAGTAATATTAATGCAAGCACTTCACAATGCACCTAATCAATTTATAAGGTTGCTTTGCATTTTTCATCTATACACGTCCAAATTTTGTATACATGCACATATTTTTCTCTCTTTTGTATTCACACACATGGTTACACATGTTTTGGATGCACATTTACATCACACTACCCTTACAATTGGTAGTAATCTCATCCTTATTTATTATTTATTTATTACTTTATTTTCATAATTATTCTTATTGTTATTTTTCGTTTCACTTTCACACCACTTCACACCATATCACTCATCTTTTATATATATTATATATTTTTTTTATATATTTGTATGGATTGTATATATGGTGAGGTATTTCTATCCTCTTTTATCATTGTGGTCAGTGAACCACACCCATCTCACTTGAATCACTTCACGTTTAATTAATCTTCAATTAACCAATTATTTTCACCTTGGGGTTGGATCACATGACTTCCCCTGTTTAGGGTATATCTTGGGTAATATTTGTGTAATAACCAGCTATGAGTAAGCACTTTAATAGTGTGAAACGCGTTAGCCAGATGTGATCAGTTTGCTGTGTTGTGCAGTGTGTTTTTGGTTTCCTGAACCTTTTTTTTGGAATAAAGGCTTTTTAACCGGAGTGCTGCGTCCAGAAGACTTTTCTTTCTTTCTTCAAGGAGTTTAAGGAAGACAGAAATAAAAGGGACTTTTTTTTAACAAGTAGAGTAAGATTTAAAAATCAGTTCCATAGGTTTCCTCTGCTGGGAAGATGGGAGGACTTGCCATCTGTAGTATCTTTTGATGATAGACAAGGGAACAAAACAGGAAGCGCCACCTAAGTGCAATATTTTAGTCACAATTTATTAAAGACAAAGGAGATGCACTTACAGACATATGTAAAAAAACAGGCTCATCTGTGTGTGTGTGTGTGTGTGTGTGTGTGTGTGTGTGTGTGTGTGTGTGTGTGTGTGTGTGTGTGTGTGTGTGTGTGTGTGTGTGTGTGTGTGTGTGTGTGTGTGTGTGTGTGTGTGTGTGTGTGTGTGTGTGTGTAGTTCACGGTGTGATCCAGTCTCAGGTGCATCCAGGCTCATGGGTAGGCAGAGCAGTGTGTAGTTTCCATCCTGTGGCCACCAGGAGGCTAGCCAGAACCAACAGGAAGCGAGGATGATGACGTCACCAGAAGCCGAACAAGAGAGATCACAGGAAGGAAGGACAGGTGTTCAGCACACCACTGAGAAACCAGGCTATGCGCTCGGAGCTATCTGCTCCTTCAAGAGGCTTTCTTCTCTTTCAATTTCTTAATCCAGCCAGCAAGTCTGTTTTTCACAGCACAAACTCTCCAGCAGAATATATCAGATTGCATGGATAAGACAAATCACTTAAAGTGTTACTAAACCCAGTAATATGAAAATAGTTCATCCACCCCCCCCCCCCCCACAGTGCCCACAGCTTATAAATCTTCTTTTTACATTAAAATACTGCCACTATGAGGGGGGCGTGGCCTGCGCGCGAGCTGATGACAGCGTGAGCTCGGAGCTCCTGGAACCCAGGGAAACCAGCGGCCCGTATCAAACCACCGGATCGTCCCAAAAGTCACCCCAGCGGTAGATCAGTCCCCCAGAGACCGGGAGACCATGCCGCGGAAGCGCAACATGCAGAGGAAACCGCAGCGTCTGACGGACTTCTTTGCGCTGTCACACAGGGAAGGTAGGCAAGATGGCGGCGGGCCGGCTTCCACGCCGGAGGCCCGAACACAGACAACACACAAAAAAGGGACATCTGCCCGCAATAACACCCCCCCTAACAGCGCTGGCTCATATACTGCCTCTCCATTGCCGGGGAGCCCGGCTAAAGCTAAATTTAGGCTGGATGACACTGGATGCGGCCTAGCCCCCAGCCCCAGCAATGACTCAGGTGATGACACTAGAGAACTGCCGGACTCAATTGAATCCTTCCCCACTCAACATCTCCCAGTCATGGACACAGTCCTTAAGGATATGCTTCTTTCTCTGAGAAGTTCTTTACAGGGAGACATGGTTAACTGCATGCATAAGTTTCACAGAGAGATCCAGGAAGTGGAAGCGAGAGTAGATCACATTGAACACAAGATGGAGGAATATGCTGATACTATTAACGACTTGGTGGACTATACTGAAGACAGATCAGGGGACAATGAATGGGTTAAAGCCAAATTAGCAGATCTCGAAGACAGATCCAGGAGAAACAATTTAAAAATCAGAGGGGTTCCTGAATCAATCCAGCAGAATGACCTACGCTCCTATGCTAAAGCCCTGTTCCAATCCCTCATCCCTGATCTCTCAGACATGGACGTTACGATAGATAGAATCCACCGGCTGCCCAAACCTACATACTTGTCTGACCAAGTCCCCAGAGACGTGATTCTACGCCTTCACTTCTATCACATTAAAGATCAACTGATGACAGTGATGCGCAAACGAGAGCATGTCCCAGAGCAGCATCAGAATTTGCAGTTCTATGCCGACCTATCTCAATACACTCTGCAAAAGAGGAAAAATTTAAATACTATCACTAAGACATTGAGGAACCACAAAATTGCATACAGGTGGGGTTATCCCACTAAGCTGACCATAGTGAAGGATGATCGCACATTTATTGTAGACTCGCTCGACAAGGGTATCTCACTGCTAGAAGACTGGAATATTCTCCCCGAACAAGCAGAGGTGCCCCACTCCACAAGACAACCTAAGCAGGTGGAATCTGACTGGAAGAAAGTCACTAATGGGAACGCTAACTCACATTCTTGACTCAGGATGACGTGCATTTCCTTTCCCTGGGAGGCTTTCCAGGAGAGCCTTTAGGCTTGAACTTACCCCCCATCTAAATGAGCAGCATAAGGCTGCATACCAGTTTTTTCTTTCAACTTGAAAGGTTGATAGGGGTAGAACCCCCATACTTGTTACTGTTTTACCAGTTTTACGGTTGTTTTTCTTTGTTACTGTTCTGTTTCTTTTTTTTTGTCTTCTCGCCACCGCTTCGCTGCACTGATTGGCACTCCTGCCACATCTGGAAGAACGAAACTCAGGTCGCAATCTCTCCTCAATCTGCCATTGCTCCTCCACTTGGACTGTGAGTACAATTTTTTTTCATTGTGTTCTCTTACACGCCTTATTTTTCCTCATCCATACGATTCTCACGGTATCCAGAAAACCTGGCATTTTCATTTCAACCACAAGATGGCTCTCTTGTTCTACTAAAGGAAAAGATCAGCTCCACGTCTCAACTTATCTTTCTCCACACTAAATGGGGATAAATTTCCTTTCAATTAACTCTAGGGGCCTGAACCACCCAGTTAAGAGGAAATCGATGTGGAAAGAGGCACTCTCCCATAAAAGTGATGTACTCTGCGTGCAGGAAACACATTTTTCCGACACGTCTCCACCAGCTTGTGCCCACAAACAATTTCCATTTGTTTTCACAGCTAATGCACACAACAAAACAAAAGGTGTATTAACAGCTATCAGAGACTCGGTGGCCTTTACACTACACGAGGTTGTGGCAGATACTCAGGGTCGTTATTTGATTGTTGTGTGTGACCTGAACTCGGTCACATACACGATTGCTAATGTATACCTCCCTAACCAGCATCAAATCCGCTTCTTCCACAAACTCATGAATAAAATACGTAAACACCAGAAAGGTTCTCTTATAGTCTGTGGTGATTTCAACTCTACTCCAGACCCTGCTATTGACTCTTCCCAGGGCCGGAGCAGGAGGGGCCAATCCCTCTCACAGCCCATTCACACTCAGGAACTTTTTGATGCATGGAGGTGTCTACATGCCGGTGAGAGGGACTTCACCTTTTTCTCACCTCCCCATGGATCCTACTCACGGATTGACCTATTTTTGGTAGACTACCTGACTCTATCTAGGGTATCCTCAGCATCTATAAATTCCATTACGTGGTCAGACCACGCCTCGATTACACTAACGATTGAGTGTTCTGCCAACAGCCCCACGACTCCAATGTGGAGAGTAAATTCATATCTCCTGCAACAAAAGGACTCTAGGCTCCACATTGAAAAGCACTTAAATGAGTTTTTTATGTTGAACGAGGCAACGGTCTCAGATCCATGCATATTGTGGAATGCCCACAAAGCATTTATCAGAGGGATTCTCATACAGCTGGGGGCGAGGGCGAAGAGGCAGCGGCAGAAACGGATTACAGATCTGACCACTGAAATTTTCACACTGGACAACATTAACAAACAGAATCCTTCTTTAAACAACGCCAAAAAACTGACACAATTGCGATGCGATCTCAGGACTCTCCTGTTGGAGGATTTTGAGAGAACGTCTAGGAGACTGAAAATGTCCTACTATGCTATGGGCAACAGGGCAGGGAAGCTACTGGCACACAAATTAAAGGGGCACAGATATAAAACTAAAATCCCATACTTGCATCATCCAATTTCTAAACATAAACTCCATCACCCCCAAGACATTGCTGACGCTTTTAGTCACTACTATAGTTCCCTATACAACTTGAAGGATGATGTTAATACCTGTCAACCCACACCCGATTTAATTAATCAATTTTTGCAAAAAATTAAATTGCCCAAGCTATCACTGGAACAGTTGGAATCCCTCAATGCACCCTTCAACACCTCTGAGATTCAGAGGGCGATTGACACCCTCCCATCTAACAAATCCCCTGGCCCAGATGGATTCACCGGGGACTATTACCAAACGTTCCAGAGTATCCTGGCTCCACATTTAGAATGCATATTCAATACTGCTGCTGCCACTTCGTCTCTTCCCCCAGAAATGCTGAAAGCTATCATTGTAACAATACCGAAGTCAGGCAGGGACTCCACCTCTCCGCAAAACTTCAGGCCCATTTCTCTTCTTAATAATGATGTAAAAATCTACGCCAAATTATTAGCCACACGCCTCATCAATATTCTCCCTACCCTGATCCACCCGGATCAAACGGGTTTCACCAAAGGTAGGCAAACCGCTGACGCGACTCGCAGACTGATAAATATAATCCACCTGGCGAATCGTCATAGGATGCCTTCTCTGCTGTTGGCCCTCGACGCAGAGAAGGCCTTTGATAGGGTTCATTGGCAGTATATGACCCAGGTTCTTCTGGAGTTCGGTTTTACGGGGAATATACTATCAGCTATTTTGGCCCTCTACTCGAACCCTTCGGCTCAGGTGTTTACCTCCGGAACACTTTCTAAACCATTTCACATAACAAATGGGACCCGTCAGGGCTGCCCCTTATCCCCCCTCATATTCAATTTATTAATGGAACCACTGGCCACATATATCCGCAACCACCCCAGTATTAAAGGTTTCCCTGTACGAGATTCTTCTCACACTATTAGTCTCTTTGCGGATGATATTATTATGGTCCTCACGGAGGTGGAGTCCTCCCTGGCTTCGGTACACTCGACATTGGAAATGTTCAGTAGATTATCGTATTACAAAGTTAATGAGACCCAATCGTATGTTTTAGGCCTGGGTATTGACTCTACTACGCGTGACAAACTTCAGTCACGATTTCCTTACACTTGGTGCGAAGAGGGAATCAAATATTTAGGTATCACTTTAACGGCCCTCACTCAAGAGTTAGTCAAATCGAACTATACACCCTTTCTGCAGGGTTTAGAGAAGAAACTAGGAGATTTGGCTAAAGTGGAACTGTCATGGTCAGGGAGGTTGGCAGCCTTTAAAATGGTAATCCTGCCCCAGCTGCTATATCTATTCAGGACACTCTGCATCCCGGTCCCCTCCTCTTTTTTCTCCTCGGCACAGAATTTGCTGAATAGATATTTGTGGCAAGGAAAGAGAGCGAGGTGCACATTCAAGAAACTAGTGGCGAGCAGAGGGGCAGGCGGGGTTGGTCATGTGCTTTTAAAAGACTACTATTCAGCAGCGATCCTAGCTCAAGCAAGGGCATGGTTCCCACATGTGGGGTCACCCGCCCCCAGATGGTTGGAGCTGGAAACCTCGCAAACACGAGGTCATAGTTTATATGACATACTTCTGGCAAGTGGACATCACATTCTAGCGGAATCTGACCTTTCCCCTACAGTGGTGGCGACGCTACGCGAGTGGAGGGTATTAATCTCTCAACGCCATGCGGAAGCCACGACCAAATCCTTATTTCTCACACTGAACAGCCTAGCTATAATTATCCCGGACCTTAACATATCTCCATGGACAGCCAAAGGAATATTATCGATAGAAGACTTAATGATAGGACCCACACCAAAGACCTTTAGGTCACTTCAACTAGAATACGGCATAGACAAGAGAGAGCATTATAAATATCTTCAAATGATGCATTTCATCCGCAACACTCCACAGCCCATGGTGCGTTTACCATGGAGGATGGTGCTTTACCTCACTAGTACCACTACTAGGATTAAAGGTATCTCTTTATTTTATAATGCATTACATGATAAAGATGAGTTTCTAAAATCTACTCATATCAAGGCTTGGGAAAGGGATATGGGCATGTCTTATACCAAGGAGCAATGGCAGAAGGCACTACGTACCACTTATAAAGCAACTAGGAGCGTTAATCTATGGGAAACTACACATAAAATATTGCTCCGTTGGTATCTGACACCCTATAGGATTTCTAAGTTTGGTCCACAACACTCCCCACTCTGTTGGAGAGGCTGTGGCGAAATAGGAACGCTGCAGCATATCCTATGGAAATGCCCAGCACTTAAAACCCTCTGGACTCAAACAGCTGACCTGATTCACACATTAGCAGGGGTACACGTTCTTCTAACTGAAGGGCTGGCATTACTGTCCTTGAATATAGAATCTGTACCAAATGAAATAAGAACTATAGTTATTCATGTACTACTGAGCGTTAGATTGTCTATTTTGAGACATTGGAGAGATAAGAATCCACCATCCTCTGAAATTATTCAAACTACTAATACTCATGCATCATATGAACTGATGTTTGCCTCTTCTCAGGGCAACTATCACACTACATACTCCAGATGGTTTAAATGGCTAGATTGGTATAAGTCGCAGTAAACTAGGGGTAGCGATCTGACTGTCAAACCTGAAGTTACACCAAATACAGGTGATGGCGAGATGAGACTTTTTCTTTGTTCCTGTCTTCTTTCCCTTTCCTTTCTTCTTTTTTTCCCTTTCCATTCCTGTCCTCTCGATTGTTTGGAACCAAGTCTTTTTCATCTCTGCTCTTTCAGTATTAGAGGTGTCAAAACTTACTTTATATGTCATATGAATGACGGCATAGGATGATTACCCTTGACCTCTGACCATTGACTCAAGTTTATATCATCATAGGTATAAGGTGTTCTGAATATCAGGATTGGACGGTTCATATTACTAGCTGCACTGCACTCTATTTTGAATTTAGTGATGGGACCTGGGGGGGGGGGGGGATCCTTACTTCCCTGTGAGGCACAGCATGTTCCCGGAAGGGGTGCCCGGGGGAGGCGGCTCCTCCCTCCTGTCTGGTTTAACTCTATCTGTTACGTTTCGGTGAGATGCATTCCACCGTTTGGTGATCAGATGACGATTTATTACCTTGTATGTTCTTTCTTTGATCAAATAACATATAAAGTTTCTTGCTTTGTGATAAACTAACATCGGTACTTGAGGATCTACAAATTTTGATGTATGACATGTTTCAATGCAGATTCTTCTTGAATTATGTCCACATGTATTCTCTTGTAAAATTTCTCAATAAAAATGTTATTGAATTAAAAAAATACTGCCACTATATACCCTTTTGGGTGATCTGTATACCACGATTACATGATAAACTGCAGTTCTTCCAGTGCTGAGAGTTCAGGTAAAAGGAGATTTCCACTACAGCCTGTATACACGCCCACATGTGTGATGTCAATATCATGTGACCTGGCTATCTGAGTAAGTAACTGTTCTCTCCAGCATAAAAGACACAGCTGAGCATGTGCAGGTCGGCTACTCTGCCTGTGTTAGCTGGCCTTCCCCAGATAGTGCAGGAGGGAAGGATCTATGCATACAGGCTGAAACAGCCTTTTTGCACAATGCAGAGAATTAACCCCTTAAAGTGGTTGTAAACCCACTTATGCAACTTGCACCTACAGGTAAGCCTAGATTTAAGCCTTGTACACACAGCCAAGAATCTCGTTGCAAAAAAAACGTTGTTTTTCTCGACGGGTTTCTTGTCAAGCTTGACGAGGTTCTTATCAAGCTTTCCTTGCATACACACTGTCAATCCAAAATCTCGTCGTTGTAAAGCGTGGTCACGTACAACACGTATGACGGCAGTATAAAGGGGAAGTTCTATTCCAATGGCGCCACCCCTTGGGCTGCTTTTGCTGATCTCGTGTTACCGCGTGTTGGTAAAAGTTTGGGGAGGGGGCGTGGCCGGACCTTGCTACTGAATGGACGCCTAAGTCACAAGCTCCTGCCACCTCAGGATAATTTTGTTTGTTTTCGGGAGTCCTGACACCCCAAATTCGCCTCATTCATACCTTAAACGATGGGGACTGCTTCCAGGCAATCGTCAGCCTCCAGATCTCGCTCCCCGCTTGAACAACCGGGAGGTACGAATCAGAACATACCCGAGATGTTCAGAAACATCAGGGGGAACATGGCGGCGTCCCGCCAAGGACATTCACAGAGCCGCTCCCAAGCACAATCCCATCCATTGCAGGGAATACCCCTGTCAGCTGTATCAGCGGCTCCCTCTCCACCGGACAACGGGGGGGGCGAACTCACCCCAGCCACCGCTGACCATACAAGACCTCGGCTCCATCGCCGCTGACACCCTGTCGGCGGCCATTGCGGACCTCCGCCTTGACATCCACGACTTAAACGACAGGGTGCATTCCGTGGAAGTACAGGCAGACTACCAGGAGAAAGACATTCGCAGGGCCGCCAAACAAATTGATACCCATACCCTTCAGCTCCGGGACATGCAAAGACATATGGAGGATTTAAACAACAGGGGGCGCCGCCACAACCTCAGAGTGCGGGGGGTACCGGAATCCATAGAGGGAGATCATATCCCCCAAACGGTGACCACACTGTTTAATACCGTCCTCAATAGACCTCCACAGACCCCAATCGTCATGAAACGCATCCATCGCGCCCTGCGCCCTAAGGGCAGAGAATCAGATCCCCCACGGGACATTGTCTGCTGTTTAGTGGATTATGCGCTTAAGGAGGACATTCTCAGACAGGCGAGGGGTCAACAGCTGGTGCATGACGGGATGCCAATACATCTGTTCCAGGACTTGTCGGGAATTACACTCCAGCACCGCCGCGCATTAAAACCTCTGCTGACCGTACTGCAAGATAAAGGAATCAGATATAAGTGGAAATTTCCTTTCTGTCTGTCAGCCACGGCTATGGGACGTACGGCACTTCTCAGAGTACCGGAGGATTTACCTTTTTGTTTTGCGATGCATTGGATATTCCTTGTGTGGCCGTCCCGGAATGGTACGCAACTTTCCGCTATGCAGTAAGCAAACCCACCAAATTCCGGGAAGAACCCATGGAAACCCAGGCTATCAGCTATAGAAGGAGGAGATCACCATCGGGATCCAGAGTTCACGCTACCTCCCGCAACTCCCAGCAAGGTTTCAGCCCTACAGAATCCCAAACATCCAGGAGAGCCCGTCGGGATCGTTAGGTATCGTACTTTATGACCACCCTGATTTGGCTTCATTAACCTCTGTTTCGTACTCTTGTACGGTTATGAAGTTTCACAGAAATAACCACAGTACTATTGTTTTATTCTTTAATCTTTCATCCTTCACTTTGTTTCCACGGCCTCTCTGTACTGCAGGCCTCACTCCGTCCCGCCCGCTGGTACTGGCTCTTCCAGTAGTGCGCTTTATGTCTGGGCCTTCGCTCCCGCTCCACTGCACCTAGACTCTGACCCGCCCTCCTGCCTACGTCATCCAACCTACGTCATCCAGCAGACTACAGCTGACTACATCCCCCAGACCAACCCGCGGCTAGTGGGACGTCACTGGCTGCGCACCCTACCACATCACTTCCGGATGCGACACACAGGATGCTTCTCTTCTCAACATCCGCTGGATACCGCTCTCTCTCCCAGAAGAAGATCCACTCTAGGCCGCCAACGTACACTCTCCTCATGTGTGATATCGACACCTCTGACCTGCTGTTCCGGGACGTCGATTATACCGACCGCGCATTTTAGCCCCCCCGCTCGGAGAAGGCTGCGTAGATTGCCTGCGCTGACCTTTGCTGATGTGGGCCCCTTTATGCATCAACCATACCACTCTTCCTTTCGCCTTTAGGGGACTTATCTACTTCCTGACTCTCCTCTAATATGCCAGTCGGAGCATTTGGGCTAAATATGGACTATGACTATCGGTATGGTAATCTCTTTTGTACCAGCACACCATTGCATCTTCTCCCGCAGGTCTCACGCACTCTATGATCCCCCATTCTAAACTACTTTGACTCTTCCTCGAGAACTCCTTGCAAGTATTGGCTTTCACTTGCCCGACATCAGCAGTCAAGCTTGTCAAGACTTTATCTCAGCACTGAACATTTCGGCCCAATGCCGAACACCTCTCCACAACCTGTTTACCTACTTTATGCTACCTGTGGAAGTAGTGGGTTGCTACCCCCTCCTTCCTCTGCCTCCTATCCCAACCTATTCTTCCCACCCTTCTTCTCTATCCTCTTCCCTTCATCCCATTTCCCCTCCCCGTCTCCACACCCATTTCTTCTCCTTTCATCCCCCACCGCTCCCGTTCTCATCACCTTCCCCCTTACCCCCCTCCCCATTCACTTCCCCTTCCCCCTTCCCTCCCCCCCTTCCCCCCTTCCCTCCCCCCCCTTCCCCCCTCCCCTCTTCCTCCCGTCCCCCCACCCTTTCCACCCCTCCTTTCCCTTCTCCTCCCCTACTCCCTCCCACCCATAGGTCCATGTCTCCCTCCTCTTCATCCTATCCCCTAACCCCTCCCTCCCCCTCCTCCCTCCCCTCTCCCTTACCCCTCTTTCTCCTCTTTCTTGCTCCCTTCCCCCCCTCCCTAAGCTCTAATAACCTGAGGGAAATTATGACCTTCTGGCCAACCATTTGAGCTTAAATCAGTATCCTTCATTACATACCTTTACATATCTGCTTCTCAGTTGGCGGGCGGGCGGGACCTTTATACTTTATACTTATTCTATTATTTGCTCTTTTGGAGTTATGGGAGTAGACACCACTTATCTGCTCATTAAGGTACGGTACGGGGTCCTCCGAAATGATTCATACCCTATGCCATGTACCTTTTATTGTTTACTAATGGTTTAAGATAGTTCTGTTCCATTGTTTATATGGTTATTTTGTGTGGGTACGACGCCTTAAGAGGTAATGTTCCCACTGTAAGCTGCAGCTCTTAGATACCTGTTGTTCATGCTGATAGATGGTGCCGGTATTTATGTAGATATACCTATGAAGAACAACAATAGGTACTCAGACACAAATATGAAACGCAAGGAGATACCCCATTTACTTAGGACTAGGGATGGGCCCGGTGCTCGATTCGAACCCATGTTCGAATCGAGCATCGGGCGTTCGCTCGCTCGTCGAGCCCAGAACTATTTGGGCCGTTCGCATCACATTCGTGTGATGCGAGCGGCCCCGCAATGCATTGCGGCCGGCGCGGCCGGCGCAGTGCATTGCTGGCTGATGATTGGCCAAGCATGCACTGTGACCCCGCATGCTTGGCCAATCACAGCGCCTGAAACTCGGAGAGCAATAATTGGCTACAGGCAGGACGCCTGTAGCCAATTACAGCTCAGGGGCTTTAGTACACGCCCCACCATTTAAAAGGCCGCCACGCCATCGGCCCCGGTCACATGAGTTCCGGCTTTAGGAGAGATTAGTCTGCTGATTCTGTCTTTGCTTGATACTGAAAGATTTGCTCTTCTTTGCTAAACCATTGGCTATTTCTTTGCTAAACCATTGCTACCTAAGTCATTGATCGTTCATTGCTGCTGATTGCACAGTTAGTGTGTTATTAGCTGCTGCTGGGGATTAGTCTGGTGCGTGCTTACTGTTAGTACAGTATTGCAGTAGTACCAACCGCAGTGCTGTTAGCACAGCATTGCACCCCAACAGCACCCATAGGACTTCTAGTGTGTTAGTGGCAGCAAACAGAGCTCCTATATTTTCTTCTCAGCAGCACCCATAGGACTTCTAGTGTGTTAGTGGCAGCAAACAGAGCTCCTATATTTTCTTCTCAGCACCACCCATAGGACTTCTAGTGTGTTAGTGGCAGCAAACAGAGCTCCTATATTTTCTTCTCAGCAGCACCCATAGGACTTCTAGTGTGTTAGTGGCATCACACAGAGCTCCTATATTTTCTTCTCAGCAGCACCCATAGGACTTCTAGTGTGTTAGTGGCAGCAAACAGAGCTCCTATATTTTCTTCTCAGCAGCACCCATAGGACTTCTAGTGTGTTAGTGGCATCACACAGAGCTCCTATATTTTCTTCTCAGCAGCACCCATAGGACTTCTAGTGTGTTAGTGGCAGCAAACAGAGCTCCTATATTTTCTTCTCAGCAGCACCCATAGGACTTCTAGTGTGTTAGTGGCATCACACAGAGCTCCTATATTTTCTTCTCAGCAGCACCCATAGGACTTCTAGTGTGTTAGTGGCAGCAAACAGAGCTCCTATATTTTCTTCTCAGCAGCACCCATAGGACTTCTAGTGTGTTAGTGGCATCACACAGAGCTCCTATATTTTCTTCTCAGCAGCACCCATAGGACTTCTAGTGTGTTAGTGGCAGCAAACAGAGCTCCTATATTTTCTTCTCAGCAGCACCCATAGGACTTCTAGTGTGTTAGTGGCAGCAAACAGAGCTCCTATATTTTCTTCTCAGCAGCACCCATAGGACTTCTAATGTGTTAGTGGCATCACACAGAGTTCCTATATTTTCATCTCAGCAGCACCCATAGGACTTCTAGTGTGTTAGTGGCATAACACAGAGCTCCTATATTTTCTTCTCAGCAGCACCCATAGGACTTCTAGTGTGTTAGTGGCAGCAAACAGAGCTCCTATATTTTCTTCTCAGCAGCACCCATAGGACTTCTAGTGTGTTAGTGGCAGCAAACAGAGCTCCTATATTTTCTTCTCAGCAGCACCCATAGGACTTCTAGTGTGTTAGTGGCAGCAAACAGAGCTCCTATATTTTCTTGTCAGCAGCACACATAGTACCTATAGTGTGTTAGTGTCAGCACCCATAGGACCTACAGTGTGTTGTGAGCACACATAGGAGTTCTATTTTTTATACTATATACACTACCGACTACAATGGCTGGAAGACCGCCAAGGAGAGGCAGAGCGTGCCGAGGCAAGAACACAGGGCAGGCAGGCTCTGTTTCTAGAGACAACAGTGCTGGCCGTGGACGTGGTCGTGCATCGTCATCAGCACGTGGCCATGGGACACGCTTGTCTTTGTTTTCGGCAGCTGGACATGTGGAGCCGCATCATGCCGAAGGCTTGGTAGAATGGATGACCAAGCCCTCCTCATCCTCCTCATCCTCTCTCACCCAGGCTCAGGGTACTGGCAGAGCAGCTGCCAACGCGTACTCAATGGCATCATCAGCCACCCCTTCCCTAGACCCACCATGTCCTCCTGAGGAGTCCCCCGAACTGTTTGAGCACAGTGTTGGGTACATGCTCCAGGAGGATGCCCAACGATTCGAAGGCTCGGATGATGATACCCAGCTTGAGGAAGTCAGTAGTGTGCGCGCAGAGAAAGGGGATGCTGAAGGACAGCAATCTGGCAGTAGTGTTCCACCAGCTGCAGCTTACTGCCAGGTTTGCTCTAGTGGTGAAGAGGGAGGGGATGATGAGGTCACTGACTCCACGTGGGTGCCTGAAGGGAGAGAGGAGGAGGAGGAGGAGGAGGATGCAGCGTCACATGTCCAACGAGGCAGGATGCCCCCTGGAGGCCAGCTAGAGGCCAGCACAGCAACTGTACCACACCGCAGAGCTCCGCCTGTGCAGGGCGCTGCCTCTGCACGTTATCACAAAAGTTCTTTGGTGTGGGCCTTTTTTGAGACGAGTGCATCAGATCGCACCACTGCCATTTGCAATATTTGTCTCAAGCGTATCTCGCGTGGCCAAAACATCAGCCGCTTGGGCACCACAAGCATGAGCAGACATATGTCGACCTGCCATGCAGCTCGTTGGCAAGCACACATAAAAGACCCACACCAAAGAACAAAGCGGACCTCTCCTTGCTCCTCATCAGCTGGGATCTCCATCCCCACTATATCTTCAGTCCTCTCTGAAAGCTGCTCTGAGAGGACTGAAGGTGTAGAATTAGGTGTGTCACAACCAAGTACTTGCAGTACACCGACGTCCGATTGTAGCAGGCAAATTTCCCTGCCCCAGCTGCTGGACCGTCGAAAGAAGTATACTCCCAGCCATCCACATGCCCAGCGGTTGAATGCTAGCTTGGCTAAATTGCTAGCACTTCAACTGCTGCCTTTTCAGTTGATAGACTCGGCCCCCTTCCGTGAGTTTGTTCAATGTGCGGTTCCTCAGTGGCAGGTTCCCAAACGCCACTTTTTCTCACGGAAGGCAATTCCGTCTCTCTACTGGCATGTGGAAGGCAATGTCCACGCCTCGCTGGACAGGGCGGTCAGCGGTAAGGTGCATATTACCGCTGACTCATGGTCCAGCAGGCATGGACAGGGACGTTATCTTTCTTTCACGGCCCATTGGGTCACTCTATTGGTAGCTGGGAGGGATGCAGGACAAGGTGCAGTAGTGTTGGAGGTTGTTCCGCCACCACGCCTCCAAAATGCTACTACTGGTTGTGACACACCTCTCTCCTCCACCCCCTCCTCTTCTTCTTCCTCCATGTCCTCTTCGAGTGCTCTGTCCTCGGAACCAGCGGTGCTCCGTAGGCGTACAAGGGGCTACGCGAGTACGCAGGCAAAAAGATGCCATGCCGTGCTTGCGCTGGTGTGTTTGGGGGACAGGAGCCACACTGGGCCAGAGGTTCTGGCAGCTCTGCAGGGGCAGGCCGAGAGGTGGTTGACGCCACGCCAGCTTAAGCCAGGAATGGTCGTTTCTGATAATGGCACCAACCTCCTCTCCGCCCTGCGACAGGGGCAGCTCACCCATGTGCCCTGTATGGCTCACGTCCTCAACCTGGTGGTGCAGCGGTTCTTGGGCAGGTTCCCAGGCTTACAGGATGTCCTGAGGCAGGCCAGGAAAGTCTGTGTGCATTTCCGCCGATCTTATAATGCCAGTGCTCGGCTGACTGAGCTGCAAAAGGAGCTGAACCTGCCCAAGAACCGCCTAATATGTGACATGCCCACCAGGTGGAACTCAACGTTGGCCATGCTGCAGCGACTGCACACGCAGCAGAGGGCCATCAATGAGTACCTTTGCGACTACGGCACCAGGACAGGGTCAGGGGAGCTTGGCTTTTTTTCCCCACGCCAGTGGAGCATGATCAGGGATGCATGCACTGTCCTCTCACCATTTGAGGAGGCCACGAGGATGGTGAGCAGTGACAGTGCATGCATCAGTGACACTGTACCTCTTGTCCACCTGTTGGAGCATACGCTGCGTGGGATAATGGACAGGGCACTTGAGGCAGAACAGAGGCAGGAAGAGGAGGACTTCCTTGTCTCTCAAGGCCCCCTTTATCCAGACAATGTTCCTTCTGTCCCACCCATCACACAGGAAGAGGAGGAGGAGGAGGAGGATTGTGTGAGCATGGAGGTGGAGCCTGGCACTCAGCATCAGCAGCAGCAGTCTTTTAGGGATGATGTACAGTCCCAACAAACCAGTGGACTTGTACGTGGCTGGGAGGAGGTGGCTGGCGATCATGTCATCCTCAGTGACCCAGAAGACTCCGGACCGAATGCCTCAGCTAACCTACGCTGCATGGCCTCCCTGATCCTGCAAAGCCTGCGGAAGGATCCTCGTGTTCTTCGGATCAAGGAGAGTGACCATTACTGGCTGGCCACTCTCCTTGATCCACGGTAGAAGGGTAAGGTTGCGGACCTTATCTTGCCGTCGCAGAGGGAGCAGAGGATGAGACATCTCAGGGAGGCCTTGCAGAAAGGTCTGTGCAACGCGTTCCCAGAAACTGGGAGGTTACAAACTCCTGGTCCTGGACGACGAGTTGCTGAGGCTTCGGTCAGTAGCAGAAGGAGCGGTGGGGAAGGTGGACGTCTGACCGATGCGTTCAGACAATTTTTTAGTCCGCAGCCCCAAGGTATGATCGGTTCCAGCAACCATCGCCAGCGTCTGATATACATGGTGCAGGAATACCTAGGGGCAAGGTCAGACTTGGACACCTTTCCCACCGAAAATCCTCTGGCTTACTGGGTCCTGAGGATGGATCACTGGCCAGAGCTTGCACAGTATGCAATTGAGCTACTGGCCTGTCCTGCATCCAGCGTTCTTTCCGAACGCACATTCAGTGCTGCTGGAGGATTTGTCACCGATCATAGGGTGCGCCTGTCCACCGACTCGGTTGATCGACTGACCTTCATAAAAATGAATCAGTCTTGGATCACCACCAGCTACCAGACACCTGAAGCGGATATAACGGAATAATTTATAATGTCACATCCCTTCAAGACTGCCTATGCTGATGCTGAGTGACTGTCCTGTTATGTTCACTGACTATCCTCTTCCTCCTCCTCAATGATCCATGCCACCACACCAGTGCCTAAGGCACAATTTTTCAGCCCCTGTATAACAGGGGCGTGTAATTACAATTTTTTAAAAAGATGCTTCGCAACAGGTGTGACTGCTGTGCTCAGAGTACAGTATCTGTGAGGGGTTGCAGTGTTGTGGCACCAGCACCAGTGCCTAAGGCACAATTTTTCAGCCCCTGTTGGTGCGTGTAATTACAATTTTTAGGCAATGCTTTGCAACAGGTCTCATTGCTGTGCTCAGAGTACAGTATCTGTGAGGGGTTGCAGTGTTGTGGCACCAGCACCAGTGCCTAAGGCACAATTTTTCAGCCCCTGTATAACAGGGGCGTGTAATTACAATTTTTTAAAAAGATGCTTCGCAACAGGTGTGACTGCTGTGCTCAGAGTACAGTATCTGTGAGGGGTTGCAGTGTTGTGGCACCAGCACCAATGCCTAAGGCACAATTTTTCAGCCCCTGTTGGGGCGTGTAATTACAATTTTTAGGCAATGCTTTGCAACAGGTCTCATTGCTGTGCTCAGAGTACAGTATCTGTGAGGGGTTGCAGTGTTGTGGCACCAGCACCAGTGCCTAAGGCACAATTTTTCAGCCCCTGTTTAACAGGGGCGTGTAATTACAAATCTTGATCTAATAGTTCACAGCAGGGCCCATTCCTGCGCCCACCAAGAGTAACTATGAGGGCCTACAGTCTTGTGGCAACACCGTCCACCACCACCACCACCAAAGGCCCAATTTTTCTGCCCTGTTCAACAGGTGCATGCAATTACAAATCTTGATCTAATAACTCACAGCAGGGCCCATTCCTGCACCCACCAAGAGTAACTGTGAGGGCTTACAGTCTTGTGGCAACACCGTCCACCACCACCACCACCACCAAAGGCCCAATTTTTCTGCCCGGTTCAACAGGTGCATGCAAGTACAAATCTTGATCTATTAACTCACAGCAGGGCCCATTCCTGTGCCCACCAGTCTTGTGGCTACACCAACATCTAATAGGGCAAATTTCTGCAGAGTATATACGGCAGGCCCCTACTTTCAAACATCCAACTTACAAACGACTCCTACTTGCAAACGGCAAGAGAAAACAGGAAGTGAGAGGAAATCTACCCCTAGGAAGGAAAATTCTATCCTGTTAGATTTAATTTGGGAAAAAGGTATCTCCTCTCTACTGATGCTTTATCACCAATCCTTGTTTCAATTAAAACCCCACTTTTCCAAAAACATTTGTCATTGGGACGGAAAGTGAGGTGACATGTTCTGAACAGATGTGCAAAGACAGCAAATGTTACAGGGGTGATAACCCCTCCCTATGTTCTCCAAAAAGCTTAAAAATTGATTTTTTTGGGATGTAGCTACACTTCATAATGTACCTGTTCAGATTCTACTTAAGAACAAACCTACAGTCCATGTCTTGTTTGCACCACCTATATACTGCTGTTCAGAGTATATAGGGTTGTAGGTATAGGGTTTTATTTTGGGTGCGGGGTCCCCCTTAGTATCCATACAAGACCCAAAGGGGCTGGGGTGGGGGGGGGGTGATGGGGTAGCCATGCCATTTTTCTCAAGGATTTTCAGCCATATGGCGGCCAGGACAAGACATGACATTAAAGCCGCAAGTGGTTTTAAATGGCTTCTTTTTTTCCTTTACAAATGTCATTTTGTGCAAGGACAGTTCTAAACACGGGAAACACATGCCACTTCACAGGCATACTTTAGACACCCCCCAGGTACCGTATTTAAAGGAAAATTTCACTTTTTTTTTTCACTTTATGCATCATTAAAATGACTGCTCCCGAAAAAACTTTAGTTTTTAAAATTTCTTTTTGCATTGATATATGTCCCCTGGGGCAGGACCCGGGTCCCCAAACCTGTTTTATAACATTAACATGCATATTGGCCGTTGTAATTAGCAATTTTGATTTCGAACGTTCGCGTCCATTATAACGAATAGGGTTCGAAAATTCGCGCGAACTTTCGGTCCGTTCGAAGGTTCTGGTGCGAACCGAACCCGGGGGTGTTCGGCTCATCCCTACTTAGGACGCTGTCCCACCCCCTGTGACCTATACACAATACTTTCTCACTGATCCTAGGCTCTTAAACCCGCAATAAGTCCCCGGGTTAAAATGCTCCTTGATAGCGTACACTACGTTTCTTTAGCTCATACGGTATCGGGTTCTCCGTATTTCAGTGTTGGATTGTCCTGAGGTGGTGGGATATCCCCTCTATACACACACTTTCAGCCCTCAATCGAAAGTCCTTCACCGGCTTTGGTCTTGGTCAACCCCCACACGGAGGCGTCAGAGGGTACGAGCACGCCTGTAGGTCATGTGACTACCCTCCGCGCCCTGTAAATCACCGATCATCCCCCAATTTTGAGTGGTTTGGACAGGTTCCTCTCCCTCATCGGTCTTCACCCTTCCGTCCTCTTCTCCATAACATCTTGGAAGCGCTACTCTCGCTACCGTAACGCCTGTTTATTCTCACACCCCCCCCAGGTATGACGGGCGAACTTCCAAGAACTGAGCCTGACCCTATGGTCACCGATCTCCCTACACAACTTAAACTATATTCTATCAACATGAGGGGTCTAAATACTCCAGAGAAAAAAAGTTTGGGGAGAGACGATTCGCGCTTTTCAGTCTTCGTGCTTTCAGTTTGTTACAGCGTGACGAATGTGCTATCTCCATTACGAACGCTAGTTTTACCAGAAGGAGCGCTCCCGTCTCATACTTGATTCTGACCATGCGCGGTTTTTGAAGACTTGGAAAAGCATACACACGAACGGTTTTCTCGTCCAAATACAGTCTGACGAGACTCCCGACGAGAAAAAAGGAAGCTGGTCTTTTTTTTCTCGTTGAGATTCTGGGCAGTTTTCTTGACGAGAAACCTGAAAGCCTCGTACACACGACCGGTTTTCTCGGCAAGAAAGCTCTCCCAACAGTTTTCTTGTCGTTTCTTGCCGAGAAAACCGGTTGTGTGTACGAGGCTTTCGACTTACCTGTAGGTGTTTGCAATATCTCCTAAACCTACATGGTTTAGGAGATATTTTACAAAAAAGAATGCACCGTTGTCTACGGCGCATGCGCAACATAGACCACGGCGCTGCTGCACTGTCAACGCCGGTTTTATCAATGGATAATGCCGGCTTTGACGGCTCCCGCGCGCATGCGCGGTGACGTCATCGCCGCGCCAGAGTGGCGATACCCGGAAGTAACCTTCTGGAGCGATGTCTGCGGCCAGAGGGGGAGACGAGGATGGCTTCGATCTAAGGTAAGTAATGCATAATCAGCTAGTATGCTAGTCATACTAGCTCATTATGCCTTTCTCTTGCAGGTTATTCTTTAAAAAAAAAAACTAGAATTGGGTTTACAACCACTTTAAGTTTCACAGTGAGTATAACGAGCATGCTATGCTGCATATACAGACTGATTTTACTGTTGTGGGTTTAGTAACACTTTAACACTGGCGGGGGGTTAAAAATAATCAGCTTTTTTTTTATTTGTGCAAAACTTTTATCCCAAAAAAGAAAAAGCTTCTTTGCTGTAACTTATAAAGTGTGAACTGGAGTTTAATAGTGGATCTAAATCTGCTAATACATGTAAAGCCCTGTACACATGATCGGATTTCCTATGGATTTTCAACTGATGGATTTTTCCATGGGAAATCCAATGAAGCTGACTTCCATCAGTCTTGCCTACACACCATCAGTCAAAAAACTGATCGTCCCAAACGCCTTGACGTAAAACACTCAGACGAGCCAAGAAAAATTAAGTTCTATGCTTCTGAACATGCATGGACTTGATTCTGAGCATGCGTGGGTTTTTTTTATCCGATGGAGTTCCCCACAGACGATAGTAATTTGCTATTGTTTTTTTTTCCCATCAGATAAATTTAAAACATGTTCCATTTTTTAACACCGATGGAAAAAAGACCGATGGGGCCCATACACGATCGGTTTGTCCGATGAAAAAAGTCCATCGGACTGTTTTCATCGGTAAAACCGATCGTGTGTACAGGGCTTAACACTCAACTCCCCCTCCGACTGACAATGCTGCTGCTTTCTGTGCCGCTGTTCTGTCAGTATGGGTCCCCCGTCAAATAATGCCCGGACTGGACTGCGCAAACGGAGCCGACAGAAATCTCTGAGGATGATCAGCTGTTCTTCAGGTGGAGAATGCGCATGCGCAAGCAACACGCCGCTCGCTCCCGATACTTGGGGCGTGTTATACATTCAATTACAACAAGGGACGGAATACAAGGGGCGGATGTATTCTTGAGCAGGACACTCTTATTTGCACACTTTTGTAAGTATACTATTATGCTTCTATCTTATCCCCCTTCCGGGCTGTCTGTGTACAGGACATGTTTTATTTAGATGGATTACCATAAGAGCACTGCTCAAGAATACATCCGCCCCTTTGAGAAAAGCATCTACCCCTTGTTGTATTCCGTCCCCTTTTGTAATTTAATGTATAACCCGCCCCGAGCATCGGGAGCGAGCTGTGTGTTGCTTGCGCATGCGCCATGTACACCTGAAGAACAGCTGATCAGCTTCGGAGAATTCCGTCGGCTCTGTTTGCGCAAGCGCAGACCAGCCTGGGCATTATCTGACGGGGACTCATACCGACCTGCTCATTTCCCCCGATTTATGTCTCACTACATACAGGAAGTGGGTTACTGGCCAGATCACCAGGAGAAAAAGCCCCAAAAAACTGATGCAGCCACCACATCTAATGATTGGTATGCTGCCATTTTATTACAGTGTATTTATTGTCTTCAACACTTTAGGCTCCACGACTAAATGGATATTGCTCCCTGTAAAGGTTTCTCCCATCAAAGGTTACAGTGAAAATAGAGGGAATTCCTTGTGAAAGCTCTAAAGAATTTTCTACCCTACCTACCCAGCCATGTATGGAGCTCAGCAAGAGCTGGAACAGGTTGTCAGTGCCGGAGACCAGCGGCCTGCATAGACCCTTATGGCTGCACACAGATAGACAGGGTCTAGGGGTAGCCACAGTTCATAGGCTCACATAGATCTGTTTCTGATCTGCACTTGAGTGTTAGCTTTAAAGACTAGCAGCCTGTGTGGGTCTTAGGACTCTGTCAGCTTTCCGTGAGCCGCAGAAAATAGCCACAGCCCAGAGACTCCTGCAGATCTTGCGTAGCTCCTAAGAAAGCCCAAATACAGCAATCCAGGCATTGTAAATGGAGAAAACACTCGGGTAGACTAGTGGAGCAGTGACTTGACATTGAGTAATTCAACAGGACAGGCTGTAAACGCTAGTAAGTCAGCGGCCCTTGTGCCAAAAGTGAAAGGCTTTGAGTTCTGCTTCCTGTCTGGCTGCTTGTGAAATTGTGCCAGGTGCCTTGCAATCTGGGCTTGATCTCCAGGCCAATATGGTGCAGGCGGGTTGCTAAGCCAGGAAGATGAAATGACATACACTGTCTTTGACTGGCCAGCCGGCCAATGTAAATACAGCTGGCGGGCATGAGCAGAACAGTAGGGAGCGTGTGTGAAGAAAACTGCATGACAAGCCCAACTGGAAAGAGAACAATAGAAAATATAAAAAAAATGGCACCTACAACCTAACAGAGCTTAGTCACCTAAAAAGTAGCAACAGGTATCCACATGTGGATAAGTGGCTGGAAATGTGTTAAGGGGAAGGGCAGTTTTACCCTCCTAACTGTGACATCACCAAACTGCAAAAATGCCACCAAGATGAAGAAGAGGTAAAGGTGGCTGTAGCAGAAGAAACGGTGCTCAGCTGCCACACAAGGCACACACAAATACCCAAGTGCAATAAAAGTAGGATTTTTTACTAGTCCATAAAATCTATTTCTTGGAGTACATTATCTTAATCATTACAACTAGGTTATATGCAGCCACCTTAAGCTGGACAATGGCTAAAAAAAAAAAACACTGCAGGAACATTGTTCTACATAACCAGTCCAACTTCAAGCTATACTTTGTTCTTGTGATCTCCCTAATGCTTGCTACAAAACTGAGGGGAGAGACCTGTGTCCCATAATGTACTCTGAGAAATGGAGTCCTAATTTCTTAGTTATACAGTATGGGACACAGCCTCTTTAATCATTACAACTCAGTCCAACTGAGGGGTGGGCAACACAAAAAACAATGTCAATAGACCCACATAGCAACCAGGTCTAGAAAGGCTTGACAGACTTCAAAGCAACCATTAGCATCTTACACCCAAAACTGGCATCAGAGGGGGCCTGAACATCCACCTGATAGTGTGAACAGAATTGCAAGGCTGCCACTTGGGCTTCTAAGAAACTGTTGGATGAAAAGCTAACAGATCTGGTAGTGTGTGTCTTAAAGTGGTATTGAACCCAAAACAAAAATGTGTTTAAATTGCAGCTCATCAATTCTTAGATGTTGAATTTGTTTTTATTTTTTGGCTTTTTACCTTTTGTTTTAAAATAGTGAGCCAGCCTTTGGCTGCACACTAGCATCAATTCTTACACCTGCACACAATGTACACTTGCACAAAGTTAGCGATTTTGTAGGATTAGAGTTAGGTGTATGAGTAATCAATTATGCCAGGCAGGGCTAATAGTCATCAGTTTAACCACTTCAATACCCAGCCATAGTCATATGACATCCACAGATGGGATCTCCCATCCTGGGTGGGTGTCATATGACGTCCTTGACTTTGGGGGGGGGTATCTGAATGATGCCTGCAGCTAGAGGCATCATTCAGATA
Source organism: Rana muscosa (assembly GCA_029206835.1). NCBI lineage: Eukaryota > Metazoa > Chordata > Amphibia > Anura > Ranidae > Rana > Rana muscosa. Next base: position 548,719,914 of record CM055122.1, read on the forward strand.
TTCTTTCATGCCAGCGATTCTGTGCACGATAAGAACAATCATAGCGGCAATTCCACCGCTTAATCGTTCTTATAGGCGATGAGAGGGGACATCCCCCCCCTCCCGCCGCCATCTGGTGCTTCTCCGGGCTCTCCCGTGCCATCAGGGGCCCGGAGAAAGAATCGTCCAGCGCCGAATGAGGAGCATAGAGATTTCCGGTGACCAGATGGTCACCAGTTATCTCTATGACCGTCGGAGGCCTGGGCGTGACGTTATGACGTCACGCCCGGGTACCCGGAAGTAAACAAAGCCGCAATCGCAGCTGTCAGCATGAGATCAGTGAATTTTTTTTCCCGATCTCATGCTTTCCAGCCTGGAGGAGAGATGTGGGGTCTTATTGTAATAGGAATAAAAGTGATCAAAAAAAAAAAAATTTTTTTAAAAAGTGTAAAAAAATAAAAAATAAAATGTAAAAACGCCCCTGTCCCCGGTAGCTCGCGCTCAGAAGCGAACGCACACATAAGTCCCGCCCACATATGTAAACGCCGTTTAAACCACACATGTGAGGTATCGCCGCGTGCGTTAGAGCATGTGCAACAATTCTAGCACTAGGCCTCCTCTGTAACTCTAAACTGGTAACCTGTAAAAAATTTCAAAGCATTGCATATGGAGATTTTTAAGTATCGAAGTTTGGTGCCATTCCATGAGTGTGAGCAATTTTAAAGCGTGACATGTTAGGTATCTATTTACTCGGCTTAACATCATCTTTCATATTTTACAAAAAATTGGGCTAACTTTAATGTTTTGTTATTTTTTAATTCATGAAACCATTTTTTTTTTTTACAAAAAAAAAGGCGTTTGAAAAATTATTGCGCAAATACCGTGAAAGGTAAAAAGTTGTAATGACCATAATTTTATTCCCTAGGGTGTCTGCTAAAAAAAAACCATATATAATGTTGTGGGGTTCTGAGTAATTTTCTAGAAAAAGAATGAGGATTTGTACATGTAGGAGAGAAGTGCCAGAATAGGCCCGGTATTGAGGTGGTATAAAAGCCCGGTGTTGAAGTGGTTAATATGTAGGTTGAAACAGTCATTAGGTGAAACAGAAACTGCTGCTACTAAGGTGAGGTTGTGGAAGACGGTTTCATGTCACAGGTTATACACCATGGCAAGACTGAGCACAGCAACAAGACACAAGGTAGTTATACTGCATCAGCAGGGTCTCTCCCAGACAAAGATTTCAAAGCAGGGTGGGGTTCCAAGATGTGCTGTTAAAGCTTTTTGAAGAAGCACAAAGGATCGGGCAACATTGAAGACCGTAGACACAGTGGTTGGCCAAGGAATCTTAATGCAGCAGATAAAAAACACATCATCCTTACTTTCTTTCGACATCGGAAGATGTCCAGCAGTGCCATCAGCACAGAACTGGTGGAAACCAGCGGGACCCAGGTACACCAATCTACGGAGAAATCTAGCCAGAAGTGGTCTTCATGAAAGAGTTGCAGTCACAAAGCCATACCTTTGATGTGGAAACAAGGCTAAGTGACTCAACTATGCACAAAAACCTAGGAACTGGGGTGCAGAAAAATGGCAACAGGTGCTCTGGACCGATGAGCCAAAATTTTAAATATTTGGTTGTAGCAGGGGGCAGTTTGTTCACCAAAGGGCTGGAGAGCAATACAATAATGAGTGTCTGCAGAGAACAGTGAAGCATGGTGGATGTTTCCTGCAATTTTGAGGCTGCATTTCTACTAGGGTTGCACCAATACCACTTTTCTAAGACCGAGTACAGATACTTTTTTCAAGTACTCGCCGATACTTTTTTTTTTTTATGTCATGTGACAATGGCACTAATAGGCAGCACTGATGGGTGACACTGATGAGGCATGGACTGTGTCAGTAGTCTTTTATTTTTATTACAATTTATATATTTTTTTGTTATTTTGTTTTACAATGCTTTCTTTTTTGGGAGGGGGAGGAGTGGACGGTGTCAGTGTTTTTATTTTTTTATTTTTTTAAATTTAACTTTTAAATATTTTTTTATTACAATTCTTTCTTTCTTTTTTTATCAGCCCTGTTGGGGGTGCTTTGGCGAGATATCAGGGGTCTAAACAGACCCCTGACATTTCCCCTTTGAGACGGGAGGAAGGAGTCCCTGTCTCTGCAGCCCCAGCTGCGCTGAAGATGAATGGACAGGAGACAGAGGCTTCTCCCCATTCATAAACAGAAGCATCATAAACACAGGTTACGATGCTAAGTTATGAATGGACAGTCAGTGATCACTGTGCATTCAGAAAAGGAAGGGGCCGGTAAATATGTAATTTTCGCTCTCCATCCTGACAGATTTTGGACAAGGGGGAACAGAGGACGAAACGGAGGACCGCTGGACTATATAAGCCCGCCCTTAACCAAGGCTCAATGCTCCAGAATTCCTTCTGTAAGCCTTGTCCCTGCCTGAACTTGATCCATTTGCCTGAACCTGAACCTGATCCGTTTCCTGCCTTGTCCTGGACTCTGTTTCTTGTATCCTGTCCCTGAGAACTGTCCCCTGATACCGGCTTCCAGCTCCCCCTTGCTGGCTGCTCCCAGTACCTGGCCTTCTGCTCCCCTTGTCTCTAGTCCCTGCCTTGTTTATGTATGTGGGTTCCCTTTACTTGTATATATTAGTTAGATTAGGTGTTTTTGGGGTTTGTTGTGTTCTCTTGTATTCATTTCTTGTTTATGGTTTGCTGTTGTTTGATTACACGTGTCTTTATCTTCAATAAATATATATATTTTCACTTACTCTGTTCCTGATTCCTTAAGTGCAGCCCAATGATCTGATCACCTATATTGGATGTCTGTGTATGGCATCCCCTTGACAGGTGTCCTCAATGCTGAGAAATACAGGCAGATACTTATCCATCATGCCATACCATCAGAGAGGCGTGTGATTGGCCCCAAATATATTCTGTAGCAGCAAAATTATCCCAAACATACAGCCAATGTCATTAAGAACATCCTCAAATCTGTCTGGCATTACATGTCGAGACAGAAGGATTTCAGGCAGCCTACATCCACAGAAGATATGGGGTTAGTTCTCCAAGATGTTTGGAACCACCTACCTTCCGAGTTTGTTTAAAAACTGTGTGCAAGTGTACCTAGAAGAAGTGATGCTGTTTTTAAGGACAAAGGGTGGTCACACCAAATATTGATTTGATCTGGAAATTTCTTCATTCATTTACTTTCTATTTTGTTCATTGATAAAAAAAAATAAACTATTAAGACGCCTTTCACACTGAGCCGCCCATAGCGTCGGCGGTAAAACGCCGCTATTTTTACCGCCGACACTATGGGCGGATTTGCGGCGCATTTTGGCCGATAGTGGGACAGTTTTACCCCCCGCTAGCGGCTGAGATAGGGTTAGAACCGCCCGATATGCGCTGCTGAAGCCGCACTGACCCATTTGATTTCAATGGGCAGCAGCGGTGGAGGAGCGGTAAACACACCGCTCCAAAGATGCAGCCAGCAGGACTTTTTTTTACCGTCCTGCTAGCGCAACGCTCCAGTGTGAAAGCCCGAGAAAATGGTGCAGCTGTTTGAGAGCGGATTGCAGGCGCTATTTTTAACGCTATAGCGCCTGCAATACACCCTCAGTGTGAAAGGGGACTAACACTTTTACTTCTGAAAACATTCTTAATTTACAGCATTTTTCTACACGTGCTTAAAACTTTTCCACAGTAGTGTACAATATCAGTCAAACCCACTACTACTTCCTTGTAAATCTGTGACAGACGGGTTTGCCCTGGGCAATTACTCTCTGGATTGATATTTTCCTTTTAATCTATATACTGGTAAGATGTGACGATCTATGCTATTTGTGATGTGCTACTTTTACTGTACAAGAACCAATGTTCTTTAGCCGGGTGCCGGCATTTATTTACGTACGATTTGTTCATACTGTCCCAATAAATAAAGAATAAAAAAAAAATGCAGCTCCTGTGGGATGTTCATAGTCTGCAGTTGTCAGGACTTACCAAAATTGCTCCATTGAAAACCGGCAAACCAGCAACAGGGTCATGGGCAGCCAAGGCTCATTGATGCACATGGGGAGCCAAGGTTGGCCTGTGTAGTCCAGTTCAATTCACTGTGGCTCAAATTTCTGAAAAAGTTAATGCTGGTTCTGATAGAAAGGTGTCAGAATACACAGTGCATCACATTTTTTGGTGTATGGGACTGTGTAGCCGCAGACTGGTCAGGGTGCCCATGCTGACCGATGTCCACAGCCAAAAGCGCCTGCAATGGGCACATGAGCATCAGAATTGGACCATAGAGCAATGCAACCCCAGAATTTTGTCTTGACTTGTAGCAGAGTCCTGTGAAATGGAACACAGATCAGGTTGTGCATATTCACAATAAGCCATAACCCTGGGCCCAAGTTTCCACAAGGAATCCCCAGACAATACTAGCCTGACGTGACTGTGAAGTCCTGTGATAGCTGGAACACAGGTGGTTGCCATCGCTGGGAGTGCAGGGCGAACACCAGTTTGGAAAACTTTGAATGTGCTCACAGTGGACAAGAGAGACTTCCAGTATTCTGTATATCCAGCATATATCACTACAATGACAGCTACAGTCTTACGGGTACAGTGCCAAGTGACTGCAATTCTGCATAATAACCACAGCTCACTCTGCAGCGCCACCATTCAAAGAGAGCCCTGTATTGTTTCAAAGAGTACAAGATGTCCTTTGATTAGAGGAGGTGAAGAAGAGGGGTACTGATGCCACAATCTCCACCTTGTCCAATCAGAGAGTAGTGGCGACTACTACAGTGATCAGTCAGGTATGAGATCTGCATTGTTACATTGGTGCAAGCTGGAGCAATGTAACCATGCAATAAAATTTATACCTAAACTTCAGTTTTTAGGCCTCATGTACACTGGGCATTCATTCATTTTAGGCTTGCACCGATACTGATAGCGGTGCCGATACTAGGCATTTTCGCGAGTATCATTACTCGTGAAAATGCTCCGATACCCGAAGCCGATACCGAAAATGACGTCAACTTGGAAGGGGAACGCCTCCACCTCCTCCTCTAGCCGGCTATCTCCTCTGGCGGGTGCCATCCCCATCTCCTCCTCCCAGTGGCATGGCTAGGGGGGTGCGTACTGCAGACGGGTGACACCTTGCCGCCTTTAACGTGGGGTAAAAGCCCGCACCAGTGGCAGAACTCCCAGCTTGTCCATGTCCCACTTGTGAAAATTATTGGTTGCTGGGCCCGTTTAGCAACCAATCAGGTGCATGGAGGTCCAGACCTACAGAGGAGGAAGATGCAACTCCCTTCTCCTCTTGAGCTGCTCCACCTCCACCTACTTCCCACTTACAATGGAATGGCCTGGAGTCTGAGGAGACTTTCCATCTGAACCTGGACAGTGCTGCTGAGCTGGATGGCCGGGAGTCTGAGGGGACCTGAGTGCATTCCAGTCCGGGACACTACTAATGTAAATGAGCAGAGCTCCAGCGATGGCTGCATACTGAGGAGGGGGGAGGGGGCAGGGATCACACAGGTGTATTCTAGAGGGAGGCAGGACATGCTTCCCCAGAGCTGTGTACACGGACTGCAACTTCACCACACCACTTGTACCATGCCTGTAGTCCCTTACCGTCTCCTGTACCAGGTCTGCAGTCACTGACTGTCTCCTGTAGTATGTCTGCAGTCACTTCTGCCTCCTCCCCTCCACCAGCTGTCACCTCTGCCCCCATGTCTCCCAATGACCCTCCCATTCTCATTCTCCCCCAGCGATTACAGCCTTTCCCATCCCAACTCTCCCACCCCACAATCCCCAATTCACCCCACCCTCAACTACCCTGCCCTCACTTACCCCTCTACACCCCCCCCCCCCCCCGCCTCACCCAACTCCCTAATAACCACCCCTCTACCTACTCTTCCTAGGCAATAGGTATCGGTAATTGGTATCAGCGATTACTTGAAAAAAAAAGTATCGGTACTTGTACTTGGTGTTAAAAAAAATGGTATTGGTGCACCCTTAAATAATTTTGTTGTCCAAAATTATTTATAATTAATTGATTCTGGCGAGTGAAATGAAATGAATGAATGAATGCTTAAGTACTAAACACACATTTATGCGTGTTCAACTTTTTTTCTGCTATAATGCTCCTCTCCTGAACATGCTAATTATATTTTTATTTTATTTTTTTCCTGCCTCTAAAAGCCTATGTCTGCCAGGACACATAGGCTAACTTGGAGGAAAGTTAAAAGTGGCATTTTGACACCTATTGTGCATGAGGCCTTAACCACTTGCCAACATTTACTGCTACAGGGCGACCACGCTGCGCAAAATCTGCACTTCCGGGTATAGGGTGCAAGTGCCTCCTGCCGGTGGCTCACTCCCACTGTGATTTTACACAGCGGGACCCATGGACTCGATGTCCACCGGCACCCGCTGATCATTCTGTACACAGGCATGTGTATGTAAACAAGGCAGATTGCTGTTCTGTCAGCACAGAAGGCATGGATCCGTTTTCCTGTGAAGCAGGAACACGGATCCATGCCTTCTACTGGTAAAAGCACCTCCCCCACTACACTGAAACACATTAGGCTCACTAAATAAATAAATAAAAATTCCATAAATATATCCCATAGTTTGTAGACGCTATAACTTTTGCACAAACCAATCAATTATTGGGATTTTTTTTACCAAAAATATGTAGCAGAATACATATTGGTCTAAGGCTGCATTAACACTTGAGCATTTTGTTTTCAGGCAGAAAGTCACACTTTTTTACCATGATTTCAACATGATTTTTACCACGTTTTTTGCCGCGATTTTGCACAGGTCAAAAGGTCACCAATGTAAAAGCAGAAAAATGCCTATAATCTGCCCAAAAAGAAGCTCATGTACTTTTTTGAGTTTGAGGCCTGGTTCACACTGGGGCGACAAACGCTCCGACATTGGGAGCTCATGTCGCATGACGTGTGAAAATCAATGTTTCCCTATGGGAGCCGTCTTAACTGGTCCGACACATGTCGGTCCGACTTTGAAAATGCTCCCTGTACTACTTTGGTCCGACTTTGATCCGACTTCAGCCCATGAAAATGCTCCCTGTACTACTTTGGTCCGACTTTGATCCGACTTCAGCCCATTGACTATCATTGAAGTCGGATCAAAGTCGGACCGCAGTCTTGCATGATCCGACTTTGGCATGCGACTTGTGCTGTACTGCTCTTGAGGGGGAACTCCAGGCCAAATTTTAAATAAAAAACCGGCATGGGTTCCCCCTCCAGGGGCATACCAGGCCCTTGGGTCTGGTCTGGATTTGAAGGGGCGCCCCTACGCCGAAAAACCGGCGTGGGGGTCCCCCCCAAAATCCAAACCAGACCCTTATCCGAGCACACAACCTGGCCGGCCGCAGGGGAAGAGGGGGGGACGAGAGAGCGGCCCCCCTCCCTCCTGAACCGTACCAGGCCGCATGCCCTCAACATGGGGGGTTTGGTGCTCTGGGGCAGGGGGGCGACCTGCGGCCCCCCCACCCCAGAGCACCCTGCCCCCATGTTGATGAGGACAGGGCCTCTTCCCGACAACCCTGGCCGTTGGTTGTCGGGGTCTGCGGGTGGGGGGCTTATCGGAATCCGGGAGCCCCCTTTAATAAAGGGGCCCCCAGATCCCGGCCCCCCCACCCTATGTGAATGAGTATGGGGTACATCGTACCCCTACCCATCCACCTGGTGGAAAAAAATGGCAATAAAAAAAACACACAGCTTTTTAAAGTATTTTATTGCACAGCTCCGGGGGTCTTCTTCCGAATTCGGGGGTCTCTGGTGTCGTCGCCGCGCTCTCCGGTTCTTTCTTCTGCCGGGCCTCCGCTAACTTCTTTTTAGCTCTTTTGCTAACGGGGCCCGGTCTTCTCCGTCGCCTTCTTCTTCTCCCGCTCTCCGGTTCTTCTCCCGCTCTCCGGTTCTTTCTTCTGCCGGGCCTCCGCTAACTTCTTTTTAGCTCTTTTGCTAACGGAGGCCCGGTCTTCTCCGTCGTCTCGTCTGGCTCTCCGTTGTCCTTCTGCCGGCCCCTCCACTAACTTCTTTAGCTCTTTTGCTAGTGGAGGGGCCGGTCTTCCCGTCGCCGTCGCCTTCTCTCTTCTCCTTCTCGATGTTGACGCGTCGCTTCCTCCCGCTGTAATACTGGCTCTCCGCTCCGCATTAATATAGGCTTCTCATGACGTCACAGTCACATGTTCCAGGGCACATGGCCCCGGAGCATGTGACTGTGACGTCATGGGAACATGTGACTGTGACGTCATGGGAAGCCTATATTAACGCGGAGTGGAGCGGAGAGCCAGTATTACAGCGGGAGGAAGCGACGCGTCAACATCGAGAAGGAGAAGAGGGAAGAAGACGCCGACGGCAACGACGGAGAAGACCGGCTCCTCCACTAGCAAAAGAGCTAAAGAAGTTAGTGGAGGGGCCGGCAGAAGGACAACGGAGAGCCGGACGAGACGACGGAGAAGACCGGGCCTCCGTTAGCAAAAGAGCTAAAAAGAAGTTAGCGGAGGCCCGGCAGAAGAAAGAACCGGAGAGCGCGGCGACGACACCGTAGACCCCCGAATTCGGAAGAAGACCCCCGGAGCTGTGCAATAAAATACTTTAAAAAGCTGTGTGGTTTTTTTATTGCCATTTTTTTCCACCAGGTGAATGGGTAGGGGTACGATGTACCCCATACTCATTCACATAGGGTGGGGGGGCCGGGATCCAGGGGCCCCTTTATTAAAGGGGGCTCCCGGATTCCGATAAGCCCTCCACCCGCAGACCCCGACAACCAACGGCCAGGGTTGTCGGGAAGAGGCCCTGTCCTCATCAACATGGGGGCAGGGTGCTCTGGGGTGGGGGGGCCGCAGGTCGCCCCCCTGCCCCAGAGCACCAAACCCCCCATGTTGAGGGCATGCGGCCTGGTACGGTTCAGGAGGGAGGGGGGCCGCTCTCTCGTCCCCCCCTCTTCCCCTGCGGCCGGCCAGGTTGTGTGCTCGGATAAGGGTCTGGTTTGGATTTTGGGGGGGACCCCCACGCCGTTTTTTCGGGGCACCCCTTCAAATCCAGACCAGACCCAAGGGCCTGGTATGCCCCTGGAGGGGGAACCCATGCCGGAGAATGAATCGGTCGCCGCCAGAAGTTGATCATAGAGATTTCTGGTCACCAGATGGTCCCCAGTCATCTCTATGACCCTCGGAGGCCCTGTCGCAACATTATGAAGTGTGAAAAAAAAGAGATTGTGAAAAAATAAAAGTAAAATAGATACAAAATCTTTTAAATTTAAAGCGCCCCCGTTCCTGCGTTCTCGTGCACAGAAGCGAACGCATACGCAAGTCGCGCCCACACCTGTAAATGCTGTTCAAATCACACGTGAGGTATCACCACATGCGTTAGAGCAAGAGCAACAATTCGCCTATGGAGATTTTTAAGTACCAAAGTTAGGGGCCATTCCATTTTAAAATGTAACATGTTAGGTATCTATTTACTCGGCGTAACATAATTTTTCACATAAAAAAAAAAATTGGGCTAACTTAAATTTTTTTTTTAATTCATGTATCCGTTTTTTCCCCCAAAAAGTGTTTTGCACTGTGTGACATAAAAAGTTGCAACAAACGCCATTTTATTGCCTAGGGTCTCGGCTAAGAAAACATATATAATGTTTGGGGGTTCTGAGTAATTTTCTAGAAATAAAATGATGATTTTTACATGTTGGAGCGAAGTGCCAGAATCGGCCCAGATGGGAAGTGGTTAAAGGCTAACCACTAACTTAAGTTTTCTGTCACTTTAACCTCTTCACGTGGGCTGTACGCATATATGCAGCCTCTCAGCAGCTGGGCCTCAACACTGAAGGGCCGCAAATATGCGGCCCTGTGTAAACAAGTTACAGTGCTGAGAGCGCTCTCCCTGCACGCATGGTAGCTGGTGGGGATCAGTAAGCTCCCGATGCATATTTGAGACCGCTTGTGACAGCCAATCACAGTGGTCACATGACCCGAATACACGCCTCCACCTCCCGGATTTTAGAACACTTGAAGGGCTGGGAGGTGGTGGGTGTGAAGGTGTTAAATAATTTGCTTGGACCAAATCTGACCCTAATTGAGAAAAATACAAGGCGTTCTTTGAATGGCTGAAAAGCACTTAGCCCGACTCGATTTTGCAACAGCAGCAGGCAGAAAGTCTCCTGATATGCTTTTGGGACACAGCACTGCATACGTATGTAACTGACATATAGTATATGATAAAGCAGGAAATATTTTGTGCAAGTTTGGCCCAAAGAAACTATTTAAATTGACAGAAAACCTGGACTCAAGCCTCGTACACACGGCCAAGAATCTCGTCAGGAAAAAACTCTTTGTTTTTCTTGACGAGATTCTTGGACAAGAAACTTGTCCCGGCCGAGTGTACACACGCTCAATTCAAAGAACCCGCGGTTCTTTGAATGGAGCGAATGTGGTGATGTAATCGACTACGACGAGCGTGCGCTCGTCACATTCTATGCCGTCGCCGCCATCTTGCTACACCCTACCTATGCCTAGGAAGCTACCACGCATGCGTCAAAGTCATTTTGAGCATGCGCGGGTTTCCACGGCGACAGGTAAGTGTACACACACACACACTTTTCTCGTCGAGAAACATGCTGACAAGAATCTCGACGAGAAAATAGAGAGCAGGTTCTCTATTTTTCTCGTCGAGATTCTTGTCGGTTTTCTTGACGAGAAACCTGATAGCCGCGTACACACGACCGATTTACTCGGCAAGAAAGCTCTGCCAGCAAGTTTCTTGTCGTTTTTTGACGAGAAACTCGGTCGTGTGTACGAGGCTTTAGACTAGATGTGCAATCATTCCCCATTATGACTAAGCATCTGGTCGTGTTAAAAGACCAGGTCCTCTTCATGCTGTGGCTGCAAAGTATAGATTAATGGAACAGAGACAGAGGTCAGAAATCAACCAGATGGGCTGAACTCAGGAAGGTGGGCATCTAATGTACAGTTGTCCTTTAAATATTATTTTCTTTGTAGACAACTTAAAGTGGATGTAAACCCCAATTTTTTTATTTATTTTTTGCTGTCACAATATAGTGTATAAGATTTCCTATCATCTGTGCCAAGTCTTGCCACAAAGAGTTAATCCAGCTCTGAGCAATCCTCTTTTCTTTTTTCAGCAAGATAAACGGACAAACAGGAGAACTTTTGTCCGTTCCGCCCTCTTGCTGTGAATGACAGGTTATTTACATATCTCATGCACTAAGCCCGAGACAGGCATTATTTTTTAATTCCCACCCCCACTCCTTTTCTGAAGTCATGTGGTTACTTTTCTGGATTTTGACTGGATGTTTGTGATCATAGCAGAAGTTTAGTGTAAGGAATACACATGAGAAAATGCATGTTGACAAGGGGAGTGTAGAGGTGGGCGGGGAGTCTACTGACATCACGACTCCACCCACCGAGCTCCAGGCAACAGATCCACCCACAGAATCTGCAGTTTTTCAGTTCTTATAACAGACAGAGGGGAGACATTTGACAGGTAAGGATATATGCAGGAGGCATCTATATCCTTATAGATCAGCACTATGGCAGTAGTTTAGAAAGGATGAGAGTTGGTTTACATCCACTTTAAGTCATTCTATAGATTGTAAGCTCGTATGAGCAGGGCTCTCCTAACCCTTTTGTATTGTATTGTAAGGCCTCGTACACACAATACGAAAATCAGAAGGGAAAATTCATAAGACGAGCTGTCTGCGGATTTTTGGATTGTTAGTACGGTGCTTTCGACAGCCGATTTGACTTTTTCGTCAGACAAAAGTTGGATGTGAAGTCTTTAAAATTTTTGTCTGATGTGAACTCAACGTCTGATTTTCGGATGGTCAGTACAGAAATCGTCACAGAAAAGTCGAAAGTACACACATGCATGCTCGGAATCAAGGAACGACTGGGAAGAGTTCGGTCTTGTAAACTACTGTTCGTAATCTAGAATTAACATTCGTGACACGGCAATTGATGAAATGTCGAAATGCAGCACACATTCTCATCGCCTTTAATGGGATATTAATGAAGCTGCTTTGCTGGTGATATGATGTAGTTATGCCAAACGTATTTTAAAAGGCATTTGTGTTGTACGATCTGAAAATCGCGAATCAACGCTCGCCAAACTTCTACTAACACGAAATTAGCAGAAAAGGCCCAAAGGGTGGCGCTTGAAAAATGAACCTCCTCTTTATACTCTCATAGTACGTCACTACGTTCGTGTTTGTTAAACGACAATTTGCGGATAGTTAGTATGCTAGACAAAATCCTGCACACCCCCTTTTGACAAAAATCAGACGCTCGGTCGTTTAACAATCAAACTGTGAGTACGAGGCCTTACTGTACCGTCTCCCTTTATATTGTAAGGTGCTGTGCAAAATGTTAGTTTGATATAAATCATGTATAATAACAATCATTTCCAATGTTCACTCTTAAAATGTAACAATAACAAACAGGTCTCCTATACAATGTTAGAAAAAAATAAAAAGAAACTGCGCTATAGTGTAAAACCTGGTAAATGATTAAAGTTTACCTAGAAAAAAAGAAATAAAGGAAAGCAGCAACTATTCTGAAAACAATCATCAGTGCATGTAAATAAGAAAATATATATATATATATAGTCGCGCTAACTTATGACTGAACATAAGCCCACCACTGAATAGTTGAAAAAATCCAAATACCAACAGTGATAAATCATATAGATACTCAATGAAGAACCATGAAAGATCAGTAAATTATAAATAATGATAAGGTGAGTGAACTATGATTAAACAGTTAATAAGATGATAGTCCACAACTGCTATATGAGACTCTCAAAGTTCATGTCTGAAAGTCCATGATAAACAAAACACCCGTGAATAAGTGTCCAAAAAAGCCAACGACAGAAAATCTTCTTATAATCCGTGACTTTCACCACCACCAGTAAGAATTCCTGCTTACCAAAAAGCGATGGTCCCCTATGACAGAGGACCTAAAACAGCCTCAAATGATACTCGGTGGAACCTCCGGATTTCAGCAAATGATGAACTTCAATGGTTTAGTAGCCCGACAGCTCATACAGCATCATGCGAATGTTCAACATCAACATGAAAAGAAGGAAGGACACCGAATAGTGTAAAATCCTTGGTGTACATTTATTAAAAGAATATTGGAATCATACTCACAAAAGCAGTTAAAAAGACAGCCTTAAAGTGTGTCAGCGCCGACCGGTCAGAGGCGCTGGCACACAAATACGTCCGTGGAAGCCGAGCAGTGGAGGGTGACGTCAGCACAAAGCTCGTATCCTTCCCTACGCGTTTCGTGAAAATTCACGTCGTCTCGGGGCACCGTGAATTTTGAGAGTCTCATATAGCAGTTGTGGACTATCATCTTATTAACTGTTTAATCATAGTTCACTCACCTTATCATTATTTATAATTTACTGATCTTTCATGGTTCTTCATTGAGTATCTATATGATTTATCACTGTTGGTATTTGGATTTTTTCAACTATTCAGTGGTGGGCTTATGTTCACAGTCATAAGTTAGCGCGACTATATATATGTTTTCTCCTATACAATGTACTTGCATTTATATGTTAACCCGTAAGTTTTCATTTCTGGACATACTGCTTGAAAGTGTTATTTCCAGTTTGATAATGCTAAACATATTAACATTCTTTCACATACAAATATGCCCATTTTTATCAAATGAATTGCACAAAAGTAATTTAAATGACTGCATATTAATAAAATGCTGGCATAGCAAATGAAAAAAATAACTGATGGTTACAATAAAGACAAACTTGACTCCATTATGTCAGATGCATTACCGAGTTTACTATATTGTCATTAAAACAGGCATATTCATGCTTATGGGAACCAAATACACTTTATGGTTTATGTTGGAATGTTAGTTCTGCTGAATTTCTTCCCACTGATGTCATGTGTGCTTGGCACAGCAAAATTTTAAAAAAAATCCGTAGTGAAAGAAATATAAGGGCTGTGATTGCTGATCTCCTTCTGAAAATGCTAGTAGCTTGGCTGTCTTTGGTTCCAGTGCTTGGAGATGCTGACTTGAATCCAGCGTTCAGATCAGGAAAGTCAGAGTAAAGTAAGAAACAAATCTGTATACTTGTTGTTATGTATTTTAAATGCCTAGCACAAAGATCTGAAACTGTATTTATATCAGCTTCCTGTAATGCATAGCAAAACAGACAGAGCTCAGAAAAGGCACTAGGGGCCAGAGCACAGAGCTGTCAGTCTAAATTTGTGAAAATGCTTATAGGAGGGAAGATCATAGATGACTCTTCACTGTGTCATGCTGCCACTGCACTGCACAATCATCAGGCTTGGGGGTTGGACCAAGCTCTAATGCGTAAAGCGTATCTTAACCAAAGAATAAAAGTCCTTATATGTGATAGTTGCATCGGTTTTCTTTTTTCAGCCTTATATTTAAATGTATTTTCACCTGGTGATCCTGCCAAGAACAGTTATGGCATTAAAGAGAAAGTAAGACAGATATGTACTTGGGCTGAAAAAAAGAAAAATGAATGCTGCCACTAAATCTAAGGACTAATATATATATATATATATATATATATATATATTTATTTATTTATTTTGGTTGTGTGTTTAGGTTCAGACATCTGCAATGAAACTTAAATAATTAGGCATTCTGTCTGGCAGGAGGTGTTGGGATTATGGGATTGAATAGAATTACCTATGGCAGATAAAACAATGTATTTCGCCTCTTGTCTGGAGTTCGACATTAAAGTAAAAGTTGAAAAATTCTTTAATACTGCAGTTCATTCTAGATAGGGATTTGGAGAACATATATCTCCATTTAGAAGCACATGTGACACCAGCCTATAGTTCTAACAGAATAGGCTTAATCCGTAATTTGCATATCAGGTACCAGTTAATAAATGCAGCTTTATACATGCATTTGTTCAATACATAGAGCATTAAATTTACAGCACAGTAAACTGTGGCCCTATGGCACATTGATCCATTTGTATTCAATGTCAACGAATCTACAGAAGCAAGAAAGCAGTCTCTTGCTTGGGAAGCTCATGCAATTCAGAAACATCAATATTAAAGAATGGCACATGCTTTTTCTGTATAGCTTTCTTAAGTTTCACAGTTGTTTAATGCACCAATGACTCAAATAGCTTAGTGTGTTGCAACTTCTGACTGTTGAGTCTGGCATCTTATGATAGCTGTCCCTCATATCCAGAAGGGGCTCTGCTGCTAGCTTTCCTTCTGTAACTTAGTCCTCAACTTCATTAATTCTTCTTCCAAACTCATTATATGCTGTTGCAACTCGACTTTATCTTCTTGTGCCTTCATGTTTGCTTGTGACTTGGCTTCTTCAATTTTTCTTTCATACCATTTTTCCATTTGAGTAGATACTGCTTCAAAAAAATATTGCGTGATTTCCAAAGCTTGGGAGGTGTCCCTGGTTTGCATGGCAACATAGTCATCAGGTGCATTACAAGATGGTAGCGGAATCTGTGGTCCTGGCATTAGGCTTCGCTGTCTAAGCTGCCCAGGTTTTGCGCATTTTCTTGTTTGTGTGCCTCGGTCCATGAGATTTGCAGCCTGCTTCTCAGCCTTCTTTGCATCTGTTATGAGTTTGGTAGCAGGGAGAATTTTGGTGTTTTTTAGTTTAGGATTTGGAAGGCTGGAAGATGGGAGGGTTGGCTGATATTTGCAGGATGGGATAAAGCTTGTTGTCTTTTCCTTAGGCCTCACAGCTGGAGGGGCAACAGGTACAGATTGCTGCTCTACGGCTACAGAAAAATATTATAAATGTTACATAAAATTCTTAGATTTCTGTTGAAACACAATTCTGATACTAGCAAATGAAAAGTGCATGAATTCTGGAAATGATAACATGTCAAACTTATTGCACAACACACCACAAACTGTAGCTCAGGTTCAGCTTAACACAAATATGTTTTCATGCAAGACCCATAGATATCAGAAACATGGCAGTATTGAGTAGTCACCATACTATTTTTAGGGCAAAGAATTTAAAGGCAGACAGCTTTAATCTACTATTCTATATCTTCGGTGTGGTGCTAGGGATATGTATGTTTTGAGGGCTATCCCATAGGTTCTCAGCCTGAGAATGAAGAGGTAGTTGTAGGATTAAACATTTTTAAAATGTAAAGACCAGTAGCCAACTGCTTAGTTATGTTAATTCTTTAACCTAGAAGGTTAATGGGTTAGCCAAGGAATGGAGAAGGAAGAGCTCATAGTTGTGATCTTGTATCAGCTTAAAAAAGGCTGGAGCCAAAGACATTCATGAATCTATGGTGGCATCCTTAGTGTCCATTCATGCAATAAAGAAGTGTGGAGCAGAATTCAAGTATGGGAGAATGTTTGTTAAAGGCAATCTTCGGACATTCACATCAGAAAAGTTTACTAAAGGAGTGGTATTTTAGCAATATAATGCTCCAAGGAGCACTTCAACAGTTGCCGTGCCTGCCATTCATGAATGTGGGTTAGACATACTGCTTAAACATGCTATGTTTATTTGTATGTAGCCTAGCATGTTACACATACAGGACACTCCTTACTGGGCACTCCATCTAGGGATGAGCCGAACACCCCCCGGTTCGGTTCGCATCCAGAACATGCGAATGGACCGAAAGTTTGCGCGATCTTTCGAACACCGTTAAAGTCTATGGGACTCAAACGTGAGAAATCAAAAGTGCAAATTTTAAAGGCTAATATGCAAGTTATTGTCCTAAAAAGGGTTTGGGGACCGGGGTCCTGCCCCAGGGTACATGTATCAATGCAAAAAAAAAGTTTTAAAAACTGCAGTTTTTTCAGGAACAGTGATTTTAATGATGCTTAAAGTGAAAAAATAAAAGTGAAATATTCCTTTAAGCACTTGCCGACCGCCTCCTGTACATTTACGTCGGCAGAATGGCACGGACAGGCACATCAACGTACCTGTATGTCCCCTTTAAGTGCCTGTCCGTGTGGTCGCGCGCGCCGCCGGCACACTCGCGACCCTGCTGCCATCCCTGTGAGTCAGACCGCGGGGTCCCGCAGACTCGATCGCCGTGGGGATCCCCGCGATCATCTCACGGAGGTATAGAGCAGAGAGATGTTTGTGTAAACGAGCATTTCCCGGCTCTGCCTAGTGACAATGACCCTGATCTCGGCTCCGTGTACTCAGAGCGGCGATCGGTGTCATGTGACATAGAGCCCATCCCCCCTACAGTAAGAAACACTATGCAGGGAACACTTAACCCCTACAGCGCCACCTAGTGGTTAACCCCTTCACTGCCAGTGTCATTTTCACAGTAATCAGTGCATTTTTATAGCACGATGGTCCCAAAAATGTGTCAAAAGTGTCCGATGTGTCCGCCATAATGTCGCAGTCACAAAAAAAAATCACTGATCACCGCCATTACTAGTAAAGAAAAAGAAAAAAAAAATAATGCCATAAAACTATCCCCTATTTTGTAAACGCTATAACTTTTGCGCAAACCAATCAATAAACGCTGATTGCGATTTTTACCAAAAATATGTAGAAGAATACGTATCGGCCTAAACTGAGAAAAAAATGTTTTTTTTATATATTTTTGGGGGAAATTTATTATAGCAAAAAGTAAAAAATATAGAATTTTTTTAAAAATTGTGGCTCTATTTTTGTTTATAGCGCAAAAAATAAAAACCGCCGGGGTGATAAAATACCACCAAAAGAAAGCTATATTTGTGGGGAAAAAAAAGGACATCAATTTTGTTTGGGAGCCACGTTGCACGACCGTGCAAATGTCAGTTAAAGCAACGCAGTGCCGAATCGCAAAAAGTGGCCTGGTCTTTAACCAGCCAAAATGGTCCGGGGCTGAAGTGGTTAAATATCGTGCCTGGGGGGTGTCTATAGTATGCCTGTAAAGTGGCACTTGTTTCCCGTGTTTAGAACTGTCCCTGCACAAAATGACATTTCTAAAGGAATAAAAGTCATTTAACCACTTAAGCCCCGGACCATTTCGGGCCATTAGGACCAAGCCTGTTTTTGGGATTCGGCACTGCGCTGCTTTAACTGTAAATTGTGCGGACATGCAATGTTGTACCCAAATGAAATTTGCGTCCTTTTCTTCCCACAAATAGAGCTTTCTTTTAATGGTATTTGATTGCCTCTGCGATTTTTATTTTTTGCGATATAAATGGAAAAAGAACGAAAATTTAGAAAAAAAAAGATATTTTCTACTTTTTGTTATAAGAAAAATCGAATAAACTCAATTGTAGTCATACATTTAGGCCAAAATGTATTCAGCCACATGTCTTTAGTAAAAAAAATGTCAATAAGCGTATATTTATTGGTTTGCGCAAAAGTTATAGCGTTTACAAACTAGGGTACATTTTCTGAAATTTACACAGCTTTAAATTTATGACTGCCTATCTCATTTCTTGAGGTGCTAAAATGGCAGGGCAGTACAAAACCCCCCCAAATGACCCCATTTTGGAAAGTAGACACCCCAAGGAAATTGCTGAGAGGCATGTTGAGCCCATTGAATATTTTTTTTTTTTGTCCCAAGTGATTGAATAATGACAAAAAAAAAAAAAATTACAAAAAGTTGTCACTAAATGATATATTGCTCACACATGCCATGGTTATATGTGGAATTGCACCCCAAAATACATTCTGCTGCTTCTCCTGAGTACGGGGATACCACATGTGTGGGACTTTTTAGGAGCCTAGCCACGTACGGGACCCCGGAAACCAAGCACCTCCTTCAGGATTTCTAAGGGCGCAAATTTTTGATTTCACTCCTCACTACCTATCACAGTTTCGAAGGCCATAAAATGCCAAAATAGCACAAAACCCCCCCAAATGACCCCATTTTGGAAAGTAGACACCCCAAGCTATTTACTGAGAGGCATGTTCAGTCCATGGAATATTTTATATTTTGCCACAAGTTGCGGGAATATGACAAACTTTTTTTTTTTTGCACAAAGTTGTCACTAAATGATATATTGCTCACACATGCCATGGGCATATGTGAAATTACACCCCAAAATACATTCTGCTGCTTCTCCTGAGTACGGGGATACCACATGTGTGGGACTTCTTGGGAGCCTAGCCGCGTACGGGACCCCAAAAACCAAGCACCGCCTTCAAGGTTTCTAAGGGCATAAATTTTTGATTTCACTCCTCACTACCTATCACAGTTTTGAAGGCCATAAAATGCCAAGATGGCACAAAACCCCCCCAAATGACCCCATTTTGGAAAGTAGACACCCCAAGCTATTTGCTGAGAGGCATGTTGACCCCATTGAATATTTTTTTTTTTTGTCCCAAATGATTGAATAATGACAAAAAGAAAAAAAAAATGTACAAAAAGTTGTCACTAAATGATATATTGCTCACACATGCCATGGTTATATGTGGAATTGCACCCCAAAATACATTCTGCTGCTTTTCCTGAGTACGGGGATACCACATGTGTGGGACTTTTTGGGAGCCTAGCCGCGTACAGGGCCCCAAAAACCAAGCACTGCGAACGCTGCAGTTATGTGTGTTGTGTTTGGTAAGTGACAGTGATCGATCGATACTGCACTTGGGTGGGCTGGGCTGGGCTGGGCTGGGCGGAGGGGCTAAACGCAGGCGCTAGCAGGTATCTGGGCTGATCCCGCTAACACTGCGTTTTTGGGAACCCTAAACCGCTGGGGATGCTAGTATAGATCTGATCAGATCTGATCAGATACTATACCACTAAGGGGGGTGTATGCTTTGCGCGTGGGTGTTAGCGTTACTGTCACTAACCTAACACTGCCTGGGGCGACGCAGACCCTCTCTGGCGCTAAAACCTAATTGATCTCACCCGCCGGGCGATCAGGGGGGTTAAACCTTTATTGGGTTATATACGGCGGGTGCCCTGATGCTATAAAAAGCAAACTAATCAACCAGCGTCACCCGTAACCTTTATATGGTGATCACTGGTGAAAGGGTTAACTAGGGGCAATCAGGGGGTTAAAACCTTTATTAGGTTAAATATGGGGGTACCTGACACTATATAAAAACCTGACGGGTAACCTAAATAACTAAATAACTTACTGGCTAACCAGTGACACCAGTGACGCTTATACGGCGATCACTGGTGAAAGGGTTAACTCTAGGGGCAATCAGGGGGTTAAAATAATATATGGGGGTACCTGACACTAATAAAAACCTGCGGCGAACCTAAAAAAAAATAACTGCCTATCTAAAACACCAGCGACACGAATACAGCGATCGGAAAAACAATCGCTTAGTGACGCTGAAGTTAGGGGGTGAAAGGGTTACCTGGGGGGTGATCAAGGGGTTAAACCTTTATTAGGGGGGGGTTAGGGGGCTACCCTGGACCTAAAGGGGCCTAATCCTAACTGCCCTGCAACTTTTTACAATCACAGATGACACTAAATGCAGTGATCAGTAAAATAAATGATCACTGCAATCAGTGACACTGTGATTGGGGGCTTTGGGGTGACCTGGGGGGTGATCTGGGGGTGACTGGGGGGTGATTTGTGTGCCTATGTGTACCTACGTGTCAGTGGACTGTTGGTGCACTAACCTGCTTCTTCTCTGCTCGGCGCCGGGAACGGAAAGACCGCGGCGAGGGAGATGACATCACTTCCTCCAGCCTTGTTTACATCACATGGCGGAGGAAGCATTTTCATTGGCCGGGAGCGATCGCGAGGGGGGGGGCGGAATCGAGCGCCCCCCCCCTCATGCCTGATCGCTCCCGAACACTTAACGGCCGCTCACTGCAGTGAAGGGGGGTCCGGATGGACCCCCCAACTGCACAAAGGCGATCACGTAGATCTACGTGATTCTGCCTGTCCGTGCCATTCTGCCGACGTAAATCGGCGGTGGGCGGTCGTTAAGTGGTTAAAACTGCTTGCGGCTTTAATGTAATGTCTGGTCCCGACAATATGGATGAAAATCATTGAGAAAAACGGCATGGGTACCCCCCCCCTAGCCCATTACCAGCCCATTTGGGTCTTGTATGGATATTAAGGGGAACCCCACACTCAAATTAAAAAAAAGGAAAGGCGTGGGGCCCCCAGTCCCTATATACTCTGAACAGCAGTATACAGGCGGTGCAAACAAGACAGGGACTTGTAGGTTTGTTCTTAAGTAGAATCTGTTTGTAATTTTGAACTGGTACATTTTTAAAGTGTAGCTCCAGCCAAAAAATCTATTTTTAAGCTTTTTGGAAAACATAGGGAAGGGTTACCCCTGTAACATTTGTTTTGCTGTCTGTGCCCCTGTTCAGAAGATTTCACCTCACTTTCTGTCCCAATGACAATTGGATTTTGAAAATTTGGGGGTTTTAGGGAAACAAGGATTGGTGATAAAGCATCAGTGGAGAGGAGACACCTTTTTCCCATATTAACTCTTACAGGAGAGAATTTCCCTTCCATGGGGTAGATTTCCTCTCACTTCCTGTTGTCTCCCTCCGTTTGTAAGTAGGAGTCGTTTGAAAGTCGGATGTTTGAAAGTAGGGGCATGCCCTATGTACTCTGCAGAAATTTGGGCCTTAGGTGTTGGTGTTGCCACAACACTGTAAGCCTTCACAGTTACTCTTGGTGGGTGCAGGAACGGGCCCTGCTGTGAAATATTAGATCAAGAATTGTAATTACATGCCCCTGTTGAACAGGGGCAGAAAAATTGGGCCTTTGGTGTTGGACAGTGTGGTGGTGTTGCCAGAACACTGTAAGCCCTCACAGTTACTCTTGGAGGGCGCAGGAACGGGCCCTGCTGTGAAATATTAGATCAAGAATTGTAATTACATGCCCCTGTTGAACAGAGGCAGAAAAATTGGGCCTTAGGCACTGGTGCCACAACACTGCAACCCCTCACAGATACTCTAGTTGGAGCGCAGGAATGAGCCCTGCTGCAAAGTATTGCATCAAAAATTTTAATTACACGCTCCTGTTAAACAGGGGCCGAAAAATTGGGCCTTAGCCACTGGTGGCGGTGCCCAGAACCAAAAATGTTCTTACAAGCTATCAACATTAACATTGAGGAGGAAGAGGATAGTCACTCAGCAAAAAGGGTAGTCACTCAGCATCCGCATAGGCAGTCTTGAAGGGATCTCACATTTAAAAAAAAATTATTCGGTTACATCAGCATCAGGTGCTTGGTAGCTGGTGATCCAAGACTGATTCATTTTTATGAAGGTCAGCCGATCGACCGAGTCGGTGGACAGGCGCACCCTGTGATCGGTTACAAAGCCTCCAGCAGCACCGAATGTGTGTTCCGAAAGAACGCTGGATGCAGGACAGGCCCTTTCACTCAATTGCATACTGTGCAAGCTCTGGCCAGTGATCCATCCTCAAGACCCAGTAACCCAGAGGATTTTCGGTGGGAAAGGTGTCCAAGTCTGATCTTGCCCCTAGGTATTTCTGCACCATGTAAATCAGACGCTGGCGATGGTTGCTGGAACTGATCATACCTTGGGGCTGCGGACTAAAAAATTGTCTGAATGCATCGGTCAGACGGCCACCTTCTCCACCGCTCCTTCTGTGACTGACCGAAGCCTCAGCAACACGTTGTCCAGGACCAGGAATTTTTAACCTCTCAGGCTCTGGAAACGCATTGCACAAACCTTTCTGCAAGGCCTCCCGAATATGTTTCATCCTCTGCTCCGTCTGCGATGGCTGGATAAGGTCCGCAACCTTACCCTTGTAACGTGGATCAAGGAGGGTTGCCAGCCAGTAATGATCCCTCTCCTTGATACCACGAATACGAGGATCCTTTCGCAGACTTTGCAGGATCAGGGAGGCCATGCAGCGTAGGTTTGCTGAGGCATTCGGTCCGGAGTCCTCTGGGTCACTAAGGACGACATGATCCGCAGCCACCTCCTCCCAGCCACGTACAAGTCCATGGGTTTCTGGGGACTGTAAATGATCCCTTGAAGACTGCTGCTGATGCTGAGTGCTAGGCTCCACCTCCATGCTGACACAATCCTCCTCCTCCTCCTCCTCTTCCTGTGTGATCGGCAGGCCCACAGGAACACTGTCTGGATAAAGGAGGCATTGAGAGGTAAGGAGGTCCTCCTCTTCCTCCCTCTGTTCTGCCTCAAGTGCCCTGTCTATTATTCCACGCAGCATGTGCTCCAACAGGTGGACAAGAGGGACAGTATCACTGATGCATGCACTGTCACGGCTCACCATCCTCGTGGCCTCCTCAAATGGTGACAGGACAGTGCATGCATCCCTGATCATGACCCACTGGCGTGGCAAAAAAAACAAGCTCCCCTGACCCTGTCCTGGTGCCATAGTCGCACAGGTACTCATTGATGGCCCTTTGCTGCTTGTGCAGCCGCTGCAGCATGGCCAACATTGAGTTCCACCTGGTGGGCATATCACAGATTAGGCGGTTCTTGGGCAGAAATGCACACAGACTTTCCTGGCCTGCCTCAGGACATCCTGTAAGCCTGGGTACCTGCCCAAGAACCGCTGCACCACCAAGTTAAGGACATGAGCCAAACAGGGCACATGGGTCAGGTGTCCCTGTCGGAGGGTGGAGTGGAGGTTGGTGCCATTGTCGCAAACCACCATTCCTGGCTTAAGCTGGCGTGGCATCAACCACCTCTGAGCCTGCCCATGCAGAGCTGACAAAATCTCTGCCCCAGTGTGGCTCCTGTCCCCCAAGCACACCAGCTCAAGCACCGCATGGCATCTTTTTGCCTGCGTACTTGCGTAGCCCCTTGAACGCCTACGGAGCACCGCTGGTTCCGAGGACAAATCAGCAGAGGAAGAGGCCATGGAGGAAGAAGAAGAGGGGGTGGAGGAGAGAGGTGTGTCAGAATCACCACTAGCAGCATTTTGGAGGCGTGGTGGCGGAACAACCTCCAACACTACTGCACCCTGTCCTTCATCCTTCCCAGCTGCCAGCAGAGTCACCCAGTGCACCGTGAAAGATAGGCAACGTCCCTGTCCATGCCTGCTGGACCATGAGTCAGCCGTAATATGCACCTTACCGCTGACCGCCCTGTCCAGCGAGGCTAAGACATTGCCTTCCACATGCCGGTAGAGAGCCGGAATCGCCTTCCGTGAAAAAAGTGGCGTTTGGGAACCTGCCACTGAGGTACCGCACATTCCACAAACTCACGGAAGGGGGCAGAGTCTACCAACTGAAAAGGCAGCAATTGAAGTGTTAGCAATTCATCCGAAGCTAGCATTCAACCGCTGGGCATGTGGATGGCTGGGAGCAAATTTCTTTCGCCGGTGTAGCAACTGGGGCAGGGAAATTTGCCTGGTACAAACGGACGTTGGTGTACCGATAGCACATTGCCCGCAAGTACTTGGCAGTGGCACACCTAATTCTACACCTTCATTCCTCTCAGTGCAGGTTTCTGAGAGGACTGAAGGTATAGTGGGGTTGGAGATCCCAGCTGATGAGGAGCAATGAGAGGTCCGCTTTGTTCTTTGGTGTGGGTCTTTTATGTACACTTGCCAACGGACTGCATGGCAGGTCGACATATGTCTGGTCAAGCATGTGGTGCCCAAGCGGCTGCTGTTTTGGCCACACTTGATACGCTTCATATGACATATGTTGCAAATAGCAACGGTGCGATCTGCTGCACACGTGTCAAAAAAGGCCCACACTAAAGAACTTTTGGAAAAACGCGCAGAGTCAGCAGCGCCCTGCACATGCGGAGCTCTGCGGTGTGATGCAGTCAGTTGGCTGCCCTAAAGCTGGCCCCTGAAGGGCATCCTGCCTCGTTGGAGATGTGCCTCCTCCTCCTCCTCCCTCCTCCCTCCTATCAGGCACCCACGTAGAGTCCGTGACCTCATCATCCCCTCCCTCCTTGTCACTGGAGCAAACCTGGCAGTATGCTGCAGCTGGGGGAACATGACTGCCAGTTTGTTGTCCTTTTTGGACACCCCCTCTGTCTGGGCTCACGTTACTGCCTTCCTCAAGCTGGGTACCATCATCGGAGCCTTCAAAACACTGCGCATCCTCCTGCAGCATGTACCCAACACTGTGGTCGAACAGTTCGGGGGACTCCTCCGTGCATGATGGTGGGGCTAGGGAAGGAGTAACTGATGACCTTGAGCCGATGGAATAGGCCGCTTTGGCACCTGCATTGGCAGCCAAGGTAGCCTGGGTGACAGAGGATGAGGAGGATGAGGACGGCTTGGTCATCCACTACCAACTCTTCTGCATGTTGCGGCTCAACACGGCCAGCTGCCGAAAAAAAGGACAAGCGTGCCCCATGGCCACGTGCTGATGAGGATGCACCGTGTCCACGACCAGCACTGTTGCCTCTAGACACAGAGCCTGCTTGCTCACATTTATTGGCCTGTGAGTGTCTGCCTCTCCTTCTTGGCCTTCCAGATATACTGTATTTGATGTATTGGAATAGGTACACAAGGAATGGCCTGCAGTGAGATGTAGCTGTACAAAGCTGGATGTATATGTATATATATATACTTATTATACTGCAGCTAACTGAATCAACTGCCTTCCTGTAGTATATTAGCAAGAGAACAACAGGAATGGTCTGCAGTGAGATCTAGCTGAACACTGTGCACAGGATATAGCACTTTGTATACTGCAGCTATCTGAATCAACTGCCTGCCTGTAGTAGATATTAGCAAGAGAACAACAGGAATGGTCTGCAGTGAGCTTTAACTGCACACTGTGCCCAGTATACAGTACACTGACTTAATATACTGCAGCTTAGCTCAATCAACTGCCTGCCTGTATTATTAGGAAGAGAACAGGAATTGTCTGCAGTCAGCTTTACCTGCACACTGTGCCCAGTATACAGTACACTGACTTAATATACTGCAGCTTAGCTCAATCAACTGCCTGCCTGTATTATTAGGAAAAGAACAGGAATTGTCTGTAGTCAGCTTTACCTGCACACTGTGCCCAGTATACAGTACACTGACTTAATATACTGCAGCTTAGCTAAATCAACTGCCTGCCTGTATTATTAGGAAAAAAACAGGAAATGTCTGTAGTCAGCTTTACCTGCACACTGTGCCCAGTATACAGTACACTGACTTAATATACTGCAGCTTTGCTCAATCAACTGCCTCCCTGTAGTATAATTAGGAAGAGAATAACAGGAACGCTCTGCAGTGAGATCTAGCTAAACTGTATACAGTATATATATATATATATATATATATATATATATATATATATACACACACACACACACACACACACACAAAGCGTGCTATCCATATATAAACTAAATATACTGGAATACTGGATCTAACTAGCTCAATCAACTGCCTGCTCAATCTAGCTATTGCCAACTGAAATAAAACAATCTCTCTCTCTATCTCTCTGTCTCTCTTTCTCTGTCTCTAAGTACGCTGACGGAACACACTACACAAGGCCGACACGCAGGCGGCCTTATATAGTGTGGGGCGTGTACCTAATCCCCTGAGCCACGATTGGCCAAAGGCACCCTGCCTTTGGCCAATTATGGCCCTCTGTGCTGACGGTGCTGTGATTGGCCAAACGTGCGAGTCATAGTGCATGGTTGGCCAATCATCAGCCAGCAATGCACTGCGATGACGCAGTGCATTGTGGGTCGTGACGCGCAACTCGAATTTGGCGTGAACGGCCCATAAAGTTCGGTCTTCGTCGAACGAGCGAACAGTCGATGTTCGAGTCGAACTCAAAGCTCATCCCTAACTCCATCCCTTGACTCAACTTCTTAGGAAATTTCATTCTGATCTGGTGGCATGATGGAGCAGCTTACACCATAAATAAACTTGCAGTGCTACGTACCTTATTACCACAACTACCCTGTTGTAAAATTTTACAGCTCACATTCTTAAGACAAGTCTAAGGATGCTTTCATTGCAGAACCTACCTCCTAGGTTTGTAGCCTACCTTTCTAGCTTGCTGATAATGGTTCTATCTAGGACGTTTATAAGTTATGCTTACTGCTACCTTTTTCAAAGTTCATGACCGTTTTTTGTTGTGAAAAGCAGACAAAGGATGGATCTCCCTAACGGGGAGCAGACAGCAATAAAAATTGTCAGGGGTTATAATCGCTCTGTACTTTATCCAAGCTAAAAAAAAAAAAATTGGCCTTTAGTTATGAATAAAGTTAAATATAGTTTAAAGGTAATAAACCTGGCACTCTCCTAGCAAATTGACTTTGCAGACCAAACCCATTAATTAAACTCATCTGTGGTAATATCTTGGGACTAGGCAATACCAACCACAATTCTGGCCGAGTTCCCCAAAAGGATGAGCCAACTTGATCCCAAAACGAATCTGCACTTGGCCTGCCTCCCCTCTTTCTCTTTAGATTGAATTATTATTTTTTTTTTTTTTTTTTTTACATTTATTGTGTACGTGCAGAGTTTCTCCATGTAACTAGCTATACTTTATAAACAAAAAGTGCACATTGGTAGTATGCACTGCTTACTTAGCGCTCCTCAAGATGAGCAAATATCCACGGACCATAATAATAACAATGTCCCAAATGGAAGATGGAGTTGGGGAAAATGATGAGGTTCAAATAACTCCTGCAGCTCCTCCGACAGATTTGGGATGGATCAACAGAAAAAGAGAGCAAACACAAGGCACTGGAGTTTGCTAAAACGGCAATAAAACTGATTTATTAAACATAGCACACTTACATGTAAAAACATGATTGACAGCATGCAGAAACCAAGGCAGACTGGCAGGCATCAGATGGTATACACACATAGACAGCCAAGCAAGACATGCAGCAGTGTATGAGTTTGAGATGCCTTGCACAGCTAGGAGTTGGCGAGTTAGCAGCTGTACATGTTGCCGGCTAGCAAGCCAACTCCTAGCTGTGCGAGGCGTCTTGATCTCATACATTGCTGCATATCCTGCTTGGCTGTCTGTGTGTATACCATCTGAAGCCTGCCGGTCTGCCTTGGTTTCTGCATGCTGTCAATCATGTCTTTGACATGTAAGTGTGCTATGTTCAATAAATTGGTGTTATTGTGGTTTTAACTAACTCTAGCACCTTAAGTTTGCGCTGTTTTTCAAGTAGCTATCCTTACGCCTCTACCCTCATACCACATGACACCAGTACATCACTGTGGGTAAGTCTAGAAGCCATGGAAACAGCACCTATAGCTAGTTACACCTCATTATAGACTCTGTTGTTGCAACACAGACAAAGACAATCTTTTCCTAAAGCATTCCCTGAGATTGTGGGACAATGTTTAATATACAAGCAAACTAATGTCCTCTGGCCGCCATAGTCCACAACCCCCTTTTTTTTTTCCTGGACAGGATGAAACCCATAGATTATGTAACTGAACTAAAGCTGGCCTATGTCAAAAATACAATCTACTTACCATTAAACATCATCCTGAGTTTTGTAAACCTACAAAAAGACTCGTAAGGCATCATCATCTGACATTTTCAGATATCTCCAAATCACGAATCACATTTTCACCTCACGTTTCAATTACCTTTCTCTCAAACCACTTGTTTCTTTCCTGTAAGTATGACCCTACGAGGAAAGGAGTAAACTATTATCTACCCCTGTTTTGACAGCGCCCAGCCTCCTTACCATATATCAGCCAATAGGAATGGGATCTTCAGAAACAACTTGACCCAGCTGACTGGACCAAAATTTGGAACATGTTTGCTATTCTATTACTGTGATAGCTGAAGAAGAAAATTACAAACTACTGCTAAGGTGGTACATGGTCCACCGAAGGATAGCTAAATTAGTTCAAGGCCTCTTTCAACTTCTTTTGAGAATGCCCTACAATGGGCAAACCTCTACATATCTTTGACTGCCCGAAAATCAAACACTTTTGGATCAGTGTCTATCAACTTGTTTACACAGTTTTGGGTAGAAGTACTGGGAAAACCCCTTGGGAAGCTGTAGTACTCCAAGTTCAAACTTATATCCTTCATATTCACAATGGCCAAACAAACCGTAGATAAAGCAACTGACATTTTCTGCTTGACCTGTAAGACAGTTGGAATGGCTTAGTGCCATGACTTCATAACATTTGGACACCTTTGATCACCCACTATATGGCCCTAAAGACTTACAGGATGTTGATACATTTAGGTAGATGAGTAGCAAAATGTGTTGGATCGGGTTTCCCCAGGCACTCCACCTCCTTCAACCCCACAATTACTCTGCTTCCATCTCCATCCCTTTTCTCTACTGATCCTCTTCTTCTGTTCCTCATTTAAGGTAAACCAGATTCTGTTCAGGCACTTGTGTCTGATACCAACCATAAGTCATGAGCACTGCAATCAACAGCCCAACTGCCCAATACATACTAACATTAGCTCTACGGAACATGCAACTCTATTTCTTTCTCGTACATCACGGGACACAGAGCAACATAGTCATTACTAATGGGTTATATAGATACCTTCAGGTGCTGGCACTGGCAACTTCCAAAACCGGAAGTACCCTCCCCTATATAAGCCCCTCCCATCCGGGAGCACCTCAGTTTTTTGCCAGTGTCTAAGGTGTTGGCCAAGAAGAAACATGTGTTTTTCACTGAGCTTGCGTACAGGTTCTTTTGGGCCTCAGTAAGCTATTCCGGATCCGACCAAAAAAGCTTCATAGCTAAACGGTCGGTACCCGGGCCTTGCAGAGAAGAGCAAGGTTTTGCCTGTAATGCTTCTCTTAGGAGAGCTGGACCCTGGGATCCAGAGCTCTGGTCATACCCATGACCAAGATGTTTTCTGTACAGGGTGCTATACAGGTCCAGGGGAGTGGAATCCTTGGGAACCCGGTCCCTGAAGGTTTAATTACAATGCCTGCCGTGATAGGTGAAGTTTGGGCTTCTGTGGACCAAACAAAGTCCTGCGGCGGGGAACAGGTAAGTGGGGGCCCCCAGGAACTTGGTTCTATTGGGGGACCCCCAAGCCTAATTTGTCTTTCTGTCTGTTACCTAACGGTATTCCCGCTAATATCTGTGCATGCCTGTAACTACTAAAAAATGTAATAATTTTAATAGTGGTCAAGAAAAATAAATAAATATATATATATTTAATATATCAGACTGCGGTACCTGTGTTAATCCACTAGAGGCCGCTGTGGAACGTTTCTTGTCATGTGGACTAGTTTCTTTTTATCAGAGCAAGTCCAGGCAGATGGTGAGTTCTCTTAAGGGAAACTGCTTCCTCTGCCATGTTGCAATGCTCGTCCATCCCCCGGCCTGCGGCAAAAGGGGCCCTGGCTCTTGTCCCTGGTTTCCTTTTCAAAATTAGCGCCGAAGGCGCACGTGGCCGCGCGCGTGCACGCGCCTCTATATATAGAGGTGAGCCGGGAAAGGGGGCGGAGCTTGGGGGATGACGCTCTGTGCGCGCCGCAGCGCTTCTGCGCATGTGCGGGCGTCCCAGCATGTTAAAAACCACAATTATGTGTTGTGAGCTGGCTATGGAGTGCAGAGACAGAGCTGGCAACATTTAGAAAAAGGCATACAGCAAGCGGTTGATGCAGGCATCCCCATAGAAAGGCACATTAGTAGACACCAACTGGTTTTATAGCAGCATTTGTGCTAGACTATTGTCAGTAAGTGGTGTATTTCGGCTGGAATACCTCAGCTTTGGGCTTAGGAATAATGCCGTCAAAAAACTCCGGGACTAAAAATTCCAGGAAGCATAGGGGGTCTCCATCGGGCTCTGAGGATCTTGGGCATGCTTCGGCTGCACCAGTCTCCCCTGAAGAATCAGAGGTTAGTGACCGTAGAGCACCCTCAGGAGTACCTGGTACTGTGGCTGTCCTCAGTTCACCTGCTCCTGTGTATGTAACAGAGGAGGTTTTTTCCTCAGCTCTGGGAGGGCTGGAAGAGAGATTGTCAGCATTGATCGCTGCTTCCCTGTCACAGGAAAAAAGCGCTCGATCTCCGTCTCCTCCCTCAGAGTGCCTGTTAGCAGAGCAACAGTCCCATACAGGGATTGACCTGCCTGAAGGGGATCAGGATGAGGTTGATTCTGTTGTAGAGGAATCAACAGTGGAAGAGCCATTCTCAGCATCACATGCTGAAAGGTTATGGGTTCAGTCCCTGACTAATATGGTCCGATCAGCATTTAAAATGCCCCTTGCGGAGCCATCATCCACTTCTGTCTCCTCGTTGGGGTCGCTAAAAGCTCCCCAGACTGTTTGTTCCTTTCCGATCCATCCTTTACTGGAAGGGCTCATTTACCAGGATTGGGAGCATCCTGATAAAATATTTACTCCTCCCAAGAGATTTCAAGTGGTCTATCCCATGGAGGATAAGTTCATCAAAAAATGGAGGGTCCCTACAGTGGACGCAGCCATCTCTTGTGTGAATAAATCACTGACATGTCCAGTGGATAATGTCCAAATGTTCAAGGACCCAATAGATAAAAAATTAGAGTCCTTATTAAAATCTGCTTTTTCTACAGCAGGATTGGTGACACAACCAGCAGTGGCAGCTATTGGGGTCTGCCAAGCAGTGAAGGATCAGTTGAAACAGGTCTTAAGGGACTTGCCGGATCAGCAGGCTCTTGCCCTAGCTGATCTACCTAGAGCCTTATGCTTTGCGGTGGACGCTATAAAGGATTCAATCCATCAGGCCTCCCGCCTTACGCTGTCTGTAGTACATATGCGCAGGCTTTTATGGCTCAAAAACTGGTCTGCTGAAGCTCCCTGTAAAAAATTGCTGGTCAGCTTCCCATTTCATGGTGAACGCTTATTCGGGGAAGACCTGGACAAATATATCCAGAGAATTTCCAGCGGTAAAAGTACACTTTTGCCGGTTAAAAACAGAGTTAGAGGTCCCTCTTTTAAGAGGCCTGCTTCTCCAGTCCCTAGGACATCGGCTGTGAAACAGTTCCGACGGCCTCCTCGGTCAAATCCCGGAGGTAAAAATCAGGGACAATTGCAGGGTAACAAGAAGCCCTGGAGCAGGAGAGGTACAAAACCTCCCCCAAAGTCAAATGCATGAAGGGTTGCCCCCACTCAATCGGGTGGGGGGAAGACTTCAGTTGTTCGCAGAGACCTGGCGGGACACGATCAGAGACAGATGGGTGCTCTCCGCAGTAAATCTGGGATACAAATTGGAGTTAAAAGACTCCCCTCCTTCCCACTTTATAAGGTCAAACGTGCCAAGGGATCCCCAGAAGAGAGGATCCCTCCTGTTGGCACTAGAACAATTATTGCTCCAAGCAGTAATTATAGAGGTTCCCCTGGAAGAATGGGGGTTCGGGTTTTACTCAAACCTCTTTACAGTCCCGAAGCCAAACGGGGACGTGAGGCCCATATTAAATCTAAAAGGGCTAAACAAATTCCTACATATCAGGACTTTCCGGATGGAGTCGATTCGGTCGGTGGCCACTGCCCTACAAGGGGAGGAATGGTTAGCCTCGATCGACATCAAAGATGCTTATTTGCACATTCCCATCTTTCCAGCCCACCAAAAATTTCTACGCTTTGCGGTAGAAGGGCGCCATTTTCAGTTCAGAGCCTTACCCTTCGGTCTGGCCACAGCACCACGAGTGTTCACAAAAATTCTGGCCCCATTATTGGCCAATCTAAGAACACGAGGTGTAACGATAATGGCATATCTAGACGACTTGTTGCTGATAGACCACTCAGTGGAAAAACTAGAAGTGGTTGTTCACGAGACAATCAAGTATCTGGAATATCACGGTTGGATTATCAACCGAGACAAGTCAGCCCTAAAACCAGTCAAAAGTCTGGAATACTTGGGGCTAAGGCTGGATTCAGACCAGAGAAAAATTTTCTTGCCTCAAGAAAAGGGGTCGTCTTTGAGAGATTTGATCCACTTAGTGGGTTCAAAAAGACAGCCATCCATACGCCTGTGCATGAGGCTGCTGGGAAAAATGGTGGCATCATTCGAAGCAGTACCCTACGGTCAATTCCATTCAAGGAATTTGCAAAGGGCCATACTGTCAGCCTGGAACAAAAAAGTTCAGGCTCTGGACTTACCAATGTCCTTGTCCCCTTCCGTTCGCAAGAGCCTCCGCTGGTGGTTGGTTCCCCAGAATCTGGAAAGAGGGAAATCCTTCAGTCCGATTTCTTGGAATGTGGTCACTACAGATGCCAGCCTTATAGGCTGGGGAGCAGTACTGGAGCAATGGTCTCTCCAGGGCAGATGGTCGGATGCGGAAAAGGCCCTGCCCATCAATCTCTTAGAGATACGAGCAGCCCGGTATGCCCTAGTAGCATGGACATCCAAACTCCAAGGGTCCCCTGTCAGAATTCAATCAGACAATGCCACAGCAGTGGCATATATCAATCATCAGGGGGGCACCAGGAGTCGTGCAGCCCAGAGGGAAGTAAATTACATCCTGAGATGGGCAGAAAGATATGTCCCAGCCATATCTGCGGTATTCATTCCAGGAGTGGAGAATTGGAAGGCGGACTTTCTAAGTCGCCAACAATTATGCCCAGGGGAATGGTCCCTTCATCCCGAGGTTTTCCGGACAATATGTCAGCGGTGGGGAACACCGGATGTAGATCTGCTAGCATCCAGATTCAACGCAAAAGTGGATAGGCTTGTCTCTTGGACAAGGGATCCCCTAGCTTGCGGCTCGGATGCCCTAGTGTTCCCTTGGGATCAGTTCAAGCTGATATATGCATTCCCACCGCCACAATTGTTACCTCGATTACTTCGCAGAATCAGGGTAGAAAAGAAACCAGTGATTCTGGTGGCTCCAGCGTGGCCCCGAAGAGCATGGTACGCGGAGATTGTAAAGATGTCTGTGGGGAGTCCTTGGACCCTCCCACATCGTCCGGACCTGCTTTCGCAAGGACCGATATACCACCCTTCCTTACCAGCCCTAGGTTTGACGGCCTGGCTATTGAAGCCCACATTCTAAAAAAGAGAGGGCTCTCTAATGCTGTGGTATCTACCATGATCAATGCCAGGAAGCCGGTATCCAGGCAGATCTACTATAGAATCTGGAAGGCGTACATCGCCTGGTGTGAGGCCAAGAAATGGCATCCACGTAAATACGTAATAGGTAGGATTCTGGACTTCCTACAATGGGCTGTAGATAGGAAGCTTGCCTTGAGTACTATCAAGGGTCAGATTTCGGCCTTGTCAATATTTTTTCAAAGGCCCTTGGCTTCGCATTCACTAGTCAAAGCCTTTATACAAGGAGTGATGCGTATTAGTCCTCCGGTTAATATTCCCATATGTCCATGGGATCTAAACTTGGTTCTGTCGGTTCTACAGAAACAACCATTTGAACCATTACAGCATATTTCCCTGGTTCTTCTCACCAGGAAATTGATTTTTCTAGTAGCCATTTGTTCGGCTAAAAGAGTGTCGGAATTAGCAGCTATGTCCTGTAGGGAGCCATATCTGGTTATCCATAAGGACAGAGTAGTGTTACGTCCTCATCCAGCCTTTCTTCCTAAGGTGGTATCGAGGTTTCATTTGAACCAAGATGTGGTTCTTCCTTCTTTTTTTCCCAAACCTACTTCGGTAGAGGAAAAGTTATTGCATTCTTTGGATGTAGTAAGAGCAGTTAAAGCTTATCTAAAAGCCACTGCTCAGATTCGCAGAACGGATACTTTGTTTATTCTGCCGGAAGGCCCCAGAAGGGGTCAGGCAGCGTCAAAATCTACTTTAGCCAAGTGGATCCGACAGGTCATAATGCAAGCCTATGGCTTGAGAAGGAGACCGCCTCCGTTCAAAGTTAGGGCGCACTCCACGAGAGCAGTTGGAACTTCATGGGCAGTGCATCACCAGGCCTCCCTGGCTCAAATCTGTAAGGCCGCAACATGGTCTTCAGTACACACGTTTACTAGGTTCTACCAGGTGGACGTTAGAAGTCAGGAGGATGTCGCCTTTGGGCGCAGTGTGTTGCAGGCCGCAAAAGATCCTCATGTCTGATAGCGCTCAGCTTATATATGGTGTATCCCCCCCCTCGTTGGGCATTGCTTTAGGACATCCCATTAGTAATGACTATGTCGCTCTGTGTCCCGTGATGTACGAGAAAGAAAATAGGATTTTTATAACAGCTTACCTGTAAAATCCTTTTCTTGGAGTACATCACGGGACACAGAGCTCCCACCCCTCTTTTTGGGACACTTATTGCTTTGCTACAAAACTGAGGTGCTCCCGGATGGGAGGGGCTTATATAGGGGAGGGTACTTCCGGTTTTGGAAGTTGCCAGTGCCAGCACCTGAAGGTATCTATATAACCCATTAGTAATGACTATGTCGCTCTGTGTCCCGTGATGTACTCCAAGAAAAGGATTTTACAGGTAAGCTGTTATAAAAATCCTATTATTTATGACTTGTACTCAGCCCTGTAACTGTGATCTTGGTTAAGACTATAAAAATATTACTGCAAGAAACCACTACTGTATTGTGCTTTTATATTTTTTGGGAAACTCAATATAACTATTATAAACGTAAAGTAAAAGTCTAATGTGACTCCCTTAACATATCAGTTTATTTGTAGGGAATAAAGGCTTATAGCACTGCTTCAATACCCTGAAGAGGATTATGGAAAAAAGTCCTACAAGATTTTTTACAGAGTTATCCTTCTATACTATAGTAAGTAAGGCTGAGAACATATGGGGTTACAATTGTACATACAGTACGCACAAATAATTAAATTCTGGAAGCTTTAATATGTGTGACTACTGGGTGGCAGGGATGTGCGGTGAGGTCAGTGGCTGGTAAGGCACTGGCAAGTATCAGAGCCAGATACACACAGGTTATATAGAGCGAGAGCAATAATTCTAGCAATAGACCTCCTCTGTAACTCTAAATGTGTAACCTGTAAACATTTTTAAAGCATCGTCTATGGAGATTTTTAAGTACTGAAGTTTGGCACCATTCCACATGTGTGTGCAATTTTAAAGCGTGACATGTTAGGTATCTATTTACTCGGCGTAACATTATCTTTCACATTATACAAAAAAATCGGGTTAACTTTAGTTTTTTTTAGTTTTTTCTTTTTTTATTCATGAAACTGTTTCTTTAACCACTTAAGGAAAGACACTTGTTTTGAGATTTGGTGTTTACAAGTTAAAATACTTTTTTTTTAAGAAAATTTTTTAAATGGCGGTCATTGCAATACTTTATGTCACATCATATTTGCGCAGCAGTCTCACAAGCGCAAGATCCTCCCTTTTCAACAGCAGCAAATCCTGGGCTGGAAGGGAGCATGTGTCTTTTAGACACATGCCCCCTTCTATATGCCCCCTTCTATGACACTGCAGTGAGAGGAGAGCCTCCACTGCAGCATTTTTTATTGGACATCTTGTTCCAATGGTGCTTTACTATTGGTCCAAGGCTCCAAGCTATCCATTGAACTCAGTGCCTCTGGAAAGAAGTGAGAGGCACTGTAAGCTCATCCTCTTAGTCTGCTGCAAACAGAGTGTGCCAGCTTGTATCTTAACTGGCTGCTCTGTATGTAGCTTCCGACAGGCTGTGCAAGGAGCCCCGTATCTCCGGAACCATAGATGATAGGGGCCCCAAATTTTGACCAGTGGTGGGGTAGGACTTCGGCTACATATCCCCCAATCTGTGACCCCAGGTCGCCGAGCTACGACCCTCAAAGCTCAATTTTTTTTATGATCATGACAGGTGAGGCTTTGCCTCGCCTGCCTCCCCTGGCTGCACATCCCTGCTGGGTGATAGAGAGATTGTGGAGGATGAACAATTTCAAACTGCCATCTGATGTCTATGGTAAGCTTACCTGCAATCAATGTCTATGTGCACAGCAACAAAAGGGGACCACTGACTAGAGAAAAACACATTTCTAAGAGTCACTACACAGTGGCTGAACACTGATTTAATCAAAAGAGCATTTGTAGTTGTAATACAATACATTTCTTAACAGGGATATATACTGACCAATTATTTAACATGCTAGAAAAACATATCTAGCACTGCAATAGGTTACAGTGAAGTTTTAGATTTTGTTTGGGCCCAGTTTGTTAGGCCTCCACTGTAGTGCCCTAACACTGTCTTACAACAATCTAGGCTTTTAACTTTTGATTGTTTTGAACTCCGATCAGACATTACAGCTCCTTAACCATGTGCCCCTTTAATTACTTGCATCATCATGTGAATAATGTAGTTGACTTACATGCACACACCATGAGATCTTGAGGGGCAGGAATCTGGTGTTGTCTGCTAATTTCCTCAGATGGAAGTTCTTTGGAAAGCTCATCAGATAAACTGCTCTGCCGAGTGACAAATGAATGTTGAATGGAGGACTGTGGTGGGATGGAAGTGTCTGTGCTGTTGCAGTCCCTGCTGCTGTTTGGACACTCTAAAGGTGGCTGATCTGTTGACTCGCATGTTGAAGGAGATGATTTGGCTTTAAAAGGTCTGGAATCTCCAGAAAGCTTCAGCTCCAGGTTCTGTATTTTCAGTAAACACCAGGTTTTCAGCTCATTCACCACAGACACCTGGGGAAAACAGACAAATCAGTAACTACTGACAGTATCAGTGACAGACAAACTAATAGAGTGCTTTAAGACCAGGGCTACATTATGGAAATTATAAATTTCAGATAGCATTAACGGTTTTTGTTTTAAATTACGGTATATTCATTTTTAAGTTGTCTTTAGCTCAGTGTAACATTCCTTTTGCCCCGAAAATAACAGAAAACACACATTTTGATAAAGCAGTGTTTACATTATGGAACACCACGTCTTGAAAATATATACAGTGCATCCGGAAAGTATTCACAGCACTTCACTTTTTCCACATTTTGTTAAGTTACATTTTTTACTAAAGTTGATTAAATTCAATATTTTCGTCAAAATTATACAAACAATACCCCATAATGACAACATGAAAGAAGTTTGTTTGAAATCTTTGCAAACTTATTAAAAATAAAAAACCGAAAAAAAAAATCCCATGTACATAAATATTCACAGACTTTGCTCAATACTTTGTTGAAGCACCTTTGCACCAATTTCAGCCTCAAGTCTTTTTAAGTATGATGCTACATGCTTGACACACCTATTTTTGGCCAGTTTCTCCCATTCTTCTTTGCAGGACCTCTCAAGCTCCATCAGGTTGTATGGGGAGTGTCGGTGCACAGCCATTTTCAGATCTCTCCAGAGATGTTCAATCGGGTTCAAGTCTAGGCTCTGGCTGGGCCACTCAACGACATTGACAGAGTTGTCCTATAGTGACTCCTGTGTTATCTTGGCTGTGAGCTTAGGGTCGGTGTCCTGTTGGAAGATGAACCTTCACCCCATTCTGGAGGTCCAGAGTGCTCTGGAGCAGGTTTTCATCAAAGATGTCTCTGTACATTGCTGCATTCATCTTTCCCTCGAACCTGACAGGTCTCCCAGTTCCTGCAGCTGAAAAACATCCCCACAGCATGATGCTGCTACCACCATACTTCACTGTAGGGATGGTATTGGCCAGGTGTTGAGTGGTGCCTGGTTTCCTCCAGACATTATCTTGCCATTCAGGCCAAAGATTCAATCTTTGTTTCATCAGACCAGAGAATTTTGTTTCTCATGGTCTGAGAGTCCTTCAGGTGCCCTTTGGCAAACTCCAGGTGGGCTGTCATGTGCCTTTTACTGAGGAGTGGCTTAATTGGTGGAGTGCTGATTGGTTGATTGGTAAAGTGCTGTAGAGATTGTTGTTCTTCTTGAAGGTTCTACTCTTTTAACAGAGAAACACTGGAGCTCTGTCAGAGTGACCATTGGGTTCTTGGTCACCTTTCTGACTCTCCCCCCCCCCCCAATTGCTCAGTTTGGCCCACTCTAGGAAGAGTCCTAGTGGTTCCAAACTTCTTCCATTTACGAATGATGGAGGCCACTGTGCTCATTGGGACCTTCAATGCTGCAGAAAATTTTCAGTAACCTTCTCCAGATCTGTGCCTTGATACAATCCTGTGTCGGAGGTCTACAGACAATTCCTTAGACTTCATGAGTTGAGTTGAGTTGAGAGGTATCTTAATATAGCGCGGTCTTATCCCGAAGGGTCCCGACGCGCATAATTATGGCTTGGTTTATGCTCTGACATGCACTGTTAACTGTGGGACCTTATATAGACAAGTGTGTTCCTTTCCAAATCATGTCCAATCAACTGAATTTACCACAGGTGGACTCCAATCAAGTTGTAGAAACATCTCAAGGATGATCAGTGGAAACATGATGTACCCGAGCTCAATTTTGAGTGTCATGGCAAAAGTTGTGAATACTTATGAAGATGGACTTCCTATTCACCCTACCATCAGGACCTTGCCAGGAACATCCTGCTTCAAAATCTACCCTAACTAGATAGATAAGACAACTCCTCTCCAGCAAATTCTTCCAGCACTCTTACCTGCTCACTCCAGATCAGTGGAAGTTTCCTGGCCATTTAGACATCAAGCCTCCATTGTTCAGCTTTCTAAGGCAGCCACCTTGTCTACAGTTACCTTTTCAAAGCTCTACTATGTGGATGTTCAATCTTCTGTGAATGCAGCTTTCAGACACAAGGTTCTTGCAGTGGCCTGTTGGCACAGTTCTATTTGCCTAGTTGTTGCCCACCCTTTTCATTAATTTCTTGGGGATTTCCCAGGTCTATGAGTTCTACCTGTACTGTACAGTTAAAACAGAAATGGTCGTGACTTACCTGTAAATTAAATATCTTAGAGTACAGTGCAAGACATAGGCCACCCTCCCCTTTAACCCTGTGTTACTCTGCATTGCTTGCTACAAAACTGGGGGCTCATGGAGTGGGGTAGGGTTATAGAGGGACACACAAAGGGGGTAAGTTCCCAAAATCTTTGCCTGTGTCCAGTCACATGAAGGTACCACTAAAGCCAGAGTCAAAATCCTTTTTTGTTTTTCGCCTTTGTATTCTCAAATCAGCACCGTTTGTTTACAGGACCACCTTACTTTATAATTTAATTGTAAAGCGTGGATAATCCGCGCATCCCCTATGGTGCAAACAAATGATAAGTTCATAAAAAACATATATACAGTAGGTGCCGCCGATATTGTGTTTCTATCGCGCTCCCATCGCCGAGATTCTCGGCGACAGGAGTGCCGAGATGTCGGCAGCAGGGTGGCGACACGTGTCGCGCTCGCTCCAATGGCGAGGAGACGCGACACTGTATTGAGCGGGGATCCAACGCGGATTCCCGCCAATACCAGGCACTGCGTTTGGTATGAATCCTGAGCGGGAACTCCACACCAATTTTTAAAGAAAAAAACGGCGTGGGTTCCCCCTCCAGGGGCATACCAGGCCCTTGGGTCTGGCCTGGATTTGAAGGGGAACCCTACGCCGAAAAAACGGCATGGGGGTCCCCCTCAAGATCCAAACCAGACCCTTATCCGAGCACGCAACCTGGCAGGCCGCAGGGGAAGAGGGGGGGACGAGAGCGGTCCCCCTCCCTCCTGAACCGTACCAGGCCACATGCCCTCAACATGGGGGGTTTGGTGCTCTGGGGCAGGGGGGAGACCTGCGGCCCCCCCACCCCAGAGCACCCTGCCCCCATGTTGATGAGGACAGGGCCTCTTCCCGACAACCCTGGCCGTTGGTTGTCGGGGTCTGCGGGCGGGAGGCTTATCGGAATCCGGGAGCCCCCTTTAATAAGGGGGCCCCCAGATACCGGCCCCCACCCTATGTGAATGAGTATGGGGTACATCGTACCCCTACCCATTCACCTGGTGGAAAATAAATGGAAATAAAAACACAACACAGTTTTTAAAAGTATTTTATTGCACCGCTCCAGAGGTCTTCTTCCGACTTCGGGGGTCTCCGGTGTCGTCGCCGCGTTCTCCGGTTCTTTCTTCTGCCGGGCCTCCGCTAACTTTTTTTTAGCTCTTTTGCTAATGGAGGCCCGGTCTTCTCCGTCGTCTTCTTCTTCTTCTCCCGCTCTCCGGTTCTTCTCCCGCTCTCCGGTGTCGTCGCCGCGTTCTCCGGTTCTTTCTTCCGCGGGGCCTCTGCTAACTTCTTTTTAGCTCTTTTGCTAGCAGAGGCCCGGTCTTCTCCGTCGTCGCCGTCGGCATCTTCTTCCCTCTTCTCCTCCTCGATGTTGACTCGTCGCTTCCTCTCGCAGTAATGATAAATCTTCGGTCCGCAGAGATTAATATAGGCTTCTCATGATGTCACAGTCACATGCTCCGGGGCACATGTGCCCTGGAGCATGTGACTGTGACGTCATGTGCACATGTGCCCTGGAGCATGTGACTGTGACGTCATGTGCACATGTGCCCTGGAGCATGTGACTGTGACGTCATGTGCACATGTGCCCCGGAGCATGTGACTGTGACGTCATGTGAACCCTATATTAATCTCTGCGGACCGAACATTTACCATTACTGCGAGAGGAAGCGACGAGTCAACATCGAGGAGGAGAAGAGGGAAGAAGACGCCGACGGCGACGACGGAGAAGACCGGGCCTCTGCTAGCAAAAGAGCTAAAAAGAAGTTAGCGGAGGCCCGGCGGAAGAAAGAACCGGAGAACGCGGCGACGACACCGGAGAGCGGGAGAAGAAGAAGACGACGGAGAAGACCGGGCCTTTGTTAGCAAAAGAGCTAAAAAGAAGTTAGCGGAGGCCCGGCAGAAGAAAGAACCGGAGAATGCAGCGACGACACCGGAGAGCGGGAGAAGAACCGGAGAGCGGGAGAAGAAGAAGGCGACGGAGAAGACCGGGCCTCCGTTAGCAAAAGAGCTAAAAAGAAGTTAGCGGAGGCCCGGCAGAAGAAAGAACCGGAGAACGCGGCGACGACACCGGAGAACCCCGAAGTCGGAAGAAGACCTCCGGAGCGGTGCAATAAAATACTTTTAAAAACTGTGTTGTGTTTTTATTTCCATTTATTTTCCACCAGGTGAATGGGTAGGGGTACGATGTAGGGTGGGGGCCGGTATCTGGGGGCCCCCTTATTAAAGGGGGCTCCCGGATTCCGATAAGCCCCCCGCCCGCAGACCCCGACAACTAACGGCCAGGGTTGTCGGGAAGAGGCCCTGTCCTCATCAACATGGGGGCAGGGTGCTCTGGGGTGGGGGGGCCGCAGGTCGCCCCAGAGCACCAAACCCCCCATGTTGAGGGCATGTGGCCTGGTACGGTTCAGGAGGGAGGGGGGGCCGCTCTCGTCCCCCCTCTTCCCCTGCGGCCTGCCAAGTTGCGTGCTCGGATAAGGGTCTGGTTTGGATCTTGAGGGGGACCCAAGGGCCTGGTATGCTCCTGGAGGGGGGAACCCACGCCGGTTGCGGGACTGACGCCGGGATACCGAGGAGTCCTATGATGTGCTGAGCTTCTATGATCTCCGTAATAGAGATCCACCGGATTTGGTAAGCGGCCCTTTTTAACATTTTGTCTCATACGGCTGGAAAAGTTTGGAAAAGTTTGGAGGAAGATATCGTCATTTCCCTTCGAACCTTTAATTTTTCATAGGTTTATTGGTCTGAATGCAGTGAGTCACCTCCGGGTTTTTTGTCTATTAGGACATTATTTGGCAGCAATTCACCTTGAACTTTTTTGCACACAATTGCACATATTACCATTTTTTGACCTTTATCATTTAATTCCCTGAAAGTCAATAACTATCAAACTACATAATTGCAGGGTTCCCGCATCGCACCCAACACACACGCAGTTCACACTGCCATATGCGAACTGCTGTAACATTAACGACACCCCCATTTCAGCTTGCATGGTGCGGACCAAAAAAAGGTCCTGTGCGTGTTTGGTCCAAATGCAGTGCGATATCAGCCATACTATCTGTATGGCTGAAATCGCATTGCACGGACATTGCATGTATTTTCGAAAGACATTCACAAGTCATCAAATGCACTGAGAATTATAGTAAAAGGCTTTAGAAAAATCTACTGGGCTATGGCCAGTTTAAAACTGACGTGTTATCTACTAGTAAACTGCATTGTATATACCCCGATTCACTTTGTCAGGTTCTTTTCTTTTTTTTTAAAGTCTGATGCCTATGCAAGTTCTTTTTAGCTGTATGTAAGGGTAGCATGTTGACCACAGCTGTGGGGGGCAATCTTCCCACTAACCACCCATTGTAAGAAGAATTTTCCCTCAGTACAATAATTAACTGGATTTAACAAGGTGTCCCGGATAACTGAAAATTATTTCATGGGTTCCTTAGGAGTAAAAAAAAAATAACAGGCTGCTTTTAATGTTTACGCTGTGGAATACGTTTTCACATATTCCTGTGGACAATCCACTAGGGGGCAGCTGCTGTCTAATACACGCTACTCTTATATCAAGACATTGCTTGTATATCAAGTCAAGATGTATTAAAAAAATTTGCTTGTCTTGCAAAACGCTCTCAAACCAAGGTTTTACTATATATTCAATTTAGAGAATGCACTCAAGACTGGAACAAGGAAGTTCAACTCACAGAAGAGCCCCGATTGTCAGATTAGAAAGAGATTTTTTTTAGGGGAAATACATTCTATGTG
The DNA here is from genome assembly GCA_029206835.1 of Rana muscosa. NCBI lineage: Eukaryota > Metazoa > Chordata > Amphibia > Anura > Ranidae > Rana > Rana muscosa. Next base: position 548,763,265 of record CM055122.1, read on the forward strand.
AATATTTTTCTCAAAACTGCTATAAAAAATTTGAAGAAACAGCTAAACTAATCAGCATAATCAGGAAGTAGATCTGAGTATTATACATATGCATTTTTGAGAATGAGGTGGGGCAAGGGGAGGAGCTAACAGCAGTGCACAGAGCATACTGAGCCAACATGAAAGTAATGATATACTAGTAGCCATGGCCAAATACAAAGACTGCAATTATGTGGTTTGATAGCTATTGACTTTCAGGGAATTAAATTATAAAGTAAGGTGGTCCTGTAAACAAACGGTGCTGATTTGAGAATACAAAGGCGAAAAACAAAAAAAGGATTTTGACTCTGGCTATAGGCTGGTACCTTCATGTGACTGGACACTGGCAAAGATTTTGCGAACTTGCCCCCTGTGTGTCCCCCCTATAACCCTACCCCACTCCTTGAGCCCCCAGATTAGTAGCAAGCAATGCAGAGTAACACAGGGTTAAAGGGGAGGGTGGCCTATGTCTTGCACTGTACTCTAAGATATTTAATTTACAGGTAAGTCACGACTATTTCTATTTTAATTGTACAGTACAGGTAGAACTCATAGACCTGGGAAATCCCCAAGAAATTAATGAAAAGGGAGGACAACAACTATGCAAATAGAACTGTGCCAACAGGCCAACAAGGACCGGGGCAACAGACCCAACTTCAAAGTGCCACTGCAAGAACCTTGTGACTGAAAGCTGCATTCACAGAAGATTGGACATCCACCTAGTAGAGCTTTGAAAAGGTATGAACTGTAGACAAGGTGGCTGCCTTAGAAAGCTGAACAATGGAGGCTTGATGTCTAAATGGCCAGGAATCTTCCACTGATCTGGAGTGAGCAGGTAAGAGTGCTGGAAAAATTTGCTGGAGATGAGTTGTCTTATCTATCTAGTTAGGGTAGATTTTGAATCAGGATGTTCCTGGCAAGGTTGTCCATCTTCCAGATAGAAGTTGTATTTTTGAGGTACATTCTAATGGCTCTGATTATGTCAAGGAAGTGATGAGCAATTTCCTTTCCTGCTTGAGAGAAGAGCACAAAGATAGAAGGACAATGCTATCATTGAGGATTGAGGTGGAAAGCTGATACCAACTTACAAGGAAAATATGGCTTTGGGCTTAAGACTACCTTGTCCTTGTGAATGATGAGGAATGGCTTCTTACAGGAAAAGGCCACTAGCTTAGAGGCATGTCTGAAAGATGTATTAGCAACCAAGAAGGTTACTTTGCAAGAGTGATCATCTAAGGGCAGGGGCGGACTGACAACTCATGGGGCCCCCGGGCAACAGGAGATCATGGGGCCCCCCTGTGTCCCCGCCCACACTAAAGCCACACCCACACAAAGACTCACCCCCCAGCTTTCACTGCGTGGATGCCTCAATTCTGGGTCGAACCTGAGATAAACAGAGCACAGGGGGCAGCAGGGCAGAGCATGGGATGTCAAGCAAAGTACACTGGGGACACTAGGGCAGAGCATGGGGGAACCATGGCAAAGTTTAGAAGTCAGCAGGTCATAGCACAGGGGGTCAGGAGGGCACAATATGGGGCACACCAGGGCGCATTACAGGTTGGGGGGCACAGTAGGACACATTACATGGGGGGGCAGCAGGGAACATTATAGGGCACATTACATGGGGGGAGGCAGAGTATATTACATAGGAGCATGAGGGCACATTATGGGGCACAGCAGAGCACATTATGGGGCATATTACATGGGGGCAAGAGGGCGCATAATAGGACACAGCAGGGCATATTACATGGGGGCATGAGGGCACATTAAGGGGCACAGCAGAGCACATTAGGAGGGATAAAATCTCATATTATGGAGGCACAGCAGGGCACATTATGAGGCATAGCAGGGCATATTACAGTGGGCAAGAGGATACATTATGGGCACAGCAGGGGATATTACATGGAGCAAGAGGGCACATATAAGGCACAGTATGGTGCACACAGCAAAGCACATTATGGGGCACTGAATGATGCATCACGGGGCACACAGCAGGGCACATCATATGGCACACAGCAGAGTACAGGGCACATCATGGAGCATACAGTAGGGCTCAGGACACATCACAAGGCCCGCAGGAGGGAATTGGGCACACAGTGAGGCACATAGTAGGACATGGGGCACACAGTAGGACACATCATGGGGCACATCATGGGGCACACAGTAGGACATGGGGGCAGGCAGCAGGGCATGGGGGAGACAGAAGGCCATGGGGCACAGAGCAGGGTGTGGGGCAGACATCAAGGCATGGGGGCACAGAGCAGGGCATGGGGCAGACATCAGGGCATGGGGGCACACATCAGAGCATAAGGGCACAGAGCAGGGCATGGGGTAGACAGCAGGGCATGGGGGCACAGAGCAGGGCATAGGGCAGACAGCAGGGCATGGGGGCAGACATCAGGGCATGGGGACACACATCAGAGCATGGGAGCAAAGAGCAGGGCATAGGGGCACAGAGCAGGGCATTGGGCAGACATCAGGGCATGGGGGCACAGAGCAGGGCATGGGGCAGTCAGCAGGGCATGGAGCAGGGCATAGGGCAGACAGCAGGGCATGGGGGCACAGAGCAGGGCATGGGGGCACGGAGCAGGGCATAGGGCAGAGAGCAGGGCAAGGGGGCACAGAGCATGGCATGAGGTAGACATCAGGGCATGGGGGCTCAGAGCAGGGCATGGGGCAGACAGCAGGGCATGGGGGCACACATCAGAGCATGGGGCAAAGGGCAAGGCATGGGGCAAATGGCAAGGCATAGAGCAGGACATGGGGGCAGACATCAGGGCATGGGCAGACATCAGGGCATGGGGCACAGAGCAGGGTATGGCCAGACTATAGGGCATGGGGCAGACATCAGGGCTTTGGGGCAAAGAGAAGGATGCTGGGCACATTCTGTTTACACTGCAGTCTCTTCGCAGGGAGCAGGGATTCGGGACACGATCTACCCGTCAGCTAGCTGTGATTGACGGGTAGATCGAAGTGGAAGCTGTCATGGGGGCCCCTACTGGCCAAGGGCTCTCGGGCAGTGCCCGATGGTCAGTCAGCCCCCGTCTAAGGGGATTTCCCTGTTGGATTTAAAGGGTGATTTCTGCAGGGCAAGGAGAACCAGACTGAGGTCAAAAGGAAACACAGTGTGCTGCAAAGGAGGCCTAATCCGAGATACACCTTGGATAAAGCTTTCGACAAGGGATAGCGAGGCCAGAGGTTTTTGGAAAAGAATGGACTAGGCCAAAACCTGTCCTTTCAGAGTGCTTAGACCCAAGTTCTAGTCAAGCCTTGATTGTAGGAAGACCAGAAAGTGAAACACAGAGTATTGAAGTGCCTGTGTTCACACCAGGCAATAAAGAATTTTAAGGAAGTGGCATTATTGCTTTTATCAGAGGCAGATGACAGACTCAGTGACCCTTCGGTCTTTTAAGACCTAGGCTTCATCAGCCATGCCATTAAAGGTAGAGACTGAGAAGCTGGATGGAATAGATGCCTCAAGATAGCAGGTCCCGCCTGTTGGGAAGAGAACAGGGGTTGTCTTCTAGCAGTCTGAGTATGTCCGTGTACCAGGTTCTTCTGGGCCCGTTTGGTACAATAAGAAATTAACAGTTTATTTTCTCTTTTGTGGAGCAGTTGAGGCAGAAGTCACACTGGAGGAAAGGCACAGATTAGCCTGAACTGAGTCTACAGACTTATCAGAGCATCCTGGAGGATCTTGGTCCTGGCCACAAACAGAGGTAACGTGGTGTTGAATCTGGAAGCCAGGAAGTCAGTGTCCGGAGTCGAACATATCTGACATTACATTGGGATGTGGACAGCAGAGATTACTGGACAGTGTTGTTCCTCGGTCCATGGGATAATTTGGCTTGCTTTCTTCAAGGCTACATGACTTTTGGTACTCCCTTGGTGATTGATATAGACCACAGCCATGACTTTGTCTGATTACAACCTGATTAGGTGTCCCTGCAGACAGGGTTCCAGTGGTGAAGAGCCACCCTGATCAATCTGCGCTCCAGCTTGTTAATAGGGAGTTTGGTTTCCTCTGGTGACCATGTTCATTGAACCATGAAGTATTGGAACTTTTGCTTGGGCTGTATCTAAAATCAGGCCCAAGTATTCTGGGTGAAGAGAAGATTGGTGAGCAGATTTTTGTTAACTAACCATCCAGCCAAAAGCTCTCTTCAGTCCCTTAAGTCTGCCTGTTCTAGGGTGAGCATATCAGCATCTGACTCAGGTAAAGACGATGGAGCTGAAGAAAAAGCCTTGTGTTTTTGAGCCCTGGACTGTGATAGCTGTATTAAAGCAATTTACTGTCCAAGAAATTGTGACAGTTGCAAAAAAATCTACCTTAATCAGGTAGGCCATTTGTTACGTGCCTGAAAAAAAGCTAGTGTTGGATGCAGAATTGGGTACTGCTCTGGTGCAAAGGAAAAACTGTCACCGTAAGATTGGGTGTTTTGCTGGCCCTCAGCAGCGAGAATGCTGAGCATTTGACGTGGCTCTCTTTCACTTGGTTTCTTCAATTGCTGCGAGTGAGAAGGGTATAGCCTTGTGGGGTACTCACAGAGTAGGGAGCAGAAATGGGGTAAGCATGTCCGAAAAGGAGTATGCAGCAACCGGAGTGCAGACTATCCTGTAGCAAAGTCCTCCTGGCAAAGGTCAGAAGAAAGCTCCTAAGTACTTTATTAGGGCTCCTGGTAGTGGAAGTAAAGTGATCGACCTGTGTGTGAAGTCACGCCTGGTCCTCCACTTGAGACTAAGCTCTGAGTTGTTAAATTTTGGCGCCAAGTTGAAAGTTTACACAGTGAACTGAATACAGTTCAAGCACATTCCCAGTTTCCTTACAGTTACACCATATACACACACTATTCAGGATTGGGGGCTACAGTAACAGTTCAATAAACAGCATAACCCTGTCTTACCTGTCCATGTCGCTGGTCCCTATATAGCGTCATGACTTTGTGATGATGGGGATACCCCTGAAGGGGTCTTCAGGGCTTGGGTTCCATAGGGATGAACCACAGCCTTGACCTATATAGCAGAAAAAGGATAAAGAAAGAGGCGCCTTCTAAGTATGAACTGTAGAAACTTTATGGTACAATAAATAAAAACACATTGAGGTTAAAAACGATCAGCATGAGGAAAGTCCTGCAGTGGTGCGTCTCCTTACTCGCTGGTTCAACAGGCTGTGTCACTCAGGAACCCATAGAGAGCCATCTGCTGGCTCTGTACACTCTGTGGCTCTGATGGTAATGCAGAGGAGAGGTCTGAGGCGCTCATGGAACGCAGCCGCGTGCGACATCACCGGAAGTGTTGCAACGCCGTTTCTGAGCCTGCGCACTGTCTGTGGGAAGGACAGGCACCCTGCAATACCCACCTTTGTCAAGCTGGGTATAGCAGGGATTAAACATGCTATATATAGAGTTCACCATCTAGTGGTGATAGGGGGAAATGACAGGGGGTGATAAACACTGGTGGAGAATGATATGGTCATACAGGTGGGGGCCATTTAGTGGACATACTGGGAATGACAATTAATAAATACAACAATGATAACTAATACATACTGAAAATGGAAATAACCACGGGACAAAAAGAGAGGAATGGGACAAAAAAGATGGCTAAAATAAGATAAAAACAATGATAAAATATGTGTGATACAAACTTAAAGTGGATGTAAACCCAATTCATGAAATTTGATCTGGGCACATATATCTGCAGTGTTTTGTTATCTCTCTTGAAAGAGCTAATTCCCGTTGCTCTCTCCTGACCCGTTCTTCTGTTATCAGCCAGATAACTCCTGACAAATTCTCGGACACATCAGATAAAAGCAGCCTGAAATTTCTGTCCGGGAAGGTTGCTATAAATAGATTAGCAAGCAGCTGGCCCTGTTACAAAACACCTCTGAGGGTCTCTGCCTATGATGAGAGGGGGTGTGTGCGCCTTTCCTCAAATCAGCAATTTTAGCCATCTTGGCTGTATGCCCAGACACCACACTCTGTGTTAAACAGGAAGAGGAAATTTCCTAACACGATCTGAACTTTCTAAACAGTATATAAATTTGAAGACAGCAGATATGAATGCAAAACCTATGTAGGGAGATTTGTTTCATCTCTGTGTATCATCTGAGGCTGTTCACTTCACTGGGTGTATGTCAGGGTTTACATCCACTTTAATATATTGGAAAGAAATTGTTCAGACTTGATGTTAGTATTAGACATTCAGCACATCATGGGAGATCATAAGATGATGCCAATATGATGGTAAATGAAGGAATGGGGATGAGGAGGCCATATGATGGACAGGTTTCATGTGTAGGTTCTAGCAACATGATGAAGTTGTGTGTATTGGAAAAATAGGGAAATGTAGGGAACAATATATTGATAAATCTGATAGGTACAATGGGCATGGGATCAGGAAATAATGATCTGTGTGTGGTATAAAAATTACAATTAGTATCAAAAGGTGTATCCCGGATGTATACTAGATGGTCCCCCACATGTATGACCATATCATTCTCCACCAGTGTTCATCACCCGCTGCCCTTTCCCCACAGTACCACTAGATGGTGGACCCTATATATAGCATGTTTAATCCCGGCAATACCCAGCTTGACAAAGGAGCGTGCCTGTCCTTCCCACCGACAGTGCGCAGGCTCAGAAATGGCGTTGCAACACTCCCGGTGACTTCACATGCTGCCACGTTCTATGAGCGCCTCAGACCTCTCCTCTGCATTACCATCTGAGCCACAGAGTATACAGAGCCGGTGAACGTCTCTCTATGGGTTCCTGAGTGACACAGCCTGTTGAACCAGTGAGTAAGGAGACGCACCGCTGCAGTACTTTCCTCATGCTGATCGTTTTTAACTTCAATGTGAGTGTTTTTATTTATTGTACCATAACATTTCTACAGTTCATACTTAGAAGCGCCTCTTTCTTTACCCTTTTTCTACATGTTTTGGAGCGTGCTTCTGCTATCCTGAAGAGGCCTGCCCTGAGCTATGGACCATTTCTTCTTCACTCCTGGATAATGTCATCCATTGTGCATGGTTTGTGCGTTTCCCTGATCCACACCCATTATAATATCACAGACTCAGTTTCTTTGGCATCATTTGAACTATTCCTAAGATTAGACTAAGGCTGCACCAATCTGGATGTACAGCTTCTATTATGATAGTAGAAAGCAGTGATAAGTCGATTGAAGAGTTGATTGAAGATCCAAAGTAAAATAATAAACTAGTTAAGCTAAGAGTGATTTCTCTGAAAGGGAGAAGAGGTCCATCACCTTAGCCACCACCTAGCAAAAGTCTCAGAATTGATGGAGTGACAGTGTTATATGGGGACATCCAGGGGGTGTGCCATTAAAAGCTTTTCCAGTGTCCAATCACTTGAACATACCAGCTTATAACCAGGATCTATAAAATATTCTGTCTGTCTTGTACTGTACGACAAAGATTAAAGGCATTCTCTTCTACTGCTTTTCTTTGTGTGCTGGAGGCCTGAATTTGCTGATCCCTTACATTTTACAGTTCCACTCCTTACACAGAGTTGTGACATGCTTAGTAACTGAATGGCAGCTCCCAGCAGTCTGGAGACCTGGCAGGCATACTCCAAAGCCAGAGTCTTTGGGCCAGATCCAAAATTCACAGCTATGTACATATGCATTAATATCACAGTTGTGTTTATGATCTTTTTTTTTCTTTTAATTTTAATTTTGATCAGAGAATGATACTGTTGAGTAAATCTGACCATTCATAAGGGAAATATAATCTTATCTTATCTAGAATATCCTCACAACACCAAATATGCACACCAACTATTCAGTACAATGTGGGTGAGCTCCTCATTACTTCCTTATGGAGTGCAACGCTGTCCTGGTTTATCTATGGTATACTAGGATGGAATTAGAGGATTTACTGAAATTCTCAAAATTTACAGACCTGCCTCTTCCATACCAGTTTCTCAAGGAACCTTGCAGCAATTACTGAACCCCATACAAGGTAGCACTGTGACATATTGCAAACATACTAGAAACAGGCAAACCTGTACACTCAGACACATGTTGTTTTGGGTAGTCTCCGGGTGTTCAATGTATACTTATAAAGTGTGCCCATATGGCAATCACAATGTACAGTGGGAATCTCCAAATGGTATCAAATTACAGATTAGACATTCTTATAATATGTTGTAGCAGGGTCTCCTTTAAGGCCCCGGGACTACGTTACCCAGAACCCCGTTCGGCACCCAGAGTGCAATTGGCCACCGCAGAGACTCATGGGAGGGGCTATTTAAGAAGGAGGTGTGGCGGAGCTCGGCCTCTTTGGACACCGCGCTGCAAGCAACAGTTCTTCCTGTGCGGATCTGCTGCAGTGCAAGGCCTGAAGCCTGGGGCCTTGCGCATATTCTGAAGAGCTTTCCACCCACTGGGAGCCTGAGTGGTATCTGACTTGTCGAGTGAGGACATCAGATGGATCGGGGACCCGATCGTTGCAGACGCTGTGTGCGGAGACACAGCAGGTGGAAGTCCCGGACTGGGATCGTGTCCGGAGTGGTGAGCGAGCACTTGCTCAATCCAATAGACTGTACCGTGTTTAGGCCTATAGACTGCCTTGGCCCACCGATCGTTTGTTTGTTGTTCCACTGGAGATCAGTAGCAGGACAGGGTTAAAGGGTCTCCAGTATAGTGTTCCTTGTGACTGCCTACTTTGTGGATTACAAAAAATACTGTTTCATCAAGTGCACCACCGAAAGTTTGCATGCGAAGAAATCCTTAATGAAAAGACTGAGATTTATTCTGTGTCAGGCCTGACCAGGGAGGGGAGATAGACTATTGTTTTAGTGCGCCACACGGCGCGTATACAATAATAGCTGCGCGTGGTGGATTACCGCGCTGCGCCATTATTGCGTGCTATACCTATTGCTGCAGGGCTCTGTAAGCAAGTTGTATGTGTTATGTTCTGCCTATGCCTTTTAAAACTAAAGTATAACCGTTATACTTGATCTCTCGCATCAGCGTGTTGTCTTATTGCAAAGAGGTTACCCTTGCAATACTGTTTGATTGTGATACAAGTATAATCCCTAGACTAGCTGTGCCAGAGTGGGTCGAGTAAGATTGCCGGGGGGTTGGCGATGCTGTACACAGGGCCCGAAACAAAATCCAGCGGCTCTCTTAACTGGGGGTAGCGCTACAATGTAAAAAAAAGTTAGATTTTATTTCCATCATTTACACTTTCAAAATTACAGAAAACAAAAAAATGGTGTCTGCAAAAGTTTGGGCACCCTGCAGAGTTAATATCTTGTACTGCCCCCTTTGGCAAGTATCACAGCTTGTAAATGCTTTTTGTAGCCAGCCAAGAGTCTTTCAATTCTTGTTTGAGGTATCTTTGCCCATTCTTCCTTACAAAAGTCTTCCAGTTCTTTGAGATTTCTGGGCTGAATGTCACGCACTGCTCTTTTAAGGTCTATCCATAGGTTTGGCAAAACCTTCAGTTTACGCCTCTTGATGTAATCCCCCGTGGATTTTGAGGTGCATTTAGGATCATTATCCATTTGTAGAAGCCATCAGCTTTTTCACAGATGGCATCAAGTTACCATCCAAAATTTGCTGAAATTTTATTGAATCCATTTTTCCTTTTACTCATGAAATGTTCCCTGTGCCACTGGCTGCAATACAACCCCAAAGCATGATTGATCCACCCCCATGCTTAACAGTTGGACAGAGGTTCTTTTCATTAAATTCTGTGCCCTTTCTTCTCCAACGTACCTTTGCTCATTCCGGCCAAAAAGTTCTATTTTAACCTCATCGGTCCACAGAACTTGTTTCCAAAATGCCTCAGGCTTGTCTATATGTTCATTTGCAAAGTTCAAACGCTGATTTTTGTGGTGAGGACATAGAAGAGGTTTTCTTCTGATGACTCTTCCATAAAGACCATATTTGTACAAGTATCTCTTTATAGTGGAATAGTGTACCACAACTCCAGTGTCTGCCAGATCTTTCTGGAGGGATCGTGCAGTCAAACGTGGGTTTTGAATTGCTTTTCTCACAATCCTGCGAGCTGTTCTGTCTGATATTTTTCTTGGTCTTCCAGATCTTGCTTTAACTTCCACTGTTCCTGATGACTGCCATTTCTTAATTACATTCTGAACAGAGGATATTGACATCTGAAAACGCTTTGCTATCTTCTTATAGCCTTCTCCAGCTTTGTGAGCGTCAACTATTTTCAGTTTTCTAGACAACTGCTTAGAAGAACCCATGGTGCTGATTGTTGGGGCAAGGTCAGATGAGTCTGGCCATTTAAAACCTTTGAGATTGACATCACCTGGTCTTCCCAGACGATGATTGAGAACAATCCATGACACTGGCGGGTCTCAGCTTTGCAAAGGGGGCAGTGCATGCTATAAATTCTGCAGGGCGCCCAAACTTTTGCAGACACCATTTTTTTGTTTTCTGTCATTTTGAAAGTGTAAATGATGGAAATAAAATCTAACTTTTTTGACATATTATAAGAATGTCTAATCTGTAATTTGATGCTATTTGGAGATTTTTCCATCTTTCCTTGGCTTCGTTATGCACATTAATACACATTTTTACCTGAGGTGCCCAAACTTTCGATCCCCACTGTACCTGATACCTTGCCTACCTAATGTATGACTTTACTGTTTCAGTTACCAAGTTTCTATGCAAAGTATGCTTAACATGTATGCACCTTTTGATCAATAAAACCTATGTTCAACGTAAAAAAAAAGAAATAGGCAAACCTCAACACTCCAGTTGTAGTGAAGCTACAAATCCCATGAACTATTGCAAGATTGACAGCCAGAAGTTTGACTCCCATAGGCAAAGGGATGATGGGATTGGTTCTTTCACCACAGCTGGAGTGCAGAAGTAACCAACCCCTGTGTTACACTAACTGCAGACAAGTACAATTCAGATCATGTAGTTGTTTTTTTTACCAAGCAGGATTTAGTAAGTAAAAAAGGATTACAGAAAGGTAGTAAATATACCAAGAAACAACAAGTTGACATGGTACAAATCAGCACATAAATGGTACATAAGTAAAACAACACAAATGGAGTTATTTACGAAAGGCAAATTCACTTTGCACTACAAGTGCAAACTACAAGTGCACTTGAAATTGCACTGAAAGTGCACTTGGAAGTGCAGTCGCTGTAAATCTGAGTGGTAGATTTGAAATGAGGGGAAGCTCTACTGACTTTACCATCCAATCATGTGCAAGCTAAAATGCTGTTTTTTATATTCCTTGTATGTCCCCCTCGGATCTACAGCAAGTGCACTTTGCACTTGTAGTTTGCACTTGTAGTGCAAAGTGAATTTGCCTTTCGTAAATAACCCCCAAAGTCTTTCAGCACATCAAAGCATGCGGAAAGGTTGCAGGTACAACCTCAGTGGAATTAAAAAATCCCCCGGCCACTTAGTGGTCGCAGAGTCCCTGAGGAAAGAGGTCAATAACCCCAAACATCATATCACAAGAATAAAAATTTAGCCAGAAAGGGAAAAGGGTAAAGGAAAAATAGAAACAAAAGCTTAAAGGGGTTGTAAAGGTTCGTTTTTTATTTTCTAAATAGGTTCCTTTAAGCTAGTGCATTGTTGGTTCACTTACCTTTTCCTTTGATTTACCTTCTAAATGTTTTTTTTCTTTGTCTGAATTTCTCACTTCCTGTTTCTCTTCACTAAACTTCACACCATCATCCGAGTGGTGTGGAGTCAGCCAGAACAGCTTACTGAGGAGGAACAGGAAGTGAGAAATTCAGACAAAGAAAAAAAATATTTAGAAGGGAAATCTAAGGAAAAGGTAAGTGAACCAACAATGCACTAGCTTAAAGGAACCTATTTAGAAAATAAAAAACAAACCTTTACAACCCCTTTAAGGCTACTGGTCAGACCAAGGGAGCCAGAGCTTGTTGTATTTCCAGGGACAGCCACAGTTAAGGTAGCTTTACTTATACAATGGTAAGGCAGCATCAATCATAGCCTCCCAGGATGATACAATTTGAGGGGAGGGGGAGGCCCACTTGCACAAAATTTCCTTTTTAACCTAGTACAGAAAGTAGGATATCAACAATTTAGCATGGTGTGGGTATTGGTCATCATCATGAATGCCTGGAAGATCTAGCTCAGGGGTCACTAAAAGGCATATCTGAACACGAGCATGAATGAGAGCAAAGACCTCTACCCAAAATCTATGACTCACAGGTCATTCCCAAAACATGTGCATATAAGTAGCCTGAGAAAAAGAACAGCACGCACCGATAGGGGCACGCCCAGGAAAAATCCTGTGTAGCCTTACTGGGCATGTAATAGACCCTATGGAGAAATGTCTGTATCAGCTTGTATCTGGAACAAATATCCAATTTAGGGCAAGTTTCCAAACAATCCTCCCAATCCTTTCTCTCCAGAGCAGCAATATCTGCCTTCCAGAGATCCCATAAGTGCTCCACCTTAGAGGAATCAATGCACAAAAGAACAGGATAGAGAGCAGAAAGCGGCTTGCATAAATCTAACTGGGTAGGCAATTCTTCAATCGGGTCGGTTTGAAGGACTGGCATCTGAGGAAACTACAATCTGTCAGCATGCTGTAACTGAGTATTGAAAAAGCATCCAACCAGGTAGATGACATTTCCGCAAGAGTTGGGAAAAGGTCAAAAGAGAACCAGGTGGCATAAAATCTCCTAGAGTCTTGATCCAATGTCTGGCCCATAACTGAGGGTCTGGTACAGTACGACAGTGTTGGAGGTTAGGATTACGCCAGAGGGGCTGAATAGGGGACCATTGATTCACAGGAAGGAACCTACGCCTAGCCATCCCCCATACCCAAAGTGTGGTTTTCGTAGGGGCAGAAAGTACATCATAGGCCCTGGGCCCTTTATACACCAGGTTACACAATTCCGAAAGGGAGCCCAAAAAGGCAACCTCCAGGCAGACCCCTGCATTGGGCCGGGATCCAAGAAACCAGCAATGAGTAGTTATTAGAATGGCTGCCCAATAGTATACCTGGAAGTTCGGCAGAGCTAGACCCTCACAATGCAACGGAAGCTGCAAAGTAGATTTCTCCAATCTGGGAAGGTATCTGTGCCATATAAACTAAGTAGTACAACAGTCAAGCTCCCAGAAAAGAGTTCATAATCCAAATCCGGCAGTTCCAAAAAACATCTTTAAATTTTGGAAATATCATCATCTTAAAGAGGTCAATATGCCCTAAAAGATTATGGGGGAGTAGTCCAAGTGGCACACCGTTCCTGGAGAAGCGAAAGTAAAGGGAGAACATTTTTATCAGAAAAAGCTGACAGATCTCGAGTCACCTCCACCCCCAAGTATCTGAATTTATCCACCCAGCATAAGGGAGAGAAACATGCGAACTTTCAAGTCCCGGAGTCTAAGGGAAATACAAGGGATTTAGACCAATTAATACGGAAGGTGTCAAACAGTTACAATGCCGCTGACAAGGAGGAGCCCGCATCTTGCGAATACAGCAGGGCATCGTCGGCATAGAATGACAATTTCTCCTCAAACTGCCCAATACGAAGACCTCGAACCCGGGGCGGATCCCGAATCAAGACCCCCAAGGGCTCCAGAGCTAAGGCAAACAAACTAGAAGAAAGTAGGCCGCCTGGACAAGGTGTCTTATATTGAAAGAGGTGTCTAATATTGATATTGGTGCCCTCCATAGGCATAAAACCTGTTTGATCCACTTGGATCAGGTCATCCAACACCGTAGAGAATCGAGTAGCTAAAACTTTTGCACACTACTGAGGGGCTTACCCTGGTTTGGGCACCAACACAATAATTGCCTCTGCCATAGAAACTGACAAGAGAGTCCAATGAGAGATACCAAGAAAACAGGTCTGTAAACCTGGGGGCCAAAAGTTCAGCATGCAGAAAATAAAACTCGGTGGATAGACCATCAGCCCTGGGAGTCTTCCAGCCCTGCAACCACCCTATGGCTTCCTGAACTTCCTCCAGTGATATAGCAGAGTTGAGCTTTTCACATATGGAGGGCTCTAGGGTGGGAAAGGAGACGGAGTCCAAAAAAGCCTCCAGCTCAGGCGCCCCATACTTCACACGGGAGGCATAAAGATCCCCAGATCATGTCATTTTTGGTAAGAATAAATATATTTATGAATAAATCATAGCACTTTTGTTTGTATTCAGCATCTACTTACACGTTTTATGGCACTATAACTGAAAAGAGTCAAATAGCTATAAGACTTTTATACCTGGCGTTTATCAGCTTCATTTTTCTGCACTTCAGACTGTTGCTGGAGGCGGCAGATACATTCCGCCCTCTCTGCAGACATCCGCTCCATCATTAACTTGTCCAAGACCCGCAGCTGCACACAGATCAATAACAAAGGGAGTGAGATATTGTGTACTAGAGGATTTTGCTCAGACTTGGCATACACTAAACTATTTCGGTATTCAAAAACTGCTAACACAATCAATACCAAATACTTATTACAAGCTGACTAGGTTTTTACGAATGTTTATTAAATCCTTAGGATTGGGTACATCAGCATTGAAGAGCATCGCACCTGGTGCTGGGTTTTACTGTCCATTTGCCCCAGTTTTGCATTCATTTGATCTTGCACAGTGCCAATCTCAGCTTTTATTTCCTCCTTGGTGGCTTCCAGTTGGTTCTCCAGCTTACTTATGAGTGGCTCACAGCGACAACCATTGATGGGAGCCTACAGAGAACATACAATCAAATATTTTTACACATTCTTACCAGATGTTTTCAGATCAAGAGCACAATGTGTTCTTTCTAGCGGGCTCTTTGTATGTTCTCTGTTATATAGCTTTGTTATCAAAGTTAGGCTTCGTTTACACGGGCGTACTTAAAGCAGTAGTAAACTGCATTTTTTTGGGTGTTTTTTTGCAACCTGCAAGAGAATGTCATAATGTGCTAGTATGCATCGCATACTAGCACATTATGTGAAACTTGCCTTAGAACAAAGCCCCTCCAGCAACGCTCTGTCACAGCTGAAGGCGCTTCCAACTTCACCCGGTCTCCTGCTGTGTGAGTGGTCGAAGCCGCGATGACATAACTCCCGCAAATGCACGCGGGAGCTGCCGTTTGCGGCACAGGACTCTGAAGGAACGACCCAGGTGGCCGTTCCTTCAGAGCACATGCACCGGTGATGTCACAGGCTGCATCTACAGTAAATATATACAGTACCTATAAGTAAGCCTTATAGGCTTAGCTATAGGTAAAAATTATGCATGGGAGTTTACTCCCAGTTTAAGCATACACCCGTATGAGTGCTGTGTTTTGCCTGCACAGGACGCACACGTGTTCTGTGCATCCACGTGCAGGCAGTCCCATTCATGTGAACTGGGATGCAGTGGCTACACAGACATAGCCACTGCTCCCAATTTGCCCCACACCCACAGGGGTGTCAAGTTGGGACACAGCTGATGCGTCCCAGTTGACAGGAATGGGATTGCCTGCACACGGATGCCACTGTCCTCACACAGGTGTATGCATAAGTATGCCCATGTGAATGTAACCTAAGGGCTGTTTAACATAGCTATTCCACTCCGTTCAGCAGGGGATCAGCATACGGATATCCTGCTGAGTCAGAGCTGAATGGGAGAGATGTCATTTTTTTACATCTGTGCCTGTTCAGTTTGTGTCCTCGTGCCCTCGCATAGGTGTACACTGTAGCACACTCGTGTGAACAAGGCCTAACTGCACTTTGGACATTACCACTGCACTTTGGACACTACTACAAAAAAGATGAATTTATTTTACAGTATATGAAGAATTTTCACAGCTGCCTCAAAATTGGACAAACTGAAGAAATTAAGTAAAAAATGTTTGTTTTAAAGTGGTTGTAAACCCTTACAGACCACTTTGACCTACAGGTAAGCCTAGATTAAGGCTTACCTGTAGGTGCAACAAATATCTCCTAAACCTACACGGTTTAGGAGATATTTTCAAAAAAGACAACACCGATGTCTATAGCGCATGCGCGCCATAGATAACGGTGCAGGCGCACTGAGCGTGCCGTTAATGAATGGGGTAATGCCGTGAAAAGCGCCTCCCGCGCACATGCGCAGGAGTGACGTCACGCGCCTCCGGCCAGTCACAGAGCCAGAGTTCGCGGCCCCCGGAAGATGAGGGGTGAAGATGGACACTCGCTACTAGCGAGGAAGACGGGGACATCGCGGGCTTCTCCTGCAGGTAAGTGACATATAATGGGCTACTATGCGATGCATAATAGCCCATTATGCTTTACCTTTGCAGGGAAACAAAGAGGAAGTAAACCCATCAGGGTTTACTTCTTCTTTAATGCCGTTTATTCATCCTGTACATGTAGTATCCTTGACTTTATGACATTACTTGCATAACTTTGCCATCCTTTCCCCTGTACAGTGTGTACAGCTGGTATGCCCGAGCTTCATGAGGAAGAAATGGTGGAGATGGGACTCTATGCTTGCTCTTTCTCCTGTGGTTGTGTCCTGTTTGCTGCCCACTACAGAACAATTGCTGATCAGCAGGTGAAGTTGGATCTGAAAGAGCTGAAATCTGAGAGAACAACAAAACAGGAAGTTACCTCACATGATAGTTTCTAGGATGCAGAGAATGCAAAAAACAATGCAGATTTTTGTGCATGGTAGAATACTAATGTAGTGCAAGTTTCATTGTGCATTTCATTTTCATTTTTGCATCGTATTTGACATTTGAAGGGTGTTTTTTCCTTTCTGAGCTTGTGTCAACAGGTGAAATTTATTATTTTCAATATAAATGTCATGTAGCGGGGTCCTCAATTTAGGGGTAGTGTTTGAGTGGTAGTTATGCTCAAACACCTAAATTGTTAGGACATTATCAACCATTTTTGTCTGCAGGAAGAGTATCGGTGTACTGTTCCCTGTGGCCTGCAGGTGGCGCTGCCATAGTGGGCCAGGGTTGAACTGCTGATACAGTGCTGTGCCTTGTGTGTCCCCTTTCGGCAACCATACAGTGGGAGTGGTCGGCCTGCTGTGTATGCTGGGAGAGGATATAAAAGGGGCAGACGCTGCCTGTTCAGGTGGTTCGTCGTCGGGAGTCCTACTCCCAGGAAGTGTGTGTTCCTGTACGCCCTGAGCACCTTTGGCCCAGGGGCGGAGGTTGGAGAATCAGTCCCAGGCACCTTTAGCACTGGGGCTGCAGCTAAAGGCACTAGCACCTTTGCTTCTATGTGCTGGGTGTCTAGTGTGCTCCTGCCCCTTTAAGGAGGGTGGGGCTCCCTCCAGTCATCTGCCCTTCATCTATCCATCAGCATACATGTGCTTCCACTGAGGAGACCTTAAATTTTAGAGTTAGGACTGCAGTACACAGGGAGCCTTGACGCGGCCTGCAGCTTACACATGTATTTGCAAATGCGTGCAACTAAACCCCTGTTTTTAAACGCACTGTTAGACAGGTGAATTCGTTTGGTTGCTGATTGGTTGGTAAGTTGAGCTTGGATATTTTGTGTTTTTTGTCTACATGCGTCCGCCCATCCAGTGCTCCTTGCTGTGAAGACCAGTCATAGGTGGGGGCAGTGACAGTATTTTTTGTATTGATGTCATTGTGGTCAGGCAACGCACTAGCACCTTTGCTTCTATGTGCTGGGTGTCTAGTGTGCTCCTGCCCCTTTAAGGAGGGTGGGGCTCCCTCCAGTCATCTGCCCTTCATCTATCCATCAGCATACATGTGCTTCCACTGAGGAGACCTTAAATTTTAGAGTTAGGACTGCAGTACACAGGGAGCCTTGACGGGGCCTGCAGCTTACACATGTATTTGCAAATGCGTGCAACTAAACCCCTGTTTTTAAACGCACTGTTAGACAGGTGAATTCGTTTGGTTGCTGATTGGTTGGTAAGTTGAGCTTGGATATTTTGTGTTTTTTGTCTACCAGCACCTTCAGCTGGGGCCCGTCAAGGATCGAGGAATCTCAGGGTGCCGCCTTGCGAGGAGACCCGCATCTTAGACGAGGAGGCCGCGGGAGGACCGTTCCGAGGGACTGGTGAGAAGTCACAGTGAAGGAAGGGGCCCACCAGTAACTCTCTGGAGGGATGTCTTCTCCTTACAAAGAGGCCAAGCTTTAAAGAAACCAAGTTCACCAGGTCTGTGGCAGAGACCAAGTTGACCAGGTCTGTGGCAGAGACCATGGTACCAGTTTGTATAGTGATTGAGTGGTCAGTTCGAGTACCATTTTGGCTGCTAGTCCCTATCTAGGGAGACTATCCAAATGGGCTAAGTCTGCTTGAGAAGCCAAGCAGTGAAGTGTATTACGTTTGTGCCTGGACCTCTCCCACACCTTATGCTGTCCTGTTCTCTCTCCAACCTTTCCTATCAGAGACTGTCGTTTAAGAGAAATAAACTCTACGTTGGAGTTACAGCTGGTGTGGACATTGAAGTCATTGGGGGAAATAGAGACTTGTCTTTATTGGCTATAGAGATAAGAACCATTCTGTGGGAGTATCTGGCTGTGGAAACCCATCACAACACCGCTCAACCTCCTCACACAGGAGGTACGGGCATATAGAGCTGGGTGTGCCCTTTCCTCCTGCGAGGAGCCGAAAGACAAGGAGGAGAGGGTGGTAAGCGCTATAGTCATATTTGTAAATTGCTTTGCATTTCAAATATGAATAATTTTACTACAGGAGTAGACCATATTCACTTAGCAAAGTGAATGTTCACTTAGCTTAGTTAATGAGGTGCAATCAAAAATGATGTCAGTGAACGTAAGAGAAACGATGTTCTTTACATTTTCCATGCACATGATTGGATATTCTAAGTGAACACTGTTTTACCTTATTTATGAAGCTAAATGAACTTTGAACAATTGTGAAGAAGCATAATATACAAGGGACTAGTACCACAGGAATATATTGACCATATACAAATGTTAACAGTATAAAAATGCACTTTTTTGTGTATATGTAGCCAAAGTTTGCTACTGTGCTTATTATTAAGGGACAGTTTGTTGTTTTTTTTATATATGAGTTTGGCTCCCTCTAGTGCATGCTGGACTCTATGTCTGTTTTTTTCTTTCCTGTGAGAATGACCAGAGCAATGCATCATGGAACATGTAGTCCGGGGATGAGGAAGTGACACTGTTAGCCTCACCAATCTGGACCATAGGTAACAGAATGCTGTGCACACAGAGCAGCCTGCTGGGAGAGGAAATAAAAGAGCCGGTGTGGCCTGTTTTCGCGCTCTCTGGACGCCATTCTGACCCTGCCAGCAGGAGGTCTGTGTGACAGGGAGTGGAGAATCTGCGGCCTACACAGCAGGGAGCCGGATCGCCAGCCTCAGAGGGATCTCAGAGTACAGCATTGCTATTCCAGCATGGCGGACCGGCCTGTGTTCCAGATCATCTGGAGGCACCTGCAGTCCACCAGGAGCTGCAGCGTGGCATGGTGGCGCCATTTCCACAGGACAGAGACACAGAGAATTCCGGCTGGAACCCTCTATCCATCTGACTTCCATAGTGGTGAGCAGGCACAGCCCTTGTGATAATTGACAACAGTACTGCTGAGTAATTTATTTTAGAGACTGGCTGGTGATACTTGTAGTTCCACAGATGTGAATCTACTTCTTCCCAGACCTTACATAGCAGGCTAATGACCCTTGATTTATTTAAGAACCATTTTTGGGACTAAAGACCTGGAGCTCAGAGAGCTCAACAAACATGCCCATCCACCTTGCAGACACTGGTAAAAAAACTGAAGTACTTTCTGTATGGGAGGGTTACTGTATATAGGGGCGGATGTATGAAAACTAGAAGCTAGGGAAGTGGACTTTAACCTCCCTGGCGGTATGATTCTGTCTGGAATTATGTACCAAAAGCGGTACAATTATTTTGCATGGAAATTTGGTGCTATATATTGTAGGCCTGCAATTCTTAGTAATTACTTACTTAAACCTGACCAAACAAGAGTCTAGTAGACATCCCAGGTATGATAAAGTTTGAAAACACAAAATCATAAATTATAATATAATAAATAACTATAAATAATTATAACAAATAGTAATGTAATTATAATAAAAATTATTCACTAATGTAATTAAATCAAAAACACTGAAATTTGCTCAGTTGCAGAATTGTCGCTGTCATTAGATTTAGTGTTTGATGATGAATTTTCCCACAAATCGCTATCGCTCAATTCTGCGAGCGATTCTAATTTATTATCGCTGTTTTCTAGCTGGTCTAAAACCACTTTTGACATAAAGGGACACTTTTTGGTTGCTATGGACAATCTCCAGTTTCCAGGCAGAAAGAACAGTTTTTATAATATAAAACTACATGCAGGGCACTGGACAGACCACTAGGGACAAAGGGGATGTGAAATAAATTGATACAGTACTGTAACAGTGTACTGTATGTATATTGTGTTTTTCACTTTTTGAATTTGCTGTCGAACTCCGCCCCCGTGCGCCGCTTCGGAAACAGAGCTCGGCGGCACTGTGTGTGAATCGAACGAGGAGACAGCTCGCACACACAGCGGGAGGACATTGCAGGATCCAGGGGACAAGGTAAGTAACTTCCCCTGTATCCTGCAATGCAATCCCGAGTCTGGCTCGGGGGTTACCACTAATGGTATGTAAAATCCACTCCGAGCCTGACTCGGGCATACCGCCAGGGAGGTTAAGGGCGCATGGGTAGACCGTACGATAGACTCATTACATGCAAAGCAAGATAGTTCAAGCCGGTTCCTGGTGGCCAAGATGGCGGACTGAGCAGACGTGTGTGTGGAGCTCTGCTGGGGAAAAATCCTGTATGACCATCCGGGCTTGGTTAAAAACCTGCATCCTGACAGTTCCTGAGCCCCTGAATGCCTTCTAAACGTTCCGGTGGCCCATATTGGGGGGAAGAAGCTAAAGTTTCCCCAGGGGGTGGAGGCTGCTACGAGCCCGGTGTCCGATCTGCTGCAGCCGACAGCGCGCCATCACAACATGGATGGCCGTTGCTGTCCACTTTGTAATTTGTTTATTTAATTTGAGTTTGCCTAAGGTCTTGGTTGGTCTATGTATTCTTTTCTGCTCACCTGCATTGGGTATGTCTACCTGGGTCTGGATGTCCCGCCTCTCCTGTACCATGGCTTTTTGGGTGCGGTGGGACGCGGGACTCCATATGTTCGGTGGGGGGTGGTGGACTGAGTGGTGGACACCTATCCTTATGTTATCACTGTTCTTTGACTATGGCTAATTTTACAGTTCTGTCTTGGAATGTAAGGGGGCTTAACTCAGCTATTAAGAGATCGCTCATATTCAAGTTTTTGAACTCTTAGGCCTCATGCCCACGGACGTTTTTAAAGGCACGTTTTTTACAGCTTAAAAACGCCTGTCCATGTTAGTCTATAGCTTCATGCCCACCTAGACGTTTTTGAGCTGCAAACAGCATAGACGTTTTTAAGCTGTAAAAAAAACCCAGGACCAGTGCGTTCCTCAGCGTCGGAGTTAGGCAGAAAAAAACGTGAGCGTCAAAAAACGCGCACTAACGCACAAAAACGCGCACTAACGCGCGGTCGCGTTTTTTAGCTCTGACGTTTTTTTTTTTTTCCAAAAAAAATAAATAAATAAAAAATTTACAATAACAAGGACAGCCGTTTTTAAGCTGTAAAAAACGCAGTTGTTAAAAACGTCTGTGGGCATGAAGCCTTATAACCCACAGATATGTATCCTGCAGGAGACTCACCTGGTGGGGGCACGAGTCCTGGTGTTGAAGAGGGCCTGGATGGGTACCCACTATCATGCTTCCTACTCCTCTTATGCGGGGGGGGTGGGTATCCCGGTTCATAGGTCTCTCCCCTTCCAGCTTCTGGCGGTGAGGACAGACCCTGGGGGACGATATATCCTGCTGCATGCGATGATCTCTGGTACTTCGTATGTCATTGTAGGGCTGTACCTGCCTCCTCCGGCTGATGTCTCGTGCCTACACACACTAATGGCTGAGGTTGCGCAGTACGGTGAGGATAGGATGCTGCTGGTAGGGGATTTTAACCTGGTGATGTCTGCGGAGCGGGATAGGCTGCAGCGGCGGGGCCCTGCTCCCCTGGGCCTGTCTCGCTGGGCGGAGTCATTCCACTTAACGGATCTCTGGCGTCATTTTCATCCCTCGGAGGCACAATTTACTTGTCTCTCGACCACCTTTCGGATGCTATCTCGTATAGCTTGGCCTTTGCCTCACCTGCTCTACTACGGGGTGGTGTCTACCGAGATCCTTTCACGAGGTATCTTGGATCATGCCCCAATTCTAGTGGTGGTCCAGGTAGCCCCGTCTGGTGGTCCAGGGTTGTGGAGGCTGTCCAGATATTGGTTGATGGACTCTGAGATCCAGGAGCAAATCCCTGAAGCGATATTCAATTACTGGCTGTCTAATGAGGGCTCCACTGACCCACTTCTGCTGTGGGATGCATTCAAAGCATGGTTAAGGGGCGAATATATTTCAAAAATAGCGGCAAGAAAGAGGGAGTTTGGGCGGGCGCTTGAGCAGCTGGAGGAGCGGGCGGGGGAGAGGGAGCGAGAATTTGTCCTGGAACAGTCCTGCTCTAACTATGAGGCCTGGCAACATACATTGAGGGACTTATCCCTGCTCAGAATTGACCTTACCAAGAAATCACTGGTAGATAGGGCGTAGAGGATATTTGAGTATGGGGACAAAAATGGCAAACTGTTAGCCTGGCTAGCCAGGGGACAATTCGCAGCGACACACATGGGTAGGGTGCAAGACTCGGACGGCCGACCTTTGACCACGCCCAAAGGAATCAGTAACAGGTTTCTGCAGTTCTATCGAGCACTGTACGCCTCTAGGGTGGAATACAGCGCCACCGACTTGACTCATTACCTGGACCAGGTCCAGCTCCCGGTATTAGAGCCAGATAAATGTGCGGAGTTAGAGAAGGATATCTCCCTGGTAGAGGTTCAGAAGGCAATGCAGGCGGGTAAGGCCCCTGGGCCTGACGGATTCCCTATCGAACTATACTGTACATCAGGAGGTGTTGGCCCCCAGGCTGACATCTCTTTTGGCTCAGTTCTCTGCTTTGGGCTCTCTGCCAGATTCTATGTCGGAGGTGGGGGTGGTGCTGGTGCCCAAACCCGGTAAGGACCCTGAGGAGTGTGCCTCATATAGGCCGATCTCCTTAATTAATGCGGACGCCAAGCTACTGGCAAAAATTCAGGCTGTCCGGTTGACTTCGGTCATTGATGATCAAAACGGGTTTCATGCCGGGGAAGGGTACGGACATCAACATCCGTAGATTGTTCCTTAACTTGGACTCACCTCATGATAACGGGGGCAATCGAGTCATTGCATCACTCGACGCGGAGAAAGCATTTGACTCCGTAGAGTGGGAGTATTTGTGGGAAGTCCTTAAACGTTTCGGTATAGGCCCTAAATTTCTGCATTGGTTGGCCATGCTCTACAGGGCGCCCAGGGCTCCGCACAAATGGTACCTTCTCTGAGTCCTTTCCCCTCCAGAGGGACACCCGTCATGGGTACCCTTTGTCGCCTAGTCTGTTCGCCCTGGCTCTTGAGCCATCGGCGACACAGATCCGAGAGTCCTCTGCTGTTCGAGGTCTCAGGGTTGGCCCTCTGGAGGAGAAGATCTCCTTATATGCGGACGATGCATTGTTATATTTGCAGGATGCTGGACCATCCTTGCAGGCTGCCCTGGAGGTGTTCGACGAGTTCGGACGCTTTTCGGTAGTCAGGATTAATTGGACGAAGTCCGTAGTATTTCCGCTAGATCCTCGGTCTGGGGGAGCGGTGTCACAGACTCTGCTGCTTTGGGTCGAGGAATTCAAATACCTGGGCATTGTGGTGTCGAGGGACCTCCGGGCCTTTCGGCATCTCAATTTGCAACCACTAGTGGCGAGGCTCAAAGACCAATGCTCTAGATAGAGGGATTTACCCCTCAATCTTCTCGGCCGTATTAATGTGCTGAAAATGCTCTACTTGCCTAGGTTTAATTATGTGTTCCGCAACTGCCCGGTGTGGCTCCCGGCTACTTTCTTTAAGGAGCTGGACAGCTGCATATCCTAATTTCTCTGGAGGGGGTCTAATCCTAGGCTGGCCAAGTCGACCCTGCAGCTCCCTGTGAGTTGTGGGGGTCTCACGTCTCCCAACCTGAAAGTGTACTTCTGGGCAGCTATGTTAGTGACTATCCACTGGTGGTTCAAGCAGTCCAGATCCAATGCGGCCACGTGTTTGGAAGCGGACATTTTGGGCTCCCTCCGGGAACTAGGCAATTTGGTATATAGGGGCGCCACTGCGTACCCCTCACTCCCAACCCCGACTAGGGTGACCCTGAAGGTGTGGGGGGTGGCTAGGCAGCGATTCCTTCGAGCGCGCCACTACTCTCCCTTTTGTCCATTGTGGGGTAACCCCACGCTCCCGCACTTTAGGACGCTTCCTGACCCACAGCTCTGGGCTCGCTTCGGGATTAGGACGCTTCAGGATATTATGCCCTGGGGGACGCTCCTAGAATTTGCGGATCTTTCAGTTAAGTTTGGCCTTCCGGGTGGGATGTTATTTAGGTATTACCAGCTGAGGCATGCGGCGAGAGCACAATTCCCACTCCCTATAACACTTGAAGCAGACACTATCAAGGCACTTTTGGCGCAGGAAACTCTTCAAAAGACCCTTTCTACACTGTACTTTGCCCTCCTCGGGGGGAGCTCGCCTAGGATGGAGGCCCTGTGGGAGAGGTGGCGGACCAACATTCCTGACCTTTATAGGGAAACCTGGGAGGTGTGCTTCGAGGTGGGTTCTAGACTGCTGTTTTCCTCTAGAGATAAGCTCGTACACACTAAATTTTTACACCGGGTATATTACACACCACAACGGCTGCATAAGATCTATCCACAGAGGTCCCGGGAGTGTCCTAGGTGCCGTTCCCCGGACAGCACATTCTTACACATGTTCTGGACCTGCCCATCCCTGGCTGGGTATTGGGCTGCAGTTTTTGAGTGTATCAATATTCGCCTGCAACTGTCCCTTCCAATGTCGCCTGAATTAGCGCTGCTGGCCATTCAGGACGATGAACAGAGGCCTAGGTATACTAAGCAGCTTGTCTCCTACGTCCTATTCTATGCTAAAAAGGAAATATTGCTCAGGTGGTTGTCCCCCTCTTCCCCTACGGTCGAGTCTTGGGACTCCTCCATAAATTCAGTGATGCCATTGTACAAACTGACTTATATCAATAGAGGCTGTCCCCAAAAATTCGACCGCTTATGGTTGCCTTGGATCGAGCAGATGTGAGTTCTGGGGTGGCGGGCCTCTGGAATGATGCCTGAGATTTTCTCTTAGGGGAGGCGGCTGGCCACCCCTCCCCTCCCGCTGATATCTGAAGGGGGTTCCTTTGCTGTGAATGGTCCACCTGTGTTTGTAACAGTTTTGTATACAGTTATTGGAGTCTATATTTACTTGCTATTTGTCCATGTTTGAGTTTCTGTGACACAAATTGTACAAATTTACTTGATTTGTATTTTAGTACTTTAATGACTGCCTTTTGTATTTAACTCAACTTTCAATAAAGACCAACCTTGTTGTTAAAAAAAAAAAAAAAAGATAGTTCAAGCCGTCATTCATCATAACTGTGATGATTATGGCTTACAGCTCATAAAAACCCCAAATCCACAATCTTAGAAAATTATAATATTACATGCAATCAATAAAACAAGGATTGTACATAGAACAATATCAGACCTCTGAAAAGTATAAGCATGCATATGTACTCAGTACTTGGTTTGGGCCCCTTTTGCAGCAATTACTGCCTCAATGCAGCGTGGCATGGAAGCTATCAGGCTGTGGCACTGCTGAGGCGTTATGGAAGACCAGGATGCTTCATTAGCGGCCTTCAGCTCTTCTGCATTGTTCGGTCTCATGTCTCTCATCTTTCTCTTGGCAATGTCTAATAGATTCTCTATGGGGTTCAGGTCAGACGAGTTTGCTGGCCAATCAAGCACACTAATCCCACGGTCATTGAACCAGGTTTTGGTGCTTTTGGCAGTGTGGACAGGTGCCAAGTCCTTCTGGAAAATGAAGTCAGCATCCCCATAGAGCTCGTCTGCTGAAGGAAGCATGAAGTGCTCCAAAATCTCCTGGTAGACGGCTGCGTTGACCCTGGACTTGATGAAGCACAGTGGACCAACACCAGCAGATGACATGGCTCCCTAAATCAACACAGACTGTGGAAACTTCACACTGGACTTCAAGCATCTTGCAGTGTGTGCCTCTCCATTCCTCCTCCATACTCTGGGTCCTTGGTTTCCAAATGAGATGCAAAATTTGCTCTCATCAGAAAAGAGGACCACTGAGCAACAGACCAGGTCTGTTTTTTCTTTAGCCCAGGTAAGACGCTTCTGACTTTGTTGTTCAGGAGTGGCTTGACAAAAGGAATATGACATTTGAAGCCCATGTCCAGGATCCGTCTGTGTGTGGTGGCTCTTGATGCACTGATTCCAGCCTCAGTCCACTCCTTGTGAAAGTCCCCAATACTTTTGAATGGCTTTTTCCTGAAAATCCTCTACAGGCTGCGGTCATCCCTGCTGCTTGTGCACCTTTTTCTTCCACACTTTTCCCTTCCACATAACTTTCTATTAATGTGCTTTGATACAGCACTTTGGAAACATCCAACTTCTTCTTTTGCAATTACCTTTCGAGGCTTTCCCTCCTTATGGAGGGTGTCAATGATGGTTTTCTGCACAACTGTCAGGTCAGCAGTCTTTCCCATGATTGTGATTACTACTGACCCAGACTGAAAGACCATTTAAAGGCTCAGGAACCCTTTGCAGGTGTTATGGCTTAATTAGCCATAATCACAATTATGACAAATCACGGCTTCAACTATCTTGCTTTGCATGTAATGAGTCTATCTCATATATTAGTTTCACCTTTTAAGTTGCATTAGTGAAATAAATGAACTTTTGCACGATATTCAAATTTTTCGAGTATCGAGTACCTAGTGCAAACAGTTTGGACGGGAAACACATTAACCTTTCAATTTATCGTTCATTCTGCAGAGAATTTCCAAACTTGTCCTTTTTTTTTGGGCTCAAAAACATCCCAACCGATGACCGATTTGTGTCCATTATCTGGCCGAAAAACGAACGAACTGTCAAAATGACCGCATTTCGGACGATTTTTTGTATAGTGTATGGCCAGCATAAGCTCTTAAGTACTATTTGATTGTGCATTATCATCTTGGTAAAAAAAGCTATTTTCTTTTCAGATTCAGTTAGCAGTAAAGATCTGTCTCCCAGTTGTGATCCTGTGTTGTCATACTCTCATATGCGCCCCTGGAGTCAAGTGACCATGCCAACACATGTCATACTCTCACATGCTGGCATGGTCTACCGTTGTCAATATCAGGAATCCAGAGCAATTGTGTGCAGCTGGCGCTGGAGTGAGTGCACGTAGACAGGAAGTGGCTGAAAAAGGCTGGGGGAGATCAGCAGCACTGATGGCAGGGCATTTTTATCAAACACAGTGGTCTGGCAAACTAGCTATAATCTTGTCAGGGTTTTAATGATCTACTTTAGGATTTGGAACTTTAAAAAAAACTTTAAAAGTGTGTATTACATTCTGAAAATAATTAGTAACTGTACATTAAAATTTTCACAAACCTTTAGTTTAACATCTATGTTTTGTTCCTTAAACTGCCTGTGTTAACCTTTTTTGACAGAGAAAATCTCATGACCAAGGATGCCTACATTTTTAACATAGGACTGTATATATCCGTGGATTTTTTGCTTTCTAGATGTGCAGAAAGAAAACATTTATTTTGTTTCACTTCAGATCGATTAGTTAAGTTACTAATTTTGTTTTGTTGCGTTCATAACAAAATTTGTTTAGTTTAGTTTTGTATATTCGTTTTCGACCTGATTAAAATGTTCCCAATGGGATTCAAAGTATTCGAATCAAATGAAATATATGAAAAATGAAATTAGCAAATCAATCCAAATTCATTGTGAAGAATAGCTGGTTCTATTCTATTCGAAATTCAAATTTCAGAAGATGGTTATATTCTTTCTATTTTATTCTATTCCTTCCAATTCATCTATTAAATTTTTTCTATCCTGTTCTTTTCTATTCTATTCTATTTTATTCTTTTCTATTAAAGTCCTTTATTAACTATTATATTGTATTCTATTTTATTCTGTTTTAATCTATTCTGTTACATATTTTTTTTAATTTGAATTTTGGAAAATTACTATATTTTTTCAATTTTATTCTATTCTTTTTTTTCCTACTCTATTCTTTTCTATTCTCACTTATTCTATTTATTTTTACTATTCTTTTTTTCTGTTCTGTTTCACTCTATTCTTTTCAATTTTTTCCATTCTTTTTGAAATTAGAATTTTGGAAGACAGCTATATTCTATTTTATTCTATTCTATTGTTTTTTATTCTATTTTATTCTGTTCTTTTATTTTCTATTCTAATTTACACTATTCTTTTCTATTCTTTTATTTGCTATTCTATTCTGCTTTGTTTTACTCTATTATTTTCTATTATTTTCTGCTCTATTTTTTTAATTTCCAAATTCGAATTTCAGAAGACAATGTTATTCTTTCTATTTTATTCTATTCAAACCTATTCAATTGTTTTCTATTTATTTTGATTCTATTCCTTTATTTTCTATTCTATTCTTTTATATTCTATTATTTTTTATTCTTTTCTTTTTGCAATTTGAATTTTGGAAGATGGCTATAGTCTAACGCTGATATACATAGTCTTTGAAAGAAATCGGCAATAGTCAGCAAAATGTTTAAATTTGAAATTTGTTTTTGATTCAAATCTGATTAAAATTTCAGCCGAAATGTTGTTTCGTTATTTTGGATTTATTTAAATTTGTTACTAGTCTAATTTGTAAATTTGGATACATCTGAATCTCAGAATAATGAAGATTTTGTCCGAATTTCAATTAGGAACAAACAAACTGCACATGTCTACATAGGTCTAAAGCAGTGGTTCTCAACTCCTGTCCTCAGGACCCACTAACAGGCCAGATTTTAAGTATTACCTTGGGGAGATGCAGACTAGAATACTGCAATCCCTGAGCAGCAAATTATATCACCTGTGATGCATTTCAGTTATCTTGCAAACCTGGCCTGTTGGTGGGCCCTGAGGACTGGAGTTGAGAACCACTGCTCTAAAGTGTAACAAATATGACATTAATCAATGAATTCTGTATCATGGCTATGTGGCAATGCAGACTCCATTACAACATTTCTAATATATGCACAACTGAGGCTTCATGGTATAAAGCCCATGTAGCTAGCTGCATCATAGTTCAGATTGAGCAGGGCATAGAGAGCATGTTTGGTACCTTTTCTTTAGTTTTTGCTCTCTTTCCTTTCCTCTGCTTATTTCCTGCTGCAGAAAGCCGCTGTTCATCTTTGCCATCCCCCTGCTTTATTGGTGCTTGCTCACTACTGTGAGTGTCATCAGCTGCCGAAATGCTGGCCTGAAACAATATAAATATCTCATATAATACAGTATTTGAATATATTAGGATCTATTAAACACTACAGTTAATTCATTAAAACTTGAAAAGGGAAAACAAGCCAAATGTGCGTGCCAAAAGTGACCAATCAAAATCTGTGTTTAAATTTTCCATAAAGTGAAAGGTGAAACCTGATTGGTTGCTACTGGCAACAACCGCAGTTGTGTGCTCATTTTCTTCTCTCCAGTTTTAAAGCATCAGTCACAATATGAAGCAGATATAGGAATAAAGAAAAATATACAGTTCTGGTATTTCTGGTATTTCAACTTGCTAATCACGTGTTCTTTGATTTTAAAAAATCTTTCATTTCTTTAATCATTAACAGCTCAGCAGTATATTGTTACAGTAATACTGCCAAGTTCATTTTTGTTTTCTGAAAGCATTGCGGGACCATTAAAATGTCAATCAAGATTACAGTGCAATTCATACTTTACTGTCTGCTTCTGCTATGTCCTCTCTTGGTACTGACTGGGCTCTCCTCTCCTCCTTCATTTTCTCTCTCTTCTTTCGTAAACTTCTGCCACGGCTAAAACGCAAAACCTAAAGAAATATTTACATAATGTTTATCATTCTTTTCTAAAACCATATGAATATAATATGCATTTACAGAGAATAA
Organism: Rana muscosa; assembly: GCA_029206835.1. Classification (NCBI taxonomy): domain Eukaryota; kingdom Metazoa; phylum Chordata; class Amphibia; order Anura; family Ranidae; genus Rana; species Rana muscosa. The sequence continues at coordinate 548,793,379 of CM055122.1, forward strand.
CAGTTTAAATCCCTGCAAAAATTTTTGGTCAGAGAATAGATACAGGAACTCACCCCTCTCAGCACCCAATCGGGGGGGGGGGTGTATGGGATATGAGCAGCGATGTGGTGCTGTGTGTCATAGGGGTCTTAAAGAGGCATTGTCCACGTCTCCCCTCTGCACCCTTGTCCACAACTTATCTTTGCACCCCCTGCCTGTAACACACCTCTGCACCCCCCATCCACAGCTCACCTCTGCACCCCCCATCTACAGCTCACCTCTGCACCCCCCATCTACAGCTCACCTCTGCACCCCCATCCGTAGCTCACCTCTGCACCCCCCTCTGCACCCCCATCCACAACTTAACTCTGTACCCCAATACACAGCTCACCTCTGCACTGCCTGATCGCAGCTCACCTCTGCACCCCCATCCGTAGCTCACCTCTGCACCCCCCTCTGCACCCCCATCCACAACTTAACTCTGTACCCCAATACACAGCTCACCTCTGCACTGCCTGATCGCAGCTCAACTTTGCACTCCCCCCCCCCCAATCCAGAGCTCAGCTCTGCACTCCCTGATGGCAGCTCACCTCTGCTCCTATCCATAACTGTCTGCAGCTCTCCTCTGCACCCCCGTCCACAACTTAAATCTGTACCCCCATCCACAAATTACCTCTGCACTGCCTGATCGCAGCTCATCTCTGCACCCCTATCCACAGCTCACCTCTGCACTCCCTGACGGTAGCTCACCTCTGCTCCTATCTATAACTGTCTGCAGCTCACCCCTGCACTCCCTGACGGCAGCTCACCTCTGCTCCTATCTATAACTGTCTACAGCTCTCCTCTGCACTCCCGTCAACAACTTAACTCTGTACACCAAAGCACAACTTACCTCTGCACTGCCTGATCGCAGATCACCTCTGCACCCCATCCACAACTCACCTCTGCACCTTTATCTGCAACATACCTCCGCACCCCCTTGTGACACTTCACTTCTACACCCCCTGTCCGCAAGTCACCTCTGCACCACCTGTCCGCAACTCCTCTGCAGCCCCCACCCCAGCCACAGCCCACCTCTGTACTCCCTGACCAAAGCAACTTTCCCCCTTCTATAGCTTACCTCGGCACCCTTAGCCATAGCTAATCCCTGTCCACAGCTCAACTCTGCACCCTTTTTCCACAGCTTATCTTTGCAAGCTCTGCACCCCCCCCCCTCTCCAAACAGTTAAGCTCTGCAGCCCTCTTCCACCGCTTCTTCTGCATACCTCTTCAGGCTCTGACCTCTGCACCCTGACATCCTTCCCCTTTACACTCCCATTCTCTCTCCACTGTCTTGCCTACCTCTCAAAAGGCACAAAGGCTTGTTTTACTCACACAGTGCACATTCACTTGCGCCCCCCCCCCCCAGGGTAGCAGTGGAGGGAAATTGTCGGGCAAGGGTGTTGGTATCTGGGCACCAGGTGGCAGCTCAGCCTCTCGCCCTCCCATGAATCCACTGCACTGGGGCAGCTGTTTCTCCCTTATTCAGGCCCTGATTGCAGGGGCAGGGAGGGTTCCATGGTAGCAAGCGGAAGAGGTGCACTCTCACAAATAAACGTATAAGCATTTAAAAGTGACTGTGTTTACTAGTAACAGTTCCGGGCTGAAAAAAAAGCCCTGGCATAAATGTAGAATCATATTTGTTTTTAGGCATACTGGTCTATTTAATGATAATATTCTTGATATATATTGCTATAGTCAGATAAGCTGGGCAGAAGATTTTTGATTGGTTGCTGTGTATGTTTGTGCTGTGCACACCATCATTCCTTTCCACTCTGCATTTGTGTATACATTGCTTTTAACCACTTCAGCTCCGGAAGATTTAACCCCCTTCATGACCAGGCCATTTTTTGCTATTTAGGACTGTGCTACTCTATGAACTGTGTGATCATGCAACGCTGTACCTAAACAAAATTTATATTAATTTTTTTCACACAAATAGAGCTTTCTTTTGGTGGTATTTGATCACCACTGGGTTTTTTATGTTTTGCAATATAAACGAAAAAAGGCAGAAAATGTATATAAAACAATATTTTTTTATTTTCTGCTCTAAAACATATCCGATGAAAAAAATAAAAAATAAATATTTCTTCATTCATTTTGGCCAAAATGTATTCTGCTACATGGTTTTTATTTTTAAAAAAACATTACGTGTATATTGATTAGTTTGCGTGAAAGTTATAGCACCTATAAACTATGGTATTTATACTGGAATTGTATTTATTTATATAATACAGTACTAATAATGGCAGCAATCAACAACTTATAACGGGACTTCAATATTGTGGCGGACAATCTGACACTAACTAACACTTAGGGGAACTGACTAACTGTCACTGACATCACCAGTGACATCAATACAGTGATCAGTGCTAATACTATACACTGTCACTGTACTAATGACACTGGCTGGGAAGGTGTTAATATCTTGTGTACTGCTTTTACTAACTGATCTCGGTTTCTCATCCCTGCTTTGCAGGGATGAGAAACTGACAGTTCGCTCCCTTTGTACAGAGCTCTATGTTGTTTGCCAACACAGAGCTCTGGGCTGTGATTGCACACATCTGATCAGCAGGTCCTGGCCATGCATCTGTAAATGCATAATATATTCCTAGCAACTTCATATGGTTTTAGAAAAGAATGATAAATATTATATAAATATTTCTCTAGGATTTGCGTTTTAGCCGTGGCAGAAGTTTACGGGTAGATCACTTTGCCTGTGGGAACCTACAGCAGCCGCTCGTCCGCAGTACATTGCTGGTGGGCGGTCCCTAAGTGGTTAAGGACCATGTCACACAATGATCCTGTGGCTGGAGACAATTCACCAACAACTGGATCGCCTAAAAGACTGTTTACCTGCTTATATTGAGTAGCACACACTCCCGTGTCCTGCTGCTGCATCAACTGACACAGACAGCAGGACTCGGCTCCACCCCCGGCTCCTGCATCACTGGATTTGATTGACAGCAGTGCAAGCCAATAGCTGCGCTGCTATCAATCTATCCAATCAGGACCCGAGACACTGGCTGGAGCGGGTGTGCTCGTCCCTGGCGCAGAAACGATCGGGAACAGGTAAGTAAAAGGGGGGCTCTCGGGGGCTGGTGCACTACAAGAGGTTTTTCACCTCAATGCATAGAATGTCCCCTGAGCCTATGCATTACAGAATGAGACGGGGATGTGTGTGTGTAAAACTAACCCCTATTTTGTAGACGCCATAACTTTTGCGCAAACCAATCAATATATGCTTATTTACCAAAAATATGTAGAAGAATACATATCGGCCTAAACTGAAATAAAATTAAAAAAACGCAGAGGTGATTAAATACCACCAAAAGAAAGCTCTATTTTTGGGAAAAAAGGGACGTCAATTTTGTTTAGGTACAGCGTCGCACGACCGCGCAATTGTCAGTCAAAGCAACGCAGTGCCAAATCGCAAAAAATGGCCTGGTCATTGAGCAGCCAAATCTTCCAGGGCTGAAGTGGTTAAAGAGTACCTAAAACTAATACAGAAATTAAATTGCTCAGAGTCAGGTTAAGTGGAAGTTTTCCCAGCTATGTCCAGCTATGTCCATTGTAGTAAGTTACAATATGTTTACATATATGACAGTAGCATAATAATTAATGCCATAATTTTTCTTTGTTTATTTATAAACGAAAAATTTCCAAAAATGTAAAAATAAATAAATGTTTGTTTTAGTTTCTGTTATAAAATTTAGCAAATTATCTTTGTCAAAAATTTAGGCCAAAATGTAGTCTACTACATTTTTTTCGGTAAAAAAAATACCCAAATCAGTGCACATTATTTGGTCTGTGTGAAAGGTATAGAGACTACAAACTGTGGTATATATATTAAAAAATTGATCAGTCCTGATGTACTGATGGCCTATCTCAATTTTGCAGTATAGAATCATCACATGACTGGCGTAGCGGTGATCAGAGACCTTGACTGGTGACAGTATGTAAAAAAAAAAAAAAAAACTTAAATCATTTTTTATTCAATATTTAAAACTTGTTTTTATTAATTTTTTTAACATTTATTTTCTTTTTTTACTATTTTCCTTTTTTTTATTTACATACTGTCATCACCCTGGCACCGTACTTGGGTGATCAGGATTTTTTTTTTTCTTGTTTAAACTATTATTGGTCAAAACAGTGATGATCACTGTTATAAGTAATAGTTTTAAGGCCCCTTTCACACGGGACGGATCAGTGAGGGGGATCGGATGAACACGGACAGTCTGTCCGTGTTCATCCGATCCGCTCTGCAGATGGATAGAAAAATAGGATTTTCCTCCGTCTGCAGAATCGGAGGATTGTGGACCCGGAGGAGATCGGGTGTCAGCGGATGTTCATCCGCTGACACCCGCGATCTCATAGGGACCAATGTATGTCCCTTTTTCATCCGTAAACGGATGTATGAAAAAGCGGACATACGGTCCGCATGTGTGAAAGGGGGCTAACTGTCATGAATGGCTTTCATATATGACAGCTTGCTTACTATTGTGATGCTGTGATTGGCTAATCATAGGTACCATGTGATAGCTGTGGGTCAATCACTGCATCACAACAGTAATCAAGCTGTCCTGATTGGAAGCCATTCATGACAGTTAAAACTATCTTATAACCGTGATCATCACTGTTATGAGCAATAATAGTGTAAACAAGAAAAAAAATTACAGTTTTGGTTACAATATAATCATGTGATTGCTATGATTGGTCATAGTGATCACATGATACCCCCTGGTACCAAGCGTCGTGATCTGCTGGGTTCACTGGATACAGCAGTTACTCCACTGCATTCCCCCAGGGGGTGTGCCAGTACACCATGACATCCTAGTACATTGCGGTGCTTACAGCTGCCACCCACTTGCAGTAAATGTACTGTGGGAGGAAGGCAAGTGGTAAAAGCAGAATAATAACAAAATCAGCTTTTGCAGCAAAATTCTACTTCAAGCCAGAGATTTCCTCCTCTAGTGTTTTGTTCTGCCACTAGATGTACTCTATTCGATGGCCCGTGCCATTCAACCCACTTCATCTAAGCTCAGAGCATCCTGGAGCTACCCCGACTTGTGATTGGAAAATGAATGGAGAAGCAGCAGAGTGATGAGCTCATCCCTCTGTCACTCTGCTTTCCCTACCTATCAGCATGCTTCTTGGCAGCCAATACCAGGTCAAATTCAAGTCCTGTTTGCATTTAAAAATACACTTATGATTTATTAAATGATTACAGAGCTGCATTAACTTGTGTATTTCATATCTGCCTGGAGTCTTCCTCTAATATTTACACAATACTTACCTGTGGTGCTTTAGTAAGGAGAAGGGCCACATCTGAATTATTGTGGTGTCTCGCTGTGTCCAATGCAATCTGGCCTGCCTGTAAATAAAAAATTTAATTGAAAATTCTATAAATAAGGAACTCAAATAAACATCGGAACATTGTTTCCCCAGCATACACCACTGCAATGTTTTCCTCTCCAGCAACCATGACTCATGCTTTCAACCTTCATTGTAATTATGTCATTCTCTAAGGAGGCATGGATACTGTGCAGACTGTACGTCAGCGGAGGAAGCAGATCTACTGCAATTCTTGCTCATTAATGCGTCTAGATCCTGACAGCAATGTTGCTTCAGATGAAGTCCTCTGTTCAAGTAATTATGCATTTCTACATCTGTCTGATCATAAAAGCAGAGTGCTGAGAGTAACACGGTGGGGGTTATTTACGAAAGGCAAATCCACTTTGCACTACAAGTGCAAAGTGCACTTGGAAGTGCAGTCGCTGTAGATCCGAGGGGGACATGCAAAAAATAGGATTTTTGTACTCACCGTAAAATCCTTTTCTCTGACATCCATGGACTGACACGGCGTCTCTTATTCACTGTACACGTGGGTTATGTCCCTGCTTGCAGGAGAAGACCTAGGCAGAATGTGAGATGTTATACATACATTCTAAAAGCCAGAGTTGAACAGCCCCGCCCAGGGGGGCAGTCCCTCCGGACATAACCCACCCCCTGCAGTCAGCAGACCTCAGTTCGTAACAAAGCAGTACAAACTTTAAAAGGAAGGGTGGGTGCCGTGTCAGTCCATGGATGTCAGAGAAAAGGATTTTACGGTGAGTACAAAAATCCTATTTTCTCTTATCATCCTTGGACTGACACAGCGTCTCTTATTCACTGTACACGTGGGATGTCCCAAAGCAGTGTCAAGAGGGATGGGAGCAGTATAAATGGAAAAACCAAAAAACTTCACTCCATACAAGGCAGAGCTCCTCAACGGAGGAGTTGCAACTCTAAACAGCGGCCTGCAACACCTTGCGGCCGAAGGAAGCATTCAAAGATGCAGCCACATTAACCTTATAAAACTTAGAAAAGGTATGAACAGACGACCCGGTCGCCGCCTTGCACACTTGTGCAACCGACACTTGATGTCGGAAAGCCCAGGAAGCACCAATTGCCCTGGTGGAATGCGCCGTGCCCGAAAAGGGAGGCGCCCGCCCCTTGAGAGCAGAGGCTTGAATGACAGTTTGTCTGATCCACCTAGAAATGGTGGCAGACGAAGTCGATTGGCCCTGTTTCGGACCAGAGGCAGTTACAAACAGTGAGTCAGACTTCCGAATAGAAGCAGTAGCAGACAGGTACACCTGCAAGGCTCGTACCACGTCCAATGTGTGAAGCACAAACTCTCTGGGATGCAATGGGTGAGGACACAAGGATGGGAGGACAATGTCCTCATTTACGTGAAAGGCCGAGACCACCTTTGGCAAAAAAGAAGGTCGCGGACGCAACACCGCCTTATCCTTATGGATGACCCAATATGGCGGCTTGCAGGACAAGGCCGCCAACTCAGACACTCGTCTAACAGAAGTAATTGCCACTAAAAGGGGCCACCTTCTGAAACAAAGTCAAGAGGGGAATATCCCTGATATTCTCAAAGGGAGGTTCCTGGAGAACCGAGAGCACCAATTCAGATCCCACGGGGGGGAGAGGAGGCTTGACAGGAGGGAGCACATGGCGAACCCCCAGCACAAAGGTGCTAACCAAGGAATGACCCACTAGTGGTCGCTGAAAGAAGACGGCCAAGGCCGAAATCTGACCCTTAATGGTACTCAAAGCGAGCTTTTGGGCCACTCCACGCTGCAGAAAACGCAGGATTCTAGGGACGGAATACGTCCGAGGACGCCAGTCCAGCTCTTCGCACATGGCGATGTAAGCTTTCCAGGTACGGTGATAGATCATTCTGGAGGAAGACTTCTGTGCCCTTAACATGGTCAAAATGACCGAGTCCGAGAGACCTCGGTCTCTCAACAGCCATGCCGTTAAAGCCAGAGACTGTAAAGCAGGATGAAATATAGGACCTTGAGACAGAAGGTCCTCCCTTATTGGCAACCGCCAGGGAACGTCCGCGGCGAGACGTACCAGATCGGCGTACCAGTGACGCAGAGGCCAATCCGGAGCAATGAGGATCACCGGAATTCCCTCGGTCGCCACCCTGCGCAGCAGGCGAGGGAGCAACTGCAGCGGAGGATAAATGTATATTAGGTGATAATGACCCCATGGGGCCACTAACGCATCCAAGGCATCCGCCCAGGGTCCCTGGATCTGGCCACAAACCTTGACACCTTGCGATTGAGTCGAGAGGCCATCAGGTCCACATCCGGCGTGCCCCACCATCGGCAAAGGAGTTGAAATACCCCCGGGTGCAAGGACCACTCTCCCTGGTCCAGCGTCTGGTGACTCAAATAGTCCGCCTGCCAATTGTCTATGCCCGGAATGTAAATGGCCGACAGAGCCGGCACGCTTCTTTTAGCCCACTTCAGGGTACGGGCGACCTCGGAAGCCGCAGCTGAGCTCTGAGTCCCCCCTTTGATGGTTGACATACGCCACCGCCGTGACTTTGTCCGACTGGATCCTAATGGAGCGATCCTGTAATCCCTCAGACCACGAGAAGAGGCACAGTCTGATGGCCCGTATTTCCAGAACATTGATCGGTAAACGGGCTTCGTCCGGAGTCCAAAGCCCTTGGGCCGACAGGACTCCCCAGACTCCACCCCAGCCCGTCAGGCTGGCGTCCGTCGTGAACACCGTCCATTGGATGGGGAGGAACGACTTCCTGGACCGAAGAGCCGGGGACCCCAACCACCATGTCAGGGACGCCCTGACCAGGTGACTCACCTGGATCGGAAGATCCAAAAGACAACGGGGATTTGTCCCAAGTGATCAAGATCTCCTTCTGCACTGCCCTGGTGTGTGATTGGGCATATGGAATGGCCTCGAAGGAGGCCACTATGAGTCCCAGGATTCACATGCAAAAACGGATTGAAGACCATTTTCGGGATGTCAGCACCCGCACTGCAGACTGAAGTGTCAGTAACTTCCCCGGAGGTAGGAATACCTTTGCCTCCAAGGAGTCCAGAATTAGACCTAGATACTCCAGACGCTGAGTCGGGACCAGGACTGACTCCTGAATGTTCAGGAGCCACCCGAAGTCCCTGAGGGTCCGACTGACGATAGTCACACTGTCTTCTAATTCTGAGCCACTTTCTGCTCTTAGAAGAAGATCGTCCAGATAGCCCACGACAGCGATGCCTCGCCATCTCGGCAAAGCTAGAACCGGCGCAAGCACCTTGGTGAACACCCTCTGTGCCGAGGCTAGGCCGAAGGAAGAGCCACAAATTGATAGTGGACTTCACCGATCGCAAGCGCAGAAACTTCTGGTGACTTGCGCAGATCGGAACATGCAAGTAGGCGTCCTTGATGTCCAAGGCCGCCAGAGAATCCCCTTGACGGAGTGTATCAATCACCGTGCGAATGGATTCCATGCGGAATTTTTGCACCTTCACGAAGGCATTCAGGGCCTTGAGGTCCAGGATAGGCCGAACCCCGTCCTTTTTTGGGACGACAAACGGATTCGAGTAGAATCCCTGAAACCTCTCCTGTGACGGAACCGGCACAATCACTCCGAAACCTGATCCAATCCTGAACAGCCCCCATAGGGCTGCCCGACGGGCAGGGAGGAGAGGAAGATTCGAGGGAAGAATCTGTCTGGGACCAGGAACGGAACTCTATCCAGTAACCTGAGCTGACCACCTCGCACACCCACCGGTAGGAGATCCGGGAGGTCCACCGATCCGTGAACCTGCAAAGTCGTCCCCCCACCCCAGAGTCGGGTGGGGGCAAGACTTGACGCGGAGGCGGGCTTGGGAGCCGGCTTGTTTGGCTTACGCACCCAGGGGCGTATGTGTCCACCAGCCGCACTGCTGTCAGTCTGGGAGGGCCTACCCGTGGACTCTGACTGACGAAAAAAAAACTTTTTTGCTGGAAAGGAAGGACCCTGCTTACGGCGGGCCTCCTTACCCTTGCTAGTCTGAGGAAGAAGAGTGCTTTTACCTCCCGTGACATCCTTGATGAGGTCATCCAGCGCAGCACCGAAAAGCCTACCACCTTTAAATGGTAGATCCGTCAGAAGCTTCTTAGAGGCTAGGTCAGCAGACCAGCATTTCAACCAGATAAGACGACGCAATACCACCGCCGAGACAGAGGCCCTGGATATTAAGGGGCCGCGTCTAACGTGGCGTCGCACACATAAACCAGGCCCTGCACCATTTGGTGGGCCAGAGCAATAGTGTCTGGAGGAAAATTATGCTCCTGTACTGTTTGGTACATTTTGTACTCACAACAGGCAGGAGAGACTACTTACCCGTCCCCTGAGGGACCCACTGGTGTGTTTCTGACAGATCTATCACAGAGTAGTACTGCGTAGCTGTCGGCCCGGTCCACCGCGAGAGATACAGTCCGTCAGGTACTGTTCAATCTTGAGAGGACCACGGGCCATGAAAGCAACCCGGCCACCCCTGGAGTCATGGGGCATGTCGTGAACTGAGTCTCACGCACACAAGGTGAGGATCAGAACACTCGATGGTTGGACAGGGAAGACTATGAGGATACTAGTGTACCCAACCTGTTGCCCAGCCAACAGTTGATTGAAGGTCTCAAAAATAAAATAATAAAATTTCCAAAGGAATAAAAATTAAAAGTAAAATCTTCCAGGAGACTGGCTCTTCTTCTGCTAGGCAGAAAAAACTGAGGTCTGCTGACTGCAGGGGGTGGGTTATGTCCGGAGGGACTGCCCTCCTGGGTCGGGCTGTTCAACTCTGGCTTTTAGAATGTATGTATAACATCTCACATTCTGCCTAGGTCTTCTCCTGCAAGCAGGGACATAACCCACGTGTACAGTGAATAAGAGACGCTGTGTCAGTCCATGGATGATAAGAGAAAACAGCAATTTTGGCTTGCACATGATTGGATGATAAAATCAGCAGAGCTTCCCCACATTTCAGATCTACCCCTCAGATTTACAGCGACTGCACTTCCAAGTGCACTTTCAGTGCAAATTCAAGTGCACTTTGCACTTGTAGTGCAAAGTGGATTTGCCTTTCGTAAATAACCCCCATTGTGTACTGTGCCATGATTAAATATTAATTAAAGAGCATTTAATCCCAAGCAATGCTCAATGATCTGCTGTCTCAAACTGAAGTTTGCTTTGTATAACCTTCCCGGCCTATATGTCACGTAATCCTATTATTCTTCTGTACCATACGATAAGGTGACCATATTTTTTAAATGAAATCCGGGGACATATTTTTTTTTTTTTACTAGAAATGGCTGCAATCAGCGACTCTCTGCCCGTCGCCGCCGCCTGCCTCACAGCCTGTCAAGTCTTACTCTCCGGGCCCAGGCTACTACTAGGTGGGGGAAAACAAAAACTTCTGCGCATGAGCAAAACACCAGACAGTCTGTATATCACAATGGTATATGTCACTGGCCTTGCTGCCCTCAGGGATAGGGGTATCCTAACGAAAAACGACAAAGAAAAAGTAAGGCCACACCAGCCTAGTGCATTATCCTTGGGTGGAGTTTATTAAAAGTGAATAAAAGAATACTACTAACAAACATATGTGGATAATTTGTAATGAAAGATTCCACAAAAAGCAGCAATGCATCTGAACCGAACCCACTCCAGTGAATCACAAAGGGATTGACAGGGATCGCTGCCGGCTTACGCGTTTCAAAGATGAGTCTTCTTCATCAGAGCCCAGCTACTGGGTGGGGAGTGGAAGAAGATAACTCCGCCATGGAAGGCAAGGAGATAAGCAGGCAGGAGGTTGGCCGGGACTTGAGCCAAGGCAGAAGAACATGTGAGCGGAGCTGAATGGGCATGCACCCGAAACTTAAGAAATATTCCCTCCGCTCCAACCAGCACATGATCATCAGAAAGGGGCACAGATAATGAAAAAAAAATACACCCCCCTAAGCTAGTAGGAGCGGTGGAGTGGGGGGGGTGTAATTCAGATTATTTATTTTTTATTCTGCACTGACTGTCTTTGAAATTGCCCCAGCCCCTGTTCAAATCCAATCCGGGGACAAAACTGGGGACAGACTTCGTCCGGGGACAGTGTCCTCAATCCGGGCACTGTCCCCGGAAACCGGGGATGTCTGGTCACCCTACCATAAGAGGAGTACCACAAAGTCTAGAACACTACCCCCAAATATATAATTAGTAATATACACACTCACATGAATAATTAGTAATATTCACTCACATTATTAAGAAGTGCAGCGTCAGCTCCAGCTTCCAAAAGCGCTTTGATAACTTTCCTATGATTGAGAGCGGCAGCAACATGAAGTGGGGTATCACCAGTCTAAACAACACACAATTCAAAAAAGTTAAATTCAAAGATGTCAGAACCTCCAAAATGTATCTATTATATTGTGAAGCTGTCCTCAGATTAGTAGCTGTCAATGTGTCAGTAACTTTGGGTACCGCTATAGAAGAAAATTCAATTTTATTTCAGAAATTTGCTATCAACAAATTATTATCATTGTGTTGGAAGATTGCTGTACATAGAGATGAAACAAAACAAAAAAAATGACAACTGAGCCCAAGGGTCTTGCTTAGAGGACTCCTTTGATCACTGGCATTAGTTAACTCTTAGCTGATGGGTCTATGAACTGACCTGGTTCTTCTCATTGACAGAACAGAAAGCGCTGAGTAGTATCCTGATGACGGACAAGTGATTGTAGCGAGCTGCAACATGTAAACAGGTATCTCCTACCTGAAAATCAGATTAATATATTTAATAAATCTGACTACATAGTGTATTTTGTACACTCACTTGTTTCATTTACATGTAGTTGTAGATGCAATATTGTATAGATATATTTAACCAATAAAGTAATCCTAATGCCTGTACACATAATTAGGAAAACACAAACATGTTAATAATAAAAAAAAACTCTCCACATTTTTGTTTTTATGTAATCACTTTAAAACAGGCAATATTTATTTTAGCAAGATCTGTATACCAAATATTTCAAAATGTAACCCAAATATAAGGCCTCATGCCCACGGGCGTTTTTTCAGCCGCGTTTTTGAGCGTTTTTTACAGCTTAAAAACGCCTGTCCATGTTAGTCTATAGCTTCATGCCCACCTAGGCGTTTTTGAGCTGTAAAGAGCATAGGCGTTTGTAAGCTGTAAAAAAAAAACAGGACCAGTGCGTTCCTCAGCGTCAGAATTAGGCAGAAAAAAACGCGAGCGTCAAAAAACGTGCAAAAACGCGCACTAACGCGCAAAAAATGCGCACTAACGCGCGGTCGCGTTTTTAGCTCCGACGTTTTTTTTTTTTTTTTTTTTTTTCAAAAAAATAAATAAATAAATAAATAAATATTTACAATAACATGGACAGGCGTTTTTAAGCTGCAAAAAACGCAGCTGTAAAAACGCCAGTGGGCATGAGGCCTAACACATACCAAACTGATGTATATACTGTAATTATAATAACAATAACAACAACACTAAAAGCTAAGCTCATTTTTCAGGAAAAAATAAATGCACATATTTTTTAGAAAAAAAAAAATGTGCATGTATTATTTTTTCCTACAGAAGCCTGCAAAGCATTGTACACGTGTTCAGTGGATCACAGGTGAAATGTCAGGCTCCTGAACACTTTTCCTCCAGCTTTTTGCCTGTACCTCTGTACGGGTTTTCAGTTAGAAAGCTGGAGGAACAGTGAATGAACTATGAGCACGCTGATCAGCACACTCATAGTCCATTGAGAAGTCTTTCTGCAGCACTGATAGAGGGGGATTCTTGTTTACTCATTCACAGGACACTGAGGATCAATAACGTGGCTGTTCGAGCGGAGACCCACACAGCTGCGCTGATATTAAATGTGACAGAGGCTGTAGGGAGGAGGAGCCCCAGTCACTAATACAGGGGAAAGGGATCGGGGGGTGAGGGGGGCAGAAGGTGAAACATGTTACACTCCAAATATGGGTGTAGCATGTTACTTAAAGTGGAACTTAAGTCATTTTTCCATCTATTGAATTTTCTACCCTTGTTGTTTAAAAAAAAAAATTCTGCCAGTAAATACCTTATACAGCCCACTTCCTGCTTCTTGTCTGGTAAAAAGCCTAGGCTTATGACATCGTGCACAGATTTCTCTCTCAGTCTCCTGAGAGTTTGTCAGGAAGGAAGGGGGGAAGAGTCATAAGAGGGCAAATGAGACCTGGAGAGCTGAAGGTGTGTGTCTGTGTAAATCCAGGAAGTGAACAGTCAGCAGCTTCAGCTGCCCACAGTTAAAATGGCTGCAGCCAGACTTAGTGGAGGGAAATTTCTGCAGCATAATTGGCAAGTACAGAATCACAGTATATATAAAATAATATGCAAAGTGGTTGGAAGAAAGCTTCAGAATGGCAAAGATGTTTTTATTACAAATTATGTGATCAGACTGCAGTTACTCTTTAAGCTGGACTTAGCCTTTAATGTTCTCACAATGTATAAAACTATAACCAAACCAAACTCTTGATATAAATGAAAGAGTGTACTTACAAGATTTTTTAAGTCAGCCCGAGATCCTGCAAGCAGTAATACTCGACAGCTTTGGGAGTGACCATTTTGGCAAGCAAGGTGGAGAGGTGTGTTACCTGCCTTATGGTGAGAACAATACAATAAAGAAAAAAAATGATGGTTAATGCTTAATATGATTGACTGTATTATTTGGCAGATCGATATAATGATCTAAATTGATCAGCTTTGTTTCCCTGTCCTGCATTTTTAGTGACTAATATAAGTATATATTACCTTTATCTCTCCAAACTAATGAACCCCAGACTTCCAGAGCCAATGCAAGAGGCCAGTTAGATCAAATTCAATACGGTAATACAAAAATCAATAATGATACACAAAATTCTTGGAACTGAAGATGAACAACACTACAATATATAACAGAAATGACTTATTCCTAACCAGTAACCATAGGGGATTATGGAACACAAAACATATTGCAGAGATAGATTAGCAGGTGATAACAGAAAATTGCAATATTAACAAAACCGTTATCCTGCAGCATAGAAAGTGCTATAAAAAAGTAACATTCTGTGCAAATATGAGTAATCCAGTTAACAAATGATGGATGTTTGACACCATTCTCACCTTGTTCTTGGCAAGCACATTAGCTCCAGCTTTAACGAGCAGTTTGACAGATTGGCTGAATCCGTGCCAAGCAGCTTCATGCAGAGCAGTGTTGCCATCCTGGGAGAGATATGACAACAGATGAGTCACTCAAGATCAGTAGCACTTACCTTCAGCTGTATATTTCTACTGCTTCAAGACAAATGGGGACTACAGGGTTAGTACAAATAGTTTATGTTTTGACAGTAAAACAGCAGACTTCCAATGCCTTCTAGATCGTTTCACAGCAATGTCTCTTTATGGCAGATGCAATGCTTAAAATTCGCTATTAAACACCAACTCAATTTAATAAACATATAAGCCAAGATAAATCTGGCATTTTTTTTAAAGCAAGCCACACACATTACAATCTGATTGTACAATCTGTGCATATACCCCATTCGATTTATTAACAGCCACGTAGTGCATAGCTAAACAAGACAGTATATCCAATTAGGAAGGCCACTGAATTGTTATTTTTGGTATACCAAAAAAAGTGATTGTGCAATCAGATTACAAAATGGGTGGCTAGCTTTGCGCAGTGCGTCATATGGAAGGTTTCAGTTCACTCTTGTAAAATGTATTACAGTCATGGGCAAAAAAAATATTGGCACCCCTGCATTTTGGCAGACACATGTTGCTATTACAAATGTTTAGGCATTCTCATGTTTATTTCTTTTGTTTGTATTGGTATGACACAAAATAGTGCAGATGGCATGTAAGGTAGACAGTAACACGTTGTTATTGTTCCTTTCCTTTACATGTTCCTATATGATGCCTATTGTCAGCTATTAGAAATATACAAATTGATTAGTAGCTCCAAACCATTACAAGAAAACAGTATCTACAGGACAGCAGTCTGGAATTCAAAGTTCTTGTCACATGATTCTTAGATTTCTCCGAATTGTGGGCAATTTGACCATGAAAAGCCAGCTATACACTGTATACTGGGATTCTTCAAGATTTACCAAACCTAACCTTATCAGTTTTTTATTTTTTCATTATGGGCAAAATGAAGAAGGCTTAATATCACTGTTATCACAGTTTCTCTAAATTCCAGCCTCCCTATGTACCAATATACCAATTAATGTACCTCTGTTGCAGAAAAAAAACAACACTTTCTTTATATTCTAGGACAGGCTTTACCTCAGCCTCCAGTGTGTTCCATAGAAAACTCCTCCATTACTTCCTGCTATCCATCCCTTAGGTTGGGAAAACCGTTAAGACACAGAAAAAAGAGTTCAAAAGCTGACCTCATTAACCCCTTGGTGCCCACACTAGAAATACCATAATACATATATATACATTGTGGCTTCTGTCAGACCATCTGCCATACACATGGGCCAAATGTCAGCTGTTTTTTATTGAACCGGCCGATGTCGCCCAACATTCGGCCTGTGTGTACTAGGCTTAAGGGTTGAGGCTGGGTGTGGCTGGTTTGTGCAGGCAAAGGGAGTGACCTTGCCTGAAGATACAGTATGTGGACATCAAATTTGAGTATATAGTTGAACATGTCATGTTTTAAAAGAGGCTGGATTCTGGCAGGTATTAGATTTTTATTGTTAGGGAATATACATTCAAAAATGAGGTAAAACCGCAACAATAAAAATTATTGGATGTCTGCATGTGCCCTCCAATGTCTTGAGCACGCCTCTTTAAGGTCCTTAAGACCTGGAGCTTTCTAATATGCAAATATAAAAATTCCTGGTAACAACTGCTCTCCCACTGCTACTGCTTGTAAAGAGACGCTGTCATCAAACACTTTTTAGGCTACTCACATAAATAAAATGTTTTTAATTAGCACTTACTGATGCTCTTCTTGCATAACAGTTCATTATGCCTTTTGTTAGTGTAGCGGGGGTCTAAATTTAGGGGGGTACACCTGGGTGGTAGTATGATCCAGGATGTGTTAATTATGAAGGGATTTACACCATTCAAATTGTGGAGGACTTGGTGGTGTGCTAATCTCCTTGACTTGTAGGTAGCGATGTTCCCGCGGGTCAAGGTAGAATCATTGCCACAGTGCTGTCTCCTTTTTGTCCCATTCCGGCGGTGGTACAGCGGGGCGGGGAACTTGCTGTGGCGTCACGGGAGGATATAAAGGGGAGAGACGCCCTCACCACGAGGTCTTCTTCTTCTTCTGCATCCAGCGCCCAGGCACCTTAGGCCTGGGTGCTGGCGGTTCAGAGTTCCGGCCTAGGTGCCCATGGCCTGGCCAGAGCGGTGTTGGAGTCCATCCCAGGCACCGTAAGCCTGGGGTGAGGTACTACATCGGAGGCCTGGGGCTCAGTGACTTCGACTGGGTCCCGCAAGGGCGGGATTGTCCGAGGGTCCCTGAGATGGATGGGGCTCGTATCTGAGGCGAGGAGGCCGTCACCCTTCTGAAGAGACGGAGCAGCATCAACCCGGTGACGGAGGGGCCTCTGGTAACTCTCTTGGAGGGACATTTCCCCCTGATAGGGGCCACAACGCAGTGAAGGTACTCCTGTTTCTGTTCTCTGGGGTCGATGGTAGAGACCCTGAAGGTTTAAGTTCTTTCACAAGCCATGGGCTTTAGCAACCGCTGGTGAATCCACAGTGGTTTAGTTTACTAATCAGGACAGTGCCTCGACCTGCTCACCCCACCGTATTGAACTGTTTATTGGGTCTCAACCAGTCGGCTGAAAAAAGACTGTTTATTGGAGTGTGTTAATAAACAAGAGTTGGACCCTCTATCGGTGTGTGGAACTCTGGTTAATGGGAGCAGAAGAGGGGAGTGTCAGTACAGCAGGACTTGGTTCTTAAAGAGACACACAGGCCCAAGGAGAATAACAGGTACTGGCCTTCACCTCACCCACAGCAATGGGGAGGACATGGGCCGTAGCGCATCTCACCCTCACGTACAACATACCCCTAGACCAGAAAGAGGGGGTGAGGCCGCTACATTAGTAACATTGATGTCATTTTATTAAGCTTCACGACAGCCTGCACCCTCCTGGGCCACCAGGGTGTCTGGCTGTCGTTCTGTGAAGCCTCTAGCACTCTGTGAAGCCTTCAGCAGGTAACAGGCAAAGTTTTATCTGTCTGTGCTGACCATCAGAATACACTGTTATCACTGCATAATTTGCAGGCACTCTCCCACACACACAGCTTCAGGCATCGGAAGCTTCAAAAGGCAGCAGCCAGCCACCATGGTGAGATTGGAGCCAGTACTGGACCTACTGCAGAAGGCTTCTAACACTCCTAAAAGTGTAATGCCGCGTACACACGATCATTAGTCACGGCGGTTAAAAAACCGCCGTGAATAATGACATTTTAAACGAGGGAACAGCTTGTTCCCCACACACGGTCATTTTTCTCGTCATTTTTTAAAATGACGAGAAAAACGATAGTCTATGGGCTCCGCGGCAGTGTTTCCCTATGGGAAACACTGCCGCGGAAGAAATGTCAGGAAAAACGACAAGAAAAATTAGAACATGTTCTAATTTTTCTCGTCGTTTTTAATGCCGTTTTTCACGACGTGAAAAATGACAAAAAGACCACACACGGTCGTTTTTCTTGTTGAAAACAAAAAATGTCATTTTTCACGACGTGAAAAATGATCGGGTGTACGCGGCATAAGAGGGTGAAGAAAACTACAGGGCAATCGCTGACAAAAGGCATAATGAATTGCCATAACAAGGGCAGCATCAGTAAGCTAATTTCGAACAATAAAATTCAAACCATAAAATTAAACCTCTGAATAATGTAGACTGAGCATTAGTTGGAAGCAAATGTAAAACGACATGAATTCTGTTAAAAAAACAAACAAACAAAAACTACATGAATGGGACATATATATCCACCTACATTGCAGCTTAAAGTAGAAATTCAGGTGAACCTGCAACCTCTGCGGTGTCTGACTGTGGCTCCTCTCACTGTGCCACGCCACCAGGGATGCTGGACAGCTCCCTGCCTATAATCCTTAGACTACCTTGTCTTGTTTCTCTTGAACCTTGAACCCTTTGCTTCTCCCATGAACTTCCTAATTTAAGCCATGTATCTGCACTTCCTGTTTGCCAAATTATTGTGATCTGTCACGCTGATATCTTGCTCCCTTGCAAACCTGCTGCTGTCCTTATCTTCGCCAACACCCGTTACCAGTCCATGGCTTGTTTATCGACTACACTTTCGTCTGCTCCCAACCAGCTGCTATGTGTTACTGCCCCTTGGCCTGTTCATTGACTAAGCTTTTGTCTGATTCCATCCAGCTACAACTTGTTATTAAACTTTGGCTTGTTTACCAATTACGCTTCTGCATAATTACCAACATTCTGAAAAATTAAAGGGACACTTTTTTATGTAGGTGGAGTCTTATTTTAATTAGGACGGGGCATTCAGTTGTAGGTGTGGCATAGTAGAGAGAAAAACGTGGCACGCCGCTGCAAAAATGGGTGTGGCTTAAACAAAATTTTGGGTGTAGCTTAATAGGTATGTGGTTAGAGTCTGAGATGAAAGAGGGATGGAGGAAGAAAGAAGAAAGAAGAGGGAGAGAGAAAGAAAGTGAGAAAGGGGAAGAGAGAAAAAGAGAGAAAGGGAAAAAGAGGGAGAAAGAAAAAGAGAGAAAGGGAGATGGTCAGAGAGTGTGTGGAGATGATACAAGAGATGGTCAGAGACTGCAGACATGATACAAGAGACGGTCAGAGAGCGTGAGGACATGATACAAGAGACAGTCAGAGAGGGTGCGGACATGGTACAGGAGACTGTCAGAGAGGGTGCGGACATGGTACAGGAGAGAGTGAAAGGGTGCGGACATGGAACAAGAGAGGGTGAGAGGGTGCAGACATGGTACAGGAGAGGGTGAGGGTGCGGACATGGTACAGGAGAGGGTGCGGACATGGTACAGAAGAGGGTGCAGGCATGGTACAGGACTTCACTTGATGCGAACCTCCAACACATCACTCTGTACACCCATCCCCCCAACACACAGACCGTCCAGCAGATCACCCCATGATGGCTACTCTTCTGCAACATCCTGCTGCCTGCAGCATCTCCCCCTGCACCTCTGCTGGCTGTCAGCTTACTAAGAGTGGGGGCGGACGGCAGCTCTGTGGTGCCCGCGGAATCTCCCTCCGGCTAGCAGATCTCTTCCTTGTGTACAGTGCAGAGGGAAGGGGCCTCCGACCCGGACAGCTAACCAGCATCAGTATACAAGTTAAGTTAATTTCTCTGCATGTACACTAAAGAGAGAAGCCGGGACAATGGAAAATTCCTGTGGTTTTTCCACAGACACAGACAGACTAGGACAAGGGTCTAAAAACTGTGAATGTCCCGGGAAAATCAGGACTGTTGGCAGCTATGCTTCTGCTTGATCCCTACCCACTATATCTGCTACCAGACCCCAGCTTGCTCATCACCTGGTGGAACTCCATCCTAAGGACCGGGACCTGGTACAGCCCCTGGTACTAGCAGCTAAAACCCATGTCCTCCATCAAGAGCTCTGGTAAATACCAGTTAGTGCTTAGACACTGCGCCTCAGGTAAACTTGCATCATCCACTAGGGCAGTGGTACTTAACCTGGGGTTGGGACTCCCTCGGGGGTCGAATGATTATTTGCCAGGGGTCACAGAATCCTGGGCTGTTCCTGAAGCCTGCGCCGCTCTCTGTCCCTGGAGCCTGTGGCCACCCAGCTGGGCTGCTCCTGGAGCCCGTAGCCGCCTCCTCAGCCTCTTCGCAGCCGTCCATTCAGTTCACGGCATGGCTGGGGGGCAGAGGCAAGAGGTCAGCTGACTGCTGAGGAATTTGAAGTGGGAGGGGCTGGAGGAGACCCTATATCCTGATTTCGGCATAGGTGTCACTGCTACGAGACACCACAAAGTCGGAGACACAGTGAGTAACACTACCTGTGAATATAGTTGCCATTAAAAGTCCCCACTACAGTTCTCAGATCAGCAGATGACCTTGATCAAGAGCACCTAAGTTGGCTGATCAGAACTCCCCCCAGCACTGCCACTGATCCCATTCCCCCCACCAGCACTGCCACTGATCCAACCTGCCACCAGCACTGCCACTCATCCAATACCCCCCCCCCCCCCCCCCCCCACACACACACACACACCAAGGAGTAAGAGAAGGAATAAAAATAGAAAATACATGGAAGGGAAAGGAAAAGAGGGGGAGGAACAAAGAAAAAGAGAGCGAAAGAATAAGAGAAAGCACAAGAAAGAGAGAGGAATGGGGGGAAAAAAACAATAAATTAGGATAGATAAAGATAAAAGGGAAAGAAAGGAGAACAAAGAAAAAAGAGTGGTACATCCTAAAATGTACAATAATAGGATTTTTGTACTCACCGTAAAATCCGTTTCTCTGACGTCCATGGACCGACGCAGCTCTCATACTGATTACATGTGGGTATATGTCCCTGCTCGCAGGAGAAGACCTAGGCAGAATGTTAGAGGTTAAAACATTCTAGAACAAGCCAGAGCTGAACAGCCCCGCCTAGGGGGGCGGTCCCTCCGGACATTACCCTTCCACCTGCAGCTAATCAGCCTCAGTTTGTAACAAAGCAGTACAAACTTAAAAGGAAGGGTGGGTGCTGCGTCGGTCCATGGACGTCAGAGAAACGGATTTTACGGTGAGTACAAAAATCCATGGACCGACGCAGCTCTCATACTGATTACATGTGGGACGTCCCAAAGCAGTATAAGAAAAGGGTGGGAGAAAAAAAAGTAAGGAACAACCAAAACTTCACTCCAAACCAGCAGAGCCCCTCAACGGAGGAGTTGCAACATTAGACAGCGGCCTGCAACACTTTGCGGCCGAAGGAAGCATCCGAAGATGCAGCCACATCAACCTTGTAGAACTTTGAAAAGGTATGAACGGACGACCGAGTCGTCGCCTTGCACACTTGTGCAACCGACGCTTGATGTCGGAAGGCCCGGGAAGCACCAATTGCCTTGGTGGAATGCGCCGCAACCGGAAAGGGAGGCGCCCGCCCCTTAAGGGCATAGGCCTGTATGACGGTCTGCCTGATCCACCTAAAGACGGTGGCGGGCGACACCGCTCAGCCCTGTTTTGGACCAGACACAGATTTCTGAATGGAAACAGTAGCAGACAGGTACACTCGTAAGGCTTGTACCCATCTTAATGCAGGAAGCGCAAACTCTCAGGGAAGCGATGGGTGAGGACACAAGGACGGAAGAACAATGTCCTTCTTAAGGTGAAAGGCCGAGACCATCCTTAGAAAAGAAGGATGGTCGTGGGCGCAACACCAACATATCCTTATGGAGGACCAAGTAAGGCGACTTGCCAGACAAGGCTGCCAACTCAGACACCCGTCTAACCGAAGCAATGGCCAATAAGGCCAACTTCCGGGACAAGGTCAAGAGAGGAATCTCTCTGATATTCTCAAAGGGATGTTCTTGGAGAACCGAGATGCATCAAAATCAGATCCCAAGTAGGGAGAGGAGGCTTGACAGGGGGGACCACATGGCGAACCCCCTGCCCAAAAGGTGCTAATCAAGGAATGGCCCGGCAGCGGTCGTTGAAAAAGACAGTCCGGGCCGAAATCCGACCCTCAAAAAAAGGTATGCAAGGCCAGCTTTTGGGTCACACCACGCTGTAAGAACAGCAAAATCCTGGGAACGGAAAACATCAGAGGATGCCACTCAAGTTCCTCGCACATAGCGATGTAAGCCTTCCAGGTACAGGTGAGATATCTTTCTGGAGGAAGATTCCCGTGTCAACAACATAGAAGAGATGACCGAATATGAGAGAACTCGGTCCTTTAGCACCTGGCTTTAAACAGCCATGCCATTAAAGCCAAGGACTGTAAAGCAGGATGAAGTATGCTCTGCGAAGCCGGCGAGGCAACAACAGTAGCAGAGGGTAAGCATATATCAGGCGATACTGCCCCCACGGGCTTCCAACGCGTCTAACGCATCCGCCCAGGGGTCCCTGGACCTGACCACGATCTTGCCACCTTGCGAGTGAGTCGAGAGGCCACAAGGTCCACTTCCGGTGCTCCACCTCCGGTAAAGAAGGTGGAAACACCTCCGAATGCAAGGACCCTTCGCCTGCAATGCACACGGCCGACAGGACCGTCTTGCAGCGAGACGTATGAAAATCCCAAAGAGACTCCACAATGTATCGGAGAAGGGAGGCCCCAGTGTACAGGGTGCCTCAAATGTTGGCCAATAAAGGCAACTTGACGGAACTTCCCTAGAAACTCGGTCAGAGGACTAGTACCTCAGCCTCCACAGGTGGCGCAAACCCACCCCGGGCACAGAGACCCTAAAAGCTAAAGCAGTTGTAGTGCACCTGCTAGACGACTGATGAATGAAGCAGAGGCTTTTGCCCAGTCATTGAGCTACAAAAAATGCCAGAGACGCAGCCACTAACGGGCGCAACGCCAACCCCAGCCTGGCGAACACAGTCCAAGCCAGCGTTTCTGATCACCACTGAAAGCAGGTGGAAAGTGATACCCCTGAAACCAGGGATCCTTGTGACAATGCTCCATCCAGCAGCTACCCATGGATAGGTGCTGATTGTGCAAACACATAGTTTATACTATGTATTGCGTCAAACGCACAAATGGAGAGTGTGGGAGGAAACCCACCCAGCCACAAAGAGCATAATACCACCACATACGGCGTATGTAGTTTAGTATTTGTGGATAAACCTATTAAACGCATATATACTGTGCCAGCGACGAAGGCGTGCACATCATCGGGGCCTGGACGTAAACCAGCCACACAGATTGCGTACACAACCGTGTAGGTATGTTAGCCTGCGAATAAACAAATTGCACATGTTTATACTGTGCATAGCGCTGAGAATGCGCACACCATTGGAACGCAGGGGAGAAACCTGAGCACCCGGATGAAACCCATGCAGACTGCATACGCATACCGTGTAGGTATTATAGTATGTGTGCTAAACATTTTGCACAAGCCCATGTGTGCATAGCACCAAAGGCGCGCACACTGTTGGCGCGTGGGAGGAACCGAAGTACCCCACGCATACTCAGAGAATGCAATACCTACAGCTACTGTAAATGTATTTAGTGTAGTGTATAGACATAATGTGTATGTTTACACCGTGTATTGCACCAAAGGCATGCATGTCATGTAGCATGGGCAGAAACCCACGCAGACTGCATACGCATACCGTGTAGGTATTATAGTGTGTGTGCTAAACCTTTTGCACAAGCTCATGTGTGCAAAGCACCGAAGGCGCGCACACCGTTGGCGCGTGTGAGGAACCGAAGTACCCCACGCATACTCAGAGAATGCAATACCTACAACTACTGTAAATGTATTTAGTGTAGTGTATAGACATAATGTGTATGTTTACACCGTGTATTGCACCAAAGGCATGCATGTCATGTAGCATGGGCAGAAACCCACGCAGACTGCATACGCATACCGTATAGGTATTCTAGTGTGTGTGCTAAACCTTTTGCACAAGCTCATGTGTGCATAGCACCGAAGGCGCGCACACCGTTGGCGCGTGGGAGGAACCGAAGTACCCCACGCATACTCAGAGAATGCAATACCTACAACTACTGTGAATGTATTTAGTGTAGTGTATAAACATAATGTGTATGTTTAGATCGTGTATTGCACCAAAGGCATGCATGTCATGTAGCGTGGGCGGAAACCCACGCAGACTGCAAAGACATACCTGGTAGGTCCAATCGCACAAATTTAGACTGTGCATAGCGCCGAAGCGCCCACTCGGAAAAACTCCACGCAGACAGCACACAGATACCGTGTAGGAATGATAGCATGTGAATCAACATAATATTGCACATGTTTATGCTGTGCATTTCCATTGGAGCGTGGGGGGAAACCGGAGTACCCGGAGGAACCCCACGCAAACAGTATACCCATACTGTAAACATGTATAATATGCGCAATAAACATATTGAACATGTCTATACTGTGCAGAGAGCCGAAGCGCACATACCATGAGAGTGCGGGAGGACACCGGAGCCCCCGCCAGCCCAGAGAGTATGATACATACATATACTGTGAATGTATCTGGAGTCGTGCATAAACATATTTTGTACGTTTATATCATGTATGGCACTGAAACACAGCATTGGAACGTGGGGACAGCCACGCAGACACAGAGACCAATAACACATACATACACTGTGAATGTATGCAGTGTAGAGGTATAGGATGAGTTTAAATTATGGCGCAGAGGCGCATAATCTTCTCTGTATCATTCCAACCTGCTTGACAGTGCTGCTGAAGCAGCATGCAGGTAACAGGTAACCTCTGATCCTCAGACCGTGTGTCTGTCAGAGCTCAAATCATTCCCCAGGAAATGGCGGGAAATGTTACCTCAGGTATCACACACAAGGCTCACAGGGATTAGAAACATAAATGAATAAAGTCCTCCCTCATCCATGCTGCTCTTGAGGCAGCGTGTGAGGAAAACTGTGAGGAAACTGTGTAAAAGAAAAGCTTGTCACAGCAATTTCAGCCTGAGTGTGATTCTCACATCATCAATGAGATCACTTACAAGCGCCCTGTCATTCACTGACACAGAACTGGAGTCTTCCTCACAAGGGAATGTCCTGTTCATAAACATTAAATATTCAGAGGTAGGGTCCTGAGCCCAATAGCTAGGCCCATATCTGACTCAGAGCACTCCTTCACTAAAGATTTTTGGGGGGGGGAGGGGGCTTATAGCTCCTTTTGCTCGCACACCGCTTCCATTCTGACAGGAATGATTCCAGGACTGCTGACAACTGGTCCATAAGGACCGCAGGTGCAGGAAACACATGAACATGTTTAACTGTGCAATACTGCCAGTTGCCCCAGGCAATGTGGAGAGCAGGTTTATCAGACTCCATAAACGCCACCCTCTGAGACCTTATACACTATACAGTGAATATACAGTCCACCCACTGGCTACGCTGAGGAGGGGATACCCGGGAGGACCCACCAACCCTTAAGAACAGCTCAGTCTGTGAGGAGATTGTGAGGGGATTCGCGCCGCCGCCAGAAATAAATGCGCGGCGGCCACAAGAAAATGGCCGCCGTCCGCAGCTATAACTGTACCACTAAACGCCAAGATGGCCGCCGAGCGCAAAATTCAAAGCTCTAATGTGCGCCAATGGCGCACGCAATAACCACCTCAAACAGCGCCAATGGCGCACGCAATAATCACCTCACACACCAGAAAAAACTGCAGACATGAGCGCCCAACCAGGCCAGAGTGACCCCCAAGCACCCCACAGCACAGCACCAGTACAGGGTGCAGAGAGCAGCATAACAGGGGGGGGGACAGGGAGAAACCCCCACACACAGAAACACAGCCAGCATGTACTCACCTGCAGTAGGAGAGACTACTTACCCGTCCCTTTCAGGGACCCACTGGCTTGTTTCAGACAGACCTATCACAGAGTCGTACTGCGTAGCTGTCGGCCCGGTCCACCGCGAGAGATACAGTCAGTCAAGTACTGTTCAATCTTGAGAGGACCGCGGGAGCATGAAAGCAACCCTGCCACCCCTGGAGCCATGGGGTATGTCGTGAACTGAGTCTCACGCACGCAAGGCGAGGATCAGCACGCTCGATGGTCGGACAGGGAAGACTACGAGGATACTAGTGTACCCAACCTGTTGCCCAGCCGACAGTTGATTGAAGGTCTCAAAAATAAAATAATAAAATTCCCAAAGGAATAAAAAGCAAAAGTAAAATCTTCCAGGAGACTGGCTCCTGAGAGCCACGTCTTCTCCTTCTGCTAGGCAGAAAAAAACTGAGGCTGATTAGCTGCAGGTGGAAGGGTAATGTCCGGAGGGACCGCCCCCCTGGGCGGGGCTGTTCAGCTCTGGCTTGTTCTAGAATGTTTTAACCTCTAACATTCTGCCTAGGTCTTCTCCTGCGAGCAGGGACATATACCCACATGTAATCAGTATGAGAGCTGCGTCGGTCCATGGATGATAAGAGAAAAGGGGTTTTAATACTGTACAAGTGGAAGGGACTCAGGGAGAGCTAAATGTCCATGGGTTAGGGGAGCAAATTACTTGTCTTGCCTTCGGTGCTGACAACCCACGTTACAAAGATAATTTTACTGTTAGGGGTCCCCACAACTTGGGAAATTTTATTAAGGGGTCACGGCACTAGAAGGTTAAGAACCACTGCACTGGGGGGATCTGCTTGTACATTTTCAGCTGACTACCAGTGAACCTCTCTACCTACTGCTGTGGCTCTGATAAAGGGGAAATACTTAATAACTAATAAACAGGTGTTGGAGACTGGTGGGCCAGCTCTCAAGTTTGTCAATAAAGTCAAGATTACATATTAGAATACCCTGAGAGGAGTAAAAAGAAATTGCAAAATAGTGTGCATTTTTTATTACTATTGCTGCTATACAATATTGTGCATGTAAAGGTTTGTTTATTGGATTAAAGAACATTTCTATTTACTATTTGTTTAGTAAAATAAGTATTGAAATAATTATTTTATTAGCTTTTTTCTTATTTATTTTTGGTCCGTTCTAATACCTTATCCTGTCTGTCCAAAGCACAGCCCTCTTGTATCAGAACTGCAAGAATATCACTATGTCCCACCACAGCTGCCCGATGCAGGGCGGTCTGGTTTCCCTGTAAAAAAAACAAAAAACGAATTCACACACATGCATTTACAGAAAACATCAACTGCCACAGATCAGTTTTCAGATGGTATCACAAGTGTAAAAGAGGCCTTAGTGCTGGAGTGTGTTGTGCGTAAGAAGGACTGACAAGAAGGTAGCAATAGCAGCACTAAAGGGGTAGGGAACAGCACAATAATGCATCTGTTGGCATGGTGGAGGTTCCTTGCAAGTTACAAATTTTAAAGGCGAAATTTTGTAAACATCCCTATGCACCAGAAGTAGTCCACGGTGTCCACTATTTTCCTCCCTTCCTTCCTTTCGCCTTTTTTTTTTATTCTCTAGGGTCTCTGCTTTCAGAAAATATACTGTATAATGTTTTGGAGGTTTTAACTAATCTTGAGGCCTAAAATTATTTTTAAACAGGCCTGCAAAAAATGCAACAATGGCTCTGGCAGCGAAAAGTCTAAGGCCCCTTTCACACTGGGGCGGGAGGTGCGGTGGCGGTATAGCGCCGCTATTTTTAGCGGCGCTATACCGTTGGAATTGCAGCGGTATTCGGCCGCTAGTGGTGCGGTTTTAACCCCCGCTAGCGGCCGAAAAATGGGTTAATACTGCCCACAATGCACCTCTGCAGAGGCGCATTGCGGGCGGTATTAACGCGGTTTCCCATTGCTTTCAATGGGAAGGAGCGGTGTAAACACACCGCTCCTCTCACCGCTCCAAAGATGCTGCATGCAGGAGATTTTTTTTCATCGCCTCAGTGTGAAAGCCCTCGGGCTTTCATATTGAGAATGCTGGGGTAGGATTATTTCAGGCGTTATTTATGCGCTATTTTTAGCGCTGAAACGCCTGAAATACGCCTCAGTGTGAAAGGGGCCTGAAGCATATATTGTGGGTACAAGGACTGTGGCACAGGCACACTGTGAATACAAGAAGCAGGCTCATATTCTGTTTGACTGTGCCCCTGTCAGGGCTGGGCTCAGCCCTTCCTTCTCTGAGCTGGCCGCTCAGCTGTCGGCTAATTGCCAGCTCCTATCTCTCCACAGTGACTCACCTGTTGATGATCCTGCTCATCAGTCCTGTCTACTTGAGCCTTCCAGTTCAGATGCTCTCTGCCTTCATCTTGGTCAACATCAGAGAGACTCTCTCCTGCATTCCTGTTGAAGACTTTGCTCGGCTGACATCCCTTCTGGCTCCTGATCCTGCTTGCTGTTCTACTACATATATCTCTGGCTTTCTGACATTTGGCTTGGCTGACTATCCGATCCGGTTCCTGAACTCTGGCTATGTTTTGACTACGCTTACTCTGTTTGTCTTTTTTTATTATTATTATTAAACAAGTGTGATTTAACTGTACTTCTGTCTTGGTCTGATTCATGGTTTCTGACAGCCCCTTTAAGTCCCTCCCTCAGGACAATGTGGCTACAGCCACTGTTCCCCACAGCACGCTAGTGGCAATGCATCATGTTTATACCTGGGGCATCCTTGGTCTTTCCCAACAAAGCCCCTGTTCCTAAAAACATGTTACAGATGATGATCAGAAGCTGGCAATTAATTACATATTTGGTGGTCATGTAGAGTGGTTTTTATCTTTTGGACAAAAGTTACTGCACTTTCCTCCACAACTCTCTTTTAAATCATCCCAAGGAACCCAGGGGTTCTGCTGTTAGGCAACAAAGCTACTCTGGCTCATATATTCTCTAAATGAAGAGCAGCTGCTTTATCATACGACCTGGTTATTCAGAAAGTCAATTTAATAATTATCTCATGAGACATAAGTCCTGGGACCACAGATTTACAGGTCGAATGTTAAATACTTCATTAAGTGTGAAGGTAACGCTACAGCTACTGCCTATTTTATGCAACACAAAAGAATAGAGCCAATGGCTCTATCTGTTTAAAAAAAAAAATCAGCAAAAGGGATACTACTTTTCGCTTCCTGAATGAAGACCATAGCTAATGTCTCCTCTTTGTATAATTACTTCTCAAATTTTTAACTAAAATAGTGGCTTGTCTATGATGTTACATCTTAATGCCGCGTACACATGACCGTTTTTCATGACGAGAAAAATTCCATTTTTTAATTTGGTCATTAAAAACAATCGTGTGTGGTCTCCAGAGCATTTTTCGCGACGTGAAAAATGGCCATTAAAAATTTGGAACATGCTCCATTTTTTGTCGTAGTTTCTCACGTCGTCGTTTTTCTCGTCGTGAAAAACGGCCGTGTGTAGGCTTTAACGACGTGAAAAAAAAACATGCATGCTCAGAAGCAAGTTATGAGATGGGAGCGCTCATTCTGGAAAAACTAGCGTTCATAATGGAGATAGCACATTCGTCACGCTGTAACAGACTGAAGAGCACGAGGCTGAAAAGCATGAATCGTCTCTCACCAAACTTTACTAACACGAGGATCAGCAAAAGCAGCCCAAAGGGTGGCGCCATCCGAATGGAACTTCCCCTTCATAGTGCCGTCGTACGTTTCGTACGTCACCACGCTTTGTTCGAGCATTTTTTTTCATGATCGTGTGTAGGCAAGGCAGGCTTGAGAAGAATCACGTCGAGAAAAACTTTGTTTTTTCAATGACATTAAAAACGGTCGTGAGTACGTGGCATAACTGTTTACACAATAGATTTTCAGACTATAAGAAATGTCAGATATTAACAGTTTAATGTAACAGTTTACTGAACAGTACATTCAAATTTGCTGCTCTTTGTATTTTGGTATTAAAAAAATAGTCCAATTTGTTAACGGGTGTAGGCTTGAGAGACAGACAGGTCATGACAGGCATATTAAAGGTATATGGGAGTTATTTACTGACACATTGCAATTGCTAGAATCTAGTTGAATATTATTCAAAAGTACCTTCTAAATATGTTGCATCATCAACAATATTAACTAAACAAGTAATAATCTGGAAGCTATTATTAAAGATAAATAGTAGTTTAAAGCAGAATGTCAGACAAAATAAACAAGAGAAATCTACAGTAGATAGCCCAATCAAATATAAAATAAAAGCAGGTTTTGCCACAATATTCAACAGTCAAGAGCAGTTTTTTTTCTGGTACTGGCCATTCTTAATCTTATGGCCAGTTTTTTTTAACCCACTTCCTTTGAGTTCAAATCATCCTGGGCCCACCCCAGCTGTGACTGGACAGCGGAAAGAGAAGCAGCACAGTGATGAATTAATCTCTTTGTTGCTCTGCCTTCTCTTCCTATCAGCATGCTGCTTGTCAGCACTTGAAACCGATTGGCTCCTTGTACTGCTTCTTCCTCTGCAAGAGGATGATACTAGGTCAGATTTGGGTGCTTACACACACTGCTTGTATTTAAAAATACATTTGAGGATGTATTAAAAGAGAAGTATGATTCTCTTTTTTTTCCCCTGAATCATACTTACCTAGGTGGATGCAGCATCGGTCCGATTCTGCATCTGTCCCCCGGCGCCACTGCACTGAAAACCGAGTGGTCAAACATTGCCGATGGCTCAGTTTTCACAGCTCAGTGAGCAGAGAGCTGCAAACTGTCAGTCACAGCACTCTGCTCTTCTCCCTCCTCGCTTATTGGAGCGCTGTGCTGTGGAGGTGGCGGAGTGGCCGTCTCAGGCTCTCAGCGGCTCGCTGAGAGTCTGATGGGTGTCAGTCCAGGCATCTGGCGGATCCAGACTTCCATTGTTGGGATGACACGGTTCCTGGACTGATATCCGTGACGTCAGCAGACAGCAGACTTCAGTCCGCTCTCTGCTCAAAGCCGATTACAAGAGTGCATAACGAATTGCACTCTTCTAATCCATAAGAGAAGCCCAGCCAAACAAGCTCCTTTAATAAATACAAAAGCTGCATTCATCTGTCTTTTATATCTGCCTAGAATTCAGATTTAAAAACTTAAAAATAATTTTCATTTAAGAAATCTCTATTCCAATGTCCTTGTATGCTGTGTTCTGAACACAAGTGATGTTGTACCAATGAGTGCAATTTTTAAAAAATTGTTCATGCAAATGCGTTTTTTTTTACACCGCTTAAAATGCAAAAATAGCATTACAATTTGAAAGCACCATATGTTGCTTCAAAAATGTTTTGCTGGCAATATCAAGCAGCTTTACTGGAAAAATTAACTATAATGTCTGTTACCTATGAATGTAGCAATCCAGAAACTATAGTGTTAAGAGAAATAATTTTGAATAGAGATGGCGATAAAACCATTAACTATAGTTTGTAGATCTTTCGACTTGGGAAACTGTAGATGTAAAAAAAAAATATATATATAGACATACTGTTTATATTATACTTTACAATATACACTACTGTGCAAGTTTTAGGCAGGTGTGAAAAATGCTGTTAATTAAGAATGCGTTCAGAAAGAGAAGTGTTAATAGTTTATTTTTATTAATTAACAAAATGAAAAGTAAATGAATAGGAGAGAAATCCAAATCAATATTTGGTGTGACCACCACCCTTTGCCTTAAAGAGGAAGTAAACCCTGATGGGTTTTTCTTCCTCTTTATTTCCCTGGAAAGGTAAAGCATATGCATCGCATAGTAGCCCATTATGTGTTACTTACCTGAAACCGAAGCCTGCAATGTCACCGATGTCCCCACTGGCAGCGAGCGTCCATCTTCACCCCTCTTCCTTCCGGGGCTGCAAACCACGGCTCTGTGACTGGTCAGAGCCACGTGACGTCACTCCAGCACATGTGCGCGGGAGCCGCCAGTCACAGCATGTCCCCCTTTATAAACGGCACAATCGCTATTTCTAAAGTGCGCCTGCGCCGTTGTCTATGGCGCAAGCGCTGTAGACATCGGCGCACAGCTCTATTGTAAATATCTCCTAAACCATGGAGGTTTAGGAGATATTTCCAGCACCTACAGGTAAGCCTTAATCTAGGCTTACCTGTAGGTAAAAGTGGTTGTACAGGGTGTAAAACCACTTTAACAACAGCATCAAGTCTTCTATGTACACTTTTACATGGTTTTTGAAGGAATCCAGTAGGTATTATGTTCCAAACATCTTGGTGAGCTAACTACAGATCTTCTGTGGATGTAGGCTGCCTCAAATCCTTCTGTCTCTTCATGCAATTCCAGACATGTTGAATGTTGACACGATGATGTTGAGATCAGGACTCTATGGGGACCAAGCCATAATAATTGGCTGAACATCACTTCAAGTTCTTCTTTACCTTGAGGATAGTTCTTATGACATTTGCGGTATGTTTGGGGTCATTGTTCTGCTACAGAAAAAAATTGGGGTCAATCACACGCCTCTCTGATGTTATGGCATGATGGATAAGTATCTGCCTGTATTTCTCAGCATTTAAGAAAACTATTGATCTTGACCAAATCTACAACTCCATTTGAGGAAATGCTGCTCCAAACTTGCAAGGAACCTCCACTATGCTTCACTTTTGCCTGCAGACACCAATTGTATTGCTCTCCAGCCCTTCAGTGGACAAACTGCCTCCAAACTGCTGCAGCCAAATATTAAACATTTTGACTCATTAGTCCACAGCACCTGCTGCCATTTTTTCTGAACCCCAGTTCCTATGTTTTTCATGCATAGTTGAGTCGCTTTGCCCCTATTTCCACTTTGGAGGTATGGCTTTTGGGCCACAATTCTTTCATAAAGGCCACCTCTGGACAAACTTCTCTGGACAGTAGATACGTGTACCTGGGTCCCACTATCCACCAGTTCTGTGCTGATGGCACTGCTGGACATCTTCCGATGTCGATGGGAGAGCATGATGTGTCTTTCATCTGCTGCTTTAAGTTTCATTGGCCAACCACTCAGGCCGCGTACACACGACCGGTTTTCTCGGCAAAAAACGACAAGAAAACTGCTGGGAGAGTTTTCTTGCCGAGAAAACCGGCTGTGTGTACGCAGGTTTCAGTTTTCTCATTGAGAAAACTGCCCAGATTCCCCGACGAGAAAAAAGACGGCCTGCGGTCTTTTTTCTCGTCGAGAATCTCGTCGGCCTGTTTCTCGACGAGAAACCCGAGCGTGTGTACACTTACCTGTCGCCGTGGAAACCCGCGCATGCTCGAAATGACTTTGACGCATGCGCGGTAGCTTCCTAGGCATAGGCATAGGGTGTAGCAAGATGGCGGACGACGGCATCGAATGTGACGAGCGCACGCTCGTCGTAGTCGTCACCGCGTGCGTGCCATTCAAAAGAACGGCGGTGTACGCTCGGCCGGGACAAGTTTCTTGTCAAGATTCTCGTCAGGAAAAACAACGTTTTTTCCTGACGAGAATCTCGGCCGTGTGTACAGGGCTTCAGTCTACGGTCCTCAATGTTGCCCGTTTCTTTGTGCTTCTTCAAAAGAGCTAGAACAGCGCATTTTAAAACCCCAGTCTGCTTTGAAATCTTTGTCTGGGAGAGACCCTGCTGATGCAGTATAACTACCTTGTGTCTTGTTGCTGTGCTCAGTCTTGCCATGGTGTATAACCTGTGACATGAAACCGTCTTCCACAACTTCACCTTAGTAGCAGAGTTTGGTTGTTTCAGAGTTAGTAGTTCACCTTAGTAGTAGAGTTTTAGGCCTCCTACACAGCTCTTTATGTTTCAGTTAATGACTGCGTTTCAATCTGCATATAAAATTCATGATCATTAGAACCTGCTTGGTATAATTAGCTAATCATACACCTGACAATCCAACAAAATTCCTGACTTTATGCACGTGTACAAAGTGTGCAAGTGTAAAGCCTCGTACACGCGGTCGGACTTCCATCGGACTTTTCCGTGGATTTTTGTCCGAACGGAGTTGACCAGGAACACCCATAGCATACACACCAAAGGACTTTTCTGCAAACTTTCCCAAAACTTCTTCCAACATCGCGTGGTTTTTCTGCTCTTTTCTGCTCTTTACCGCCACCCTTTGGTCAACTTCTGCTATTGTTGATTGATTTTAACATTATTTGTTTTGTCCATCGGACAAAAGTCCGATGGTTTTCTGTACACGCGGTCGGACTTTGCTCCATCGGACTTTTGTTGGCCAAAAGTTTGTCCGTTTGCAGACCGAACTTTTGTCCGATGAAAACAAAAACAAAAAAAAAAGTTTGTCCGATGGAGCGTACACACGGTCGGATTGTTGGTCCAACTTGCTCAAAATGAAGTTTGTTGGCCAAAAGTCCGACCGTGTGTACGGGGCTTAAGAATAGATGCTGGTTTGAAGCAAAATTATAGTCACACCAAACATTGATTTGATTTAGATGTTTCTTCATTCACTTTGCATTTTGTAAATTAATAAAGAAAAAAAAAAAAATATATATATATATATATATTTTGAAAGCATTCTTACTTTACATCATTTTTCGCAGCTGCCTAAAACATTTGCATAGTACTGTACGTTTATTAAAAACTTTGTGTTTTACTTCCGTATAGAATATTGAAGGACTGAAACCCCTCGCAAGTTTTTTCTGCTATCCAGTGCCATGTTGGAGAGATTTCTCCTCCCCAGGCAGGAAGTGAGGGGAAATCTGCAACAAAACCATGAACAGCAATAAAACTTAGGTAGTGGTACAAGCTGTACTCTTTTAAAAATGTGAATTTATATTTCTGTCTGTGTTGATGCTGTAGAGCTCCCACCACTTCCTGTTCGGTGAAACTATTGTCACTGGAATAATATGTGGAAACAGAGATTTTACTTACATCATCCTGTATGTTCAGCTCACACCCAGCTTTTAACAGGATCTGGACTACATTAAGATGTCCTTTGTGGGCTGCAAGATGTAAAGGGGTTCGTCCATGCTGCAAAGAAAATAAAAATAACTAGATAAAGATTAAGATCCATGTAAAATATTATTGTTAAAGATTTGCTAAACATTGACAAGTATGCAAGATGAGCGGGTATTTATAGAGTAAAATTTACACACTGATTAATATTGGTGGACGTTTTACATCCAGCAGGACTAGACTGAAGTATAATGTTAGTCTATAGCAGTGGTCTCCAAACTGTGGCCCGGGGGCCAGATTTGGCCCTTTGGTCGCCTTTATTAGGCCCTTGGCACTATTACTCCCATTGATACAAGGCCCTATTCCTTTTACACCAAAAATTGGGCATAATTTCTGTCACTGCCAGTGCTAGGCTAATTTGCACCCTAGGCAAGACCAGCTACGTGTGCCCCCCCCCCCCAAAGCACATGTCACTGCACTATTGGTGAGATGACAGGGGGTGGGATGGTAGGAAGCTGACAATAGGATGAAGATGACAGGGGGTGGAGTGGTAAGAAGCTGACAGTGGGGTACAGGGGGATGAAGATGACAGGGGGTGGGGTGGTAGGAAGCTGACAATGGGGTACAGGGGGATGAAGATGACAGGGGGTGGAGTGGTAAGAAGCTGACAGTGGGGTACAGGGGGATGAAGATGACAGGGGGTGGGGTGGTAGTAAGCTGACAGGGGGGATGCAGGTGACAGGGGGTAGGGTGGTAGGATGCCAGGCACAGGGGAATTATAATGAGGATGGAGATGATGGTGACAGGGGGTGGGGTGTTAGGAAGCTGGCAGTGGAGTACAGGGAAGTAGAGGTGAAAGACTATCTCTGTGTCCCAGAGCATGGGGTTCAGGCTTATCCTGATACCAATCCAGAGGGCTAGTAAATGGAAAGAGGAAAGGATAGCCGCTATTTACGACCAGCCCAGGTGAATAAATAATAAGTAGTGGCCTCAGCCTACATGTTTCCACCAAACCCTGATGCATGCTTGGTATGCCTGTCAGTGCTCAGACCATACGCTGCACACTGTATCAAATTGGTCTGCATGGCTGTCGTCCCAGAAGGAAGCCTCTTCTAAAAATGATGCACAAGAAAGCCCGCAAACAGTTTGCTGAAGACAAGCAGACTAAGGACATGGATTACTGGAACCATATCCTGTGGTCTGATGAGACCAAGATAAACTTATTTGGTTCAGATGGTGTCAAGTGCGTGTGGCGGCAACCAGGTCAGGAGTACAAAGACAAGTGCATCTTGCCTACAGTGAAGCATGGTGGTGGGAGTGTCATGGTCTGGGGCTGCATTAGTGCCGCTGGCACTGGGGAGCTACAGTTCATTGAGGGAACGATGAATGCCAACATGTACTGTAACATAGTAGACTGGGCCGCAGGGCAGTATTCAAACATGATAACGACCCCAAACACACCTCCAAGACGACAAGGGTAAAGGTGATGGACTGGCCAAGCATGTCTCCAGACCTAAACCCTATTGAGCATCTGTGGGGCATCTTCAAATGGAAGGTGGAGGAGCGCAACGTCTCTAACATCCACCAGCTCCATGATGTTGTCATGGAAGAGAGGAAGAGGAATCCAGTGACAACCTGTGAAGCTCTGGTGAACTCCATGCCCAAGAGGGTTATGGCAGTGCTGGAAAATAATGGTGGCCACACAAAATGTTGACACTTTGGGCCCAATTTGGACATTTTCACTTAGGGGTGTACTCACTTTTGTTGCCAGCGGTTTGGACATTAATGGCGTGTGTTGAGTTATTTTAAGGGGGCAGCAAATTTACACTGTTATACAAGCTGTACACTCACTACTTTACATTGTAGCAAAGTGTAATTTCTTCAGTGTTGTCACATAAAAAGATATAATAAAATATTTACAAAAATGTGAGGGGTGTACTCACTTTTGTGAGATAATTATATATATATATATATATATATATATAATTAAATATAAAACACATCACCCATTGCAAAAGACATGTGCCTGACTCCAACGTGTTACTGCAGTCTGACCTATATCATTGTTCAGCCACAACAAATACAGTTTTAAAGACATTTTACATGGGAACGCCGTTTCTTTCTTTTAAAGATTATTATCAAAGTGATCTAAAGATGACCTTTCATTGAGTAGCAGTGAGATAGTTCACATAACCGCAGCAAGGTGCATTTCCTGTTCACAACACCTGGAAAGGATCCAGGCCTGGGTTTCAGGTAACACATTTACAGTGAAGGCTGTACTGTCTCCAGGCAACAGAAGAAAGGTAGACAATTAAATGACTCTAGGCCATGAGCAGTTTATCATGTAGATATGTGCTCAGACAGGTTTTTTCAATGGGAGACTTAACATCAGGATCAAAATAGCTCGATTTAAGATAAACGTCACAGTTTGCTATCAAATAGAAAATGACACAAAAGACACTCTAAAACTAGTCATGTGCATGTGAGGATAGCAAAGAGATCACACAGGTGTATGTAATGCTGGCCATACGCTATATGAAAAATCGTCCAAAATTCGATCATTTAGACAGTTCGTTCATTTTTCGGACAGTTAATGGGCACAAAATCGATAATCGTTGGGACCTTTTTGAGCCGAAAAAACGAAGGACAAGTTTGGAAATTTTCTGCCGAACGAACGATAAATTGAGAGGTTAATGTGTTTCCCATCCAAACTGTCTGCACTAGGTATATGTAAAAAAAACTATCCAATTTTTTTTAATTTATGTCCAGTGAACGATTTATCGGTCATTACATGATGGCGCCATCGTTTGCGCTTACGGCCGAGTGTTCATTTTTCGAAAATGGGTTTGGCCGATTTTACGTATAGTGTATGGCCAACATTAGGCATTCTACTAAATTCAACTTTGAAAATGTACTGTGGAAATTATAGATTGTATCCATTTGTTTTGTTTTTTCGTTTTTCTATCAGATTGGGTTCTGAGCAGCTTCTACAATACAAGTGTAGCGGCCTCCTCTCTCCCCTCTCTTCTATCAGCTCGTCTGTCTATTGTCTAGGGGTACTTTAGAGGAGAGAGAGCGGGGTCACCACGCCAAGCCCTCACCGCAGATGTTTGTGTGGTGGAAGCAAAGTTCTTGTTTTACCTTCGGGTCAGTGTTCTGCACCTGGAACCTCCAATGAGAGTTACCTTGAACAATGTCTGCCAGAAAATGAGCCCCACACCATTAAAGTCCAACACTCCTTTATTCTTCCTGAATGAACACAATCAGTTAGACTCCCTTGTAGAACAGAACAGAAAAGGAGGTGTGGATGCGAGTAGGCCCAGACACAATGAACTCTCCACTTTCCTTCCTGAAAGTGGGTTGCGGTCTCCGAACGAGGCGGGATTTCCTTCCAGGCGGTCTCCGATGGGAGGCTCACCTGTCACTGGCAATATGCTGCACCGGGTCTTCAAGTAAGTATCTCCCACCGGTCCATTACGCCTTCCGGATTCGGGTACCCACTCCCGGGGTTCCCTAGGACCTCCTTCCCTCGCGGAACTCAGTGGTGGGCACTGAGCTCCAGATCTCCTTCCGAGTACCTCACCCCAGGCTAAAGGTGCCTGGGATGGAACACGGCCTCCGAACATCCTCTAAGGCCTAGACCCGCCTAGGGGACCGACACGAACCACCGCCCTCAGGCTGAAGGTGCCCGGACTCGACTCTCCCCACCAAAAATGGCCGCCCCCTTTTGAGGATGCCCCCTGGGCACACTCTATCTCTACCCCGCATGAGTCCTCAGTTTTGTAGTAAGCAATGCAGAGTAACCCAGAAAGAGAAAAGAGGGAGGACTGTGTTCTGTTCTGAACTCCAAAATATGGAATTCATAGGCAAGTAATTTTTCTCTTCTCTTAATTGTACAGCACAGGTTGAGTATTCACAGATCCTGGTACCTTACGAAGCAATGAATGAGAAGAGTTGAAAACAACAAGGCAAACAGAACTGTGCCAACATGCCCAACAACAACAGACAGACCCAATTTCAGACTGTTGCTGCAAGAACCCTGCGGCCCAAACCTGCAGCCTTAGAAGACTGGTCGTCCACCTGGTAGAATTTTGAGAAGGTATACTGTAAACAGAGGACCAGGTGTCAGCTTTGCAAAGCTGGGCTATAGAGATATATGGCTGGAATGCCCAGGAAACACCAATCAACCTGGTAAAGTGGACACATAAAAGCAAAGCAGGAGTTTCTGCGTTTAGAGTATAAGCTCTTGCAAATATATGTCTTATACCTTTAACTATTGTAGACTTTGAAGTAGGATGACCCTTGTAAGGCCCTGAGAATAAGACGAACAGGAAGACCATCTTCCTGATAGGCACTATTGCTTTGAGGTAGACTCTGATGGTTCTGAATATGCAAGGCAATGAACAGCAATATCCTTTGGGTGTTCTGGAGTAGGGTAAAAAGATGTAAGGACTATGCCTTCACTGAAGTGGAAGACTGATACCACCTTAGGACATTAAAGCAACCAAGAAGGCCACTTTGCAGTGATCTAAGGGGAAATCCCAGATGGGTTCAAAGTGTGGTTTCTGCAGGGCAGAGATAACCAAGTTGAGGTTCCAAGGAAGTACAAGGTGCTGTAAAGGGGGTCTGATCAAAAATATACCTTGAAAAAAGAATGAATAAGGCACAAACCTGTTCTTTCAGAGTGCTGAAGACCAAGATTTTGTTGAGTACTTACTGTAGGAAATCCAGAATGCGAGGCACAGAGCAATTTCTGGGATTGAAGTGTGAGTGTTCACATCAGGCAAAGAATGATTTCCAGGTAAAATAATAGATCTTTCTGGAAGTGTATTTTCTTGCCATCAGCAAGGTAGGCATGACAGACTCACAGAACCCTCTGTCCTGGGCTTCAACAGCCATGCCATTAAAGCTTGCAACTGAGAAGCAGAATGGTATAGAGGGCCCTGGGGCAACAGGTCTGGTCTGTTGGGAAGAGACCAGGGGATGTCTCCTAGTAGTCAAGAGTATCCATATACTAGGTTCTTCTGGACCAGGATTAAAATCACCAGTTTCTTCTTGCTCTATCTTGTGGAAAAGGCAAGGTAGAATTCACACTGGAGGGAAGGCATAGATAAGCCAGAACTGAGATCAGGTGATTATCAAAGCATCTGATGCCAATGCTAGAGGATCCTTGGTGTTAGCCACCAACAGAGGTAACTTGTTGATGAATATGGAGGCCAGCATACTGTGGCTATCTATGCCCGGAAGTGCGAGCAAATACCTGGCTTAGACAGGTATCTGCTACCCTCTCCCCCCTTTCAAACTTCCTATGTGCAGAATTCTAGAATGAAGGAACATCTTCAGTTGGTACAGTGATATTTTTGTTTAAAGTGATCGTAAAGTAAAAAATGTTCTACATAAAATAAATAAATAACAAACATGTTATACTTACCTGCTCTATGGAGTTGGTTTTGCACAGAGCAGCCTGGATCCTCCTCTTTTTGGGTGCCTTTTCTGTGCTCTGGCCCCTCTCTCCTGTTGAGTGCCCCCACAGCAAGCAGCTTGCTATGGGAGCAACCAAGCTGAGTCACAGCTCTCTGTGTCCATTCAGATACGGAGCCACAACCCGGCCCGCCCCCTCTCTCTCCTAATTGGCTGACTGATTTTGATTGACAGCAGAGAGAACAAATCGCGCCGTGCGGCTGTCTTAGCCAATCAGGAGGGGAGTCCCAGGCAGCTTAGACACTCCTGCAACAGGATCAACAACCAGACAGAGCACTTTTTTGTGATTTTTTTTCCCCACTGGATAGAGCTCAACATATATTTTTGGAGGAGTGAAAATCTTTTTTGGATTGACCCGATTTTCATAAATTGCTTATTCTATTTGTTAATTATAGAGGATTGTCTTCAGATTTAGCAGGTCTTAGTACCCAAAACAGTATTGAGAGATGAAGGAGATTCAAGTGCGACAATGCCAAGGCTTTTGCACTCAGCAAAAGTGAGCATATCCAAGTTGGCAAGGATATTGCTTGAACCTGCAACCTCAGGTGTATAGAAGTCTGAGGGTGAGAAATTTTCTGCATCCTACTCCAACACTGCTTCTGGGTCCTCTTCATTCCCATCTATGTCCACCTCGACTAGGCTGGGCATATTGTGGTTTGACTCAGACAGACAGTGGAGCTGGAGAAGAAACCTGATATTATAGAGCCCTAAACAGCAATGGTTGTATTAAAAGAGAAGTTTAGGTTTTAGTTTTTTATAGAAATCATACTTACCTAGGTGGATGCAGCATCGGTCCGATGCTGCATTTGTCCCCCGCCAACTCTAAGACTGAAAAGTGGGTGATCAAACACAGCTGATTGCTCAGTTCTCATTGCACTGTGAGCAGAGAGCTGGTGACTGTCAGTCATGGGCTCTCTGCTCTGCCCCAACGCTCACTGGAGGGCTGAGTTGTGGAGGGAGTGGCTGGTTCAGGCTCTCAGCGACTTGCTGAAAGGCTGAGCCGGTTGCTGGTCCAGGCATCTCGGTGGATCCTGACCATATGGTCGAAATCTTTCCCCAGCCTAGACCGGCTCTGTGACATCAGCTAACAGAGGGCTT
Source organism: Rana muscosa (assembly GCA_029206835.1). Classification (NCBI taxonomy): domain Eukaryota; kingdom Metazoa; phylum Chordata; class Amphibia; order Anura; family Ranidae; genus Rana; species Rana muscosa. Next base: position 548,834,717 of record CM055122.1, read on the forward strand.
CAGCCCGCTGTCTGCTGAAAATGGGTTACAGAAGTGTAGAACAAACTGCTTTCCTATGATCCAAAGGAGAAGTACAGGCAAACGAGCTTTGGCTGTACTTCTCCTTTAAAGCTGTTAGATGTTCAAGAAATTGTGTATGGCTGTGGAGGGTAGATTCCAGCAACAGTAGAAACTTCTGCAAATTTGACAGCAGCTGCTTCGAAGTGTACAACTGTCATTCGAGCAGAGGAGCAAATTTAAGGCTGGCAATGTGTCATTAAAGTGGAATTTTACCCATGTCAGTTTAATAACAATTAATGTTCTTTAACCACTTGCCGACCATATAACTTACATGTACGGCAGCAAAGTGGCACTGCTGCGCAGGATCGTGTACCTAGTACGTGATCCTGCACTTCCGGGTAGGGGGCGGCCCGCTCCTGGATCGGTGGGTACTGTGGACTCGATGTCTGCCTGCACCCACCGATCCTTCAGTACTGAGGGAGAATGGCGGTCTGCCTGTGTAAACAAGGCAGATCGCCATTCCATCAGTAGGGAAGGCATAGATCCTGTGTTCCTGCAAAGCAGGGACACAGATCCATGCCTTCCCCTAGTAAAAGCACCTCCCATAGTACACAAAATCACTAGATAGGCACACAGTTAACCCGTTGATTGCCCCTGATGTTAGCCCCTTCTCAGCCAGGGTCATTAGTACAGTGACAGTGCATATGTTTTAGCACTGATCACTGTATCAGTGTCGCTGGTCCCCAAAAAGTGTCCAAAGTGGCAGTTAGTGTCCGACTGTCCGCCGCAATATCGCAGTCCCGCTAATCGCCACCATTACTAGTAAAAAAAAAAAATACATATATCCCATAGTTTGTAGATGCTATAACTTTTGTGCAAATCAATCAATAAATTGTCTGTATATGCTTTATCACTTTGTTTGTTTGAGTGCTGGCGGCTTGAGCTTTGGTTTTAGCGCAGTTTTTTCACTTTCACAATCAATCAATATACGTTTATTTGATTTTTTTTACCAAAAATATGTAGCAGAATACATATTGGCCTAAATTGATGAAAATTTTTTTTTTTTCCCATTTTTTTATTGGATGTTTTTTTTTTAGCAGAAAGTAAAAAGTATTGTTTTTTTCGAAGTTGCCATTTTTTTTTGGTTTATAGCGCCAAAAAGAAAAACTGCAGAGGTGATCAAATACAGTGGAACCTCGGATTGCGAGTAACGCAGTTAACGAGCGTTTCGCATTACGAGCACTGTATTTTGAAAAATCCTAACTCGGTTTGCGAGTGTTGTCTCCCAAAACAAGCAGGATTCAGGCCCAAGTGGTGTGCAGTACCACATTTGGCCTGAGGTGGGGGGGCACCAGAGCCGAGCGGAGCCGAACGGCACCGACCGCAGCCGATCGGCACCGTTCGTAAATGCTCGGAAAGACTCGGAAATACTACGTTCCCAAGCCTTTCCGAGGTTTGCCGAGGTCAGCCGAGCTGTCCTCGGGCCTTTACGGCTGTTTCCGAGGCTCTCCGGCGCCCCCCGCCTCTGGCCGCATTCCATTGAAGTCCATGCAGAACGAATTATTTTTGTTTCCATTGACTTCAATGGGGAAACACGCTTTAATATGAGAGTACTTTGGATTACGAGCATTCTCCTGGAACGGATTATGCTCGTAATCTGAGGTTCCACTGTACCACCAAATCTATTTGTGGGAAAAAAAGGACATCAATTTTACTTGGATACAGCGTCGCACGAACGCACAATTGTCAGTTAAAGTAACACAGTGCCGTACTGCAAAAAATGGCCTGGTCATGAAGGGGGGCAAGTCTTCCAGAGGGCAAGTGGTTAACAAAAGAACATACATTCCATTTTAATAATTATGCTACCAAAATTACTGTGTGCTGTAAATTGCCTCCAGCATTGCTCCTGTTTCTTCTTGCTAAAGGCAGCTGTTTTTTTTTTAAAGCCCAGAGCAGTCACTTCCGTATTGGAAACTACCCCCTCTCCTTGATCTCAAAAGCTACTTGTCAGTTTCTTCAATTAAAATGTTTACATTTTCAGCCTTGATTGTATGTCTTTGCTCAGTAAGGCCCCATGCACACGAGACGCTGTTATTTGCTGTGGCCCCATGCACACGAGACGCCGGTGCAAACTCTGCTGAAAACACGTTTTTGAAGGCTAAAACCGGCGTTTAAAAACGCCAGTTTTGCCGCGATTTTAGCGGCGTTTTACCGCGTTTGCGTCTATAGGCGTTTAGTTAAGAAACATCATAAGACCCTCCCTAAGCTCAAAAAACAGTATTATTTAACCATTTCAGCCATTTTGGGAGACCAGCAGCTGAGAGAGCAGCAGTGTACTTCTTATATTTAGCGTATCACTTGCCACATCATCTGCCACAAGCTGTGGATTGTCCACTTGCCACGTCACCTGATACGTCACCTGGCCACGTCACCTGGCCACAAGTTGTGGATTGTCCACTTGCCACATCACCTGGCCACATCACCTGCCACGTCACCTGCCACAAGTTGTGGAATGTTCACATGCCACATCACCTGCCACAAGTTGTGCATTGTCCACTTGCCACGTCACCTGCCACGTCACCTGGCCACGTCACCTGCCACAATTTGTGGATTGTCCACCTGCCACGCCACCTGCCACGTCACCTGCCACAATTTGTGGATTGTCCACCTGCCACGTCACCTGCCACGTCACCTGGCCACGTCACCTGCCACAAATTGTGTATTGTTTACTTGCCACATCACCTGCCACGTCACCTGGCCACATCACCTGGCCACGTCACCTGCCATAATTTGTGGATTGTCCACCAGCCACGTCACCTGCCACGTCACCTGGCCACATCACCTGGCCACGTCACCTGCCATAATTTGTGGATTGTCCACCTGCCACGTCACCTGGCCACATCACCTGCCATAATTTGTGGATTGTCCACCTGCCACGTCACCTGGCCACGTCACCTGCCACAAGTTGTGGATTGTCCACTTGCCACGTCACCTGCCACGTCACCTGGCCACGTCACCTGCCACAATTTGTGGATTGTCCACCTGCCACGTCACCTGCCACGTCACCTGGCCACATCACCTGCCATGATTTGTGGATTGTCCACCTGCCACATCACCTGCCACGTCACCTGGCCACGTCACCTGCCACAATTTGTGGATTGTCCACCTGCCACGTCACCTGGCCACGTCACCTGCCACAAGTTGTGGATTGTCCACTTGCCACGTCACCTGCCATAATTTGTGGATTGTCCACCTGCCACGTCACCTGGCCACATCACCTGGCCACATCACCTGCCATGATTTGTGGATTGTCCACCTGCCACATCACCTGCCACGTCACCTGGCCACGTCACCTGCCACAATTTGTGGATTGTCCACCTGCCACGTCACCTGGCCACATCACCTGCCATGATTTGTGGATTGTCCACTTGCCACGTCACCTGCCACATCACCTGGCCACGTCACATGCCACAATTTGTGGATTCTCCACCTGCCACGTCACCTGGCCACGTCACCTGCCACAAGTTGTGGATTGTCACCTGCCACGTCAGCTGCCACAAGTTGTGGATTGTCCACCTGACACGTCACCTGCCACAGGTTTTTTTTTAACGGTTTTTCATCATTTGCCATCATTTTTGAGATTTCTAATGTAAAAAAAATAGGTCACCTTTAAAAAACGCTTATAAAACGCAAACGCGGCAAAACACTGGTACCGCGTTTAGCGTCTGAACCGTGGAAAACGTTTGCGCCTGAACCCAATTTTTTGCTTCTGGAAAAACAAGGTTAAACGCAACTGCTTGTAAACGCCAAAAAACGAGACTGTGTGCATGGACACATAGGATAACATTGAATGGGTTCAGGGGCAGTTGAAAAAAGCATCCAACTGCCTCTGAACGCGAGTTGGGGAAGGCTTACAGAAGCTTTACAGAAGACTGACAGAAGCTGAAGTTCACAGGCTGCCATGAGGGAGAAAGGAGAGAATATCAGGGAGATAATATAACACACTATCCTTGCAAGTTTAACTCTTTTGTGTCTCACTGGCAGCAGAGGTCCTCCTGACAGCTCTCCTGCTTGTCTTTTCTCCATCCTTAATCTGTGTTCCCTCTGCACAGTCTGTGTCATTGCTGTTGTTTTTTCTTCTCCTTCAGCAACAGTAAATCTTAAAGCTGTCAGCAGGTACACTGCTGAAAATAGAGCACAACTAAGCATGTGCAGAGCAGGGTGTGACAGTGCATTACTGGATATTAAACAGTATAGGCACATATTGTTTTAATGTTTTACATAGCTATACCTGCAAAAGGGGCCAGAATGAAGTGATCTCTCAGGACTTAATTTTCTGAGAAACGTCCCACTTTATAATGACAGCTTCTTGCACAAGGATCTATTCCTGGCCCTATTCAGCTGTCAGCTGGGAGAGTCCTGGACAAAAAAATAAATGTAAACAAATAGGCCATGAATAGTGGAGATGTCATTAACCAAATATGAGAGGACAGGAGTGTGACGGGGCACATTGGCCAGGGAGGGAGCATAGTTATTAGTCAGGGTGTAGAAATTTTGTACACATTTTTTCTATTCAGTATGGTAAGGACTAGTGATGAGCCGAACACCCCCGGGTTCGGTTCGCACCAGAACCCGCGAACGGACCGAAAGTTCGAACGAACATTAGAACCCTATTAAATACAATGGATGCGAACGTTCGAATTCTAAAGTGCTAATTATAACAACTATTATGCATGTTATTGTCATAAATAGGGTTTGGGAACCCGGGTTCTGCACCAGGGGACATGTATCAATGCAAAAAGAAGTTTTAAAAACGGTCGTTTTTCGGGAGCAGTCATTTTAATGATGCATAAAGTGAAAAAAAAAAAGTCAAATATTCCTTTAAATATCGTACCTGGGGGGTGTCTAAAGTATGCCTGTGAAGTGCCACGTGTTTCCCGTGTTTAGAACTGTCCCTGCACAAAATGACACTTCTAAAGGAAAAAAAAAGCCATTTAAAACTGCTTGCGGCTTTAATGTAATGTCTGGTCCCGGTAATATGGATGAAATTCTTTAAGAAAAATGGCATAGCTACCCCATGACCCCCCCCCCCCCTACCCCAGCCCATTACCAGCCCCTTTGGGTCTTGTATGGATATTAAGGGGAACCCCGCACATAAAATAAAAAAGGCCCTATATACTCTGAACAGCCGTATACAGGCGGTGCATACAAGACAGGGACTGTAGGTTTGTTCTTATGTAGAATCTGTTTGTAATTTTGAACAGGTACATTGTTTAAGTGTAGCTCCAGCCCAAAAATCTATTTTTAAACTTTTTGGGAAACATAGGTAAGGGTTATCACCCCTGTAACATTTGTTTTGCTGTCTGTGCCCCTGTTCAGAACATTTCACCTAACTTTCCGTCCCAATGACAACTGTTTTTGAAATGTGGTGTTTTTCTTGAAACAAGGATTGCTGATAAAGCATCAGTACAGATGAGACACCTTTCTCCCATATTTATTCTTACAGGAGAGAATTTTCCTTTCTAGGGGTAGATTTCCTCTCACTTCCTGTTGTCTTCTTTCGTTTGCAAGTAGGAGTCGTTTGTAAGTTGGATGTTTGAAAGTAGGGACCTGCCGTATATACTCTGCAGAAATAGGCCCCTTAGTTGTTGGTGTTGGCACAACACTGTAAGCACTCAGTTACTCTTGGTTGGTGCTGGAACGCCCTGCTGTCAACTATTATATCAGGAATTTTAATTACATATAATTGTTGAACAGTGGTAGTAAAAATTGGGGCTTTGATGGTGGTGCTGGTGCCACAACACTGTAAGCCCTGACAGTTACTCTTGGTGGGTGCAGCAATGGGCCCTGCTGTGAATTATTAGATCAAGAATTGTAATTACATGCCCCTTTTGAACAGGGGCTGAAAAATTGGGCCTTTCGTGGTGGTGGTGGTGGTGGCGTTGCCACAAGACTGTAAGCCCTCAGAGTTACTCTTGGTGGGTGCAGCAATGGACCCTGCTGTGAATTATTAGATCAAGAATTGTAATTGCATGCCCCTGTTGAACAGGGGCTGAAAAATTGGGCCTTAGGCACTGGTGGCACAACACTACAACCCCTCACAGATACTGTACTTGGAGCACAGCAATGAGCCCTGTTGCAAAGTATTGCTTCAAAAATTGTAATGACACGCCCCTGTTAAACAGGGGCTGAAAAATTGGGCCTTAGGCACTGGTGCCACAACACTCCAACCCCTCACAGATACTGTACTTGGAGCACAGCAATGAGCCCTATGGCAAATTATTGCTAAAAAAATTGTAATTACACGCCCCTGTAAAACAGGGGCTGAAAAATTGGGCCTTAGCCACTGGTGGCGGCACCCATAAACAAAAATGATCTTCCAAGCTATCATCATCAATCGTATCATTGAGGACTCGGAGGAGGAGGATAGCCAGTCAACATAACAGCACAGGCACTCAGCATCAGCATCAGTCTTGAAGGGATGTGACATGTTAAAATCAATTAGTCTGTTATATCAGCATCAGGTGTGTGGTAGCTGGTGGTGATCCAAGACTGGTTCATCTTGATGAAAGTCAGTCGATCAACCGAGTCGGTGGACAGGCGCACCCTGTGATCCGTGACAAATCCTCCAGCAGCACTGAATGTGCGTTCCGAAAGAACGCTGGATGCAGGACAGGCCAGTAGCTCAATTGCATACTGTGCAAGCTCTGGCCAGTGATCCATCCTCAAGACCCAGTAAGCCAGAGGATTTTCGGTGGGGAAGGTGTCCAAGTCTGACCTTGCCCCTAGATATTCCTGCACCATGTTTATCAGACGCTGGCGATGGTTGCTGGAACCGATCATACTTTGGGGCTGCGGACTAAAGAATTGTCTGAACGCATCGGTCAGACGGCCACCTTCCCCACCGCTCCTTCTTTGACTGGCCGAAGCCTCAGCAACTCGTTGTCCAGGACCAGGAGTTTGTAACCTCCCAGTCTCTGGGAACGCGTTGCACAGACCTTTCTGCAAGGCCTCCCGGAGTTGTCTCATCCTCTGCTCCCTCTGCGACGGTAACATAAGGTCCGCAACCTTACCCTTGTACCGTGGATCAAGGAGAGTGGCCAGCCAGTAATGGTCCCTCTCCTTGATCCGAAGAATACGAGGATCCTTCCGCAGACTTTGCAGGATCAGGGAGGCCATGCAGCGTAGGTTTGCTGAGGCATTCGCTCCGGAGTCCTCTGGGTCACTAAGGACGACATGATCCGCAGCCACCTCCTCCCAGCCACGTACAAGTCCACTGGTTTCTTGGGACTGTAAATCATCCCTAAAAGACTGCTGCTGATGATGCTGAGTGCCAGCCTCCACCTCCATGCTGACACAATCCTCCTCCTCCTCCTCCTCCTCCTCCTCCTCTTCCTGTGCGATGGGTGGGACAGAAGGAACACTGTCTGGGTAAAGGGGGCCTTGAGAGGCAAGGAAGTCCTCCTCTTCCTGCCTCTGTTCTGCCTCAAGTGCCCTGTCCATTATTCCACGCAGCGTGTGCTCCAACAGGTGGACAAGAGGTACAGTGTCACTGATGCATGCACTGTCACTGCTCACCATCCTCGTGGCCTCCTCAAATGGTGCCAGGACAGTGCATGCATCCCTGATCATGCCCCACTGGCGTGGAGAAAAAAAACCAAGCTCCCCTGACCCTGTCCTGGTGCCGTAGTCGCACAGGTACTCATTGATGGCCCTCTGCTGCGTGTGCAGCCGCTGCAGCATGGCCAACGTTGAGTTCCACCTGGTGGGCATGTCACATATAAGGCGGTTCTTGGGCAGGTTCAACTCCTTTTGCAGCTCAGCCAGGCGAGCACTGGCATTATAAGATCTGCGGAAATGCACACAGACTTTCCTGGCCTGCCTCAGGACATCCTGTAAGCCCGGGTACCTGCCCAAGAACCGCTGCACCACCAGGTTAAGGACGTGAGCCACACAGGGCACATGGGTCAGTTGTCCCTGTCGGAGGGCGGAGAGGAGGTTGGTGCCATTGTCGCAAACCACCATTCCTGGCTTAAGCTGGCGTGGCGTCAACCACCTCTCGGCCTGGCCCTGCAGAGCAGACAGGACCTCTGCCCCAGTGTGGCTTCTGTCCCCCAAACACACCAGCGCAAGCACGGCATGGCATCTTTTTGCCTGCGTACTTGCGTAGCCCCGTGAACAGCTACGGAGCACCGCTGGTTCATAGGACAAACCACAGGAAGAGGCCATGGAGGAAGAAGAAGAGGAGGGGGTGGAGGAGAGAGGTGTGTCACAACCAGTAGTAGCATTTTGGAGGCGTGGCGGTGGGACAACCTCCAACACTACTGCACCTTGTCCTGCATCCTTCCCAGCTGCCAAAAGAGTGACCCAATGGGCCGTGAAAGAAAGGTAACGTCCCTGTCCATGCCTGCTGGACCATGAGTCAGCGGTAATATGCACCTTACCGCTGACCGCTCTGTCCAGCGAGGCCAAGACATTGCCTTCCACATGCCGGTAGAGAGCCGGAATAGCCTTCCGTGAGAAAAAGTGGCGTTTGGGAACCTGCCACTGAGGAACCGCACATTGCACAAACTCACGGAAGGGGGCCGAGTCTACCAACTGAAAAGGCAGCAGTTGAAGCGCTAGCAATTTAGCCAAGCTAGCATTCAACCGCTGGGCATGTGGATGGCTGGGAGTGAACTTCTTTCGACGGTCCAGCAGCTGGGGCAGGGAAATTTGCCTGCTAGAATCGGACGTCGGTGTACTGCTAGCAGAGTGGCCGCAAGTACTTGGCTGTGACACACCTAATTCTACACCTTCATTCCTCTCAGTGCATGTTTCAGAGAGGACTGAAGTTATAGTGGGGTTGGAGATCCCAGCTGATGCGGTGCAAGGAGAGGTCCGCTTTGTTCTTTGGTGTGGGTCTTTGAGGTAGGCTTGCCAACGAGCTGCATGGCAGGTCAACATATGTCTGGTCAGGCATGTGGTACCCAAGCGGCTGATGTTTTGGCCACGCGATATACGCTTGAGACATATGTTGCAAACAGCAGCTGTGCGATCTGATGCACTAGCCTCAAAAAAGGCCCACACCAAAGAACTTTTTGAATGACGGGCAGAGGCAGCGCCCTGCACAGGCGGAGCTCTGCGGTGTGATTCCGTCGGTGTACTGCCCTTACGCTGGCCACCAAAGGGCATCCTGCCTCGTTGGAGATGTGCCTCCTCCTCATCCTCCTCCTCCTCCTCTCTCCTATTAGGCACCCACGTGGAGTCAGTGACCTCATCATCACCTCCCTCCTCATCACTGGAGCCAATCTGGCAGTATGCTGCAGCTGCTGGAACATGACTGCCAGATTGGTGTCCTTCTTGAGCATCCCCTCTGTCTGCTCTCACGCTACTGCCTTCCTCTAGCTGGGTTTCATCATCAGACCCTTCGAAACGCTGGGCATCCTCCTGGAGCATGTACCCAACACTGTGCTGAAACAGTTCGGGGGACTCCTCAGGAGGAGGACATGGTGGGTCTAGGGAAGGAGTGACTGATGATGAGTCTGACATTGATACCAGGGAAGAGGACGCTTTGGCAGCTGCTTTTCCAGTACCCTGAGCCTGGGTGAGAGAGGATGAGGAGGAGGAGGAGGGCTTGGTCATCCACTCTACCAAGTCTTCGGCATGATGTGGCTCAACATGTCCAGCTGCCGAAAAGAAGGACAAGCGTGTCCCATGGCCATGTGCTGATGACAATGCACCGCGTCCACGACCAGCACTGTTGCCCCCAGACACAGAGCCTGCTTGCCCTCTTTTATTGCCTCCTGACTGTCTGCCTCTCCTTGTTTGCCTTCCAGACATTCTAATAGATGGCCTGCAGGGAGATGGGAAAAAAGCAATAAGGGCTACCTTCAGGTGTCCTTCTCTGTCCCTGGAAACAAGGACTTTGACAGTGAAAGAAACTGACACACTCTCCCTACCTACAGTTTTCTGTCCCTAGAAAAAATGTTTTTTTTAAGCACAATTTAGCACAAGGAGAATTCACTCACTGTCCTTCCAGGTCCCTGGAAACAAGGACTTTGACAGTGAAAGAAACTGACACACTCTCCCTACCTACAGTTTTCTGTCCCTAGAAAAAATGTTTTTTTTAAGCACAATTTAGCACAAGGAGAATTCACTCACTGTCCTTCCAGGTCCCTGGAAACAAGGACTTTGACAGTGAAAGAAACTGACACACTCTCCCTACCTACAGTTTTCTGTCCCTAGAAAAAATGTTTTTTTTAAGCACAATTTAGCACAAGGAGAATTCACTCACTGTCCTTCCAGGTCCCTGGAAACAAGGACTTTGACAGTGAAAGAAACTGACACACTCTCCCTACCTACAGTTTTCTGTCCCTAGAAAAAATGTTTTTTTTAAGCACAATTTAGCACAAGGAGAATTCACTCACTGTCCTTCCAGGTCCCTGGAAACAAGGACTTTGACAGTGAAAGCAACTGACACACTCTCCCTACCTACAGTTTTCTGTCCCTAGAAAAAATGTTTTTTTTAAGCACAATTTAGCACAAGGAGAATTCACTCACTGTCCTTCCAGGTCCCTGGAAACAAGGACTTTGACAGTGAAAGAAACTGACACTCTCCCTACCTACAGTTTTCTGTCCCTAGAAAAAATGTTTTTATTAAGCACAATATAGCACAAGCACAAAACACACTGACACTCTCCCTACCTATCCTTCTCTTTCCCTAAACTAAAGGAATCCAGGTTAAGCAAGAAAGAAATAAAAGTCACTGTCCCTGCCTATGCTGCTCTATCCCTGCTCCGGAACACACTACACTAGGCCGCCGTGCTGGCGGCCTTTTATAGTGTGGGGCGTGTACTAAACACCCTCAGCAATAATTGGCCACAGGCATCCTGCCTGTGGCCAATCATTGCTCTCCTCGCTGCCGGCGCTGTGATTGGCCAAGCATGCGGGGTCACAGTGCATGCTTGGCCAATCACAGCGCCTGGATGACACTGCGATGGCGTAGTGCATTGTGGGCCGTTCGCGTCACTCGAATTTGGCGCGAACGGCCCAAATCGTTCGATCTTCGTCGAACGATCGAACAGCCGATGTTCGAGTCGAACGTATGTTCGACTCGAACACGAAGCTCATCCCTAGTAAGGACTAAATAATAAACAGATTTTTTTTTTTCAGTCTGGTAAGTATTAAAGCTAGCACAGTAATATTTTGTATTCTCCCTTAAAGCAAGCAGGTGGTGTTTTAGATCACATTTACATTTAGAATTGAGGTAACAGGTGTTAGAGTGTTGCGGCACTATTCATTTTCAATTGAAACTCAATGCACTATTCAAATGGACTTCCTAGTGCATCACAATGCAGGGCAACACATTTTTTGTGCATTTTGGTGTGCAGCAACAGGAAAAAATGCTGCATGTCCATTAAGGTGCATTGGCAGCCTATTGATTCAAATGAGCTGCCATAATGAAACACACATTAACACACATACATTATAGCCCTGTACACACAATCGGATATCCTATGGATTCTAATCCGATGGTTTTATCCATTGGAAATCCGATGAAGCTGACTTCCATCAGTCTTGCCTACACACCATCAGTCAAAAAACCAACCGTTCCAAACCCGGTGACGTAAAACACTCCGATGAGCCGAGAAAAATGAAGTTCAATGCTTCTGAGCATGCGTCGGCTTGATTCTGAGCATGCGTGGGTTTTTTATCCGATGGACTTGCCCATAGACGATCGGAATTTGCTATCGGTTTTTGATCCATCGGAAAAATTTCAAACATGTTCTATTTTTTAAAACCGATGGAAAAAAAAGACCGATGGGTCCCATACACGATCGGTTTGTCCGATGAAAAAAGTCCATCGTGTGTACAGGGCTTAACTGTAATATTCACGCAACCAGGCTAAACAGCCTTGGTGGGGGTGTCTCCCTTGTCAGCTGTTGTATTCTTACAGCCACTGCTCAGCTGTCAGAATACCCAACCATAGTCGAAAATGTTCTGCCCAGCTCCTTTGTTTTTAAGATTAGTGGCGCCATCAGAGCCACTCACAGCATGAATTTTAGAACATTCATCATGAACTAGTTGAAATTTGAGCAGTGTTTGGCCACCATAACTAAGCAAAGTGACTAATCCTTTATTGGATGGCTCCACTCAAGGTTTCAATAAAACAAATGTAGCGATCTCACCCTCTCTCCTTCTTTCCTCGGTTTTGCACACCAACTCATGTCTAGGGGTTCCTGGGTTGTGAGAGTGAGATGCGCCACGGCCCATGTCCTCCCCATTGTAGTAGGGAGGTGAAGGCCACTTCCTGATGTTTCCTCGGGCCGGTGTGTTCTGTGAATGCACTGAGTCTGTAATTGCAAGCTCACCAGCCTCCCCTCTGCTTCCAGTAACTGGAGTTCACACACCGGAAAAAGGTCCAACACTTGTTTATTTGGCACTCCAATAGCAAAGCACGATAAACAGTTCTTTTAACAGCAGACTGGTTGGGACCTATAACCTTGCCAACGGTGGGATGAGCAGATCAAGGCACTTCCTAACGTTTCAGTTCTATGCCACTATACTATGACCAGCGGCGCCTAAGCCAATCCGGCTGTTACAGAACAGGAAGGATGGGGTCTCTTCCAGCAACCCCTATGAACAGCAATGGAGCCCTCTTCGATACGCTGTGGCCCCTATCAGGGGGATGTGTCCTCCCAAGAGAGTTCCCAGAGGCCCACTGTCACCGGGTTGGTGCTGCTCCGGGTCTCCAGTGGGTAACCTCCCCGGCCTCCTCACCTCAGGTACGAGTCCCTCCGCTCAGGGACCCTCGGACAGTCCACCCTAGCGGGACCCAGTCGAAGGTACTGGGCCCCAGGCCTCCTCGATAGTACCTCACCCCAGGCTAAAGGTGCCTGGGATGGACGCCAACATGACTCCGGACCAGGCCATGGGCACCTGGACCAGACTCCTGGATCTCCCGCACCCAGGCCTAAGGGCCCTGGGTGCGGACCGCAACCCTCCTCCTCCGAGGACCTCCTTCTCCGCAAGACCTCGTGGTAAGCGCGTCTCCCCCTTTTATCTCCTCCCATCAACGGCCCGGCGGGTTCCCCGCCCCAGCCATACCATCTCCAGGAAGGGACAAAACAGGGAGCACTGCGAAGATGATTCTACCTGAAGCCTGTGGGTACCTCGCCACCCACAGGCAAAGGAGAATATTACATCCTCCAATCCTCCACGAAACAAAAAGGGGTCTGAATCCTAACACAATTATACACCTGGGTCACACTATTGCCCAGGTGTATCCCATCAATTTGAGGACCCCGCTACACACTCCCCCCTGTAATTTGACGCTGGTCCCCAGCGTCAGGTGCACACCCATGCCTCCCATAAAGTGGTGACATGGAGTGAAACCCCTGAGGCAGTTCCTCTAAATTTCCCAAGTGCCAAGACCTGCTCAGGGAATGGGGAACATATAAAACAACTTATGTCATAAAACACTTTAAACATCTGCATAGTCACAGCCCCTCTCCCACACTGTCTAAGAGCCACCCACTCTCAATGATCTTGACTGACGATTCTCCTGCAGGGGAAAGAAAAACAACATCCTAACATAATTTCGTGTCATTTGGGATGAGTGAGCCCGTCAGCCGAGAGACCCACTCACTCCAACAAGCAAGGTGATGTGTGGGTGAAATATTTTCAAACATTTGTTGCGCAACACTGCCACCTGGTGACAACGCCGCGGTCATGACACTCAACGAATCTTCGTTCTTCCAGCTTTTCCCTACTCTGCCACTATTCCCAAATGTCCTTGCCTTTGGCACATGAAGAAAAGGGGAAACACGAAAACACAACAGTCCCCAAGTCTCCAACGAGAAAAAGAAAAGCCCAAACAAAAACAAAAGCAGGGCACAGTCCTGCGTGTCTGGGAATGGCTCTTCCAGAAAGTTCAAGTGCACAAAAGAAATAAACAGGAGTTCTTTTCTCCTATAAGTAAAACTTTGGATCCGGCAGGTACAGGGGTTTCAGGTGTTTGTCAAATGCCTCTATCGAATACTCGACATCTTCTCCTTCTCTTCTGCAAATGACTATCTTGTCAGCATGGATATGGCGCCCCAATTTCCATTCAGCTTTGCAGTCCTCAAACCTTTTAGACACTGCCGGCACACATTCCAGGTACCTGCGAGCATGGGGCACCTTCAACTTGTCCCACACAAACTCGTCATACCATCTTGTTCTCCAGACTTCCACCTCATACAGCAAGTCCCGGGGTAGATACGGGTACTCCCACCCATATTCCCGAGCTACTTTATGGCAAAACAGTCTCTGCAAGCGGGCCAAAGGTGGCATAGTGGCTTTCTCTCCAGTTCCAGGCAGCACAATAGCTTCCGGATGCCGAGGTACCTTTACCAGCTCCCTGGAAATGACTTTCGGCGCTCTCAGAGAAGCGCGGGGTGTCCCCAGAACCAAAGTAGGTGAGGTAACAGTAGATGAGGACACAGGTGGAGGGGTAGGTTCCCTCGTAAGCTGCGGGTCTTCCACCCGAGGCGTGCTGTCTCCTGTGTACATAGGTGAATCCCGTACCGCACGGGAAGCAAGAAGTGGCACTCTATCCCAGCCCTTGCGGCTGAGCAGTTCGTCTATCTCGCCATCATCTCCGCAATCAGACAGCGACTCTAGGTCGGAGGTGTCATACATCTCCGCAGGCAGATATCTTCCGGTGGACACAGAATCAACCTCCCTGGGGGGCTCCACCTCCAATGGGCCCCCGACACCTCCAACCACCACCACAGTCCCAGCCCCTGGCTCACCTGACCCTTGTAGAGGACTGGGATGTCCGGGACTTCCTTCTCGACCGGCGCCATCCAGGCCAGGCAAGCAGCGGGGTGAAGCTCGACCACGTCCATAGGATGCCTGTACTAAGCCAACTTTCCTCTTCGGTGGTGGGAGCAGAGAACTTGTGGCGACCGAGGCAGCATCCTCGGATTTTTCTCTGTTGGGCAGTCCATCGCCCTGGTCAGCGCGCACGGGAACCTCGACAGAGGCCTTGACCTCCCCTTCCGGAGTAGCAGTACCCGTGAGGTGGTTGAGGCGAAGGGCCCGGGGCCTTGCTGTGGACGACTCGACCTCAAAAAAGGAATTCTCTGCACTCCTCACATCGCCCGAATGGCTTCAGGGTGACCACCAGTCCCGAGCAGCCGGGACAGATCACACCGAGGGCCTCCGTGTCTCTGCAAGTGTACAGAGCCAACCGCCCTCGGGGCCTAAGTCTTATCCCCGTGTCTGTGATGGGGGCAGCAAAGGAAGTCATTCTCGTGGGGTGAGGAACCATAATCCACGGGGCACTTGAGGTCATCCCGACTATCTGCTGCTCCATCATGCACTGACCCCGCGCCGGAGTCTCCACGTGTATCCCCACACTTGGCCAGACTCCTCCCATGAGCTGTACATTTTCGCGGGCTTCCTCTTGACTCCGCCCACGAACGATGTCGCCATGGGGTGCCTCGTGGCGCAGTGCGTTAACAGTCCCCACGTGCAGTACGTCACACGGCTGGACCTCTCCCTTTTTCCGCTCCTCCGCATGGGCCTTTCCCGTGTTAGGGTCATTTCCACAACTCCGAGCAGGGACGCACTTTGGCCAGTAATATGGCCGATCTGCTCGGAACTCCTCTGGGCAGCAAAGTTCAAATGTAGACATTCTCAAGTCCATCTCTAGAACACACTCTATCCCGGACGAGCCCCCACGTGTAGCGATCTCACCCTCTCTCCTTCTTTCCTCGGTTTTGCACACCAACTCATGTCTAGGGGTTCCTGGGTTGCGAGAGTGAGATGCGCCACGGCCCATGTCCTCCCCATTGTAGTAGGGAGGTGAAGGCCACTTCCTGATGTTTCCTCGGGCCGGTGTGTTCTGTGAATGCACTGAGTCTGTAATTGCAAGCTCACCAGCCTCCCCTCTGCTTCCAGTAACTGGAGTTCACACACCGGAAAAAGGTCCAACACTTGTTTATTTGGCACTCCAATAGCAAAGCACGATAAACAGTTCTTTTAACAGCAGACTGGTTGGGACCTATAACCTTGCCAACGGTGGGATGAGCAGATCAAGGCACTTCCTAACGTTTCAGTTCTATGCCACTATACTATGACCAGCGGCGCCTAAGCCAATCCGGCTGTTACAGAACAGGAAGGATGGGGTCTCTTCCAGCAACCCCTATGAACAGCAATGGAGCCCTCTTCGATACGCTGTGGCCCCTATCAGGGGGATGTGTCCTCCCAAGAGAGTTCCCAGAGGCCCACTGTCACCGGGTTGGTGCTGCTCCGGGTCTCCAGTGGGTAACCTCCCCGGCCTCCTCACCTCAGGTACGAGTCCCTCCGCTCAGGGACCGTCGGACAGTCCACCCTAGCGGGACCCAGTCGAAGGTACTGGGCCCCAGGCCTCCTCGATAGTACCTCACCCCAGGCTAAAGGTGCCTGGGATGGACGCCAACATGACTCCGGACCAGGCCATGGGCACCTGGACCAGACTCCTGGATCTCCCGCACCCAGGCCTAAGGGCCCTGGGTGCGGACCGCAACCCTCCTCCTCCGAGGACCTCCTTCTCCGCAAGACCTCGTGGTAAGCGCGTCTCCCCCTTTTATCTCCTCCCATCAACGGCCCGGCGGGTTCCCCGCCCCAGCCATACCATCTCCAGGAAGGGACAAAACAGGGAGCACTGCGAAGATGATTCTACCTGAAGCCTGTGGGTACCTCGCCACCCACAGGCAAAGGAGAATATTACATCCTCCAATCCTCCACGAAACAAAAAGGGGTCTGAATCCTAACACAATTATACACCTGGGTCACACTATTGCCCAGGTGTATCCCATCAATTTGAGGACCCCGCTACACAAACTTCTCAAGACAGAAAGCTATTTTTGTGCTGACACTTTCAGATAACTGATACTGAAAACATTGAGCAGTCACATGACTGTCCCTCAACATAGACAGATGATGTCCAGGGCCAATCATCTGTCTTTAAATGCAGATAACATCTTGATGAGTGGATACATATGTACAGTGTCAGACAGCCATGGCTCCCGTTAGCCTTTGACCATTGAATTGTACAGACTTCCTAGCCATGGCTGTCCAAGGATATCCACAGTGGGAATGAGGCTTAAATTTGGGTTATAGGGGTTGTAAAGCTTTGTGTTTTTTTCACCTTAATGCATCCTATGCATTAAGGTGAAAAAACACCTTGCACTCTCCGGGCCCCCCGAGCCCCCGTTTTACTTACCTGAGCCCCAAATCTCCGTGGGCACAATCCCGCGTTGCTTTTCCCCAGCTCTTTGTGGGCTCTTCATTGGATTGATAGCAGCGCAGCCATTGGCTCCCTCTGCTGTCAATCAAATCAATGACGCGGCGCACCGGGGGGCGGGGCCGAGTGATACAGTCGGCGGCTATGGCCGACCGACTGTATCACAAGGGAGCGTGCTCGCAAGCTAACCCCCTTGGGAGAGCGCTTCCCAGAGGGGGGTTAGCTCTTGCGGGGAAAAGCCGAGACAGCCGCCGAGGGACCCCAGAAGACGAGGATTGGGGCCACTCTGTGAAAAACAAACTGCACAGCGGAGGTAAGTATGGTATGTTTATTATTTAAAAAAAATAATAAAAAATGTAACCTTTACAACCCCTTTAAAGGTTTATTTGTAGAACAAAGTGTGTGTATTGTGATAGCGAGAGTGCCTATCGTGTTTCCCCGAAAATAAGCCCGGGTCTTATATTAATTTTGGCAACAAAAAGACACAGTAGGGCTTATTTTCGGGGTAGGTCTTACCATGTAATGTGCTGTCTTCTCTCGCCCTGCCTGACAGGAATTCCCAGTGTGAACTAAGTTAAAATGCTTGTAAAATCCTAGAATCCACTCTATTACAGTAGTATATAATGTACAATGTGTGTGTTTCTGTAATATAATTGTGCCAAATACCTTCGTTATAGCGCCGCTCTGCGCTTCTGTGACCCGCCGGTGCTCTCTTCCCCGTAAGTATATTACAGAAACACACACATTGTACATTATACAATACTGTAATAGAGTGGATTATAGGATGTTACAAACATTTAAAACTAGGGCATATTTTCGGGGTAGGGCTTATATTGCAGCCATCCTGGAAAATAAAGCTAGGTCTTATTTTCGGGGTAGGTCTTATTTTCGGGGAAACACGGTACCTCTGGAAAAATGGGACACAGGACTCTCAAACAGTCAGTTTGAGAAGCACCAGCAAAAGTTTTGTGAGCAGAGAAAACTGTGTTTTAAGTTTTCTCTGGATTTGCTAAGTCTGGATCAGGGCTGGAAGCTTAAAGGCTCCAAGAAGCTTGGATAAGCAGCATAATGTCTTAGTATTACAGAACAAGTCCAAGTGAATGTGGCTACTAACCTACATACAGTATATAAGCAATATCATTAGTAATTGTCAGAAAACTGGATCTTTTTCCCAAACACTATAGAACAATCTTAGACCACTTTCACACTGAGGCACTTTTCAGACGCTTTCACGCTAAAAAAAGCGCCTGAAAAGTTTACGAAAAGTTATTTCCATTAAAATCAATGAATGCTTTCACACTGGGGCAGTGCGCTGAAAAAACACCCCTCTTCATTGAAATGAATTGAAAGCGCCTGAAAAGCGCCTGAAAAGCGCTTCAAAAGCGCTTAGTGTTTTACTGGCAGTTTTTCAAGCGCCTCAGTGTGAAAGAGGCCTTATGTTGAGAGAAGTGATCAAAATAATGTAAGTAAACAGGATGGAGAGGATTTGCTTATAGGCCTCACTACATGACCACGGCAGACCTGCACTTGCTCATTCTCACGCTGCACAAATTTCTTGTGACTGTTTATATTTACTGAGCCATGAGGGAGCCAAGAATTCTATTCAAATTGAATTTCTGAGTATACGTTGTGGTCACAAAAAACTGCTTACATTCCAGGAACTTGATTTAGGTAAAGTATCTGCCTCAAAGTTCTTTATTATTGTTAAAGAGACACTCCAGTCAGAAAAGAACAAGTCAGAATTGACCATGTCCACCAAACTACACTTCAAGGCGTAGCTGGCAAAGCTGTCGTTTTTCCTTATGATGTGGTCAAACCCTTTTAATGAAAGCTTCTAGTGTGTCTTAAACATACTCTGCAAATGTTTTTTTTTTTTCCTAAAATATTTCTGACAGTAGTTTTCCATTGTAATCAGCACATACAATTTGTTGAATAAAATTGTTTAATATTTTTAAAATCAGTAAAAGACGAACAGTGGATTGTACATGCTTCAGAGATTACCACGTTTCATATTACCATCAAACTGCTACTTTTACCGTCTCTCTATAATCACAGAGGAATCCTCTGGAGAGGGAATAAGGGAGGCCCTTTCAAATCCGAGGCTTGCCACTGTGGCAGTAGCTTCAAATCTGCCTGCAATTCCTGAACAGGAATGTAGAGAGCATTAAGGGGCTCAAATTTAGAAGGACCCTTGAGGTTATTGTTCTTAAATAATGAAACAGCTAAAGGTTATCTAAACTCTAGAACAAAATGTACCTATATTGCAATTTAGCGGTTAAATGTGGTGGCTGCATTCTTTTTTTTTTTTTCAAGATTGTTTCCTTTATTTTTACCTGTTGATCCTGCCAATAACACAATTTTCTCTCCTAGAGTGACAATGGTAGCTCATTACACTGTATCTATGGAGGATTAACATTGCCCCCCTAGCTGATGAATATAGAACACCCCCCTTCATTATCCTAACAATGGTGGGAGGTTGTTCTGTAGTTCACAGACGCTGCCCTTCTGTCAGAATACAGTATCCCCGTAGTGGTGGGGGGGATCCTTCATCCACCTCATTTGTGTGGATGAAGGAACATGTTCATTTTTTTCATTTAGCCCGCTGGCTGAACCAATAAAATAAATGAATCACCTATGGCCAGCTTAAAGGCTATTTCACTTTAAACCAAGTCTGCCACAATGGTACATTCATTCACAAGGACACTGTGAATGAATGACATGGCTCTGTGTGCGGAGCCCTGAACTTTTCAAATTGTGATAGCAGATGCAGGGAGAAAAACCCCCACCCACTGTCACAATGTGGGGAGGGGGGGTGGGGGGAGAGGCGGTATTGCAGGTGAGGGGGGAGGTTGCCAAATATGGGTGTAACATGTAACGTGAAAAAAAGTGAACTCATCCTTTAAGAGCCGGTTCACACCACGGCGGTGCGATGCGGCACGACTTGTGGGGGCGACCTCGGCGGCGCGATCTCAAGACGACTTGAGACGCCCGCCGAGGCGATTTGCATAAGACTTCTGTATAGAAGTCAATGCAGGTCGCCTTGGGTCGCCCCCAAAAGTAGCACAGGAACCTTTTTCTAAGTCGGAGCGACCTGAGTCGCTCTTACTTATGTAGCGATACCTCCAACTAAGGAGGCCGCAGAATAGATTTGGGCCCTTAGTGCAGCTCCGCCAACCCCCGGCAATAGGCTCAACCCCCTTCTGGCACAGCTAGTACTAACAATCAATGATATATCCTATGCAATATAATATCTAAGCAAGGACACAGTAATGAATTGTAATAGGTAAAGTGTTTTACTTAGTTTCTCAATATGGATAAAGGGGTAACAGTAATCACAGTTCAAAATAATCACTCCTGAGAGCAGCGTCCTGCCACTCTAACACACTATGTAGTAACACACGCTACAGATGCGCCATACGGGCGACCATTAACTAAGTGCCCTATGACGCAGTAATCAGCCACGCTACCATCCCCACCAGGCCTGGTTCTAATATTTAACTTAGTCCTTCTTTCTTCACCGGCAGGTCTGTAATGGTGGTGCACTTTAAACAGAGTATAACTTTGTAATCCAAGGGGTTTAGAACTTGGTTAAATAAAGCCGCAGGCTCAGTTCTGACAAGGCTCTTCAATAGGGGTATCAAATAACTTGTAAGCCACGGCAGTCTATAGGCCTATATACAGTAACAGTATCTTAGCTGGGCTTATGCCCTCTCACCCGCCGGACCACGGATCCAGTCCGGGAAACCTCCACCGGCCGTGTCACACACACTCGATCTCTCCAACGATCAGGTCCCCGATCCAACAAGGTTGTAGCGCATCAAGTCAGATGCCACCCACGCTCGCAGAGGGGGGGTGGAAAGCTCTTTGGTGCAGAGCAAGGCCTCAGGCTTCAGGCCTTGCACTCCGACACATCCGCACAGGAGGATCCGTCTGTGAAGTCTCGTGTCCCCCAAAGAGGCCGAGCCCGGCCTCGCCTCCTCCTTTTATAACCCCTCCCATGAGTCTCTGCGGTGGAACATGTGAAGAATGGGGTTATGGGTGATGTAGTTTCTTCCCAATATAGGGGAATACCCCGCTACACACTCCCCCCACTTAAACTCTTTGGTCCCCAAAGATAAATTTTAACAACAACTATATATAACACTGGACAATTCTGAAAACGATGTTGGGATAGGGGATTCCCACCATAACTGAGGGGTAGAATTCCCTTGCCCACAGGTCACATTATCATGAGTGGCCTGCCTAACTGTGCCAGAGAGTGAGCTGGGGTTGCCCTCCACCAAATGGACAGTGGAGGGATCCGGAATCTCAGCATTTCTCCTAGCAGTGACTACAGAGTCTTCCGAACTGTTCCCCATCTGAGGGTAGGTCAGCTTCTTAGGAGGTCGAATGACTCTTTGAGCCCTTTGCTCTCCTGGAATCTCCGGCTCTGGCGCCACAGGCTCCTCTTCCTCGGAGCAACTATCATGGGCATCTTCCCAGTAATCTGCTGAAGGACTAAAGGGGATGAACTCTGTAGCCTCTGGGTTCAGTGTTTCATCTGTGGTATCTTGGGTGACTGGAAGATCTATGATAGAAGTTCCTGGAGTTGGGGAAGACCACAGCCAATCAAGTTCTCCCTCCTCATCTCCACTTAGTTGGGAGGCTTCTCCATTTTCAGCTCGGGAGGCCTGTGACCGAGTGTTCGGCCTAGGAGTATCCAAGATAGAGGCCGGTTCAGGGGAGTCTCCCACGGGAGGTATTCTAACTGCCTCCGCAAGTGGGAGCAGGTGGTTTCGATGCCATGTCTTCAGTGGGCCTACCTTTCCCTCTGGCTTCACCTTGTAGACAGGTAGGCCCGGCAACTTCCTGCAGATGACATAGGGTTCAGATCTCCATCTGTCTGCAAGTTTGTGCTTTCCGGGGACTCCTAGATTGCGCAACAGTACTCGATCCCCGGGCTGTAGGTCTTGTATCCGGACCTTCAAGTCAAAATTTCTTTTATTCCGAGCTCCCCTTTGATCTGAGGCCGCTTGAGCTTGTTCATAGGCTACTTTCAGGCTGTGTCTGAGCCTGTCCACATATCCTTTGTGGGATGTGGCTGAGGAATGGTCCAGTGAGGTACCAAACGCCAGGTCCACCGGTAGTCTCGCTTCTCTCCCAAACATGAGTCGATATGGAGAGTAGCCTGTAGCATCACTGATGGTGCAGTTGTAAGCATGTACTATGGCTGCTATGTGTTGGCTCCAATGTTGCTTTTTCTCGCTTTCCAGAGTCCCCAACATGTTGAGCAAGGTTCAGTTGAACCTTTCCGGCTGAGCATCTCCCTGAGGATGGTAAGGTGTAGTTCGAGTCTTCTTAATTCCCAAAGAATCCAAAAGCTTCCGGATCAGCTTACTCTCGAAGTCCCTCCCTTGGTCTGAATGGAGTCTCTGTGGCAGCCCATAATGGACAAAATACTTCTCCATAAGTACCTTGGCAACGGTAGAGGCCTTCTGGTCTTTGGTGGGGAAAGCCTGAGCATACCGGGTGAAATGGTCGGTTATCACCAGAACATTTCCTAGTCCACTCAGGTCGGGTTCGAGGCAGAGAAAGTCAATGCACACCAGGTCCATGGGCCCTTGGCTCTGTAGATGGCCCATTGGGGCAGCTTGATGGGGCAAAGTCTTCCTCTGGATGCATCGCGCACATGAGTGGCAGTACTCCTCTACCTCTGCCCTCATGCAGGGCCAATAGAACCGACTTCTGACAAGTTGAAAGGTCCTTTCAGCCCCTAGGTGGCCATGATTGTCATGCAGGGCAATCAGAACAGTCTCCCGATGTTTCTCTGGGAGGAACAGCTGCCACTTATCTTCTGAGTCATCAGAGGGGCCCCTTCGGTAGACCACTCCCTGATGTAACTGCAACCTGTCCCACTTCCTCAGCAGGCGAGCTTCTTTTGAAGGTTGACGCATGAGTCTGTTTGGATCCTGATTCTCCAAGGCCTCCAGGACCAATCTCCCCATGGGGTCTTCCAATTGGTCACACCTCAGTTCCTTCTTGGACAGTCTTGGTAGGTTGTCCTCTTCCAATTGAGCTACTCCACAGTAGTGTTTGGGGACTCCCACCGTGGTAACTCCTATTTCCTCTGCTCTGGAGCCTCCTCGGGCTTGGAATTCAGCTCCTTGACAAAGGGCCCGCACCCCGTCCGGTGCCACTTGGGTCCAATCTTCTATTTCAATGGTGGGGGAATGAGATCTTCTGGACAGAGCATCTGCGTCTCGATTCCCCACTCCTGGTCTATACTTAAGGCTGAAGTTGAATCCAGACAGTGCGGCCAGCCACCTGTGTCCAGTGGCGTCCAGCTTGGCCGTGGTGAACAGGTAGGTAAGGGGGTTGTTGTCGGTCTTCACAGTGAACTCCGCTCCATACAGGTAGTCTTTGAGCTTGTCTACTACCGCCCACTTGAGGGCCAGGAACTCCAGCTTGTGAGTGGGGTAGTTCTTCTCAGAGGGGGTCAGGCTCCTACTCACATAGGCAACGGGCCGCAATTGCCCCTCGTGTTCTTGGTAAAGTACTCCTCCCAGACCGTCATGACTAGCATCCACGTGCAGTTCATAGGGTTTGGTTGGGTCTGCGTAGGCCAAGACTGGTGCAGTGGTCAGGCTCCTTTTCAATACCTGGAAAGCCTCTTCACACTTCTGATTCCACTGATCTCTGATGGACTCTCCTGGCCTCCTGGGCCCCGAGCCATCTTCTTCTCCTTCAGTCTTGAGCAACTCATTCAATGGTCTAGCAATTCGGGCAAATCCCTCCACAAACCTCCTGTAGTAGGAGCAGAAACCCAAGAAGGATCTGAGTTCTGTTACTGTGGTGGGCCGTGGCCAGGAGGTAACTGCCTCCAATTTCTCAGGGTCTGTGGCCACCCCTTCTTCAGACACTATGTGCCCCAGATAGTTCACAGAAGACTGGTAGAACCGACACTTCTCAGGCGAAAGCTTGAGTCCCTCCTCACTGAGTCTTCTCAACACTTTTTCCAGCCTCTCTTCATGTTCCTCCAAGGTTCTCCCAAAGACAATGACATCGTCCAGGTATACAAGGACTTCGATCAAGTTCATGTCTCCTACTGTCTTCTCCATGAGACGTTGGAAAGTAGCTGGGGCTCCAGACAGACCTTGGGGCATCCGGTCGAATTCAAAGAACCCCACTGGGGTTATGAAAGCTGTCTTCTCCTTGTCTGCTGGGTGCATCGGAATCTGATAGTACCCACTCTTGAGATCCATAACGCTGAACCATTTGGCTCCAGACAAGCTCTGTAGGGCATCCTCTATCCTCGGAGTGGTGTATTGGTCAGGTATGGTTCTCCTGTTGAGAGTCCTGTAGTCGATACAGAGCCTCAATGATCCATTCTTCTTTCGGACCACCACTATGGGAGAGGCATAGGGGCTTCTGGACTCCCGTATCACACCAGTCCTCTTGAGTTCTGCAAGTTGTTCCCTCAGATCCTCCAGATCTGCTAGCGGGACCCGCCTGACCCTCTCTCGGAAGGGCTTATCTTCCTGGAGGCGGATCCGATGGGTGGCACTCCTTGCACACCCCACATCAAACTCATCCTTAGAGAAGATCTTCTCCCATCTATTCAACTGGGCCTTGACTCTCTCTTTCCAAGCCCTGGACAGATTCGGGTTTTCCATGGACAGCTTCTCCCAAACATCCCCTCCTTCACCTGTCCTCTTCACTTCTGACAGGGTAACAGGGGCCGCCGGGCTCACCTGGCCTAGCAGCATTCTGACTGGGATTTCCATGGGGTCTTTGGTAGTATTCCTAACACTCACTGGAACTCTATAATGGGCCTTCTTCAGGACCTTCAGCGGAATCACTTCCGGTATCACCTCCAGGCCTGAGGACTCACCCCTTGGGTCTGACTCCAGCATGACAAAGGGACCAGGCTGCTCCCAAGTAAGCTTCACAGTGGCCCTGAGACAGGTTACTTCGCCGGGCTGCAACACGACCCCTTCTCTTCCAAGTCTCCACACCTTCCCTATCCCCTCTCCAGGGGTCTCCCGCTCTTGGACCAGCCGTTGGTAGGCTGTCTTCAGCATGGGGTGGATTTTGGTAGCTGCTTGTCTTTCTTCTGCCACGAGAGGGGTCAGGAGTCTTCGGACCAGGTCCGTGTTCGTCCCTATTATAAGGGAATTCTTGTTGGCTCCAGGCGGCCTAGGGCACACAACTGCCAGGGTGTCAAACACTTCGGCCCTCCCAGCCATGGATGGGTCAAAGGTCATTTTGATGGGAAGGTAGCCGTCGTAAGGGAAACTCTGGGTTCCAATTCCCCATATTTCCAGCTCTTCTATCCTCTGGATAGGCAGATGACTCAGGTGCCTGTCGTAGAAGTCCCGGTATAGTAGGGTCACTTGTGCCCCGGTATCCAGGAGGCCCCTGGTGTAGACTCCCTCCACTTGAATGGGCACTATAGGGGATGGGCCTACCAGCTTCTCTGGATATGGTCCGGCAGGAGCCGCCTTCTTCAGACCTTTTCCCTTTGGACTCTCTCTTGTCCTATTCCCTTTGGACTTGAACCTTTCTTGAGCCTGGTATGCACTGACTTCCCTCCTTTTAATGGGTGTAGGAACCCGCTGAGGGGTACTATTATTTTCCTTGGGTGGGCACCCCCTTTGGGGAGTACTGTGCCTCTTCTGAGGGGTCTCCCCCCTTCCTCCTGGAGTATAGCTTTGTTGAGGGGTATTGCGTTTCCCCTTTGGTGTTCTATCTTTTTTTTTTTCGTTTTTCTTCGCATTCAGCTTGGAGTTTACTGAAGATGATGGGCATCCGGTTGACTCCTTCACCGGGGCCCTCTGGAGTTTCCCGCCGGCTTGCGGTTGTCTGGTCTCTTCTTCTTCGGACTAGAACATGTGGCTGCAATGTGGCCAACTCCCCCACAGTTGAAGCAGACTATATCTCCCCATTCTTGTAAAGGTTCGGGTGCTGAGGCAATCGGGAACAATTCCTTCCTTGGACTTTCCTTCTTCTTGGGACACTCTGTGTCTTTTGCTATCAGAGAGGTCAATATCTCTAACACCTTGGACATCTGAGTTTTTAGGGTGTCTATCTCCTTCTCTTTCAGGGGTCATTACTGGATTGACCAGCACCTGTGCGGGTACAACACTTGTCTTATCCTTCTGCTGGTCCTGTTGCAGCGCCTCCTCATCTCTGATGATTTTTATTAAATCAGCATAAGTCAGCAACATTCCTCCTCCCAAGGTTTTCAAGTGCAGCCAGACTGGATCGGAGCGTAGCGCTCCTTTTAAGACTTGCTTCATTCTTGCCGCATCGGCATCTTGGGGCTTCATCCCTTTCTTTAACACAATCTTGCACAGCAGCCTGTTTAGCCTTCTGACATACTCGGAAAGTTTCTCCTCCGGTTTTTGGAAAGTGTGTTCAAACTGGTAGACCATCTCTGTCACCTTTTCTAATTGACCAAACTCTTCCTGCAGCATAGCTAGACAGTCCTGCGCCGTGCAACCTGCATTCCCAAACCGGAAACTTTTCACTGATTTTCACTGATTCTGCTGCTGCACCTTTAAGGCTTTCTAACACTCGCTGCCTCTTCTGTGCTTCAGGCACCTCCCATGCCTCCACTGCCTGTAATGCCTGCTCCACCCAGGTATCAAAGTCTTCTTCCCCTGCCGGGACAGGGAGCTTCCCTGAGAATATTTTTAGTCTCCGGTAGCTAGTTTCCACATGCACCGTACTTGTCTTCTGACATTTGGCTAGCAAATCCCCTATTGCATTTATCAGTTCTGGTGATATAGCAGTGGCCGGTGCAGGTGCTACCGGGGGTGTCACCCTGTCTTTTCTTTCAGGTGGAGTTCGGGCCGCAGCCTGTGGCGATCCCGTAGGGGATGGTTCCTTTACTTCAGCTATTGCGTGCGCCAACCTAAATGTTCTGTTGTCTGGCGTCCGCAGACACTCGTGCTTACAGGCCTCTGGCATCCCGTCCCAATATTCCACTAATGCGTATTGGTATGAGATTTCTGGGTCTGACTTTATGTCCATCACCCACGGTGTGTGATCTGGGGACACTGATTTCATTAGTTCCTCTACTGTCTCACTCGACCAGTTCTCCCCCGGGAGGCTAATGGCTATCGACTGTTTTGGCTCTGTATTAGCGGCTTTGCACCATTCTTCTACCGCTCTTGGATCCATGGGGTCCATGCCGGCACTTCTGGTGTTCGCTTGCTGCATCAGGATCCTGGACGAGCCCCCACGTGTAGCGATACCTCCAACTAAGGAGGCCGCAGAATAGATTTGGGCCCTGAGTGCAGCTCCGCCAACCCCCGGCAATAGGCTCTACCCCCTTCTGGCACAGCTAGTACTATCAATCAATGATATATCCTATGCAATATAATATCTAAGCAAGGACACAGTAATGAATTGTAATAGGTAAAGTGTTTTACTTAGTTTCTCAATATGGATAAAGGGGTAACAGTAATCACAGTTCAAAATAATCACTCCTGAGAGCAGCGTCCTGCCACTCTAACACACTATGTAGTAACACACGCTACAGATGCGCCATACGGGCGACCATTAACTAAGTGCCCTATGACGCAGTAATCAGCCACGCTACCATCCCCACCAGGCCTGGTTCTAATATTTAACTTAGTCCTTCTTTCTTCACCGACAGGTCTGTAATGGTGGTGCACTTTAAACAGAGTATAACTTTGTAATCCAAGGGGTTTAGAACTTGGTTAAATAAAGCCGCAGGCTCAGTTCTGACAAGGCTCTTCAATAGGGGTATCAAATAACTTGTAGGCCACGGCAGTCTATAGGCCTATATACAGTAACAGTATCTTAGCTGGGCTTATGCCCTCTCACCCGCCGGACCACGGATCCAGTCCGGGAAACCTCCACCGGCCGTGTCACACACACTCGATCTCTCCAACGATCAGGTCCCCGATCCAACAAGGTTGTAGCGCATCAAGTCAGATGCCACCCACGCTCGCAGAGGGGGGGTGGAAAGCTCTTTGGTGCAGAGCAAGGCCTCAGGCTTCAGGCCTTGCACTCCGACACATCCGCACAGGAGGATCCATCTGTGAAGTCTCGTGTCCCCCAAAGAGGCCGAGCCCGGCCTCGCCTCCTCCTTTTATAACCCCTCCCATGAGTCTCTGCGGTGGAACATGTGAAGAATGGGGTTATGGGTGATGTAGTTTCTTCCTAATATAGGGGAATACCCCGCTACACTTAGAACGGTTCCATTGAAAAGCGTGGGACGCGACTTGTCAGGCGACTGGGTCGCCTGACGAGTCGCCCTGGTGTGAACCGGCTCTAAGGGTTTACATACCCTTTAAAGTGAACTTGTCATAAAAGAACTACCCTACTAACACTTTCAACCTTCTTGTAAAATGCTAAAACCTGCCTTTTATTATTATTTTACAGTTTCACTACTTTGGAAAAGTGTAGAAATTACAGCTTCACTGGTTGTTCATTTATTCCAAATATAATAAAAACAGAATAACGGCATTAAATCCAGTTATCTATGATTTTGAAAAGCAGGTAGTGTATTATTACTTCCATGACAGGATTCAGGTAAAGTTTCTTTGTTAAACTTCTAGTACACATCCAAAGTGATGAAAGCAATAATGACATTGTAATGCAGTCAACTCATTTAACAATGCAACTGTTCAATACCGATTATTTGACTAGACAAGCGCATGTGACTTATACATTACTGAGCAACCTAACGTGGAGGGGCTTACCTGCAGTACACAAAAATACACAGCTTCTATGTAGAACTAAAGCCGTGTACACACGATGGACTGTTTTCATCGGACAAACCGATCGTGCATTGGCCCCATCGGTCTTTTTTCCATCGGTGTTTAAAAATAGAACATTTTAAATTTATCCGATGGTTAAAAGACCGATAGCAAATTAATATCGTCTGTGGGGAACTCCATCGGATAAAAAACCCACGCATGCTCAGAATCAAGTCGACGCATGCTCAGAAGCATAGAACTTCATTTTCCTCGGCTCATCTGAGTGTTTTACGTCACCGCGTTAGAAACGGTCGGTTTTTTGACTGATGGTGTGTAGGCAAGACTGATGGAAGACAGTTTCATCGAATTTCCAATGGAAAAAACCATCGGATTAGAATCCATAGGATATCCGATCGTGTGTACAGGGCTTAACTGAAATGAGCCTATATAGGGCTGTAGGAAAAAAAAATACTTTCATCTAGCTTCTACAATTCCTACATTCAGTACAGTAATGTAAGCAGCGTGATTCTATAGTTGTTAATGGAGCCCCTCCAAGGTGAGTGTTGAAGCAATGCTGGATGCTGACATTTATGACACCTTGGAGAGGCATTTCATGGCTCACATTACCAGTAGCACAAATCTCTGCACAGCTGAATGCAGTCACAGTGACCTGCCATAAAGTCCTCTCTGTTAGGTATGTTCATTTCAATGCAAACTTTATGTTAACACAAAACAAATGCTGTCCATTCAGGACCTGTTACAAGCAACACAGACATAACATAGTGTTTTATACTGAAAATATCTATATTTTATTTAAACATACATATGGAGTCTCTTTTGACTTTACCTCCGCAGACCTACTGCTTTCCTGAACGCTTGAAGAAAGTTACCGTACAAAGCTCTATGCCAGTACCGCACCTCTAAAACAGGGCAAAAATCCCATGATGAAATATCAGCTTTCCCTGATTCACTCTATACACAGTTAAGGGACGCACAAAAGACCTATCATTTTTGGGGGGCTCAAACAGAAAACAGTATGAGTATATAATCTTTTTAACATCTACAAAGAAAGTTCGTTATTTTAATGGCTCCTAACTTTAAAAAACAAACCCTAAGCTCAGAACTTTTATTTTAAGCGGTATTAACCCCAAAAGTAAGAATATAATAAATTGCAGTTTACCAATCCTTACCAATCCTTAGATGGGGCGACTGCATTATTTTTAATAAAGCAACATTGTCACTCAGGATTGTCAGTCCGGGTGAAGGGGAATGTTAGTGTATCTATATCTGTTAGTACATCTAACACATTACGTGGCGCTCCAGGATTTTTTTTTAATTCAGCAGCTACAAATACTGTACAGGACAGCGTGTTCTGTTGAAAAACAACAACTTACAGGCAGGATCACCAGATGAAAATAGAAGAATTAAAGCTTAAAAAAGAAAATGAATGCAGCCCTCACATCTACGAATTGGTAAGCTGCGATAAAATAAATGTTATCCCCTTTTGATACTAACCAACATTAGCTAACAATCCATCTTAACCTTTGTTAGCGAGAATATAGTAGTGTAAAGGCCCATTCACACTACGCTGCGCATTATCATGTGTTGCGTTAAGTTGGCCAATCATTTGAATGGGCTGCTAACCCCTTAAATAACGCATCTGCATTTCGAGATCCAACTTTTTTTTAGAACTCTATAAAGAATGTGTGAGTTTTCAAAGCAACATAAGGCATATGACAGGCTGCTAACTGTCATATTTCTTGACACACTGTTAATTGACAATCTACCTAACATGAGTCACCTTGACAGCTGTGCTTTTAGTTGAGGTTCAATTACTTTACAGTTAAAATTTGTTATTTTGTAAATCTCTTTATTTTTAAACTGTGACAGCAATACCAATTGCGAGATTTAGCTTAAAATGGAGAGTTTTCGAAAGACTCAGTCCACTCCCCAGAATATATTTTAGGGCTTTTTGACACTTTTATTCATCCAAACATCAAAGTAGAGCAGGGGTATGTAACCTGGGGTCCCCCAGCTGTTGTGGAACAACGTTTCCCATGAGGCATTGCAAGGCTGGCAGTTACAATTACTCCCAGAGGCATGATGGGATTTGTAGTTCTGCAACAGCTGGAGGGCCCCAGGTTGCCTACTCCAACTGCTGGGCTCTGAGGAAGAATGCATCCTGTCGAAATGCATCAGCTGGCAGTGGCCCTGAAAGTCTTCTCTATTAACATCCGGAGACTGTTGTCGTCAGACCGATTGCCATCATCTGAAGACTATTTTACATTGCGGTTTGCTTTCACATGTTTGTGAGTAGTTTTTAATTTACCTTTTTAATAAAATACATCTAAAGAATAATGCACAAGGTTGGTGCGCCCTCTTATTTCTATTTCTCTTTTGACTGCTAGGATACCCCTATCCTTGAGGGCAGCAAGGCCTGAGGCATTGTCCACTACGAACTTTAGTCCACCTGGTTAACACACGTGTACGCAAGAGTATTTGTTTTCTGCTGCCTACCCCTGAAGTAGAGACACAGTTTTCTGCCCTTGCAGTGGTTGTTTAAAATAAGGGCTCATTCACATGAGCATATAGTTCCTAACAAAGGACCCAAATGTATTCCAGCCCCTTGACTATTTTGTTGCCCAGCTCTGTCTAATCCTCCTTAAGTTGGCCATACATTGATTGAAATTTGTCCAGCCAGTTCAGCAGGGACCAGACAAATTATGATCAGCATCCTTGCTTGACAGTAGTCTATCATTTATCGAAGTCTGTCAAAGGAATGTACTCTAAAACATTTCCTAATAAGCTGCAGCCACTAAGAAGAGAGAATGACCCAGTGGGGAAGATTCCTCCATTCACCCTGCTGGCAGAACAAGATATAAACTGTGTATGGCCAGCTTCGGAACATAGTTGCCCCAGTCAGCCTCTCTGCTGAACTGGTTCCTTCAGTCACCCCACTGGACCTGTTGTCTGCTCATACACAGTTTGCTACTTGATTAGCTCAGACAAATCAGTCTGTTCGGACCCAGACTACCTCTGGTCTTTCACAATCTCCAACTGCTGGATGGAGGCCTGTCTATGTAGCTCAGACAGACCATTTTGTTTGCATACAGACTACCTCTGGTCTTTCACAATCTCCAATTCT
This sequence comes from Rana muscosa, assembly GCA_029206835.1. Classification (NCBI taxonomy): domain Eukaryota; kingdom Metazoa; phylum Chordata; class Amphibia; order Anura; family Ranidae; genus Rana; species Rana muscosa. The sequence goes on from CM055122.1 coordinate 548,866,830, forward strand.
CAGACGTCAGTCAGCAGAGCCGGCCAATTTCAAAACGTGTACTGCTGACTGTTTAATAGAAGCCAGTCTAAAGCCTGGAACACACAATGAGAATATCGGAAAAACGATCGTCCATTTTATTTTTATGCATGCTAGTCTCATATCGAATAACGAATAAGTTACTAGAGTTACAAAAATTCTCATAAGACAGAATACAACTTCCCACGATAATGCACTGTGTGATGTATTGTACTGTAATGTATTCTTTAGTTTCCGAGCATACACAGTCTTGGTCACTCAATTTTTTCCTGGACCAATACTGTACCGATTAAATGAAAATTGCTTGTTCTGTTATCTTAGGAGAAAATGTTTGTGATTTTCCCTTTGGATAATGTTGCATGAACTGTCATGATCGGCTCTTGAAATCTGTGTACTAACAATCAGATTATCGGACAATCACTTTAAAAACATTTTTTTCTATGTCTTTCTCATTCACCAAGTAGGTATTATCCTTAGACTGGGAAAAACAGTCCTCCAGGCAGCAAAAGAGCAATAAAGAGTATGATTTTTCATTATATATAATTATTGTAATATATCCTAAATCAACATTTAAAATTAGATAATTTCTTCCACATCACTTCCTCTTTAAGAACTTCCCACTACAAGAACAACGGTTTCATGGGCATTCTTGAAGCGTTTTCAAGGCTTCAAAAAAACTCAATGAAAAAACACCATGAACACATCATAAATGCAATAGGAGCATTATTGAGCATTACTTTGTTCTTCATAATCAACACACATGTTAAGGGGGGGCCAGACTGTGGGCATTGGGGGTACAAAAGGTCTTGACGTCAGTGGGAGGAATAGCACCCTGTTGTTGGTGCCATTGGGCCCCATTTTCGGTGTCATTGGGTGGAATTGTGTCCCTTCATTCGTGTCGGTGGGGAAAATTATGCCCCATAGTTAGTATAATTGGATAAAAGCAAGCAAAGGGCCACATTAAGCCCCCTGGGCCACAGTTTGGAGACCACTGCCTTTGAAGATTTGGAGTGAGATTTGTTGAAAACTCTACTGTGCTGTTCACTGTTCTCTTTACATGTCGTGTAAGTATTAGGGAAAGGATCAGCTGTTGAGAAACCGGAGGCCATACTGGTGACAAGTCCTTTGCCCTTTGCCTTTTTTTTCACGTTTTATACATTATACTTTTTAATTTAAATTGTTGTAATAAAATATATAAAGTGAAATCTCTATTCATAAGGAGAAAAAAAACGTTTACAAAGGAACACACAGTTTCTGGTTACCTTGGTAACTGCTACCTTGGCACCCTTGTTGATAAGCTGCACAACATTATCCACTTGGCCTTTGTATGCAGCTACAAGCAGGCGTTCTGACAGTGCAGCGACCACATCCTGCTGGCTCATGAATTGGAAGAGGGAAGTCCTCAAGACGAGTTCAGGATAACGATGTGCTCATTTAAGGGCAATCTTTTCTGAGCAGTGTGAGTACTACATACTTGAGAGAGGAATGCCTAATAAATCATGTGCTTCAGCTTTGGCATCTTGTGGATCTGAGGAAAAAAAAAAGAAAAAACATACTTGAGCAAAACCTTAGAAACACTTGTAGACCACACAGTGCTCCATTAATTTTTTTGTAAGTGATCGCCTATCATCTTATTTGATACTTATTTGGAAGTGTTTTACTAAATAGTTTTAAACATTCTTCCACATTGCCCATTTAGGCAAGGTGACAGCTTCTTTTGAAAGAATAAACCTACCACCTGCTAATACTGCCTTTGCTGCAGCCCCTCACCCCTCTGTTAGTCTTTTGCATCTATTGGGAAAAAAAATAGTATTTTTGTACTCACCGTAAAATCCTTCTCTGAAGTTCATTGACGGACACAGCACGAGTCTTGACCTTAGGGTTATATGCCTTCTATCAGGAGAGGACTAGGCAGAATCATGTTAAAAACATCAAACTTGCACAGTACCACCCAGGGGGCGGTCCTACTGGCTATAACCCCTCACACTGCATCCAGCAGCTCAGTTTGTCAAAAAGCAGTACAAACATAAAAAGGAGGGGTGGGTGCTGTGTCCATCAATGAACTTCAGAGAAAAGGATTTTACGGTGAGTACAAAAATCCTATTTTCTCTTTCGTTTCGTTGACGGACACAGCACGAGTCTTGACCTTAGGGACGTCCCTAAGCAGTGTCAAAAAAATGAGGGGTGGGAACAGCAAGCAAACAAACTTCCACCCAAAACAACCAGAGCTCCTCAACGGAGGAGTTGTAACCTTAAACAGCCGCCTGCAGAACCTTGCGGCCGAAGCAAGCATCTGCAGATGCATTCACATCAACCTTGTAAAACTTAGTGAAAGTGTGAACGGACGACCAGGTCGCCGCCTTACACACCTGGGAAACCGACGCTTGATGTCGGAAAGCCCAAGAGGCACCTATTGCCCTGGTTAAATGTGCCATGACAGGAAAGGGAGGCGCCCGTCCTTTCAAGGCATAAGCCTGAATCACGATCTGTCTGATCCACCGAGAAATGGTGGCCGACGAGACCGCCAGGCCCTTCTTTGGACCAACCACCAACACAAACAGTGAGTCTGACCTCCGAAACGGAGCCTTAGCAGACAGATACACCCGCAGAGCTCGGACCACGTCCATGGAATGCAAAGCAACCTCTCTGAGGACACAAGGATGGAAGCACAATGTCCTCATTGAGATGAAAAGCCGAAACAACCTTCGGAAGAAACAAAGGCTGCGGGCGTAGCACCGCCTTATCCTTGTGAAGGATCAAGTAGGGAGACTTGCAAGACAAGGCCGCCAACTCAGAAACCCTCCTGACTGATGTAATTGCCACCAGAAAGGCTACTTTCTGAGAGAGTGTCGATAGGGGAATTTCTCGAATGTTCTCAAACGGTGGTTTCTGAAGTACCGAGAGCACCAGATTCAAATCCCACGGAGGCAGTGGTGGTTGAACCGGAGGGGCCACATGTCGAATCCCTTGCACAAACATACTCACCAGTGAATGAGCCACCAAGGGTCATTGAAAGAAGACAGCCAAGGCTGATATCTGCCACTTAATGGTGCTTAAGGCAAGTTTTTGATCCACTCCACGCTGTAAAAACAGCAGGATCCTGGAAACCGAATATGTACTTTGTCGCCTTCCACCTGCGATGGTAAATCTTCCGCGAAGATGACTTCCGTGCCCTGGTGGAAATTACCGAATCCGACAGGCCTCGGTCCCTTAGCACCTGACTTTCAACAGCCATGCCGTTAAAGCCAGCGACTGTAAAGCAGGATGAAGTATAGGACCTTACGACAGAAGGTCCTCTCGCATCGGCAGTCGCCAAGGAACATCCGCCACCAGACTTACTAAGTTGGCGTACCAGGGACGCCGAGGCCAATCTGGGGCAATTAGAATCATTGGAATCCCCTCGGTCTCTACTCTGCGAAGCAGACGAATAAGAAGTTTCAGCGGGGGGAAGGCATAAATTAGCCGATACGGTCCCCACGGAGCCACCAACGCGTCTGTCGCGTCCGCCCAGGGATCTTTAGACCTGGCCACAAACCTCAATACCTTCCGATTGAGTCGAGAAGCCCGGAGATCCTTGTCTGGCGTGCCCCATCTCAGGCAAAGGAGTCGAAACACATCTGGGTGTAGCGACCATTCTTCTTGGTCCAGCATCTGACGACTTAGGTAGTCCGCTTGCCAGTTTTCTACGCCAGGAATGTATACGGCCGATAGAGGCGCACACGCTCCACTCTGCCCACCGCAGGATGTGAGCGATCTCCAATGCTGCAGCCGAGCTTCTTGTTCCTCCTTGATGGTTGACATACGCCACCGCCGTGGCATTGTCCAACTGGATCCTGACTGGACGTCCCTGCAGCCTCTGTGACCATGTGGAGAGGCACCACCTGATCGCCCAAAGTTCCAGCACATTGATCGGCAGGCGGGATTCTTCCTGCGTCCAGCGACCCTGTGTCGACTGTACGCCCCAAACTCCCCCCCCAACCGGTCAGGCTGGCGTCCGTCGTGATCACCGTCTAGTGAAAAGGAAGGAACGACTTCCCGGACTGAAGGGCCGGAAATCTCAGCCACCAGATCAGGGAATCCCTGACTAGCCGGCTCACCCGGATTTGACAATCCAGGGACAATGGAGATTTGTCCCATTTGGACAGGATCTCCTTTTGCAAGAGTCGAGTGTGGAATTGAGCATACGGTACCGCCTCGAAGGTGGCTACCATGAGACCCAGGACTCGCATGTGCAAAAGCACAGCGACGACCACCTGCGGGACGCCAATAGCTTCACCGCAGCCTGAAGAGTCTGCAACTTGTCTGAAGGGAGAAAAACACTCTCCTCTGAGGAGTCCAGAATCAAACCCAGGTATTCCAGGCGCTGAGTCGGCACCAACACTGACTTCTGGAGGTTCAGTACCCAACCAAACTCCCGAAGAGTCTGACTGGCGTTCACCACATCCTCCTTTAATTCTGAGGTGGAAGCTGCTCTCAGAAGGAGGTCGTCCAGGTAGCCCACGATAGCGATCCTTCGCTGCCTCAGCAAAGCCAGAATCGGGGCAAGCACCTTGGTGAAAACTCTTGGTGCCGACGCCAGGCCAAAAGGTAGAGCTACAAACTGGTAGTGCTCGTCTCCCACTGCAAAACGCAGAAACCTCTGATGCCTGACGCATATGGGGACATGCAAGTATGCGTCCTTGATGTCCAAGGATGCCATAAAATGCCCGGGATGGAGTGCAACGACCACAGAGCGAACTGATTCCATCCTGAACCTTTGTACTTTTACAAAGCAGTTGAGGGCCTTGAGATCCAGGATTGGACGGACCCCGTCCTTTTTTGGGACTACAAACAGATTGGAGTAGAGTCCCTGAAACCTTTCCAGCGACGGCACAGGTATTATCACCCCGCGCATCATCAGGTCCTGCACTGCCCCAAACAAGGCGTCCCGACGAGCCAGAAGAAGATGAAGAAACTCTATCTTGTATCCTGATGAAACTACTTCGCAAACCCACTGGTCGAAAAGCAGGGAGGTCCACCGAGTTGCAAACTCGCGAAGGCGACCCCCCACCCGAGAGTCAGGCGGGGGCAAACATTCATGCTGTTGCAGATTTGTTTGCAGGCTTGTTTGGCTTGCGAAACCAGGGGCGCTTTTGTCCCTCAGCGGGCACCTTGTCAGCCTGGAAACGCTTACCTGCGGGCCCGTGCGGACGAAAAAAACGCTTCTGAGCGGAAAAGGAGGGCCCTGGCCTACGGCAAGGCTCCTTACCTTTTTGGGATTGTGGGAGCAGCGTGCTCTTACCACCAGTGACATTTTTAATAATGTCATCCAGCGAGGCTCCAAATAGCCTCTCTCCCTAGAAGGGCAAATCCGCCAGAGCCTTCTTGGATGTCTGGTCCGCGGACCAGCATTTTAGCCAAATCAGGCTTGTGGGACCCAAAAGGGACAGACAGCTCAGTAGATGCCCCCGCCGTATCCTCCAGTTTTAGGGTCTCCCGCACTGTGGTGATAAGTGCTCCAACAAGCGCCCTTTCCTGCGCTGACCCGGACACGGAGTCATCCTCACTGTCCGAATGGTCCTGGTCCGCATCCTCTGAGACGTCAGAACAGGGGCCGTGTGCCACGGCAAGGCCCGAGTCTGAATCAGAGCTTTCCCCAGAAGATGGTGGGGGAGGGGGCGTTTTTTACCGCCCTTGCACCCGCACACCGCTTCCACCCTGGCAACAAAGGACTCCAGGACCACCGACAAAGCGTCCATAGGCACCGGTTGCCACCACAGGGATGGCTGGGGAAGAAGCGCCAGCTTCTGACGCCATGCTGACCCACACTCACCTGACACCCATTAGGGACCAAAGTCAAGGTACACAAAAGGTCCACCCTCCTAGCTGCCACAGACTGAGGGTCCCCCCAGAGGACTCACCACCCTGACCCAGGTACTGCACAGCGCTGCCGTCTGCTCTCTCCTGTGTCTAAGTTGTTCTATGCTGTTCGCGCCGTTCAGAAAGAATATTCCAGCGCTAGAGGCCAAAACTAAGCTGGGGCTACAAGAAAATGGCTGCCTCAGCAAAACAAGCGTGGGCTACAAGAAAATGGCCACAGGGCACCGCCAAAATGGCCGCCGGGCGTCCTGGGGTAAAGAAAATGGCAGCGAACGCGCTGATCCTCCTCGCGGAAGCATCCCACATGGACAGACCAAGAACACCCCCACTGTGGAGAGCGGACCCCGAACACCCAGTGCAGCCCCCAGCCAGAACTTGGAGCCCCCCCGGAGGACCCCCGGTCAGGTACACAGCAGGCCCAGCCACCACAGATGCATGGAAAGGAGGGAAAGGACAGGGAGAGAAGAAAGGGAGAGTGAGAGACCCTCTAGTCGACCTCCCCAGGAATGCCCAGCTGTTCCATCCTGCCGAAACAGGTGGAACCCTACTTACCTGTCCGGACAGACCCATCACCCGAGCAGTATGGGGTGGCTGTCGGCCATGACACACTGTGACTCGGACAGCAGTAGCCCGGTCATATGTGTGCCCCGGAGCATATAGCTCACCGGCCACCCCTGGAGCAAACGGGGCATGTTATGGCCGACCCAGCGCGTAGCTAAAGGTCTGCTCACGCTCGATGGCTGGGCTGGGGAGACTACCAGGATCTATATTATCCAGCCTGTCACCCAGCCGGCTGTTGATAGTAGATCTCAGGATCAAAAAAGTAGAAAAAAGCAAAAAATCTCCAGGACCAATGGTCCCAACCGGGAGCCAGGTCCTTCTCCTATGCAAGGCAGAAAAAAAACTGTGCTGCTGGATGCAGTGTGAGGAGTTATCACCAGTAGGACCGCCCCCTGGGTGGTACTGTGCAAGTTTGATGTTTTTAACATGATTCTGCCTAGTTCTCTCCTGATAGAAGGCATATAACCCTAAGGTCAAGACTTGTGCTGTGTCCGTCAATGAACGAAAGAGAAACATGTGTTTCCAAGTATGAGGAAATATGGAAACTTCTACATATTTCCCAGGATCAGGCACGAGCAGCCAGTCACCAGACACAAACAGAGGAGTATCACACAGGGTTTGAGCGGGAAGAAAATGAGGGGAAGGCAAGTATTGTTTATATTGGGAGGTTGTTCTTTCAAGACAACTTGTTGCTTTGCCTATTTTAATGTCTTTAAACAAGAATGGGATTAACAGCCCCAAACCTAACATTAATGTTAACACTTTACATGAATCCATGATACAAAAATATCACCATTACACAGAGCATCTTTTCCAGCACTCACAGATTTAGTAGAGTGCACCTGAACCTGATCCTTGAGACTATAAACTTGGATGGTCTACCTAAGCAACCTAGAGATGTTGAAGCAAGGAGCTGGCGCACCGCACCCTTATAGGGTCTATCTGGGATTACAAAAAGGAATCAGTCTTCCTGAAAGAGTGGAGGAGAGATTGACTCTCAGAGACCAAACCACATCCAGCCAATGGAGGCAAATTTTCATTTTGGTGAACTGAGTTGTACAGAGGCGCTGCCCCTATGCAAAACCAAAAAGAGGATCTTGCAGGATAATGCATTAGTTCAGTCACCTTTCAAAGGTGATGGCTACAAGAAAGTCCATGTGGGTGACAGTAAAGAGCGGTATGTTTCTTATGGGTTCAAATGGTGGTTTCTGAAGCAAAGAAAGAACCAGATTAAGATCCCCTGGAATCTCATGGCAATGGATAGGAGTAGCTACAATAAAAAGTCCAAAGTGTTTACTCAATCCCAAATGTGCCAGTGAAGAAACCAAGTGAAGTAATCCAATCATATGACCTGCACGTGTTTCACCACCTTTTACTGTATGTTCTCATCTGGGACTGTGGACCTATTTGGTCTATCTTCACCTTCCCCTTTTAGGGGTTTGTAATATCTTCAAGACCTCCGAACTTCTCACCACCCTTTATTCTCCTTAGTATCCTCACACAGGTTGATCCACCTCCTCCTAGTACAAGACTCCAGCATTTAGATAAAAAAAACAATTTCTGTGCTTACTGTTTTAATTAAAAGCACCCTTTGGTAAATGTAATTATTATACACTCATCTGGTACAGTACAATAATAATACATAAAAAACTTGGGTGGAGCCTATAGCATCATGGAGGCACTGGCTGTAATAGAGAACTGCCGATCTAAAATCTTCTTAAGCGGGCAACATATTTTTAGGAAGGCTTGTGGATTTGGCAGACTTTGGGGGCTAGATCTCTAATATGATTGTTTTCTATTACATTCATTTGAACCATTTATTTTTTCTAGTTATATTATTGTTTAGGAAGGTTCTGTATCAGTGTATATATGCCTAAGGAACACATTACAAAGTCTTCTCCCTGACATTATAATAAAAGGAGAGAAGAGAGTAAACCTGCGCATAGATGAGAAGGGAGAAAAGAAGGGAAGCCGGGACAGAAGGAGGGGGGGGGGGGGAAACAGACTGGGGGGGGGGGAAGAGAGAGAGAAGAAAAAAAAAAAAAACTTTAGAAAAGAAGAGGAAACCTCCCCTGGAGGATGCACAGTGACCTCTTCCGATCAATTTACTACTACGTGGCCACCATATATACATATACAGTGGGCACGGAAAGTATTCAGACCCCCTTAAATTTTTCACTCTTTATTATATTGCAGCCATTTGCTAAAATCATTTAAGTTCATTTTTTTTCCTCATTAATGTACACACAGCACCCCATATTGACAGAAAAACACAGAATTGTTGAAATTTTTGCAGATTTATTAAAAAAGAAAAACTGAAATATCACATGGTCCTAAGTATTCAGACCCTTTGCTGTGACACTCATATATTTAACTCAGGTGCTGTCCATTTCTTCTGATCATCCTTGAGATGGTTCTACACCTTCATTTGAGTCCAGCTGTGTTTGATTATACTGATTGGACTTGATTAGGAAAGCCACACACCTGTCTATAAAAGACCTTACAGCTCACAGTGCATGTCAGAGCAAATGAACAGATCTGGCCAAGGTTACAAAAAAAAATCTGCTGCACTTAAGGTTCATAAGAGCACAGTGGCCACCATAATTCCTTAAATAGAAGATGTTTGGGATGACCAGAACCCTTCCTAGAGCTGGTTGTCCGGCCAAACTGAGCTATGGGGGAGAAGAGCCTTGGTGAGAGAGGTAAAGAAGAACCCAAAAATCACTGTGGCTGAGCTCCAGAGATGCAGTCGGGAGATGGGAGAAAGTTGTAGAAAGTCAACCATCACTGCAGCCCTCCACCAGTTGAGGCTTTATGGCAGAGTGGCCCGACAGAAGCCTCTCCTCAGTGCAAGACACATGAAACCCCGCATGGAGTTTGCTAAAAAAACACCTGAAGGACTCCAAGATGGTGAGAAATAAGACTCTCTGGTCTGATGAGACCAAGATAGAACTTTTTGGCCTTAATTCTAAGCGGTATGTGTGGAGAAAACCAGGCACTGCTCATCACCTGTCCAATACTGTCCCAACAGTGAAGCATGGTGGTGGCACCATCATGCTGTGGGGGTGTTTTTCAGCTGCAGGGACAGGGCAACTGGTTGCAATCGAGAAAAAGATGAATGCGGTCAAGTACAGGGATATCCTGGATGAAAACCTTCTCCAGAGTGCTCAGGACCTCAGACTGGGCCGAAGGTTTACCTTCCAACAAGACAATGACCCTAAGCACACAGCTAAAATAACAAAGGAGTGGCTTCACAACAACTCCGTGACTGTTCTTGAATGGCCCAGCCAGAGCCCTGACTTAAACCCAATTGAGCATCTCTGGAGAGACTTAAAAATGTCTGTCTACCAACGTTTACCATCCAACCTGACAGAACTGGAGAGGATCTGCAAGGAGGAATGGCAGAGGATCCCCAAACCCAGGTGTGAAAAACTTGTTGCACCTTTCCCAATAAGACTCATGGCTGTATTAGATCAAAAGGGTGCTTCTACTAAATACTGAGCAAAGGGTCTGAATACTTAGGAGCATGTGATATTTCAGTTTTTCTTTTTTAATAAATCTGCAAAAATGTCAACAATTCTGTGTGTTTTCTGTCAATATGGGGTGCTGTGTGTACATTAATGAGGGGAAAAAAATGAACTTAAATGATTTTAGCAAATGGCTGCAATATAACAAAGAGTGGAAAATTTAAGGGGGTCTGAATACTTTCTGTACACACTGTAGATGTGTATCATATTTGTGAATAGAAAATTGTGTATTCTATGTGTCATATTGCGAGATGTTCATAAGTCCCTCATAGGTGGTACGAGGGAGTGGGGATGGAGGCTAAGATTTATGCAATTATTTAAAATAACTGGGTAGGCGGGACCCATCTGGGGAGGTTCCTCCATATTCCCAATATAGAGAACTTAACAAAAAGTTCAGACTCAATAGAGTCAATTAGTGTAGGGTTAGACGTAGTGTAGGAAGTAATTTCCTTTTTTTTTTTTTTGTGTTTTTTTTTTTGTTTTCTTCCCCCTTCCCGTCCCTTTCCCTAGAAATGAACTCAATAAAAATCTGCTCTTTTAGGCTAGGTTCACAGCTGCGAATTTGCCGCGATTTTGCAGCGATTTCAGGGAATGCCAGTCTATAGAGCTGAATTCGCATTGCACACGGTTCAAACTCGCACAGGACCCTTTTTTCCCCGCAGCTTATATTCGCAACGCATTGATGTGAACGGCACTAATGTTAAACTATGTAATTTAAATGACTCGCAAATTTGAGAAATCGCAACGGCTCAAATTCGCAATAGAATTCGCAGCAGTGTGAACCGGGCCTAAATGTGAGGGGACTAAATTCCCCATCATAAAGATCACAGATTCTATATTATTTACATAAACAAAAAGTTAGCATTGTCCTTCTCCAGGAGACGCATTTTCGCACAGATTGCATACCCAATATACAGAATAGGTACTACCCTATCTGGTATCACGATTCTAAGTCTAGAGGGGTCTCTATAGGAATTCACAAATCCCTACCACATCAAATAACAGGAAGTTGTTGTAGTCGAGATGGTAGATCTTTACTTTTAAAGCTAACCATTTTTGGAAAAAAATATACTATTATTAACTTATACCTACCAAATCAAGATCAGATTAAGATAGGTACGCAGAAATTGATAGATTTAATGGAAAAAGCAGAGGGGGTGATCCTAGTAGGAGGGGACTTCAATTTTGTACTTAACCGGGACCTGGACACCACTGCCTCAGGCGACTAACCAAATGAATAGATTTAAAGCTAAATTAGATTCACTTCACCTGATAGATATATGGAGGGTACTTCATCCACTAGACAGGGTCTATTCTTTCCACTCGAAAGTACACGGTACATATCATAGATTAGATTTCTTTATTATAAATCAAATAGGAATGGCAGCGATATCTTCAGCTGACATAGGGAGCTTTATCTGGTCGGACCATGCTCTAATATTTTTGGAGATGGCCATACCAAGAAGGGCTATATCTAGATGGTCATGGAGATCAAACGACAATTAGTTAAAATACGAAGTATGTATAGCAGAAATTAAATCAACAATTACCGTAATAATTTTGTATTAGATCATAGAAGAGATACTACCTCAGAACACATCCAATGGGAGGCACTAAAATGAGTCCTGCGGGGTCTCTTTATAAAGCATGGTGCCAGATTGAAAAAAGAAAAAGAAAGTAATATATCTTCTCTGTTAAAAGAAATTCCCAAGCTTGAAAAGAGGCATAAGCAAAACCCAATCCCAAGGAATTTAATAGAACTATCAGATAAACGGATAGAACTACAGAGGTTCTTAAATTAACAAACTTTACGCCTTAGAGATAAGAGATAGAGCACTGTTCTATCAACACAGTAATAAACCAGGTCGACTCCTAGCTAGAGCACTGACCCAAAGGACATCTATGACCCCTATAATAAAAATCAAAGACCTGACACATGACCCTAAATATATTTCTAAATCTTTTCATTCATTTTACTCTAAACTCTATAATATACCTAAACAACAGACAGGAAGGGACCCTGAAATCTTCCGACAGGAAGTAAGACAGTATATACAGGATACGGCCATTCCACCAATATCCCTGACTGAAAGAGAGGAATTAAAAAAAGAATTCTCAACAATGGAGTTGCAAAAGGCAATTGATTCGCTGGTATCGGGCAAAAGCCCAGGGCCAGACGGTTTTCCACCACGTTTCTATAGAACATTTAAAGAACATTTGATCCCAATCATGATCAAAACTGTCAATGTGATCTCAGCCTCTCGAACCTTTGCTCCACAAGGGATGGAAGCATATATATTGATTATTTCAAAGCCAGAAAAGGATCATACGCTATGTGGGAGCTATCGTCCGATCTCTTTAACCAATATAGATCTTCGATTATATTCCAAGATCATAGCTAATAGACTTACTCCAATTTTGCCAACATATGTTCATTTGGATCAAGCAGGTTTTGTAAGGGGGAGAGAGGCAAGAGACAACACATTGAAAACTTTGACATTGGTAGAATATGCCCATCGAAAATTCAATCCCAGCCTGTCTACTGGCGGTGGATGCTGAAAAAGCATTTGACAGGGTGGGATGGAGTTTTATGAAAGAAACCTTGGTTCAATGGGTAATAGGCCCAATGCTTAAGGGGAAAATAATGTCACTCTATCAAAATCCAACAGCTAAAATTCGAACAAATGGAAACCTCTGGGAATCTGTGAAAATATCGAATGGAACACGACAGGGATGTCCCCTATCCCCATTACTATATGTACTAGTAATGGAGCACTTGACTACAGCCATTCGAAAAAACCCAGATATACAAGGGATAAAAGTTAAAGGAATAGAATCTAGGAGTTTAACCGTTTTAGTAATATGAGCAACTTTAAAGAAAATTATGACAAGACAGAAGCTCTGAATATTACACTACCTAGTAAGGATATTGACATTTTGCTAAAAAAAAAATTCCTTTAAATGGCAGAGGGTAGCTATTAAGTACTTGGGAACATATATTCCTAAGGACTTAACGAAACTTCAAGAAATTAATTACTTACCAATAATACAAAAAATTGTTAAGATGCTACAAAAATACGATAGAATGTTTTTTTCCTGGATTGGAAGGATTAACAATATAAAAATGGATATACTTCCGAAACTTTTATATATATTTCAAAAGTTCCAATATATTTTCCAACTAATCTAATACATCAACTCCGGAGAGCGATCAGGACATTTATATGGGCACACAAAACACCTCAAATCAGAAGAGATATACTGATTAGGGCCAAAACAAATGGAGGTCTAGCACTCCCAGACTTCTCACTATATCTACGGTCGGTATTCATGGGGAGAATAGTGGACTGGTTTCACAGTGCAAATACCAAACAATGTGTGAAATTAGAGGAGGATGTCACTGAAATAAAACTTAAAGCGGTTGTATTACCGCAAAACTTTTTTTTTTTAAACCTGCAAGGCAAAGGCATAATGAGCTAGTATGACTAGCATACTAGCTCATTATCAATTACTTACCTTAGATCGAAGCCCCCACAGCGGTCCTCGGACACGTCCTCCGTTGCCGCCATGATACCCGGAGTGACTTCCGGGTATCGCCCTTCCGGCGCTGTGACTGGCCGGACCGGCAATGACGTCACTCCCGCGCATGTGCGAGGAACAGCACGATCCCTGCGCATGCGTGAGTTCCGGCAGTGTCCGGCGGGCTCCCATTCAAGAGCCGCCGCACTCAGTGCGCCTGTGCAGTTATCTACGGCGCGCATGCGCCGTAGATATCGGTACAGCCTTTTTTGCAAATATCTCTGAGACCGTGTAGGTCTCGGAGATATTGCAAGCACCTACAGGTAAGCCTTAATGTAGGCTTACCTGTAGGTGCATGTAGTATTTGAGGGTATACAACCGCTTTAAATCACTACCATGGATAAATCAGAATCAACGACCCTCCACGAGAGAAATGCCAATGCTTGTATCCTCAACATTAAAGGCATGGGACGCACTGTTAAAAAATAATAAATGGTCGACACAGATTGGGCCAATGACACCTCTGTTTGGAAACCATGAGTTTCCACCAGCAATGAACGCCCTGACCTTTTTAAAATGCCATAGAAATGAGGATACAAGAGTGGTCCAGACCCTGGTTGAAGGCAAAATTCCTCCGATAGACTCCCTTGGGTTAGAATACAGAAATAGGTGGATACAATATCAACAACTCTGAACATATATTCAATAGGCTTGTGCAATTCGTTTCGTAACGAATTGAAATTCGTCCGAATTTAGCAACTTTCGGACATTCGGAAGCATTCGAATTTCCGAACAAAGCAATTACGAATAAGACCGAATCCGAAATAAATTATACCGCAAATAGCGAATGCCCGAATGTCTTCGGCATAATTCGTTATGAAAAAGTTACGAATGTACGAATCCATACGAAGCACAATAACACTCACTCTGCTCTGCTCTCTGCTTCTCCCACACCGTGCTGAACTCCCTCTCAAAATGGTGTACAGGGGCGGAGGTTATAGCCGCATGTAAAAAACGAAAGTAAAATACGAGATTTCGAATCCATTCGAAGCACAATAACACTCACTCTGCTCTGCTCTCTGCTTCTCCCTCACCGTGCTGAACCCTCTGAAAATGGTGTACAGGGGCGGAGCCTATAGCCGCATGTTAAAAACGAAAGTAAAATACGAGATTTCGAATCGTTACAAATAACCGCAATGTATTTAGAAAAGTACAAATCCATTCGAAGCACATTAGGCATAATAGGCAGCGTCGTTGTGAGAGAGACACGGAAAATTACGAATCAACGAACCCAAAAAAAGTTACGAAAGTAGGAGTTGTGTCCAGAATCAACGAAAAACAACGTACTCTACCGAAAGTACGAACCCAAAAAAAGTTACGAAAGTAGGAGTTGTGTCCAGAATCAACGAAAAACAACGTACTCTACCGAAAGTACGAATTATAAAGCAACAAAAAATTCAACGAAAAATGTCGCTTGCAAAAATACGAATGAGTCCGAACACGAAAAATCCCGTCTAGCAAAATTACGAATGATTACGAATCAACAGGACCGGAAAGAAACGAACCGAAACGGAACGAATTTTTCCGTTGTGCACAAGTCTAATATTCAATCATTAGTAAAAAAGGGGGTATTGGATAGACCGGTCACAGAATTTAAGCAGTTATTAATACAGGAGCAAAAACCAGCACACGTATTATCTGTAATATATCAATACCTTCTCCCAAAAAACACCCGGGGGTCTGAGGGCATAGACCCCACCTCAATTCGGTTAGAAGAAGAACTAATATTCATAACTAGATGGGAGGAAGAACTGGGAAGGATCATTCCCAGATCCGAATGGGAAAGAACTTTCCTCATAACACACAAGCTATCAATATCTAGTAGATACCAGGAAAGAAACTATAGAATTTTAACAAGATGGTATAGATGCCCAGTAGATATGCATAAAATTAATAGTGAAAATGATGAGACATGCTGGAGATGTCACAATGCAAAAGGTACAATGTCTCATATATGGTATTTCTGTCTGGAAGCATTGATATTCTGGACTAAGATTTACAATATACATCATAAAATCACGGGGATAAATATTCAACCAGAGGTACTAGTTTCTCTCTTGTCTATGATTCCAGGATCCATAAAAACTATAAAAAGGGGCATTCTAAGACACAGCAGCGCGTACAATTATAGCCCGGAATTGGAAGAAAACCGGGATGCTTTCAATTGGAGAATGGAAATGCGAAATGAGTGAGATGCATACTCTGGAGATGATGATAGAATCAGAAGCGGGCCTTAACCACCTCGCGCCCGCCGTACGAGTATATACGGCCGCAAGGTGGTTGTCAATTGCCGGGAGGCCGTTATTATACGGCCTCCTCTAATTTGGCCACTGGGGGCGCGCGAGCGTCGCCGGCGGCGCGCGCACACGTGCCCGGCGCGTCACTGCAATGCCGATGCGCGTGCCTGGCGGCCGCGATGTCCGCCAAGCACCCGCGATCGGCTGTTACAGAGGCAGGACGTGGATCTCTGTGTGTAAACACAGAGATCCATGTCCTGTCAGGGAGAGGGGACCGATGCTGTGTCCCTTGTACATAGGGACACAGATCGGTCACCTCCCCCAGTCACTCCCCTCCCCCACACAGTAACAATCACTCCAGGGAACACATTTAACCCCTTCCTCGCCCCCTAGTGTTAACCCCTTCCCTGCCAGTCACATTTATACAGTAATCAGTGCATATTTATAGCACTGTTCGCTGTATAAATGTGAATGGTCCCAAAATAGTGTCAAAAGTGTCCGATGTGCCCGCCATAATGTCGCAGTCACAAAAAAAAATCACTGATCGCCGCCATTACTAATAAAAAAAAAAAATTATAAAAATGCCATAAAACTACCCCCTATTTTGTAAACGCTATAACTTTTGCGCAAACCAATCAATAAACGGCGATTGCGATTTTTTTTTTAACCAAAAATATGTAGAAGAATACGTATCGGCCTAAACTGAGGAAAAAATTTTTTTTTTAAAAAAAATTGGGATATTTATTATAGCAAAAATCAAAAAATATTGCTTTTTTTTCAAAATTGACGCTCTATTTTTGTTTATAGCCCAAAAAATAAAAACCGCCGAGGTGATCAAATACCACCAAAAGAAAGCTCTATTTGTGCGAAAAAAAGGACGTCAATTTTGTTTGGGAGCCACGTCGCACGACCGCGCAATTGTCATTCAAAGCGTGACAGTGCTGAAAGCTGAAATTTCGCCTGGGCAGGAAGGGGGTATATGTGCCCAGTAAGGAAGGGGTTAAAGTACAAAAACTTTAAGGACATGGCAGCAATGGATAGAGTTTAGAGCCTCTACACTAATATCAACATACATGTAGAGTTTCATGTCAGAGTACTCCCCCCTCCCTTTCCCTTTTACCCTTGTCCCTTCCCTTTTTTTTTTCTTTCTTTTTCTTCCTTCTTTTTGTGTTGTTGTATAGTCGTTGTATCAGGATATGGGGAATTATGAGTGCAGGATATGTATTGGTATGGGTGTGATAAATTACAAAGGGACTTTTTAATTAACAGTTATGTAACTAGATAAGACTAGATTTATACATGTATTAACCACTTAAGCCCCGGACCATTTTGCAGCTAAAGGACCAGGCCCCTTTTTGAGATTCAGCACTGCGTCGCTTTAACTGACAATTGCGCGCTCGTGCGACGTGGCTCCCAAACAAAATTGACGTCCTTTTTTCCCCACAAATAGAGCTTTCTTTTGGTGGTATTTGATCACCTCTGCGGTTTTTATTTTTTGCGCTATAAACAAAAATAGAGCGACAATTTTGAAAAAAATTATATTTTTTTTTAACTTTTTTCTATAATAAATATCCCAAAAATATATAAAAAAATGTTTTTTTCCTCAGTTTAGGCCGATACGTATTCTTCTACATATTTTTGGTAAAAAAATCGCAATAAGCGTTTATTCATTGGTTTGCGTAAAAGATATAGCGTTATACAAAATAGGGGATAGTTTTATGGCATTTTGATTAATAATTTTTTTTTTTTACTAGTAATGGCGATGATCAGCGATTTTTATTGTGACTGCGACATTATGGCGGACACATTGGACACTTTTGACACCATTTTGGCACCATTGTCATTTTTTTATCTCAAATTTTTTTTTATTAGGATTTCGTGGTATACATGAATTACAAGCTTACATCTATAGTTCATAAATACATAACAAGGTATAATTCAGTCAAAAGGAAAAAAAAAAAACATAAAAAATGAATACATACACATATGAGAAAGTACTCATTAAAATACAGCAAAGAAAAAATAAATTCTGACGAGTCTAACAATTAAGTTGTAATAGTAAAGGTATAGTATTGTCATTTTTACAGCGATCAGTGCTATAAAAATGCACTGATTACTGTGAAAATTACAAAGGCAGTGAAGGGGTTACCCTGTAGGGGGCGCTGAAGGGCTTAAGTGTTTCCTAGGGAGTGATTACTACTGTGTGGGGGCGTGGCTTGGCGTGTGACGTCACTGATCGTCGTTCCCTATGACAGGGAACAGACGATCAGTGACACTCACACTAGGAAGCACGGGGAGAGGTTTGTTTACACTTACCTCTCCCCGTTCTTCAGCTCTGTGACTCGATCTCGGGACACCGGCGGCAATCGGGTCCGTGGGTCCCGCGGGCGCAGTTACAGAGCTCAGGACCGGGTCGCGAGCGTGGCGGCGCGCGCGACCCACGACTGGGCTTCTTAAAGAGGACGTACCTGTACATGCTTGTGCCCAGCCGTGCCATTCTGCTGACGTATATCGGCGTGAGGCGGTCCTTAAGTGGTTAAAAAGATAAAAGGGCAGGTATTGGGTTATGTTAGATATTGTAATATTCAGTGCCGATCCTGACCTCCCTGGGGCCCTAAGCAAAATTCTGCTAAGGGGCCCTTTACGGTGGCAAAAAATGGGTGTGGTTTACGCGGAATGGTGGGCGTGGCTTACATGGGCGTGGCTCAGAGGGGTGTGGTTCGAGTCGGAGATGAATGAGGGATGGAGGAAGAAAGAGAGAAAGAAAGAGGGAGAGATAGAAAGAAAGAGGGGTGGAGGGACAGCAGGCCCAGATCCTACACCACAATAGAAATATGTGTATTCCAGAAAGTTTAACAAATCAGCAGATAAAGATACTCCAAACACCTGGTGTTAGCGCTTCAATCATCCCGGCACCATGGTTGTTATGGTGTCAGGATGACTGAAGCGCATTATTTCTATTACATTGCAATATAGAATGAAATTATTCAACTCACCATAATGCAGAATCAGTGGAAGCCCGAGTCCCTCCTTACACCAAGCATTCCCAGCGGAGTCCCCCTTACACCAGGCATTCCCAGTAGAGTTCCTCCTTATATCAGGCATTCCCAGTAGAGTCCCTCCTTACACCAGGCATTCCCAGTAGAGTCCCTCCTTACACCAGGCATTCCCAGAAGAGTCCCCCTTACACCAGGCATTCCCAGCGGAGGCCCCCCTTACACAGGCCTCCCCAGCGGAGGCCCCCCTTACACCAGGCATTCCCAGCGGAGGCCCCCCTTACACCAGGCATTCCCAGCGGAGGCCCCCCTTACACCAGGCATTCCCAGCGGAGGCCCCCCCTACACCAGGCATTCCCAGCGGAGGCCCCCCTTACACCAGGCCTCCCAGGCGGAGGCCCCCTTACACCAGGCCTCCCAGGCGGAGGCCCCCTTACACCAGGCATTCCCAGCGGAGGCCCCCCTTACACCAGGCCTCCCCAGCGGAGGCCCCCCTTACACCAGGCCTCCCCAGAGGAGGCCCCCTTTACACCAGGCATTCCCAGTGGAGGCCCCCCTATACACCAGGCCTCCCCAGCGGAGGCCCCCCTTACACCAGGCATTCCCAGTGGAGGCCTGCCTTACACCAGGCATTCCCAGCGGAGGCCTTACACCAGGGTAGGCCCCCCTTACACCAGGCATTCCCAGCGGAGGCCCCCCTTACACCAGGCATTCCCAGCAGAGGCCCCCCTTACACCAGGTGTGATGCCCCAGCAGCAGAGACTCTCTCCGCCGCCATTACGCAGAGGGGATAGTGGAGGAGCCGGCCGGGTGGCTGGCAATAGGAATTAAGCTGCGGCGCCGCCGCCCACCCCCGCCCCTTCCCACATAATGCAGAATCAGTGGAAGCCCCGAGTCCCTCCTTACACCAGGCATTCCCAGCGGAGTCCCCCTTACACCAGGCATTCCCAGTAGAGTTCCTCCTTATATCAGGCATTCCCAGTAGAGTCCCTCCTTACACCAGGCATTCCCAGTAGAGTCCCTCCTTACACCAGGCATTCCCAGCGGAGTCCCCCTTACACCAGGCATTCCCAGCGGAGGCCCCCCTATACACCAGGCCTCCCCAGCGGAGGCCCCCCTTACACCAGGCATTCCCAGTGGAGGCCTGCCTTACACCAGGCATTCCCAGTGGAGGCCTTACACCAGGGTAGGCCCCCCTTACACCAGGCATTCCCAGCGGAGGCCCCCCTTACACCAGGCATTCCCAGCAGAGGCCCCCCTTACACCAGGCGTGATGCCCCAGCAGCAGAGACTCTCTCCGCCGCCATTACGCAGAGGGGACAGTGGAGGAGCCGGCCGGGTGGCTGGCAATAGGAATTAAGCTGCGGCGCCGCCGCCCACCCCCGCCCCTTCCCCCATTTCACTCACACACAGACATTAGCGGGGCGGGAGGTGGGCGGTGCCGCAGCTCAATTCCTATTGGCAGCCACCCTGACCCTCCTCTTGGTCTACAAGAAAATGAAAATTGTCTCCGCCCGGCCTGCGGACCTCTAGTGGCGGCGGCGGCGGTGGCGAAGATTCGGGGGCCCCTAGTAATTACTCGGGGCCCTATGCAGCTTGCCTAGCAAGCCTATAGGGCGGATCGGCCCTGGTAATATTTGTATTGTTTTGTGTAAAATGAAAAAAACGTATAAATAAAGATTATAAACAAAGTCTTCTCCCTCTCAATGTGCTAGGAAATGTCCCATTTGCATTCCCTCAGCCTCCACATGAAGATCCCCCAGACTTGGCTCCTTGTTAAATGCTTTAAAACAAACAGAAAGCTCACAAGCATTATGTGACACCTTCATATAACCTTTAGGCTGGGTTCACACTGATGCAAATTCGCATGACAGAAGAGTGTGACCGGCTCTCGATGGAGCCGATTCGCACACCTCCAGGGTGGCCACGGTCCGAATTGCAGATAGGTCCTGTGCGTCTTCTGGTCCATTTCAGGTGCGAATTCAGACCTTGATTTGCACCTTAAGCGCTGAACGGACACACGCCGGACCCCCTGCTGTGGACCGCGTCCACAGCAAGAGTGAATCCAGCCTTATTAAAAAAATACAGTAGTAAAATGTGATACTCACAACGTTCTTTATAGACTTGCTATATCACATGAAATTGCATTTTTTCTAAAGGTTATATGAAGGTGTCACATGATGCCTGTGGGTTGTTTGTTCTATAGCATTTTACAAAGATACCCATTTTGGAGAAAGCATCAAAGCAATGGATACTTAGGAAGTAACAAAGTGGTGGATACTGTCTATTATAATCCCTAAAACAAAAGAAGAAAGGCTTCAAAAACTCAGGAAACCCAGACAGCTGGAATCAGGTGAGGATCAAAAGGCTAGAGGCGGCCAAAGTCACTGCAAGCGGGCAGCAGGAACAGATCAAAGATCAAAATCATATATGGTTCTTTTTAAGCAAGAGAAGCAGTAGGGAGATTCTCCTTTAATGCTGTATAGCAGGAAAAAGGTGAGGAGCACATGTGCATGACACTCCACCCAGCGCATGACACCAGCACTTAGTGTCATAGTGTTAACCCCTTCTATAGCTAGATTAGTGGGAACAGAGAAATAATGATGCTTGGCCCGACCAGCTTACTCTCTAAATGAGTCTTTAGAGACAAAGTCAACAGCTCTGAAAATAAAAAAAACTCCACAGCTAGTTTTCACCAGAACGTATTCTGTAAAGTGTCCTACATGGAACCGAGTGCCCAAAAGTCACTTCATGGACTATACCTGCACATCCAGTCCAGCTGGGTCTGGATGCGGTACTCCAAAAAACAAATTGAGGTTGACCACACTGGAAAGCTGCAATCAAAGAGACAAGGATCAAGCAGTGATGCAGAGAAGACTCTTGACTGAATACAAAATTACAAAAAATGTACTAGCAAAAATCAGTTAGGCCCCTTTCACACGGACGGTCCATTCAGGTCCGCCTGTCAGTTTTTTAGGCGGACCTGAACGGATGCTCCATGTAGCCCTATGGAGCCACGGATGTCAGCGGTGACATGTCCGCTGACATCCGACCCGCTCCGCTCCGCCAAAGTGTGATGGAGGAAAACCCTATTTTTCCATCCGTCGGCGGAGCGGATCGGATGACAACGGACTCTACGGTCCGTCCTCATCCGATCCCCCCATAGGGGAGAGCGGCGCTCTGACAGGGCGGTCCCTGCACAGTGTGCGGGGACCGCCCAGTCATCCGCCGGCTCAGCGGGGATCAACGGAGCGAGCCCTGCTGAGCAAGCGGAGCTTCACGGGGCGGATCTTCACGGATCCGTCCCATGTGAAAGAGCCCTTAGTATTAACATAGCAGAGCTGCAGAAAATACATCTATCCTTCTAGGTCACTAGCAACTGGGCTAGCCTACAGTCATTTTGTTTGTCAGTGTCCAATCATCTTGAAGGTGGCAGTATAACCTGAAGATTAAAGACTGTGTCCCTCAGTGGATGAGGAAGAATTTTTTTTTCATTAAGCCAATTTCCTACACATGTACTGTATAGCGAAAAAAAAAAAATACATAAAAAAGGGATACAGTTTCTCTTCTTCTAAAATCTGATTCTAAATGTGATGGTATAATATATACCAGTGTTTCTCAACTCCAGTCCTCAAGGCGCAACCCCAGGTCATGTTTTCAGGATTTCCCTCAGATAAAACCGCTGTGGTAATTACCAAGGCAGTGAAACTGATCAAATAACATGTGCAAAATAATGGAAATCCTGAAAACATGACCTGTTGGTGCGCCCTGAGGACTGGAGTTGAGAAACACTGATATATACGCACGCCAACCCTGAAATAAGATTAGTTAAAGTAAATCAAGTCTGATAAAATTGACGAATACAAAAAAATTAAAAAGCAAAGAGGGTGAGCATGGTGCATTGATCCGTGGGCTATGCATAATTTATATAGTATCAGTCTGTCACATTTGGTGATTGATATAAAGCATTGCCATGCTGCTTCAAAGAATTTCCCTTCTG
Organism: Rana muscosa; assembly: GCA_029206835.1. Taxonomy (NCBI): domain Eukaryota; kingdom Metazoa; phylum Chordata; class Amphibia; order Anura; family Ranidae; genus Rana; species Rana muscosa. Next base: position 548,889,607 of record CM055122.1, read on the forward strand.
GCATTTGTGACCCTGCTTCATGAAAGGCTAACTAATTACTTGGATGCGCTACTCATTTACATCACTCTTTTTTTCTTTTTCTTTTTTTTACTCTTGTAGACATTTTGGAAGGATTTTACACTTTCAACAATCTCTGGAATTTTTAGGATGATGAGCACCGAGCTGCTATGAAAATATTTCATGATGACTTTAACTAACATCTTGCAGACTGAACATATTTGTTAACAAATCTAGCAGATTTTTTTCACCTATAAGAGGCTGACAACCAGCTGTTGGCTGCTTATTTTTTATTTTGATGTTCACATTTTAGAGCCTGTATTCTGGGCTACTGTAAGCCAATCAAAATAACATTAACCTAAAAGCATGTATGAGGCTGAGCATGTGATTTTAAAGGCAGAAGTTTTCTTTTATCTTAATGCATTCTATGTATTAAGATAAAAAACCTTCTGTGTGCAGCAGCCCCCCTAATACTTACCTGAGCCCCATCTCGATCCAGTGATGTTGCACGAGAGACTCGGCTCTCCGGGACTCTCCCTCCTTATTGGCTGAGACAGCAGCAAAGCGCCAGTGGCTCCAGCTGCTGTCAAAGTCAATGAGCCAATGAGGAGAGAGTGGGGGCGGGCCACAACTCCATGTCTGAATGGACACACGGAGCTGCAGCTCGGCTCCCCCCATAGCAAGCTGCTTGCTGTGGGGGCACTCGTCAGAAGAGGGGACCCGAGAAGAGGAGGATCTGGGCTGCAAAACCAATACACAGAGCAGGTAAGTATAACATGTTTGTTATTTTTAAATGAAAAATAAACAAAGCTTAAGTGCCAGTTCACACGCGTGACTCGGCAAGGCAATCTGCACATGACTTCAGAGGCGACTTGCAAAATGACTTCTGTATTGAAGTCAATGAAAGTCACCCTAAAGTCGTCCCAAAGTCGTACAGGAACCTTTTTCTAAGTCGGAGCGACTTGAGTTGCTCCTATTAGAACAGTTCCATTGTACAGAACGGAGCGCGACTTGTCAGGCGGCTAAGTCGCCTGACGAGTCGCCCCTGTGTTTCACTTTAAGAGAACAACCAAACACACAGTGAACAAATTAGCATACAGACAAAAACAATTATTACAGAAGAAAATATCAAATAAAATGATAACCAGTTGAAGAAAACATGCTACTATAGAAGATATTGTGATACAATAGTTTAGATGAGATTACTCATATTGGTGCCACATTATATGAAACTAAAACATCTGCTGTGTGATTGACAAACAAGGGTATTATTGTGCCAGCGCACACCAAAGTGCCACCCTAATGTTCGGTCCACTAGACTCTACTGTTTACCACTAGTGTTGGTTCTAAACATGGGCAGCACAGTGGCTAAATGGTTGGCACTTCCACCTAGCAGAACTAGGCTCATTGGTTCGAATCCCAACCCTGGCATTACCTGCCTGGAGTTTGCATGTTCTCCCTGTGTGGGTTTCCTCCTACACTCCAAAGACATACTCTGGTAGGTTACTTGGCTCCTGTATGTGTATGTATGAATGTGAGTTAGGGACCTTAGATTGTAAGCTCCGTGAGGGCAGGGACTGATGTGAATGTACAATATATATGTATGTAAAGTGCTAAATAAATTGAGAGTGCTATATAAGTACATGAAATAAATAAATAAAGATAGATGTCAAATGAAGACCCTATGTTGCCTGTGATGTTTTGTCTCTGTTTCAGAACCGAGTCATCTTCCTTTGCTGTAATTTAGCTCCAGAATGCAAAATAATATCAAGCAGCTGGACTAGTACTACTATCTGCAGCAGAGCTGGAGGGGAAAGACAAAGGCCAAGAGACAATGCACACTGGGGGCATTCAGAAATATCTAACTGCCATGTGCTATGTACAGTGATATGTGCTATACCACATATAGGGATGTCACATTTTGTGCCTGTAAATGATGGGAAAAGTACCTATTAATCAATTGCATAGCATATTTTTTGTTAAATTTACCGCTGCCCATAATATTGCTGGATAATAGCATTGCATATAAGCAAGGAATGTCAAGCGAAGGTTGTGTTTCTTTTGAAGCATCAATTCTTGTAATTTATGGCATAAGTGATATAAAAAAGGTGGAACGATAGAAATAAATAGATACACCAATTGTAAATATACATTTTTAGATGTGTTGCATTGTATTTTAAAGACCTAAATGGCAAAATGCAGGTCAATGCACCCAAAGCACGGAATGGTGATCAGGTTTTATACATTTCATATATTCGTACATTTTTCCTCAAACATGCAGCAAAATCCATGGCAACACATCTAGTGTGAATCAGTCCTCAATGATTCCATTCCTCTGTAATCTTCTGATCATTTATTTATGTATTTTTCTATGCAGTTTGCCATCTTCACCTCATGTACTGGAGGAAATTGTCCTGACTCTGCTTACCTGACTACCAAAAGGTAGCTATGGTACTGTGTGCATTTTCTATAGCCGAGCTTTTTCCTGCAATTATTCTTAGCTATGTATAGCTTTCCCTGAGCTCGTTTTCTTCCCTCCCACTGTTTCCAAACTTTCTGTCAGGCCAACTTTTCTTGATATAACATTTTAGAGTCTTAATTGTCTTCACTTTCTGATTTCTCCTTCCTATTCATATGCATTATAATTAGGGTTGTCCCGATACCACTTTTTTAAGACCGAGTACAAGTACCGATACTTTTTTTCAAGTACTCGCCGATACCGAATACCGATACTTTTTTTTATGTGTCAGTATTTTTTTTATTTTTTTACAATTTTTTGTCATGTTTTTTTACAATGCTTTGTTGGAGTGGGTGGGGGGGGGGATGATCTCAGTGTATTTATTTTTTAATTATTTATTGCAATTTATTTCTAGCCCTGTTGGGGGGCTTTGGTGAGATATCAGGGGTCTTAACAGACCTCTGACATCTCCCGTTTGAGACAGAGAAAGGGACTAGGGAAACAGATTCCCCAGTCCCTTTCTCAGCTGCACTGAAAATGAATGGAGAGGAGACAACGGCTCCTCTCCATTCATAAACTGAAGCATCGTAAACACAGGTTACGATGTTTCAGTTATATGAATGGACAGAGTCAGTCACTGACTCTGTACATTCGGAAAAGGTAGGAGCCGGGTTTAGCGGCTCCTACCTCCGCTCTCCATCCTGACAGAGGGAAGCGGAGGAGGATATGGAGGGTGGCACAGAGCTGAGGACAGCAGCAGCGCGGAGAGCAAAATAACAGAGGACAGCAGCAGCATGGAGGGGGGACACGGAGCGCGGGGGGGGGAGAGCAGAAAGACGAAGGACATCAGCAGCATGGAGGGGCGGACACGGAGCGTGAAGGGGGAGAGCAGCACGGATGGGGGAACTGGAGGAGGATACAGGGACAGTCAGCGGTGATCGGTGCGGCTTTGGAGGGAGTTACAAGCACCGATCACCGCTGTATAGATTTCACTACAACAGCTGAAAAGAAGGGGGGGGGTCGGGAGAAGCTGTCGGGCTGTATTGAAATCTATACAGCGGTGATCAGTGCTTGTAACTCCCCCCGCCGCACCGATCATCACTGACTGCCCAAGTATCGGCTGAAGCATCGGAGCATTTTCCCCGAGTACAAGTACTCGGGGAAATGCCTGGTATCGGTACCGATACCGATACTAGTATCGGTATCGGGACATCCCTAATTATAATGAATAGTTTGCTTAATATACACTGATTAGCCATAGCATTATGACCACTCACCATAACAAGATAACATGACCACCTACCTAGTACTGAGCAGGTCCCTCTTTTGCCACCAAAATAGCCCTGATCCATCGAGGCATGGACTCCATACATACAGCATACCTGTATAAAGGTATGCTGTTGTATCTGGCCCCAAGCTGTCAATAGCAGATTCTTTAAAGTGGTTGTAAACCCTTATATAATTTTTTTTTTTTTAACTACCTGTAAGAGAAAGGCATAATGAGCTAATATGACTAGCATAATAGCTCATTATGCATCACTTACCTTAGATCGGGGCCCCCGAAGCCGTCCTCGTCTCCCTCTTCAGCCGTAGCCATCTCTGCGGCGATAGCCGGAAGGTTACTTGGTCTGGTTAGGAAGGGGGTTTAAGCGCCCAGTGGGCAAGTGGTTAGGTCAACACTTTAAAGAAGCCATTGCTCCATGGTCCAGTTCTGATACTTATGTGTCCATTGTAGGCACTTTTGGCTGTGGCTACAGATCACCATGGGCACCCTGACTGGTCTGCATCTATGTAGCCCCACACACAACAAACTGATGCACTGTGTGTTCTGACATCTTTCTGGCGGAACCAGCATTACCTTTTTTCAGCAATTTGACTAACAGTATCTCTTCTATTGGATAAGACTACATGGGCCAGCCTTCACTCCCCACATGCATCAATGAGCTTTGGCTGCCTTTGAACCTGTCACCAGTTTGCCGGTTTTCCTTCCTTGGTCTACTTTTGGCATGTCCTGAACACTGCAGACCAGGAACATCCCACAACAGCTGCAGTTTTGGACTTGCTCTGACTCAGTCATCTACCCATTACAATTTGGCCCTTGTCAGAGTTGTTCAAATCCTTACGCTTGCCCATTTTTTCTGCTGTCAACATATCAACTTCAGGGACAACATGTCCACTTGTTTTCTAATATATCCCACCCACTTTCAGATACAATTGTCCCAAGATAATCAATGTTTTTCGCTCTACCTTTCAGTGGTCATATTTTTATGGCTAATGGGTGTATATTATTATTATATATGTCTTTAGTGTTTTAAATAATTGCTATATAGGTTGCCTTTCAGGTCAGGTATGAATTTTTAAGGGAGACCACATGCAAAAACAAAAAAACAAACAAAAAAAAACTTGAGTTTTTTTCTTCTCCAAATTCTATCTACAACTGGTATAGCTTTTAGCCCAGGTTCACACTGGGCTGCGGGAGTGAAGCCGTGCGAATTCAGCTGGACTCGCACAATTCACTCTCGCTGGCAGTCCCGATTTTGGCCGCGATTACAGAGACATCTGTGCAGGTTTCTGCACAAATGTCAATGTAAATCGCGGCCCGAAATCGCACAAAGTAGTACAGAAACTACTTTTTGAAATCGGTGCAGCGCCGCAGATGCGGCGTCGCACCGATTAGGATGGTGCCATTGGGAAGAGGCATGCCGCTCTAAGAAGGGTGTCTGGAAATGTAGCTCTCCTCAGAATAGGAACAGCAGGTGCAGGCTAAGCATAGGCAATTATTCATAGCTGAATAAGCACTTTTGAAATAGTGAACCGCGTCAGTTCCTGTATTCCGTGGTTTGCTGTGGCTTGTAATTTTTGGATTATTATCTCTTTTTTAATAAAGGCATTTGATTTTGAGTGTGGCTGTCCAGAATTTTCTCCTCATCCAATAGGACGGTGCCATTGCCAGCAATTGCTGCCGTTTTGACATGCGATTTGACATGTCAACTTGCATGTCAAAACGCACCAGTGTGAACCAGGGCTTAAGGAGGAATCCTGTGCAAAAAATCAAGAAAAAAAAAAAGACACAATGTCCCCCCAAAAATCTACACCGACCCTTATCAGAGCACGCGTTCCTCCTTCTCCCCCCGACCATACCAGACAACATGCCCTCAACATGGGATGGGCATAAGAAAAGAAGAAAAGACACAGAATGGGAGTTTTTCTGCTGGGCTTATGTGGGAGCCCAAATAGCCTACATGTATGACACAATAAACAGCATTTTACTAAAGTGCATAGTATGTTTTAACCTACAGGGGACCCAGATGCTATTTACATAAAAAGGTGAACTTAGTCTTTAAACCTGTGTAGGGCAAGATGACAGTTTTTTTTAACTGATGAAATGGCATTGGAACAGGGAATACAATAGGGGGACCAGTGTCCAGGCCTGGGAGGACCACAACTCACACACCAATTAAGAACTTGGAGCTCCAATCAATACAAACAACTAATAGGACTACAACTGCTAATCAAGGCTTCAGTAGTAACAAATATTTATTTTGCTTATACTTCTGTAGCGGGTATTTGAATTTAGGGGAAGCATCTGGGTGGTAGTGTAACCCAGATGCACTGATTGCTAGGGAATCTGAGACCCTTTTATGGTTCTTGGAGGACTTTGGTGGTGTGAGGTTCCCTGGGCCTATAGGTGGCGTTGTTGCCGGGGGCCGGAGGTGAACTCACACCGCAAGACTGTGCCTTTTTGTCCTCCCCTGGAGCTGGAACCCGCTGTGACGCAAAGGGAGAGGAGATAAAAGGGGCGGACGCCCTTACCGCGGGGTTCAGAGTGCAGAGTCGGAGGACGCGGCCGCTCCCAGGCACCTTCAGCTTGGGTGCTGGCATTCCGGTGTTCCGGGCCCAGGTGCCTTTGACCTGGCCGGAGCGGAAATGGAGTCCATCTCAGGCACCTTTAGCCTGGGGTGAGGTACTATGGCGGATGCCTTGGGTTCAGTACCTTCGACTGAGTTCCGTGAGGGTGGAGGAATCCGAGGGGGCCCTAACTCCTTGGGTGCCCGTGTCTGAGTTCGTGAGGTCTGGTGAGCAGAACTTCTCTGGAGAGTCCGGTGCAGCATCGCTGGTGACAGAGAGGCCTCCGGTATCTCCCTTGGACAGATATCCTTCCCCTGACAGGGGCCGTGCTAGCGAAGGTAATTCACGTTCTACTTCACATAGTCAGTGGCAGTGACTATTCGCCACTGGTGATACCACAGTGGTTGGCAAGAGAAAGGAAAGGATTGTGCCTCGACCTATTCCCATTACTACTAAGTTGTTGCAAACGAATCCAACTTAACCGTGCTGTATGTTTATTTGCTGAGAAGAATAAAACTGTGTTGGACCTATTCACTGTGTGGAACTCTGGTTACTAGGAGTAAAGGAGTCAGGGACGAAGGACAGGACTTGACTCTAGGACACCTACACAAAGCCCGATCTTTCTGGTCTTCACCTCTTCACTATGGAGGACATGGGCAGTGGTGTATCTCATCCCTCCCCTCAGCACTAATACCCCTAGACCAAGAAAGACAAGCCGAGAATGAGAAGGGGTGAGAGGGGTGAGGTCGCTACACGTGAGGGCTCATCCGGGATGTGTATGGTGTCTGAATTTGAACTTTGCTGCCCGGAGGAGTTCCGAGTAGGTCGGCCATATTGGCCAACGCGCCACGAGGCAAACCATAGCTGCGTAGTTGTAGTTCGTGGGCGGGGAAAGCCCGCGAACAAGTGCAGAGTGTGGGAGGAGTCTGGCCATGTGGACGTACGCACGTGGAGATTCCGGTGCGGGTGGGTCAGTGCGCATTGGAGCAGCGAACAGGAAAGATGACTTCAAACACTCCGTGGATTTCAGCTTCTTCTTTCACGGACATGACTTCCTTTGCTGCTCCCATTATGGATACAGGAATCAGACTAAGGCCCCGGGGCGATTGGCTCTGTACACCTGCAGAGACATAGAGGCCCTCGGTGTGATCTGTCCCGGCTGTTCGGGACTGGTTCAGTTGAAGCCATTCGGGCGATGTGAGGTCTGCAAGGAGTTTCTCTTCGAGGTGGAGTCATCCACAGAAAGGCCTCGCGCCTTCCACCTCAACTACCTCACAGGTACTGCCACTCCGGAGGGAGAGATCGATGCCATGGCGGGTATTCCTGTGCGCGCTGACCAGGGCGAAGTGACTGCCCAAGCGGAGATTAAAAGAGAAAAATCCAAAGATGCTGCTTTGGTCACCAGCAGCTCCCTGCTCCGACCGCCGAAGAGAAAAGTCGGCCTAGTGATGGCCTCGTGTGGTCGTGGAAGAGCTTCGCCCCGCCGCTTGCCTGGCCTGGATGGATCCGGAGGGAAGCGCCCTGGACATCCCTGTTCTTCTGAAGGCCCAGGTGAGCCAGGGGTTGGGACTGTCTGTGTGGTTAAAGGTGGCGGAAGCCCACAGTCGGTGGAGGCCGTCAAGGGGGATGATTCCGTGACTGGGAATTATCTGCCCGCTGAGTGTTATGACACCTCCGACCTGGATTCATTGTCTGACAATGGCGATGATGGGGAGATAGCCAAAATCTTCCACCAAAAGGGATGGGACAAGATGAAGCTACCCTCGTCCCGTGTCACAAGGGACCCACCTATGTCTACTGGGGATAGTACACCCCAGGTGGAGGCCTCGGTGCCTGAGGGAAGAATCTGGTCCACTGTCTGAAATCCCTCTTCTGGATTCAATTTCTATTTCACCTGCTCCTGTTGCGGGAGTGCAACACCAGTCACTGCGGGCTCCTGTGCCCAGATCTACCGAGGTGGTGAATGCACCTCGCCATCCAGAAGCAATTGTGTTACCTGGAGAAGGAGACCATGTCACGATGCCACCTTTGTCAAGGCTGCAGCGTCTCTTTGGCCAGAAGGTTGCCCAAGAGTATGGGTGGGAGTACCCATACCTGCCTAGAGAATTGCTCTACGAGGTGGAAGTTTTTCGCCAGAGGTGGTATAATACCTTTGTTTGGGACAAACTCAAAGTACCTCAAGCACGCCGATACTTTTCTTGTTCACCAACGGTCACCAAGAAGTTTTAGGACTGTAAAGCTAAGTGGATGCTGGGAAGGCATATCCATGCGGACAGAGTGGTGATTTGTCGCAAGGATAGAGGAAATGTAGAGTATAACATGGAGGCCTTTGACAAGCATTTGAAGCCTGTGTTTCTGCCGCATCCAAAGTTTTACCTTTAGGAGAAAAAGACTCCTGTGTGTTCTTTCTTGCTGCTCATTGCTGAACTTTCCGGAGTGCCTTTGCCGGAGCACAAGGACTGTGCCCTAGTTTTTTTTGTATTTGGGCGTTCTACTCTTTGGAGAAATGGGAGCTGTTACTGTTTTGTTCTCCCTCCTTCTCCTTGCACTTCAGAGAAATCATTGACTTTGGGGTTTTTAGTCAGTGTAGGGTCACAGAGAAAAGATCAAGAGAGAAAAGTTCATCTGGAAGTGATAAGAGTCTTTACCGTGGCATTGTCACCAGGTGGCAGTGTTGCGCAACGATTGTTTGTTTTTTTGAACATTATGCAACACTCATTGGAGTGAATGGGTTTCTTCTCGGACAGACCCATTTATTCCAAGCAAACACATATATGATGTTAGGGTGTGAGTTGTTTTTTTTTTCCCCTCTGCAGGAGACTCGTCTATCAAGGCTGCGGAGAATAGGGTGGTCCTTAGATAGCAAGGGGGGGGGGATTATACATGTGTAAATGTTAAGAGTATTTTATTGAAAGTTTTATTGTTTGCATTTCTATTTTCCCTTTTCCCATTTTAGGTCTTGGCACAATTCAGGGTTAAATTGTGTATTTGGTCTCTGGGTCGAACTTATGTTGCCACTTCTTGGGAGACATGGGTTTTCACCAGACACTGGGGACCAGTGTCAAATCACCGGGGGGAGAGTGTAGCGGGTATTTGAATTTATGGGAAGCATCTGGGTGGTAGTGTAACCCAGATGCACTGATTGCTAGGGAATCTGAGACCCTTTTATGGTTCTTGGAGGACTCTGGTGGTGTGAGGTTCCCTGGGCCTATAGGTGGCGTTGTTGCCAGGGGCCGGAGGTGAACTCACACCGCAAGACTGTGCCTTTTTGTCCTCCCCTGGAGCTGGTACAGTGGGGCGGGGAACCCGCTGTGACACAAAGGGAGAGGAGATAAAAGGGGCGGACGCCCTTACCTCAGGGTTCAGAGTGCAGAGTCGGAGGACGCGGCCGCACCCAGGCACCTTCAGCTTGGGTGCTGGCGTTCCGGTGTTCCGGGCCCAGGTGCCTTTGACCTGGCCGGAGAAGAGATTGAGTTCATCTCAGGCACCTTTAGCCTGGGGTGAGGTGCTATGGCAGATGCCTGGGGCTCAGTACCTTCGACTGAGTTCCGCGAGGGTGGAGGAATCCGAGGGGGCCCTAACTCCTTGGGTGCCCGTGTCTGAGTTCGTGAGGTCTGGTGAGCAGAACTTCTCTGGAGAGTCCGGCGCAGCATCTCTGGAGAGTCCGGCGCAGCATCGCTGGTGACAGAGAGGCCTCCGGTATCTCCCTTGGACGGATATCCTTCCCCTGACAGGGGCCATGCTAGCGAAGGTAATTCACGCTCTACTTCACATAGTCAGTGGCAGTGACTATTTGCCACTGGTGATACCACAGTGGTTGGCAAGAGAAGGGAAAGAATTGTGCCCTAACTCTAAATACTAAGTTGTTGCAAACGAATCCAACTTAACCGTGCTGTATGTTTATTCGCTGAGAAGAATAAAACTGTGTTGGACCTATTCACTGTGTGGAACTCTGGTTACTAGGAGCAAAGGAGTCAGGGACGAAGGACAGGACTTGACTCTAGGACACCTACACAAAGCCCGATCTTTCTGGCCTTCACCTCTTCACTATGGAAGACATGGGCCGTGGTGTATCTCATCCCTCCCCCCAGCACTAACACCCCTAGACCAAGAAAGACAAGTCGAGAATGAGAAGGGGTGAGAGGGGTGAGGTCGCTACACTTCCTATGCAGTAATTGAATTAAATAATACATTCCGTCAGCTCAATCCTATCTAAAAATGTCTCAAACTGTTGCATAAAACAACAAGCTACACCAAGCCAACTAGCAATAGCAAATGAAGATGTCATTAAAAATATGTCAAGTTCACATCCAGGGTCTGAAAATGCAATTGATCTGAAAAAAAAAATCTCTACAACTTACCTCACCATATCATCAATCTACTCAAAGTTTGAGTTTCATGCTGTTTTTATTCCATGTCATTATTTAGAGTGATTTAAAGATCCATATTTAATTAATGTCCTATAGATTGAGTTGCACTAAAATACTTACATTTTCAGCTGGCAGAGTACTCAGTTGGCATTTCATCTGTAAAGTTATCTGCTTCCACTTACTAATTTTGAAAAATTAGATGGTCTAAGCATTAGAATAAATCTGTCTAAAAATCATTGCAGAAATGGGAAGGTGACATCCTAACCTTTATAAAGCAGCCTACCTACCATATTTTTAGCCATTTTGTTGATTTTTATCTTAAAGTGGTTGTAAACCCGGTTATACCACTTGTTCCTACAGGTAAGCCTATAATAAGGCTTACCTGTAGGTATTGTAAATATCTCCTAAACCGTGCAGGTTTAGGAGACATTTACCATATACGCTAACGCCAACGGCGAATGCGCACTGAAGAAACAGCTCAATTGTGCCATTTCTAAAGGGCCTGTGCCGTGAACGGTGGCAGGAGTGACGTAATCGCGGCTCTGGCCAATCACAGCGCTGGAGCCTGCGAACATGGATATACCTCCAGGAGACATGTCACCGGTAACAGCGGTGTACGGGGACCGCTGCAACAGCTTCGATCTAAGGTAAGTATTTCATAATGAGCTAGTATGCGACGCATACTAGCTTATTATGCCTTTGTCTTGCAGGTTTTTTTTTACATAGAGTATTAAAATATTTTTATTTTTTTAAATCAATCATTTTATTATTATTTAAACATATCACATCTCTGATATCACATAAAACAAATAGGTATTCCGAATTAATCAAGGGGTAAACCAAACATATTTCCATAAATACATAGATCTACATGGGACCGAACCATGCATTTTAATTAACCTTCACAGTTTTATAATGCAAAATTATTACCCCTTTACCCTCAGTTGGAGCCTGATTCCTCAAACCAAGATAAAAAGAAAACACAATAATCTTCTCGTCTATTGACGTATAGTCAGGCTTCTCTCCTCTACTATCTCTTCCTAATCCAGATCCATATCTGTCTCTATAATTACATTAACCGCCTATCAGTTCCAGAGAAAAAAAAACAAAAAACATCACTACTCAAAAAAAAAAAAAAGGGGGAAAAATTTAGGATGTGGTATGGTGCAAGTTCCCCTATGGAGACCTCCGGGTGTCTCAACCAATGCCAAAAAGGCCAACTACTCAGGCACTTCTTGACTACCCCTTTAGTTATTTCAATCCCTATCAAGAAGGGTTCTTCCCTCTTCTGAAGCTAGGAAGATATTCCAGGAACACCAGGTCTTAGAATAGCGTTCCTGCTGATGGCGTGCCGAGAGCACTAAATCTTCTAATTGACTTATTTCTTTAACTTTACGTATCCACATTATATCGTCGGTGGTACCGATGATTTCCATCTCAAAGGGATGCATGTCTTGGCAGCATCTAACAGGTGACCTATGCTAGATTCGCTATATTCTTTCCCTGGTATCTGATTGGCATGTAAAAGAAAGAACGCCGGGTCCTCCGGTATCCTTTGGTCTGAGCAGGTTTGAAGAATTCGTCTGACTTCCCTCCAAAAGTTCCTCAGTTTAGGGCAGCTCCAAAAAATATGTAGCATAGTGCCTTTATCTTCCTGGCATCTCCAGCACAGATCTGAGGTGTCAGGATAGATTTTCTTTAATCTCACTGGTGTTCTGTACCACCTGGTAAGGATCTTATAATTAGTTTGTTGCGTTTTAACACAGATTGAAGATTCATGTGTGAATCTGAAAATATGCTGCCGTTGCCCCAAGCTGAAAGATTCCCCCAATTCCCTTTCCCAGTCCTGAATGCATTTCAGAGAATAAGTCTCTGGCAATGTCGTCAGTATTTCGTAACTAGCCGCTAGAGAGTGGGATATTTTCCCCTCCTCTGCGCATAGTTTCTCAAATCTATTGAGCGGTCTATCAAATTGTCTCGATAGTGGGAGGGTATTCAGGAAATGAGTAATCTGTACGGCATTCCAAAGCTTTAGTCCAAAGTTACCTCCTTGATCAGTCAATTCCGCAATTGTCAGCCATCCTCCCCCTTTTATATAGTTTAATGCCTGTATATACCCCTTATTCACCAGGTGTCTAAATGCGACATCCTCATACCCTGGTGTAAATAGGGGATTCCCCAATATCGGGTACAGAGGGGAAGTGGTAGGTATTATACCAGCCATAGGGAGTATCCTTGAACAAAGTTTAGCCGTATTTCCTATTAGCGGATGTTTAATCACCTCTTTAGGTAAAGAGGGAAGGCACCATGGCACTCTACCCAAGGGTATCGGAATTTGACCCTGTTCGATCTGCACCCAAAGCTTAGTATCCCTATGTCTATTTCAATCAATGACCCTGCTCATATGTATTGCTTTATGGTATCTCTGTATATCTGGGACCGCTAGTCCCCCCTTTCTTTTAGGTAACATTAATTGTTTCCGTTGCACCCGGGGGTGCTTGCTTGCCCAGATAAAATCAAAAATTAGTTTCTGGCTCTGCTTGAAGTAAGTTGGTGGGATATATATAGGTAATGCTTGTAGTAGATACAAAAATTTAGGGAGAATGCTCATCTTAATGATGTTACAGCGTCCCGGCCAGGTATATAGGCCAGCCTTCCATTTATTTAATAGTATCTTAATTTCTTGCAGAAGTGGGGGAAAATTTAACTCATAGATCTTAGTTATGTTGAATGGGATTAGAGTACCCAGATATGTTAATGCTTTATTAGTCCACTTGAACTTGAAGTTTTGTTTGAGTTGCTCAACCCGGGTTTGTGGTAGATTAACCCCCATTGCCTCTGACTTGCTAAAATTAATACGAAGGTTGGAAAGCCGGCCATATTTCTCGAATTCGCTCATCAAGTTGGGAATTGTGATCAGAGGATTTGTAAGGGAGAATAGCATATCATCGGCATACGCCGAGATTTTGCTTTCAATGTTCCCTATATGCACCCCTGCAACGTTCTGATTTAAGCGGACCATGCACAAAAGCGGTTCCAATGTCAGGGCAAATAGGAGTGGCGATAGGGGACACCCCTGCCGTGTCCCATTTGAAATGGGGAAAATCTCCGATAGTATACCATTTGCCCGTACCTGGACCCTTGGACACGAATAAATGGAAGAGATCCATTGTAGCATCCTACTCCCGAAACCTCCCTGTCGTAGGGCCGCTAGCATGAAACTCCAACTCACCCTGTCGAAGGCCTTCTCCGCGTCTGTGTTTAGTAACACACATTGTAACTGTGTTACATTTACTACCTGTAGTAAGTTGATAACTTTGGTAGTGTTGTCACGTGCCTCTCGTGTGGGAAAAAATCCCACCTGGTCAAGATGTATCAAATTAGGGATATACTTTTGGATCCTATTTGCTAAGATTTTAGTGAAAAGCTTAAGATCGAGGTTAAGCAGGGAGATTGGTCTGTAGCTTCCACACGAAGATGGATCTTTTCCTTCTTTTAGAATTACCGAGATATGGGCCAACAAGTTGTCTTTTGCCAATGTTGCTGTTGACCCTAGTGCGTTGAATAGCTTAAGCATATATTGAGATAGGGATGGGAGAAGTGTTTTATAATATTGGGCCGTCAGGCCATCCGGCCCTGGTGCTTTACCCAGTTTAGTAGTATTTACAACTCTTTGTAATTCTTCTATAGTTATGGGTTTTTCAAGATCTTCCCTGTCTTCCTCTATCAAATGAGGTATAGCTGATGTTGAAAGGTACGAATCTATCTGATCCTGTGTAGGAGGGTTTATCTGTAAATTATACAAAGACTCGTAAAATTCCTGGAATTCCTGTACTATTTCTTTTGGTTTCGTAACTCTACCTTGGCTGGATGACATAAGATGTGGGATGTAATTCCTTAATTTCTGCTCACGTAGAGTCCTAGCTAGTAATTTCCCACACTTATCCCCAGACTCATATGAGAATCTTCTACAAACCTGTAGTGTAGCTTTAGCTTTAAAATAAAGTAGTTCAGAGATTTGTATTCGTTTATTACTAAGAGCTCTCTCTAGAGAAGGAGATCAAGCCTGTTTATGTCGGGTCTCCAATATAGCTAGTTCTTCAAGAGATAGTTTTAGCTGCTCTGTACGTTTTCTCTTAATCCTAGCCCCATGTTTTATTAGTACTCCACGAATAACCGCCTTATGTGCTTCCCATATAATGCCTGGATCACAATCTGGGGTATCATTGGTAGCGAAATAGAATTTTAATTCCTTGATAACATCCTCTAAGACAATTTGATCTTGTAATAGGCTTTCATTCAATCTCCACTGCTTTAACCTAATCCTCTGGGGATCTCCCAGGGTATATCTCATAAATATCGGTGCATGATCTGACCATGTGATTGAACCTATATCAGCCTTCTGTACCGAGTATAATTGAGCATGTGGGACAAGAAAGTAATCTATTCTCGAGTACGATTTGTGGGGAGTAGAATAGAAAGTATAATCCCTTTCAATAGGGTGTAACAGGCGCCAGATGTCAATCATTTGATTTCTGTGAAAGATTTGAGCTATACGATTACGCATGCTAAGGGAGATTGATGATAGCCCAGAGGTAGTGTCTTCTGTTGGAACTAGTGGTTAATGTTAAGATCCCCTCCTAGTATTAAAATAATTTAAAGTGGGTGTAAATCTATCAATAATATTCATTTAATATTAATAATAATGTATATGCCATCATCCCCATTAACATTTTACAAACTAAGTGATGATTTTACAAGGACAATGCAAACAGCAGTGAGAAAGTTCAATGGAGGAAGAGAGACTGGACCATGCAAGTTCGTATTTGGTAGGGGCAAAAAAGAATGACAATTATTAATTTCTGTACAGTATACGGTAATCTGTGCCTTGTGAAATTGCCTAGGAGGAGAAATCTTGGATTACGTTGAGTTTCAAGCAGCAGGTGGAATAGAGTTCCAAAGGAGTGTCAAAGAATGACAGAACTGAAGGAGTGGACAAAGTAAAGTGCAGAATATCAGTAGCTCTGTAAGTAACATTGTGCCTGCCTACATAGCCTCTTTTCAGCACAAGCAACTGCGCATGCAAGCATGTATGGCTGTGTGTTTCTGTGCAGGCATGAGCACATTCATGCTGACATCTTGCAGCATGTGTGTGGACATGTGTACATGCTCATTACTATTTAAAGCTGAGACCTGCCAGGCCTCAGTGCTGAGAGGTCTTCAGCTACACTCCTTATTCCTGCAATTCGATCCTGATGGCAGTTACCAACCTGCTTCACCGTTGGCCCCTCCGAAATCCCTCCTTGCTCATTCATCTGCTCCTGCACTACCCTGGGCTCGTCCACTGACTACATCTTCTGACTCACTTTCTGGTACTCCACTGGCAGTAAGTTGCTGACTCAGACTGTTTCTGATTCCATCTTTCGCTTCAAATCTCATACCACCTTGCCTGCCCATTGCTGACCCTGGCTTGGTCCTGACTTCTTGCCGTCAGTGGCTGTTATCCCTCCATCACTTTGCAACAGTGCTCTCAAGTACCAGGATTCATCACAAGTAGCAGCAATTGATTGCCACACATTTTAAACAAATGGCTCCCTATGAAGTCAGGCATACAAGTAGCATGTTGTAGCTTGTAGAAGCAATTAATTGTACATCTTTGAAACATTGTGAGATTATTAGCGATTAATTGCTACTACATGTAACTAGTAGGGAGTTGTTTCTTCCAAATGTGTGCCGATTGATCACTACTACTAGCAATTCATCACTAGCAATTTTAGTAGTCCGATTATGCTACTAAAAATAACCTATGCACTCCCGGCCCTAGGGTGGTATCCAGAAAATAGCAAGATAATGTGTGCAGTTGGCTGAATGAAGAGAGCTTTGTAGGTTAAAATGAGACCTTTGAATTTTTGAGTTCTGCGCATAACTGGAACGTCAGTAGTGGGACTAACCAAGTGGAGCAGTGCTGAACTTTAATAAGAAAGGTAGATGACCTGATCATCAGAGGTCAGGGCAGACAAGTGAGTGGTGGCAGTCTGTTGGTTGGCATCTGTTACAATATGCAATCCTGGCTATGATAAAAGTATGCACTTGCAATTGTGTTGTTTGAAAAGAGACACATATCTGTACTAGCTTTTTATACTGTATATAATCCTTCTTAAATCTATTAAACAGTGTGGCTCAGCATGGCAAAAAAGCTTGCTTCAATTTGTTTATAACACTTCTTGGCAGATGTAGAAAGCATCTCTCCACTACTTTTAGTTACCATACTTTAAATTCTGAAAAACTTTAACATTATTCTGATTACACACATCTCAACCATGGATCTCAGCAATGTGAACATTCTGCATAATCAATGCTATTCACAGCAGTCAGCTGCCTTGATTTTTGTAGCATGATCGATATTCTTAGGGCTCTTTCAGATCTGCTTTCAATGGGCTTTGCTTTTGATTTGAAAATGTCATGATTGGAGTTTGATTGACCACAGTGAAATTTCCAGTTGGTACAGTTTTAGACTTCCAAGCGAAGCAGCCTTACCAATTTCAAAGCAAAGCTTACTGGTGTGAAGTAACACAAGATAGCCGGACTTTCGAATGAAACTGCATGCGAATAGCAGTAGGTAGGGATGAGCTTCGAGTTCCAGTCGAACTCATGTTCGACTCGAACATTGCCTGTTCACCCGTTCGCCGAACAGCGAACAAATTGGGGTGTTCGCGGCAAATTCGAAAAATCTATGGGAGAAATCTAAAGTGCTAATTATAAAGGCTTATATGCAAGTTATTGTCCTAAAAAGTGTTTGGGGACCGGGGTCCTGCCCCAGGGGACATGTATCAATGCAAAAATAAGTTTTAAAAACGGCCGTTTTTTCGGGAGCAGTGATTTTAATAATGCTTAAAATGAAAAAATAAAAGTGAAATATTCCTTTAAATTTCGTACCTGGGGGGTGTGTATGATATGCATGTGAAGTGGCGCATGTTTCCCGTGCTTAGAACTGTCCCTGCA
The DNA here is from genome assembly GCA_029206835.1 of Rana muscosa. Classification (NCBI taxonomy): domain Eukaryota; kingdom Metazoa; phylum Chordata; class Amphibia; order Anura; family Ranidae; genus Rana; species Rana muscosa. The sequence goes on from CM055122.1 coordinate 548,907,283, forward strand.
AAAAATGTCATTTTTGAAAGAAAAAAAGTCTTTTAAAACTGACTCGCGGCTATTAATGAATTGTCGGCTCCCGGCAATACATACAAAAGTCATTGATAAAAAAAAAAAAAAAAGCGTGGGGGTTCCCCAGAATTCAATTACCAGGCCCTTCAGGTCTGGAATGGATATTAAGGGGAACCCCGCCGCAAATTAAAAAAAATTTGACGTGGGGTTCTCCCAAATATCCATTCCAGGCCCTTCAGATCTGGCATGGATTTTAAGGGGAACTCCACCCCAAATTTTAAAAAAATGGCGTGGAGTCCCCCTAAAAATTCATACCAGACCCTTATCCGAGCACGCAACCTGGCCGGCCGCAGGGGAAAAGGGGGGGACGAGAGAGCGGCCCTCCCTCCCTCCTGAACCATACCAAGCCACATGCCCTCAACATGGGGAGGATGTCCCCATGTTGATGGGGACAAGGGCCTCATCCCCACAACCCTTGCCCGGTGGTTGTGGGGGTCTGCGGGCGGGGGGCTTATCGGAATCTGGAAGACCCCTTTAACAAAGGGGACCCCCAGATCCCGGCCCCCCCTATGTGAATTGGTAAGGGGTACATTGTACCCCTACCATTTCACGAAGAAAGCATAAAAAAATGTTTAAAAAAACACACAAACACCTTGAAAAAGTCCTTTATTTAAAATAATAATAAAAAAAAAAAAAACATTCCAGCGCTGAAATCCAGTGTCCCGCGGCGATCCCGATGTCCAGCGCGGTCCTTCATTGGTTATGCCTGAGCGGACCTGATGGGGAACTCTCTCTCAGTATTTTAAATGTATAGACCCGCCCCTTCTAAAGTTCCCCATCAGGTCCGCTCCCTCGGTATGTCGGACCTGCCTACGTCATTGGCTTGAGCGGGGAACTTCCTTCACTGTGTAATTTAAATTTACATAGTGAAGGAAGTTCCCCGCTCAAGCCAATGACGTAGGCGGGTCCGACATACCGAGGGGGCGGACCTGATGGGGAACTGCTCTCACTTTGGCAATACATGTATAGACCCGCCCCTTCTCATGTTCCGCATCTGGTCCGCTGAGCGGACCTGATGGGGAACTTTAGAAGGGGCGGGTCTATACATTTAAAATACTGAGAGGGAGTTCCCCATCAGGTCCGCTCAGGCACAACCAATAAAGGACAGCGCTGGACATCGGGATCGCCGCGGGACACTGGATTTCACCACTGGAATGTTTTTTTTGTTTTTTTTTAAATAAAGGACTTTTTCAAGGTGTTTGTGTGTTTTTTTTAAACATTTTTTTACGCTTTCTTCGTGAAATGGTAGGGGTACAATGTACCCCTTACCAATTCACATAGGGGGGGGCGGGATCTGGGGGTCCCCTTTGTTAAAGGGGTCTTCCAGATTCCGATAAGCCCCCCGCCCGCAGACCCCCACAACCACCGGGCAAGGGTTGTGGGGATGAGGCCCTTGTCCCCATCAACATGGGGACATCCTCCCCATGTTGAGGGCATGTGGCTTGGTACGGTTCAGGAGGGAGGGGGGCCGCTCTCTCGTCCCCCCCCTCTTCCCCTGCGGCCGGCCAGGTTGCGTGCTCGGATAAGGGGTCTGGTATGGATTTTTAGGGGGACTCCACGCCATTTTTTTTTTAAATTTGGGGTGGAGTTCCCCTTAAAATCCATGCCAGATCTGAAGGGCCTGGAATGGATATTTGGGGAAACCCCACGTCAATTTTTTTTTAAATTTGCGGCAGGGTTCCCCTTATTATCCATTCCAGACCCGAAGGGCCTGGTAATTGAATTCTGGGGAACCCCCACGCTTTTTTTTTTTTATCAAGCCGACAATTCATTAATAGCCGCAAGTCAGTTTTAAATGACTTTTTTTCTTTCAAAAATTTTTTGCAGGGACAGTTCTAAGCACGGGAAACATGCGCCACTTCACATGCATATCATACACAACCCCCAGGTACGAAATTTAAAGGAATATTTCACTTTTATTTTTTCATTTTAAGCATTATTAAAATCACTGCTCCCGAAAAAACGGCCGTTTTTAAAACTTTTTTTTGCATTGATACATGTCCCCTGGGGCAGGACCCCGGTCCCCAAACACTTTTTAGGACAATAACTTGCATATCAGCCTTTATAATTAACACTTTAGATTTCGAACGTTCGAGTCCATTGTATTTAATAGGGTTCTAAAGTTTACACGAACATTTTGTCTGTTCGCAGGTTCTGGTGCGAACCGAACAGGGGGGTGTTCGGCTCATCCCTGGCAGTAGGAGTGATGATATCGGCAGCCATAGGTAAGAGTGAACAAAATCCTCCACCATGTGAACTCTACAAAATTCAAAAAGATGCCACAGCAGTAAATACGAGTATAAAAATATAGCAGGAAAGTTGGCATTCATGCCAATTTGAAGGGAATGAACTGTCTTTTCAAAGCTGGTACTGCCGCATCTTAAACAAAACAGTGATGGAAGCTATAGACATGTAAATGCTTTTTATAACTGATTTTAGGCATTAAAAAAAACAGAAGTTTTATTTTCCAATTACAGGGCTGGAAACACAGTAATTATTATAAAATGTAATTTCACGATTGTGAAATGCTAAACATGAATTATGCTTGTTTAGCGCCCTGCTCCTGTTGACCAGGCGCTATTGTGTAAATTTAGTGGGTCATCTGAATTGTACATAGTTCAGAATACAATGTTTATGGCTAAATTAGCCCCTGTTCCAGCTTTGGCTGTGTTGAGAGCATTTCCCGCTGTCGCCGGTAGGTGTCATTGTCACCACCGGCCAGTGTTGGAAATACAACAGGTTGGAGTGTATTGGGTGTCCTTTCCCCAGAAAGAGCCCAGTGGGAGGGGTCTACCGCTGTGCATTCTGGGAGAGGATACTTAAGGGGCAGACACCATTTTTCTCTCTCTCTGACCTCATGGCCCGCCTGGCCCAAGGTATGTGACAACTCCTCTTCTGCCTTGGGGCCCTGTTGGCCCGAGGCTACGTTACTTTAAGTAGGCCCAGAAGTCTGTCTGGGACCTACTGGTTCGGGGATGGTCCTGTGCTGTCTTGCCTGTGGGAAGAAGCTGAGCAATTGGAGGATCCAGGGGAGAACTCTTCTTGGAGAGGACCGAGCAAAAGGCTGGTATCTCGAAAAGAGCCTGGTGACTCAATTGGAGGATGCATCCTAACCAATCTACCTCACAGTACTGCCGGATGGCTTAAAGGACTTTGGAACTGTGTAGCTGTGTTCGCTCAAGCAATTACGGATTTTCAAATCCTGTGGCAGAGGATTGTTCAACAATTAGTACTATCATCAAGTCTGTGGCAGAGACTCTTGTCCGTGCATCATTCCGGCTGCTAGGCTGGTGAGAGGGGCCTATCCGGGTGAGCAAGATCCAGTGACAGTAAGTGTACTTGTCTCCAGGATCTCAAGTTCCTCAGCGAACTACACAAGGTATCTGAATTCCCCTAACCCTCCATCCCTCTACTGCTGCAAGTTGTGTTGAATAAAAAGCATTGGAAAAAGACTAATTGACTGGTGCATGCATCTGTGGGCACATTGCCCAATTTAGAGCCAAGCAAGTTTTGATAAGTTGAACTGTGGGGTAACGGCAGGACCAAAAATAACCAGCAGCTCCTACGAGGGTAGTGCTACACTTGTATCTTCCAAAGTATGTGAAGTGCCTCGCCAGCCATCACAACACAAAATACAATTAATAAAGATTTAAGACAATGCCAGGGGCTAAGCAATACAATTTACGTGTAATTAATCACTTTTTTTTGGGCCTGACAAGACCTCTGTTATGGTGAAAATCTGTTTCTTCAGGGCCTGCAATCAAATGTGGTTAAGTTAACACATATATGAAGGTCTTTTAACAGGATGCTAACAAATAGCATCTGTTTTGCCCCAGCACTTTGAAGCAGCTTTCTGCAGAATTGGGGACTTTGTATAGAATTAAAAGTAAGGCTTCCTAATAAACCAGCACACACACTCATAAACTGCTCCCTCCACGTTTTTTCCAAATAGCCATATGGCCTTTGAGCTCCACATAAACCACTGGTAAAGAAGGACCACTTCAATGCCTTAATTCTTCCCGCAATTACTCTTCTCCTGTGGCTGCATAGCTGAATTAAAATTACTGAATAGGCTCAGTAAAGGCATTGAAGGGAAGCATTGACAATTTATAGGCAATCTGCTGCTATGCTTTTCTGCAATTACTTGTATTCCTAACAAACATTTCCTGTTTTCTTTGCCTTATATTTTTGTACATCTGTCAAAACATACATATCTGTTTTCTATCAGAAAATGCATTATAGTTCTGCATCACTGCGTTCTTATACTTTTTAAAACCAATTTAAGATTGTCACAATAATCTTTACAAAAAGGGAAGCTGAAGCTACAGGTATTTAAGTTATTTACTGTGATGTTCCCCCTACGAGAGTCACAGGTACATAACACTGACAGAACATTTATTCTGTCCTACAATAAAAAAGGATGAAATGGGAATTCACTAGATAATGGGGCTAATAAAAACTAAAATGGAAACCACTCGAATCACTTTAAAACTAGCTTTAAAAAGAAGCTTTACATAGAAAGGAGTTTTCACAGGAAAAAAAAAAAAACAGCACAAAAAATTCCCAGCACATTTGTCAGCTAGCCAGAAAAATAAATAATAAATACATAAAATACACTTTTTCAACAACTTGCATTAAGAATAGAGATGTTAGTCGCACACATTAGCAAATGTAACATTGCCTCTTCAAGGCCCCTCTTTGAAGTTTGGTCCTTAACTTTAACCTATGACAGCCTCCATCTTGGAGCATACATAGCAGTAAATAAATTAAGGGTTGGTATGCACTAGGGTAGCTCTTTCCTCTTAAAAGGTGCAAGATTACACCAGATACCTATGATAGGCAGCTGAAGACCTCCAGCACTTCCCTATGCCAGGTCTAGCAAAAAAACCGAAATAGCAACCACTCCAACATTTTAAAACTGTGAATAATATAAGGTCACAGGGAAAGCCTGGAGGTCCTCAGCTGCCTTTGTGCTGGGCATCTGATGTGTCCTAGTGGGAAAGTTCCAGGTATACCAGCCCTCAATGTAATCATATTGCTGTATATTCTCCAAGATGGAAGCTCCCATAGATTAGAGTTAGGAACCAGACTTCACTTGTCCATGCAGTGTGGCTTCCACACTGGACAACTTTCAACTGAGCAGTATCTTGAAGGAGATCAAGGTACTCCAAGTGATGGGCTGGTTCCAGTACCAACTTCATGATCCAACTGAACCTCTGGAGATTCTAAACAATATGAAGGACAATGACAGATTGATTGGTAGATTCTATACATGCCAGTTTTGCAAGAAGGAAGTGCCAAGCACTTTTAGGTCGGGACGGTGGACAAAGTAGAGTAGAAACCTTGATATATATTTTGCTTCAGAACAGGGGCAATCATTTCTTGAGAAAGGAGTTGTGCTAGGGCACAGAGACCTCCTAATCATTGCAGGGACGTTGGCAGTTGAGACAACATAAAGCAGGGTGGATGCAGATTCTAGGCAAAAAAGAGGGGGAACACCCCAAGATGTATAAAAGGGGTGTAAAAGTTGCTACTTAATACAATCGTAGGTATAGACTGAGACTGGGGGAAATGATTAAATAATTTATTATTATCAAAAAAGAATGCTCAGAAAATTTCAATTGGCATTAAAAATAACAGATAACTGCTACCACAGACTACTGACGATCACCGATTGGTGATCTCAGTAGGGGGGGGGGGGGGGTGGTCAAACAAGACAGGACAGGACTAACAGACATGACAAATAACAAATAACAAAATAAGGGAACACACAACACAGAAAGTCCGGACATCGGCATGAAATTCGGAGTGCAGCTGAATAACGCTAATGATTACCTGAGATGTCAATTCTAATGATTGGGAAACCCCAAATTAAACTACTAAAGCGTATCCAGCTCCACTGCGAATTACCCCGGGGTGATACCATCAAACAAATGCCAATCCTAACATCTAGACACTGGTCCCAAGGTAATGTTCAATATCAGAAAAAATTAAATAATATATTGGCCAAAATTGCCAAAAACAAGGGGCCTCAGTAAGCAAAAAAGTCAGGGTTCATCCACAAAGGACTACGGAACAATTTTCAAGATAATCAGTAGATAGTAGTGGTTATCCTATTCTTCTTTTTCCCACTATTTAGAGACCAGCAGGTGGAATAAACATCAAACAAGCATAAAATCGTGAACCAAGAGGGCGCTATCACCGATACTCAGCAGTCCAGGGGGAAGCGTGCATCTCCTTGCAGACACCGCGGTCACTTCCGGGTTAGCAACGGTGGATGGTGGAGCGCAAATGTCACTTCCGGGATGTCGTGCGGGTCACGTTCTGATGCGTTTCGTCACTTCCTGACTTCAACAGAGGGCGTGACCGCACGACTTCGCAATGGGCTTTAAATCTCCCCGCCCTCATCGCAATGGCCAATCCAGCGCACATAGCAACAGATGATGGGCGCTAGTCACTGCAGCCTAATTGGACAGGGACAGCACAGTGCTTTTAGAGGAGCGCAGAGATATGTAATACATTTATACATATAAAACAGCCTCAATCTATAAACTTTACCAAAAATAATGACAATAAGAATGATAATAATGCTAGTGGGATAAATGCACCCAGAACAATACAGATAGTTTCATATAAAAACAAGAAGCAAAGTAAGGCTCTAAAAAATAAATATAAGAATGCTAATGACACATTCAAATGCAATACTATTCCCAATTGATAAATGCGGAAATGGGGTATTTAAGCATACCTGATAATTATAGGGAATATATATATAAATATAGCCAAGTATTCCTGATATTAAACGAGAACACACATGATCTTGATAATGAAATGAGAATTGGTCAATTAATTCTTATAAATAGAGCTAAGCACTACAAATATATTAAATAGGGAGAATAAAGACGCTATTGATCAGTGGCGGTGCGTCCATAGAGGGCGCCGGAGCGCCGCCCCCTCTCGCTCCCGCACCGCCACTGAAAGACAATACACAGATTCATGCATTGCATGAATCTGTGTATTGTCACCGCTGCCGTGCTGCCCACTATTCATATGGCCGGCCTCCTGGTGTCACGTACCTAGCGGTGATGAGCCCGGACTTGCAGAGGAAGGCCTCCCTTATGGCTCCCACCAGCGGCCCCTGGTAAGGTAACAGCAGGCGCGGAGGTAGGAGGGGTACGAGTGCCTGGCAGGATCAACCAAGGTGAAGGTAGGTATGCAGACTTGGTAGGCACACTGGAACACAGCAGGTCGAACTGGAATCAGGAACACTCAGCAAACTGGAATCGTTCAGCAGACGGGACCGGAACCAGGAACACAGGAACTCAGCAAACTGGATCAGCTTAGCAGACTGGACCGGAACCAGGAACACAGGAACTCAGCAGACTGGATCAGCTTAGCAGACTGGACTGGAACCAGGAACACAGGAACTCAGCAAACTGGATCAGCTTAGCAGACAGGACAGGAACTAGGAACACAGGAACTCAGCAGACTGGATCAGCTTAGCAGACTGGACTGGAACCAGGAACACAGGAACTCAGCAAACTGGATCAGCTTAGCAGACTGGACCGGAACTAGGAACAGTGAGCTTGGTCAGACAAGCCGGGTCGGTTAACTGGCTGGCAGCAAGGTACAGAGGGATCAGACAGAGGAGAGGTCACAACAAGCCAGGGGTCGGATGCAGGCAGAAAACTGGAGAAGTCACAGGCAGGCCGGGTCAAACACAGGTAAGTCTTCAGATCAGGTTTTCAGGTACTCAACGCTGTAGAGCAGACAGCAGGGACTGTCTGCGATTGACAGGTTTAAATAGCCCCTCTGGCGCCACCTGCAGGGCGGAGCATGCGCAACCGAGAATCAGGAAGACCAGGACGCCTGCTTCTGGCAGGACCTCCATGACACCTGGTGAGCGCCGGCCATATGAATTAGAGCGGTGGCCGGCGGTGGGTGTGGCTTGGAAGTGTCTATCAGAGCCAGCGGCTCTGATAGGCTTTCCGAATACAGCTCTCACGCTGTATTCGGCTTCCAAAAACTCCTCCCAGGTACGCACGGGGTTGCGTTCATTGGAGAAGACTGTGGAGATTTCAGCCAATCAGGTTCACCGGATCTGGTTACCGGTGACCTGATTGGCTGAAGCGACATCGAGGGCGGGAGAAGACATCGAGGACGGCGTGGACCGAGGAAGGTAAGTGCAGGGCTGGGGGGGGGGGGACAGGCTGCATTTGGGGGGGGAACTGGCTGAATATGGGGACAAACTGGCTGAATATGGGGGACAAACTGGCTGCATTTGGGGGGAACTGGCTGTATATGGGGGACACACTGGCTGAATATGGGGGGAACTGGCTGTATATGGGGGCACACTAGCTGTATATGGGGGCACACTGGCTGCATTTGGGGGGAACTGGCTGTATATGGGGGACAAACTGGCTGTATATGGGGGCACACTGGCTATATATATGGGGACAAACTGGCTGTATATTGGGGACAAACTGGCTGTATATGGGGGCACACTGGCTATATATATATGGGGGCACACTGGCTGTATATGGGGACACACTGGCTGTATATGGGGGCACACTGGCTATATATGGGGACACACTGGCTGTATATGGGGGCACACTGGCTATATATATATGGGAGCACACTGGCTGTATATGGGGACACACTGGCTGTATATGGGGGCACACTGGCTGTATATGGGGGCACACTGGCTGTATATGGGGGCACACTGGCTGTATATGGGGGCACACTGGCTGTATATGGGGGCACACTGGCTATATATATATATGGGGGCACACTGGCTGTATATGGGGACACACTGGCTGTATATGGGGGCACACTGGCTGTATATGGGGGCACACTGGCTATATATATATGGGGGCACACTGGCTGTATATGGGGACACACTGGCTGTATATGGGGGCACACTGGCTATATATGGGGACACACTGGCTGTATATGGGGGCACACTGGCTATATGTATATGGGGGCACACTGGCTGTATATGGGGGCACACTGGCTATATATATGTGGGGGCACACTGGCTGTATATGAGGGCACACTGGCTGTATATGGGGGCACACTGACTATATAAATATGGGGGCACACTGGCTGTATATGGGGACACACTGGCTGTATATGGGGACACACTGGCTGTATATGGGGCCAAACTGGTTGTATATGGGGCCAAACTGGCTGTATATGGGGGCACACTGGCTGTATATGGGGGCACACTGGCTGTATATGGGGGCACACTGGCTGTATATATGGGGGCACACTGGCTGTATATATGGGGACAAACTGGCTGTATATGGAAACAAACTGGCTGTATTTGAGGGGGCAAACTGGTGGCGTTTGGGCACAGTGGCTGCGTTTAATGGGCACAGTGGCGGCAATTGATTTTTTTTTTTCAGTTTGTTTGCGCCCCCCAAAAATTTTGAGCACCAGCTGCCACTGCTATTGATATATTAATAAATAATGGTAAAATATATCAATAAATAATAATAACAAATATATCTTAAAAATCTGCATCTCCAAGATATATAAAAACTCAAGTATGTTATTACTATAAAAGGAGAGAGCCGGCATAATCACAAGAGGAGGGTAGTGTAAAATATGTCTATAAATGGTGTTGGTTAATAGTCACTAATAAAACAATTTATGTCAAGATCGACATTTAACCCCTGTATCCACCAAATATATCCATTGAGTCTCACGTTTAGAGAGTTCTCTCACTAGGTTTGATCCTCTCCAAAAAGGTTTTAGGTGGTCAATACCCCAGAATTTTAACCCTAAGGGATCCTGGTTATGATGAATTTTAAAATGTAACATCACATTATGATCCTTAAAACCTGTTTTGATATTGGCTACATGTTCTGCAATCCGTATTCTTAACAGTCTCTTTGTGCGGCCTTTATAGATTAGTCCACAAGGGCACTTGGGTGTGTATACTACATAAGCTGTATTGCAAGTAATGAACTCCTTTATTCTGAATTCTTTGTTATTGGAGGTAGATATAAATTTATCAAGAGCTCTTATCGGCATTCTGACTTCTTTGCATGCACGACATTTTCTACATGCATAAAACCCATCCCTGTCCCAAAAGGAAGGTGGTCTGCATGGGGGATCAATCACTTTCTTTACACTTTTTTTCCACATAGCTGGGAGCTCTTCTATAAATAAACCCAGGTCTGGGTGGCAGTGAAAGTTTGAGTACCCTGTCCATAAGTAGAATATGCCAATGGATGACAAAAATTTCCTCCACTTCCTTGTATTTGGAGTGGAATTCTGAGATGAAGCTCCATTCCTAGTTATTGGTATTTGGAGGATGTATCATGTCCTTCAGAAGTTCCTCTCTCGGGACTGAGGCAATACTCTCAATCAGGGCTGCTGATAGAAATCATGGGGCCCTGTACAGCATACCTGACGGGGCCCCCTTCAGCTCCACCCTTGGTCCCGCCCCTGGTCACTCCTTCAGCCCCACCCCTGGCCCCGCCTCCTGGCCCAGCGACTTGACAGCGGGACATGTCAATGCCATAATGTACTGCAGAGACAGTACCACCCATGCCATAATGTACTGCAGACAGTGCCACCCATGCCATGCTGCCAATGCCATATTGTGCTGCAGACAGTGCCACTCATGCCGCCAATGGCATAATGCCATTGGCAGCATGGGTGGCACTGTCTGCAGCATATTATAAAATTGGCGGCATGGGTGGCACTGTCTGCAGCACATTACGGCATTGGCGGCACGGGTGGCACTGTCTGCAGCACATTACAGCATTGGCGGCATGAGTGGCACTGTCTGCAGCACATTACAGCATTGGCGGCATGGGTGGCACTGTCTCTGCAGGCAGCACATGCGTTATGGGCCATAATGCATGTGCTACCTGCTGACAGTGCCACCCATGCCATCAATGCCATATTGTGCTGCAGACAGTGCCACCCATGCCGCCAATGGCATAATGCCATTGGCAGTATGGGTGGCACTGTCTCTGCAGGCAGAATATGCTTTATGGCATTAGCGTCATGGGTGGCACTGTCTGAAGCACATTACGGCATTGGGGGCATGGGTGGCACTGTCTCTGCAGGCAGCACATGCGTTATGGCCCATAACGCATGTGCTACCTGCAAACAGTGCCACCCATGCCGCCAATGCCATATTGTGCTGAAGACAGTGCCACCCATGCCGCCTATGCTATATTGTGCTGCAGACAGTGCCACCCATGCCGCCAATGCCATATTGTGCTGCAGACAGTGCCACCCATGCCGTAATGTGCTGCAGATAGTGCCATCCATGACGCTAATGCCATAACGCATGTGCTACCTGCTGACAGTTCCACCCATGCCACCAATGCCATATTGTGCTGCAGACACTGCCACCCATGCCACCAATGGCATAATGCCATTGGCAGCATGGGTAGGCACTGTCTCTGCAGGCAGCACATGCACTGTCTGCAGCACATTACGGCATTGGCGGCATGGCATGGGAGGCACTGTCTCTGCGTTATGGGCAGACAGAACCACCCATGCCGATGCCAATCATGCCATAATGTATACATGCTGCTGCTACAGTAGTAGGAGATCTTGAAGCAAAGCCCCCCCCCCCCACCCAAACACTCACCTGTGTAATTTTTAGCTGCCTGGGCCCAAGGAGTCACTTCTTCCCTGATGGCTGCTGCTGCTGCCTGGACTTGAGGGTCAGTTAGATGGGATGCCTCTGCCGATATCCTCTGCTGCCACTGCGCGCCTGAGTCGCCTTACTGCTACTTCTCATGCGGAGAGACTCAGAGACAGGAAGGAATCACTCCGCGGCGCCAGGAGGACGGCACTACACAGACGACGTGCTGGCCGGGACTTGAGCCAGCACGCGCCCGAAATACACAAAATAGTCCCTTCCCTGCTGCCACCCAATTAGCGATCAGAAACAAAAAAAAACGGAAAATCTAAATCGACGTTAAGGGACATGGCTGAAGGATTTTTATTTTGTTTTACATTAAATTATTTATCTGATCAGGTTGCCGGGCCCCTCTGCTTGCCGGGCCCGGTACAACAGGGCCAGTTGTACTGGCCTATCAGCGGCCCTGCTCTCAATAATACAGTCCAGAATCTCTTCACCATAACCTTTTTATACAAATTTCTTCTTGATAACCAGAGCTTGGGAGTTAAAATCTTAATTTTCTGTACAATTTCTCCTCACTCTGGTTAATTGTCCCTTTGGGATGTTTCTTAACCACATAGGGTGGTGCCCACTTTAAATAGGTAAATAACTATTAGAATCTGTTGGTTTGAAGTACACTGAGGTTCCCAATTTGTTTCCCTGCCTGTAGATATTCACTAAATTCACTGGTTAGTTTTATATTGTTCGTGTTGTGATTTAATTCCTCCAAGAATTCATGTAGAGATGTCGCAGATCCTAACTAGATGAAGAAGAGGTCATCTATATATCTTCTATATAGTAAAGGTTGGTTTCTTTTTACAGAAAATATAGTTTTGTCCTCCTATTCCCCCATGAATACGTTTGCAATGCTTGGGGCAAACTTGGCGCCCATTGCAACACCACGTTTCTGGGAATAGAAATTGCCATTGTACCAGAAGTAATTATGGCCCAGACAAAAGTCTAGGGCATTCCATATAAACGCCTTCTGGTTGTGTGTCATGTCATCCCTCTAAGACAAGGCCCAATTTAGGGCCAGTAAAGCATCGTCATGCTGATAGTATAGAGGGAAGACACATCTGCCGTTACCAGGTATACGTCTGTTCTTTCAGATAGGTCAATTTATTGTAGGAGCTGTACTAGATTTTTTGTGTCCTGTAGGTATGCTTTGGTTTGTACAACACTCTTTTGTAGAAAAACATCCAGGTATTGTCCCATTTGTGATGAAATAGAGCTTTTTCCGTTGACAATAGGTCTTCCAGGAGGGCATTGTAGATCCTTGTGGATTTTCGGAAGGATGTATATAGTTGGAATTCTGCTGCTACTCTGGACTAAATATTTCCTCTCTTTACTTGATAAGACTCCTTTTGAGTACCCCGATTCCACCAACACTTTTAATTCATTTCGTATTGTGTTGTAGGGTCTCTGTCCAACTTCTTGTATGTTTCTTCATCCATGAGCATCTCAGTCAATTGCTTATGGTAGAATTCTTTTGTGAGTAGTACAACTCCTCCACCTTTATCTGCAGGTCTTATTATCAGGTCCTTTATTTTTTCTAACAATTCAATCCCCTCTTGTATGTGCCGTGGGTTCACATCTTTTTTAGGGATCAGACCATCAAGGTCTCGTAAAATCAGCCCTTTAAAAACTTCCACTTGCTGGTTAGCAATATTCAGAGGATTAAAAAGTGACTTATTGCATAATCCACTATCAGTGGTCACTGAAGAAAGACTGGTAACAGGTTGGGAATTTTTATTTAAAAAATATTTTTTCATATTGATTTTCCTCATGTACCTATTTACATCTATAAAAATGTCCCATTTTTTAATTGGTCTTTAGACCGCATTTCAGACCCAGATTAAAAATGTTGGTTTCTTTATGTGTCAGATTAACATCTGTCAGGTTGAAGATACCTCCTAATCCTGTTCTCTCCTTTTTCTGGATCCTCCGTCCAGCTTTGCAGCCCCTTGTTCTTCTCTCCTTGGGCCAGGATATTGGGTTTGCTCCCTCTCCCAATATGGTGGTTCTCTCCATTGAGGACCCCTCTGCTCCTGTGTTGGCTGGGAGTGCATTGGTGGTCTTCCTCTCTGAGGGGGGAATCCTCAACCCCGTTTCTGCCATCCTCTCCCCCTCCCTAAAAAAGGACGTGGGGATTGGTATCTCTCCCTATCCTCCTGTTGCCATAAAGTATCATATCTATTATAAACTGGAACTTGGTATTGATTGTGGGATGAATGATACTGGGAATTTTTGGAGCCCCCTCTTGCTGTTCTTCCTTCCCCGTGGTTGAAATCATTCCTAATAGGGGTAGATTGTTCCAGTGGTGGATATATAGGTGCCTCCATTCTCTGGTGATCCATTATGGGGGGGATCCTTAGAATTCTGATGCTGCGGTCTCCCTGTAGGGTTTTCCGTTTGTGCAACTTCCATATTCATATCATTTAGAACTGGACCTTTTATTTGTTGCCAGAGATATATAGAGTTTGAACGGAAATCCCTAACATCTCAGTGAAATTTCTTAGTCTTTTTCCTCTGTGTATCTTTATCCACTTTTTCCAGTTTCTTTTTTATACGCGTATTAAAGTCTGTCACCTGTTGCGACTCTTTAATGGGTTCAATTTGTTCAACTTTTACTATATAGAAGATATATAGATGACCTCTTCTTCATCTGGTCAGGATCTGCGACATCTCGACATGAATTCTTGGAGGAATTAAATCGCAACACGAACAATATAAAACTAACCAGTGAATTTAGTGAAAACAACATCCTTTTTTGTTGATGTGAATATCTACAGGCAGGGAAACAAATTAGGAACCTCAGTGTACTTCAAACCAACAGACTGGAATGGAGCTTCATCTCAGGATTCCACTCCAAATACAAGGAAGTAGAGGAAATTTTTGGCATCCATTGGCATATTCTACTTATGGACAGGGTACTCAAACTTTCACTGCCACCCAGACCTGGGTTTGTCGCGGGGTTGACGTCCCAGGCGCCTTCGGCTTGCGGACAGTGGGTCCTGTCGCTCCTCTGGGTGGCTTAGGCCTGGAGGGCGGCGGGGGTCGGGTTCTGTCCCGGGCGCCTTTGGCCTGGGGTGCTTGGATGGGGGTCCAGAGCTCAGTGCCCGGCGCTGGGTTCCGCGGGGGGAGGGATCCTGGGGTGCCCGGGGAGTGGGTGCCCGAGTCCGGAGGGCACGGTGGACCGGGGGGGCTCCTCATTTGGGGACCCGGTGCGGCATATTGCCGGTGGCGGGTAGGTCTCTCGTCGGGGACCGCCTGGAGGGAAGTTTACCCTCGTGCGGAGACCAGGATACACTTCTAGGGAGGGAAGTGCCAACTCACATTGTGTCTGGGCCTGTTCGCATCCACACCTCCTTTTCTGTTCTGTTCTATCAAGGGAGTTCAACTGTTTGTGTTCATGCAAGAAGAATAAAGGAGTGTTGAACTTTAATGGTGTGGAGCTCATTTTCTGACAGACATGGTTCGCGGTGACTCTTGGAGGGAGGATCCAGGTGCACAACACTGACCCGAAGGTAATAAGGAACTGTTGCTTATACCGCACTAACATCTGTGGTGGAAGCTAGGCGTAGTGTCCTCGCTCCCTCCCCTCTAAGACAGTGTTTCTCAACTCCAGTCCTCAAGGCGCACCAACAGGTCGTGTTTTTGGGATTTCCTGCAGATAAAACAGCTGTGATAATTACTAAGGCAGTGAAACTGCTCAAATCACCTGTGAAAATCAATGGAAATCCCAAAAACATGACCTGTTGGTGCGCCTTGAGGACTGGAGTTGAGAAACACTGCTCTAAGATACCCCTAGACAAGAGAAAGACGAGACCAAGAGGGGAGTGTGAGGAGCGGCCGCTACACTTATACTTATATTTATTTTTTAGAGCCTTTGCTTCTTGTTGTTATATGAAACTATCTGTATTGTTCTGGGTGCATTTATCCCACTAGCATTATTATCATTCTTATTGTCATTATTTTTGGTAAAGTGTATAGATTGAGGCTGTTTTATATGTATAAATGTATTACATATCTCTGCGCTCCTCTAAAAGCACTGTGCTGTCCGCATCCAATTAGGCTGCAGTGACTAGCGCCCATCATCTGTTGCTATGTGCGCTGGATTGGCCATTGCGATGAGGGCGGGGAGATTTAAAGCCCATTGAGAAGTTATGCGGTCACGCCCTCTGTTGAAGTCAGAAAGGCTTACTTATTAGAGCTTTCTGGTGAGTTTGACCCCCTGGGGGAGTGTGCTTTACAAGGTGGAATACGGACACAGTTTTTTCTGGTGGAAGGTGCACGCTAAGACATCCGTTTACATACACCTATGACGCTTTGAACTGCTCTCATCATCATCTACTACACTTAAGACTTTAATCAGTGGTGTTTACCACGGGTTTATTTTCACTTCAATTGAATTTAATGTAGCGGGGTCTCTTTTAAGGCCCCAGGACTACGTTACCCAGAACCCCATTCGGCCCCAGGGCGGAGGTTCCACCGCAGAGACTCATGGGAGGGGTTACTTAAGTGAGAGGCGAGGCGGAGCTCGCTCTCTTGGGACACGGCGCGTCAAGCAACAAGTCATCCTGTGCGGATCGGCTGTGGGGCAAGGTCTGAAGCCTGAGGCCTTGCTTGAAGTCCGAAGAGCCTTCCACCATACTGCGGAGCCTGGGTGGATCCTAACCCGTCGTGATAGGACGTGAGTTGGATCGGGGACTCGATCGGAGCAGGCGCTGTGTGCGACACAGGTGGAAGTCCCAGGCTGGGATCGCGCCTGGAGTGGTGAGCGGGGACCTGCCCATATCAATAGACTGAGTTGTGTTCAGGCCTGTAGACTGCCTAGGCCCGCTATTCGCTCACCAGTGTTTCTTGGGGGGTCCGGTAGCGGGACAGAGTTGAAGTACCTACCCCTCCCCGTTTTGCCCTGTTATTTCAAGTTAACACCCAATGTGGATTACAAATGGTTATTTCTTCAAGTGCACCAACGAAAGCTGGCCGGTGAAGAAACCTTCCTTCCTTAGGGAAAAGAGACTCAGTTCCATCCCATGTCAGGCCTGACTTAGGCGGGGGGGAGTTTAGAAAGTTTGTCTTACTACGCCATAGGAGAGCGCACGCCATAATAGCTCCGCGTGGTGGACACTGCGCGGCGCCATATTATTGTGCTGCACCTAGTACATTGATTGATGCAGGGCTCTGCAGGCCCATGTATATGTTGCATGTTATACCTTGAATCTTTTGTTACCAGTAAAGCTGATATATATTTATATTCTTGCCTCAGCGTGTTGTCTGACTGTTTAGAGATTATTAAGTATAATACACCTGAGAGTGATAGGAGTTTAACCCTAGACTGACTGTGCCAGAGTGAGTCGAGTAAGATTGCCGGGGTTGGCGGTACTGTGTGCAGGGCCCGAAATCAAATCAGCGGCTCTCTTAACTGGGGGTAGCGCTACACGTGGGGGCTCGTGAGTCCGGGATCCTGTTGCAGCAAATAGCAGCCAAAAAGTACCAGCATGGACCCACTAGAAGTAGTGAAGTGGTGCGCAGCAGTTAACACAGATCCAAATGGGGCAGTGATCATAGAACTCCCAGGGATCTGGCAAGAAGATGCAGTGAAACAGTTAGTGATGTCACTGTCCCCACAACAGAAGGCATGGATAGTGGATGTCAGATCAGAACCTCCTTTGACATATGTACTGATAAAATGGAAGGATGGAGTCCCAGAAGACTTCAAGAAGCCAAGCATAGAAACGGTGGATAAACAAACTTATAAGTTAATACGCGCCCCACCCAACCTAAAAGATGTAAAGAAAGAAGAGAGTCCCGGGTCGCCGCAGGGCACCCTCAGCACAGAATTATGCGCGGTTCTAGGGGAAATCATAGTGCAATGCAAGAAAGACCCGGCAGATTACCAAATATCAGGATACCGGAAACTCAGAATGTTTTCAGGAAGGAAACCTGTACCTTCAGGCGAAGAAGGATTTGAGGAGTGGTTAGACGGTGCAACTCAGGCTCTAGAGGAGTGGGAAGTCCCAGACCACAGGAAGAAGCAGAGAATTGCTGAGAGCTTGAAGGGGCCTGCTTTAGAGGCCGTACGCAACCTCAAGATGAGTAAGACAGACTGTACTGCGCAGGACTATCTATACATTCTGCAGAATGTGTTCGGCGGAACAGAGAAGATCACTGAACTTACCTACCAACTGGAGCATTGCTATCAAAAGGCAGGGGAGAAGCTATCAGAGTTCATGATGCACCTAGATAAAATACTGCACAAGATGATCCTAAAGAAGGGGATTGACCCGAAGAAGGTGGATGAGGCCCGGGTCCAACAGGTGATGAGAGGATCTCAACCCCTGGATCCCATCGCACTGGCGCTACGTACAAGACAGGACGGGAAGAGCCTGGAGTACCCTGACTTGATCCGAGTAGTCAGAGAGGAAGAAGCTATGCTGGAGGAGAAAAAGAGGAGCCAACCAGTTGAGACGGTGAACCCTCCTCCGGTGATGGTCAGGACGGCCATGACCTTAGAAAGAGATGCAGAGGTGGATACCTTGAAGTCGCAGATGTCCCAAGTGCTGGGAATGTTGACCTCCTTGATGGAAAAGGAGTCAAGGGTACCAGAGAGGGAAAGTCCGAGGAAGGAATTGTTCCCGAAAACTTCAGCACCCGCATCCCTGGAAAATTGGGGAAATGTGATCTGTTTCAATTGTGGGGGAGCTGGCCATCTTGACAAAGTATGTGCCAGTCCCAAGAACAAGAGACTGAATAACCGCAAGCCGCCGGAAAACTTCAACGGGCCCCGGTGAAGGAGTCAACCGGGTGCCCATCATCATCAAGGAACTCCATACTGAATGCAGAAGCTACGGAGTTCATTCCGTCTAGTCATTGGTCAGATGCTTCGGAGAGTGTCGGTGAACTATCCCCCGAGGAGGACCCAAGGGAAGCCATGTATCTTCCTGCTCCGGAGCCAGATGCCCCCGAATTAGAAGGAACTCCCGAGTTGGTTACAGAAGAAGAATCTGTTCCCACAGAAAGTCCAAGGGGACAGAGGAAGCGGAGGGCAATAAAACCTCCCAGGAGATTAACCTACCCACAAATGGGGGAGAGTGCGGAAGACACTGTATTCACTGCCAGAAGGAGTATGGAAGACCCTGACCCTCCCACTGTTCATTTGCTGGGAGGCAACCCCAGCTCACCCTCTGGCACAGTTAGACAGGATGCTGTTGTTAATGTGTCCTGTGGGCAGGGGAGTTCACTGCCTCGTTTCTGGTGGGAATTTCCTCTGCCGACATCCTATGGAGAATTGATGGATGTTGTTAAATGTGTAGCTTAAAGTTATGTTATCTTTGGGGACCAAAGAGTTCAAGTGGGGGGAGTGTGTAGCGGGGTCTCTTTTAAGGCCCCAGGACTAAGTTACCCAGAACCCCATTCGGCCCCAGGGCGGAGGTTCCACCGCAGAGACTCATGGGAGGGGTTACTTAAGTGAGAGGCGAGGCGGAGCTCGCTCTCTTGGGACACGGCGCGTCAAGCAACAAGTCATCCTGTGCGGATCGGCTGTGGGGCAAGGCCTGAAGCCTGAGGCCTTGCTTGAAGTCCGAAGAGCCTTCCACCATACTGCGGAGCCTGGGTGGATCCTGACCCGTCGTGATAGGACGTGAGTTGGATCGGGGACTCGATCGGAGCAGACGCTGTGTGCGACACACATGAGGTGGAAGCCCCAGGCTGGGATCGCGCCTGGAGTGGTGAGCGGGCACCTGCCCATATCAATAGACTGAGTTGTGTTCAGGCCTGTAGACTGCCTAGGCCCGCTGTTCACTCACCAGTGTTTCTTGGGGGGTCCGGTAGCGGGACAGAGTTGAAGTACCTACCCCTCCCCGTTTTGCCCTGTTATTTCAAGTTAACACCCAATGTGGATTACAAATGGTTATTTCTTCAAGTGCACCAACGAAAGCTGGCCGGTGAAGAAACCTTCCTTCCTTAGGGAAAAGAGACTCAGTTCCATCCCATGTCAGGCCTGACTTAGGCGGGGGGAGTTTAGAAAGTTTGTGTTACTACGCCATAGGAGAGCGCATGCCATAATAGCTCCGTGTGGTGGACACTGCGCGGCACCATATTATTGTGCTGCACCTAGTACATTGATTGATGCAGGGCTCTGCAGGCCCATGTATATGTTGCATGTTATACCTTGAATCTTTCGTTACCAGTAAAGCTGATATATATTTATATTCTTGCCTCAGCGTGTTGTCTGACTGTTTAGAGATTATTAAGTATAATACACCTGAGAGTGATAGGAGTTTAACCCTAGACTGACTGTGCCAGAGTGGGTCGAGTAAGATTGCCGGGGTTGGCGGTACTGTGTGCAGGGCCCGAAATCAAATCAGCGGCTCTCTTAACTGGGGGTAGCGCTACATTAATTTTAGCGCTGTTTTAGTATTTTTATTATTCAGAGACTGAACTGTTTTATTTATATACTACTGCCTTTATATCTACAAGCTTATCAACACAGAAATGTAGGGCAATAGGCATGAGTTCTAAATATTGCAAAACCAAAGGATCCAAAAAGATCAAGCTAGGAAACCTAAGGATAAGTTCACCTTTTTAGAAAAAATAATAAATGCACATCAGATGTGCAATGTCAAGCCCTGCAGCTTTCAGCCCATACCTCTATACGGGCTGTCAGTTTGAAAGCTGCAAAGGGTGCCCATCAGCACCCTCACAGTAAATTTGGAAATACAAGCCATCTGCTGTGAAGGGGGGGGGGAGGGGGGGAGAGGCGGCAGAAGCTGGAACATGTTCCATTCTAAATACGGATGAACTTATCCTTTATGTTGGCCATACATGGATCAAAATTCAGCCGGTTCAACAGAGACCAGCTAAATTGTGATCCATGTATGAGCAAGCTGGTTATACACAAGTCAATCAATCGACTTGTGTACAGCCTTGCCTATTAGAAAATGTTCTCTCGATCAGCGACGCCTGCTATAGCCGGTGGTGCTGATCAGTGTATTCTGACGTGAGTAAGTCTCCCCGCTGTCAAAATACAAAATTGCAGCAGGAGGGATTACCCTATTTACATCAAGTGTATGGATGGGGGGAATTGAGTAATTTTCTTTTTTCGTTCAATAAGCTGGACAGAGCTAAGGCTCCAAGTAACGTGAGAACTCAAGCAGGAAGAGAGATCCAGGCTGTTGGTACTGGGTCCAAAAGAAGAAATGCCAAAGAGCTAAAGCCAAAACCAAAGAAAGTTGTTAGTGGGATGAGAGCTGGACAGGCTGGCAGGACTGCTGCCTGTGCCCTTGTGCTTATGATTCTTGGTACTGCTAGTATTGAAGTGAGCTAAATCAATAGAGGTACTCATGAAATATAGTAGCTTCTGTTGGTAGCAGTGAGGAGGTCTGACCTTAGAAAGCTTATGGGGAGCCAGCAGTGCTTTAACCTAAGCCAAAGGGCAGAGGAAAAAGTGTATGCACACAGGCAAAATAGTGCAGGCTCAATAATGTGGCACATGGCAAGCACAGTACTTTCAGCCGTCACCCCACAGGTTTTATTGAAGGAGACTAAGTAGTGCACTCACTGTGGCTTTGGGACACAGTAAAAACTGTTGCAGCACCAGTCCATGAAGTGCTTGTGACACTGGAATGTTGGCGCACAAACAAACAAGCAGTAACAAAGGAGGGGAAATGCAGGAGGCAGAACACACATACCAGGCTCCCAGAAAAAAAGGGGGGGCAAACTCCCACACTTGCCACAGTCCAGACAGTCTTTGGCTTTCTGGTGGGCACATTCCAAAGGAGTTTTCAGGGACAGGCTTACACCAGCAGGTGTATCACAGTGCATTGAAAGTGCCAGGGAAAAAGATGTCTGTTCTCCTAGGACACTAGCATTTATAACTGAAGCATGATGGGGTAGGATGGGTTTTACTACCTGTTCAACACTTTTGTTTGTTGTCAGTGCCCAATTCTCCTGTAGATGGCAGCATAATCCAGTGTCTCTGAATCTCTACTGACTCGGTTTCTCTTAAACAAGAATGTTCATTATATTTTTTTAATTTTTATTTAATACTAAGGGGACCAAGTAAATATAGCACTGTAGCACCACTCTGTTTAGCAACAGAAGGGTGGGTTCCAACAGGATATGCTGTCTGCTGTCTTAGGCCTTATTCACACCTATGGAGGTTGCAGTTTGCATATTCCAGGTGCATTTTGCATTTTTCAATGCAGGCTTTCGATCCATTGAAGTCTATGGAACCAAAAAAAGTCCCTGGCCTCTTCCATAAAATACACAGATGAAACAGATGATAAATGGACCAGAGTGTGTTTCTGCAAAACTGAAAACGCAATAAAAAATGCATAGGAGTGAACCAGGCCTTATCGTTCGCACTCATCTCTTGCACATACTGACCACTGTCATACCCTCAGCACTCCCCTACTGCGCATACTGCTCGCAAAGACATTTCTGCCTGTTATATCCACAACTTTTACCATTCTGGAACAGGCACACTTTTGCTAGTGTAACATAAAAAAAATATTGCATGGTGTAATTAATGTATAAAAACAATACAATTATACTTCCACTGTCACAACAAACGTTTTATGCATTATGTGATGTGTTGCATGCATTTATACGCTCAGTCTATAACGAGCAGTGATCATACCAAGGAAATTAACATTTTTAAAGCGTTCCTTGTATACTTATTTTTAGCAAAGATTAATTTTTCAGCAGCGGTCAGGAACTTGTGTTGACACTGCTACCTGAAAAAGAACATACAAGGAAGCTCTCATGTGTTTTGTTTTGGTGGTATGTAGCAAAGCATTACTTTGCAATTCAGTATTCCGATTGGCTGCTGGTGACACACCCATGACCTGCTGAATGAAAGGGGCCTACATGCATGAAATAAGTACAGGGTTAAGAGTGAGTCCAAAAAGAAGAACAAGGCCTTTCATACTTGCTACAGTCAGTGTAGTAAGGAAAAGACTGCTTCCCTAAAGTACTCTAAATCACAATTGAAATTGGGGGACTCAGGAAGACTTGCTATTTCTGAAGACCTATGCCACTTTTTTACTCCTACTGAAACCTAATAAGGAACCAGTTGACTGTGCTTCATATAAGCCTTATTAAACACAGATGATAAAATATTCAGCAAAAATGTTGCCTACCAGGTTAAATTCTACTATACTGTCTCTTATACATGATGATCAAATTGGTTTTATGCCTGGTAAATCCACTAGAAATAATATCCATATAACTCACGTGATGGATCAACATGTGCCTTGCCTCTCTGAAAACAGCAAAGGCTTTTGACATCTATAGAATGGCCATTCTAGTCTTGGCCAACATTTTATGAAAATGGATTAATATACTCTATACTTGCCCTAGTTAATCACCAACTTACTCCCCCCCTTTTCCCCTTTAGGGCCACAAAACAGATTTCTGCAACAAGTTTGAAAGAGCCCTACAGGCTTGGTCTCTAATTTATACTTTCAGCTTTTACATACCTAATTGGGTAAGCTTCCCCTCACAGTCAGAAGAAAATGGCATGGTCTTATGCCCTGTATGACAGAATGGGATGATATGTGTTCCTCCCATATGTATGTCTCACCAGTGACCAATAAAAGGTTTATTCAGTTGTACTGTACATTATTAACAAGACCTATCTATCCCATGCCATTTAAACAAAATGTGATGCATGACCACCCCTAACTGTATACAATGTACCCAAACCCAAGCTATTTTTATGCACCTTATCTGGGGTTGCCCAGTTATATTTTACCTGACTTTTGGAAGCAAGTGAAACATTTTCGTACTAATCTTTCATGTTTCACTATCTTGTATACTCCTAAAATCTGCTTTTTCTGTTTATTAGATGTGGAACATTGGCATTACTAGTACAAGTGTATTACTACAGGAAGCACTGTTTACAGCCCACATTGTTTATGGCCTACTAATTGCTATTTGATAGAATAACCTACCCTCCTAGCTTGTCACAGTGGGAACGATGAATAAAACACATTATCCCTTATGAGAAAGCTATGTACAGGAGGAGAATATTCCCTTTTAAACTCAAGTCTAGAACCTATGGTTTGAATATGCACTTACTTTTAAAGTGATTGTAAAGTCTTTTTTTTTTTCTAGAAAACTAACAAACATGTTATGCTTACCTGCTCTATGCAGTGGATTTTCACAGAGCTTTATCCAAACCTCATTATTTTCGCTTCAGAAATTAATTTAAGACCAGTTCTAGCTTATTGGACAATGACTAAGCATCAGTACACTGGTGAGGTCAATCTTGTGTTCACCTATTGTATATGCATGTTCATACAGCACGTTGCAAACCATTAGAGCATTGATTGGCTCAGAGCACTGCCCTTCCATTTACAAGTCTGTGTCTTGCTCTCCAGGATTATGGGAATCGAAAAGTAAAAAGATAGTCAACCCCTTATTTTAGTTGTAGAGCTGCACAGTTAATCGTTAAAGAATCAAGATGGTCTTTCAACCCCCCTCACGATCTCAACACCGCATTTCCTTGATTCAGTGCAGAGAGTTCTCTGCTCGAGCCGACAGCTGTCAAAAAAATAAAAAAAAGCCAGCTTGCCAAGTTTATCACAACAGCTCAGGCGAGAGAAAGAGAAACATTTTAACTAGGGATGCATTGATACTGATACTGGTATTGGTATCGGTACCGATACTAGGCATTTTCGCGAGAATCGGTACTCGCGAAAATGCTCCGATACCGAAAACCGATACCGGAAGTGACGTCAGCTGGGGACGGGGCACCTCCTCCTCCCCTCCGACAGTGGGGTTCGGAGCAGTAAGTGCCTTACGGCGACAGGACAGGAGGGGGGGGGGGTATCCACAGCACAGTGGGAACAGGCTGGCCACACTGACACTTCTGCTCCCGTTTTTTTAATTATGCAGCACTGCTACGATCCTCTCCTTACCTCTGTAAACAAGAGGGTGGGTGATGTCATGACTCCACCCATCCTGTTCCTGCACAGAGAGAGAGCTGGCTGGATGCTATCCAATAACAGAGTGGGGAGTCGCCAAGGGGCTGGACAGCATCAGCATGTGTGTTTCTGTAAGGCATCTGTGGAAGTCCCTGGAAGCAGAACCGAGAAATGAGGAGAGAAAGTCCTGCAAACAGGTTAGTCTAGTATGTACAGGACAGTGTCAGCAGGGTAAAGACCAGTCTTATACACTAGCACCATACAGTATATACAGACCAGTCTGTACCTAAACACTGTACTGTATATGTTATACACACCAGTCTGTATATGATGTACAGTATGGTGTCAGTGTACAGACTGGTCTGTACCTTACACCCTGTACTGCGCCCTCCTAATGCCCTGTACTGCGCCCTCCTAATGCCCTGTACTGCGCCCTCCTAACACCCTGTACCGTGCCTTCCTAACACCCTCCTAACACCCCCCAAATGCCCTGTACTGTGCCCTCCTAACACTCTGTACTGCACCCTCCTAGCACCCTCCTAACACCCTGTACTGTGCCCTCCTAACACCCTCCTATTGCCCTGTACTGTGCCCCCCTAACACCCTCCTAACACCCTGTACTGTGCCCTCCTAGCACCCTCCTAACACCCTCCTAATGCCCTGTACTGTGCCCTCCTAACACCTTCCTAACACCCTCCTAATGTCCTGTACTGTGCCCTCCTAACACCCTGTACTGCGCCCTCCTAACACCCTGTACTGTGCCCTCCCAACACCCTCCTAAAACCCTGTACTGTGCCCTCCTAACACCCTGTACTGTGCCCTCCCAACACCCTCCTAAAACCCTGTACTGTGCCCTTCCAACACCCTCCTAACACCCTGTACTGTGCCCTCCCAACACCCTCCTAACACTCTGTACTGTGCCCTCCTAACACCCTGTACTGTGCCCTCCTAACACCCTCCTAACACCCTGTACTGTGCCCTCCCAACACCCTCCTAACACCCTGTACTGCACCCTCCTAACACCCACCTAATGCCCTGTACTGTGCCCTCCTAACACCCTGTACTGCGCCCTCCTAACACCCTCCTAATGCCCTGTACTGCTCCCTCCTAACACCCTCCTAACACCCTGTACTGTACCCTCCTAACACCCTGTACTGTACCCTCCTAACACCCTGTACTGTGCCCTCCTAACACCCTGTACTGTGCCCTCCTAACACCCTCCTAACACCATGTACTGCGCCCTCCTAACACCCTCCTAACACCATGTACTGCGCCCTCCTAACACCCTCCTAATGCCCTGTACTGCGCCCCACCTAACACCCTCCTAACGCCCTGTACTGCGCCCTAACACCCTGTACTGCGCCCTCCCAACACCCTCCTAACACCCTGTACTGCACCCTCCTAACACCCACCTAATGCCCTGTACTGTGCCCTCCTAACACCCTGTACTGCGCCCTCCTAACACCCTCCTAATGCCCTGTACTGCTCCCTCCTAACACCCTCCTAACACCCTGTACTGTACCCTCCTAACACCCTGTACTGTGCCCTCCTAACACCCTGTACTGTGCCCTCCTAACACCCTCCTAACACCATGTACTGCGCCCTCCTAACACCCTCCTAATGCCCTGTACTGCGCCCCACCTAACACCCTCCTAACGCCCTGTACTGCGCCCTCCTAACACCCTGTACTGCGCCCTCCTAACACCCTGTACTGCGCCCTCCTAACACCCTGTACTGTGCCCTCCTAACACCCTGTACTGTGCCCTCCTAACACCCTGTACTGTGCCCTCCTAACACCCTGTACTGTGCCCTCCTAACACCCTGTACTGTGCCCTCCTAACACCCTGTACTGTGCCCTCCTAACACCCTGTACTGTACCCTCCTAACACCCTGTACTGTACCCTCCTAACACCTTGTACTCAGGGCCAGACTTACCATTGGGCTTGACTGGGCTCAAGCTCATGGGCCCCACCCAATAGGGGGCCCTGTGCTTGCGCACGTTAGCCCCTCTAAACCGGCATTTAAAGCTTGCCGGAATGCAGTCTGTGAAAACTTCCTGTCTGTCCGACACAGAGGAGAAGTCTTGCAGTGTTTAGCTCCTTCCACTCTTCCTAATACTCCCCCGCGTGACTAAAGAAGACGTCACAAAAGGGGAGTGAAAGAAAACAGCAGCCGCAGACACAGCAACGAATGGTTACGGCGCATGCGCAAGATTACCGACAGGGACACAGTAAGGGCGGAAGCGACGTCATAATTTGAATCATATAACAGCAGTACGAATGGCGCTTGAGATACCCGGAAATACAGAGAACGAAACCATCCTAAAAAAGGTATTTACAGGCCTTGTTTTTGGGGGATATATATATATATATATATATATATATATATATATATATATATATATATATATGTATTGCATTGCGATGAGCTGTTATAACTTAATAATTGAAAAACTGCAAAAATCGGCCGGGGTTTACTTCCTCTTTAATTTTTCATTGAATTGTTCTATTTAAAGTAATGTATAGAAGGTAGGGCCCGAAAGTGACTCAAGCCCAGGGGCCCCCACCACCCTAAGTCCTGCCCTGCTTGTACTGCGCCCTCCTAACACCCTCCTAATGCCCTGTATTGCGCCCTCCTAATGCCCTGTACTGTGTCCTCCCTGTGTTGCCTCCTCCTTCCCCCACCAGCTGTCACCTCTGCCCCCATGTCTCTCAATGACCCTCCCATCCTTTTCCCTCAGCCATCACAGCCTTTTTCTTCTCAATTCTCCCACCCCGCAATCCCTATTTCACCCTACCTTCAATTACCCTGCCCTCACTTACCCCTCTACTTCCCACCCTGCCCTCACCCCAGCCTCGCCCAACTCCCTAACAACCCACCCCCCCTCCCAAACCACCCCCTACCTATGCGATAGGTATCGGTAATTGGTATTGGCGAGTACTTGCAAAAAAGTATCGGTACTCGTACTCAGTGTTAAAAAAGTGGCATCGGTGCATCCCTAATTGAGTTACAAACAAGATAGGGTCTGTAGGTTTGTTCTTAAAGCAGAGTTTCACCCATTTAAAAGTCAGCAGCTAAAAAAGTGTAGCTGCTGACTTTTACTAAACAGACACTGACCTGTCCCACACTCCAGTAATGTGGCCGCCCGAAGCCTCGCTTCTCTACCCCTCCTCTCTGTGGTGTCGGCATTGCAAATGTGGGCACCCAGCTGTGGCTTCACACACTGCGAGTTGTGAGTGGCCGGGCAATCTTCTGGGACCGGTGACGTGTCCCAGAAGATTGCAGGGAGGGAGGGGGAAGAGGTGAACTTTCCCTCTGTGCCGCGGTAACAGGGGGGAAAGTGGGAGCTGGGGTACCTGTGAAAACTAGGTACCCGCTCCCCCCCCCCCAAAATGACATGCCAAATGTGGCATGTTAGGGGGTCACAAGTACTTAAAGCGGAAGTTCCATTTTTGGGTGGAACTCTGCTTTAAGTTGAATTTGTTTGTAAGTCAGAACAGGTAAATTTTTTTAAATGTAGCTCCAGCCCAAAAAAATTTAATTTTTTTTTGGATAGCATAGGGAAGGGTTAACACCCCTGTATCATTTGTTTTGCTGTCTGTGCCCCTTTTCAGAAGATTTCACCTCACTTTCTGTTCCAATGACAATTGGATTTAGAAAATTTTGGGTTGTTGTGGAAACAAGGATTGGTGATAAAGCATCAGTGGAGACACCTTTTTCCCCATGATAATTCTTACAGGAGTGAATTTCCCTTCCTAGGGATAGATTTCCCCTCACTTCCTGTTGTCTGTTTGTAAGTAGGAGTCGTTTGTAAGTCGGATGTTTGTAACCCGGGGACAGCCTTTAGTTCTTTTAGATCAAAGGAATGACCTTCTGTCTGTAGATGAGGTCAGTTTAACCACTTAACTACTTCCCGCCCGGCCAATAGCAGAATGGTTCTGTTATCCTGACTGGGCGTCATATGACGTCCAGCAGGATAAGCCACGATCGCGCGCCTGCGGGGGCGCACAGTGCGGCAATCGGTGTTGTTGTGTGTCACTCTGACACACCGCAACTCGATCTAGGTAAAGAGCCTCTAACGTATGTTCTTTATCATGTGATCAGCTGTGACCAATCACAGCTAATCACATTGTGTAACCAGGAAGTGCCGGTAAACGCCTTTCCTCGGTTCACGCTGACAGGGAGAGCCGATCGATGGCTCTCCTGTCAGAGGGTGGGTCTGAGCTGATAATCAGTGCATTGATTATCAGCTCAGCCCCCATTAAAGGTGCCACCACAGCTGCCAATAAGTGCCCATCCACTGCCAGTCAGTGCCCACCAAAGTGCCAGTCAGTGCCCACCAAAGTGCCCCTCAGTGCCCATGTCAGATGTTAATCAGTGCCCATGTCAGATGACAATCAGTACCTCATCATCAGTGCTGCCTATCAGTACCATCTATTAGTGCCCATCAGTGCTGCCTGTCAGTGCCAATCAGTGCCGCCTGTCAGTGCCAATCAGTGCCGCCTGTCAGTGCCAATCAGTGCCGCCTGTCAGTGCCAATCAGTGCCGCCTGTCAGTGCCAATCAGTGCCGCCTGTCAGTGCCAATCAGTGCCTCCTGTCAGTGCCAATCAGTGCCGCCTGTCTGTGCCAATCAGTGCCGCCTGTCTGTGCCAATCAGTGCTGCCTGTCAGTGCCACCTATCAGTGACTACTAGTGCCACCTTTCAGTGACCATCAGTGCTGCATATCAGTACCGCCTATCAGTGCCCATCAATTCTACATATTAGTGCCTCCTCATCAGTGCCCATCAGTGCCACCTTATCAGTGCCAACTCATGAGTGCCCGTCAGTGCAGCCTCATCAGTGGCCATCAGTGAAGGAGAAAACAAAATTGTATAACAGAAACAAAGAAAAATATATATATATTTTTTTAAATTTCAGTCTTTTTAAGTTTGTTTAGCAAAAAATAAAAACTCCAGTGGTGATCAATGCCACCAAAAGAAAGCTACCTCTATTTGTGGGAAGAAAATTATAAACATTTTGTTTGGGTACAGTGTTGCATGGCCGCGCAATTGTCAAAGTGCGACAGAGCTGAAAACTGAAAATTGTCCTAGGCAGGAAGGGGGGAAAGTGCCCTGTGTTGACGTGGTTAAAGACTAAACCTTTTTCTGACACTTGTTGCTAACAAGTTAAAATCAGTATTTTTTGCTAAAAAATTACTTAGAACCCCCAAACATTTTATATATTTTTTTAGCAGAGACCCTAGAGAATAAAATAGCGTTGTTGCAATATTTTATATGTCACTGTATTTGCGCAGCGGTCTTTCAAGCGCAATATTTAACAGTAAAGTTAGCCCAATTTTTTTGTTTACTGTGAAAGATGATGTTACGCCGCGAGAATCGTGATCTTAATTCTTGGCAAAAAAAAATGTGATTCTCATTTTAACCAGAATCGTGCAGCTCTAATTAGTTGTATTTAAAATTAATATTTAATGATTGTTAATGATGTAATGTAAATATAAGTACATTTAAATATACAATAAAAAAACATATGCATTGCCTGGAAGTGACTGACCGTGACTTACTGACTGTGTCTGCAGACATGTTCTGACTGTCTGTATGGTACTCAGGGCTTTTTTTTCTCAGAGATCGTCTCTGCTCCCTACCAACCTTGGTTCCACCCCCTGTCCAACTCCCAGAACTGCCCCATTAAGAGAATACAGAACCAAGTTCCATTTTGTGCTTCTGAGTAATTTGTATTGAATTTGTTAATGATAACAAGAAAGACAGTAAAACAGATCCCCCTGCAGTAAGCAACAACAGACCCCATCCCAACAAAAACAGACCCCCAGCAGCAACAACAGATCTCCTAGCAGAGAGCATCAATAGACCCTCCAGCAGCCAGCAACAATAGACCTATCACAGATCCCCCAGCAGTCCTTGCCATTACATACATTCAGTACTAGAGGTGCCTGTGTTTCCGCTGAAAAAAAAGCCCTGATAGTACTGATTGTGTTTCTGCAAACATACTTCTGGGTCAGCACTTTACTAGTTTGTCTCTGCAGACATATCTCTCATTGTGTCAATGTAGAAATGATTCTGTCTCTGTTGAGACATGTTTCTGGTTGTGTCAGTATGATACTGATTCTGTGTCTATAATAGTGTTTCTGACAGTGTCAGCACTGATTTGTCACTATGGACATGTTGCTGTTGTGTTAGTGTGGTACTGACTGTGTCTCTGGGGACATGTTTCCGGTTTTTGCTTATTGTCACTATTGGCCAATTACTGGTAGCGTATTGTAACGATTGCCCAATTGCTGCCTTCATATCATAACAACTGACTGCTGCCTGTGCGTGGAAGTCACGTGACATAAAGTAAAGTGTAGGGCCTTGGCCGGAGTACGCAGCGGACCGGAAGTGACGTGAAAGGCAGAAAATGCCAATGTTTTTATCATTTTAGCATTTTACTGTGTTTTGATATTAGCAGATTTATTTTTTTAATAAATGGTTTATGCTTACATTATTACACTTTTGCAGGCTTTTTGTCTACTTCACCCCCACATGTGAGTCTGGATCTTTGATTGAGGGTTTGCAGAGAAGAGTCCGGGAGGAAGGATCTTTAAACCCATATTGGATTTTGATCAAAGGTTCATGTTATGTGGATATGAGGTGAGAGTTCTGTGAGCACTGAGGTGTTGGTGGAAGCATAAAGAATCTTTGGGAATATTCTATCTAAGGACTGATCACCGGTTTTAATTTGAACACTTAAAGGGGTTGTAAAGGTTCGTTTTTTATTTTTTTAAATAGGTTCCTTTAAGCTAGTGCATTGTTGGTTCACTTACCTTTTCCTTC
Organism: Rana muscosa; assembly: GCA_029206835.1. Lineage (NCBI taxonomy): Eukaryota > Metazoa > Chordata > Amphibia > Anura > Ranidae > Rana > Rana muscosa. The sequence goes on from CM055122.1 coordinate 548,938,763, forward strand.
TATTTCCCTTCTAAATGTTTTTTTCCTTTGTCTGAATTTCTCACTTCCTGTAAGCTTGCCCCCATCATCCGAGCCATTCTGGCTGGGGGTTAGTCAGCGTGCTTGCCCCCTCCCTTGGGACTACATCCCTGCAGGGAGATGCTGTGAACACAGCATCTGAACACAGCGTCTCCCCGCAGGGATGTAGTCCCAAGGGAGGGGGTGAGCAGGCTGACTAACCCCCAGCCAGAACGGCTCGGATGATGGGGGCAAGCTTACTGAGGAGCAACAGGAAGTGATAAAAAAATTTTTTTAGAAGGGAAATCGAAGGAAAAGGCAAGTGAACCAACAATGCACTAGCTTAAAGGAACCTATTTAGAAAATAAAAAACAAACCTTTACAATCCCTTTAATTTTCAACAGATATTGGACATTATATTTGTCAATCACTATTAGGGTCCTTTCACACGGGGCGGAGCCGTGCAGATCCGCCCCGTGAAGCTCCGCTTGCTCAGCGGGGATCGCTCAGTTGATCCCCGCTGAGCCGACGGATGACTGGGCGGTCCCCGCACACTGTGCAGGGACCGCCCTGTCAGAGCGCCGCTCTCCCCTATGGGGAATCGGATGACGATGGACCGTAGAGTCCGTTGTCATCCGATCCGCCGACGGAAGGAAAAATAGGGTTTTCCTCCGTCACACTTTGGCGGAGCGGATGTCAGCGGACATGTCTCCGCTGACATCCGTGCTTCCATAGGGCTACATGGAGGATCCGTTTCAGGTCCGCCTAAAAAACTGACAGGCGGACCTGAACGGACCTCCGTGTGAAAGAGCCCTTATTGTTTTTGGATTGTTTATTCACTACACATTGGTTATGTTTATTGAGTGTATTATTCACGCATAGATCAAGGAATAGCGCAAGACCACTTACAATATTTATTTATGCCTGTGTGTGGAATGGAGATCGGACTTAGGTAAGCTTAATGCGGACAGAACACAAACACTCCTGCGCACAAGTGGATCATCCAGCAGTCAATCTTGCACCATGGTAACACCGGCTTTGCAGCCCTTCATGGACAGGGGTGTCCTAATACCAAATAGAAGAAGAGAAACAAGGGCACACCAGCCTAGTGTATTATCATTTAGGATAGATTTTATTTAAAAGAACATCAATACTACTCACAAGTGTAGCAGAAAAAATCGCAGTGCAATGATGTTTCATGCAGTCTGCTGGGCTCTGAGGAAGAAGTGTAATGCTTCAAAACGCGTAAGCCGGCAGTGGCCCTTATCATATCCTCTGTGCTTCTGTGGAGTGTGGTTTTGAGCTCAACTTTCAGCTGCCATCTACATGAAACATCATTGCACTGCGATTTTTTTCTGCTACACTTGTGAGTAGTATTGATGTTCTTTTAAATAAAATCTATCCTAAATGATAATACACTAGGCTGGTGCGCCCTTGTTTCTCTTCTTCTATAAGCTTAATGCGGAGTTCCGCCCGCCTGTTTAAAAATTAAACGTCAGCAGCTACACATACTGTAGCTGCTGGCTTTTAACATTAGGACACTTACCTGACCTGGGGTCCAGCGATGTCGGCACCGCAGCTTCACGGCTGGGTCCCTACTGTGCATGCACCAAGTGCGCTGCGCCCTCTCACTGGCGAGGGGGGCCGAGCTGCTGACATAATTCGCCGTGGCCCGGTTTCCCTGGAAAGGTACCAAATGAGGCACCGGAGGGGGGAGAAATCAGATAAGCAGAAGTTCCACTTTAAATCCTTAAAATATATTAGCAGCATTATTATAGGTGTATGCAAGAAAATATTCACTGGCTATGTTTTTTTAATCTGTCCATTTTTATTGTCCATTTCATTTTGTGGTGATTACTCAAAATCATTTTGATGTCTGGAGGTGCATGGTATGGGGTTAAAAAAATTGACCCAGGTGCCAAATATGCTAGGTACTGTATATTTGCATATATCCTGTTTTTTTTTGCATGTAAACCCCAGCAGTTAGCAGAAGCTGTGAGAAAACCTGTACTGACAGAGTATTCCTTTCATTTTTTTCTACAAGAGGTGTTGTGTGAGTGATATATCTTGGAGGTTCACCAATTTCCCTTTTCCTTGGCAAGAAGTCAACACAGCATGCTTTGACAAATGTTTTCTTTTTGTGGAGGATAGACAGTGTTAAAAAATAACCTATACCTTTAATCATTCATTAGAAGTACATAGTAGGTTAGGAAGATACTTACAAAAAGGGAAACTAGAAATACTGTAGAAATTGCAGGCTATTATATCCAGAAATGTTATTGCTTTCACATATAGACATTGCTGTGCCTTGTCACAGTGTCAGCAGGGTTAGAGGTCACCCAGGGTTCTCATTATGCAGGTTGAGGGGCTCCAGGATATCTCTTCTGAGTGAAGAACAATGATTTTGCCGTTTTCTCCAAGATTGGTAACTGCAGGATTGGGTTCTGGAGCCCAGAGACTTTGTGGAGACTTGGGAGGGATGAAGCCACTAACTGAGTCCACATTTTATTATATAAACAACCCCCAAACTCTCTGTGTATGTCAAGATAATGTGAAGTAGATTTATGACCATTCCATTTAACCATGTGATGCTGGAAACTCAATCAAAAATGTAGTCTCTTCATATAAACCATATACAAAGGTTATGTTCACACCTATGTGTGTGGTGAACATGAGCAAAAATTGCATGCTTCCCCAACATGCACAGAAACGCGCTGCCCTTTAGCAAAAGCACAGCAGTACCCTTAATTAACAGCACCCCCACGCATCTGCAAAAGCGTGGACCAAACTACATGGTGCCGAAGCACCCTATGCTTTAGTGTGGCATGCTATTGGAAAAGATTCAATTACTTATTTTCTATGTTTTTTGCGTGTAGGGCCGGCCATTGAAATTAATGGGCTGCCCTACATGTGAAGTACGAAAAACACGTCTGCGCTTGGTTGAACCTGTATGTGTGAACCAAGCCTAGCTTACAAATCTTCTTTTTACATGAAAATATTGCCACTATATACCTTTTTGGCAGATCTATATACCACAGTCAGTGATAAACTACACAGTTTCTCCATTGCTAAGAGTTCCGGTAGGAGGACATTTCCACTACAGCCTGTATACACGCCCACATGTGTGATTTCAATATCATGGACCAGGCTGGCTCTGATCAACAAGTAATTATTCTCTCCAGCATAAAAGACACAACTGAGCATGTGCAGGTTGGCTACTCTGCCTGTGTTAGCTGGCCTTCCCCAGATAGACATTGCAGGGAGGGGAGAATCTATGCATACAGGATACAACAGCCTTTTTACACAATACAGAGGATTAAGTTCCACAGTGAGTATAACAAGCATGCTATGCTGCATATACAGACTGATTTTACTGTTGTGGGTTTAGTAACACTTTAATGATTATTTAAGTACAAATATATTACCATGTATGAGAAACTACAGATGGATATATTTTAAATGAAATCACTTGTGAAGCTTGCCATACACATTTAGATTCCTTTCATTCTGCCCGGGCTGAACAAAAGAAATCTAACAGATTTATTCATCCACAGCAACAGCGGCAATGGAAAAATCTTGCTCTGTGAACTATTGTATCAGTTATCAGCTGCCAGAATACCTTAACAGTGCCTTCATCTGATTGGATGCACCACCGGCTATCAGAATACCCAAGCCCAAACATAACTCCTTTGACAAATGAAGCTAATCTTGGCCAATTTAGCACGAGTCAGATGAAATTTGATGTGTGTGTAGAGACCTCTCTCTCTCTCTCTCTTGCTTCATCGGTTATGCGGCTGTTGTCTAGGGGTCCCCGGGAGGGAGAGATGAGATACACCACGGCCCATGTCCTCCATAACCAAGAGGTGAAGGCCAGAAATTTGGGTCCTGTGTAGGTGTCCTAGAGTCAAGTCCAGTACTTCGTTCCTGACTCCTTTGCTCCTAGTAACCAGAGTTCCACACAGTGAATAGGTCCAACTCAGTTTTATTCTTCTTGTCAAACAATAAGCAGTTTCTTCTACTGAGTTATAATGGGGAATAGATCGAGGCACAATCCTTTCCCTTCTGATGCTAACCACTGTGATATCACCAGTGGCGGATAGTCACTGTCACTGACTATGTGAGGTAGAACGTGAATTACCTTCACTAGCACGGCCTCTGTCAGGGGAAGGAGATCCGTCCAAGGGAGAAACAGGAGGCCTCTCTGTCACCAGCGATGCTGCGCCGGACTCTCCAGAGAAGTTCCTCCACCCTTGCAGAACTCAGTCGAATGTACTGAGCCCCAGGCATCCGCCATAGTACCTCACCCCAGGCTAAAGGTGCCTGGGATGGACTCCATCCTCGCTCGGCCAGGTCAAGGGCACCTAGGCCCGAAACACTGGAACGCCAGCACCCAGGCCGAAGGTGCCTGGGTGCGGCCGCGTCCTCCAACTCTGAACTCTGAACCCCGTGGTAAGGGCATCCGCCCCTTTTATCCCCTCTCCCTTTGCGTCACAGCGGGTTCCCTGCCCCGCTGTACCATCTCCAGGGGAGGACAAAAAGGTACAGTCTTGCGGTGTGAGTTCAGCCCCGGCCCAGGGCAACAGCGCCACCTGTGGGCCACAAGGAACCTCACACCACCAGAGTCCTCCAAGATTTAGAAAAGGGTCTTGGATACCCTAGCAATCTGTGCATCTGGGTTACACTACCACCCAGATGCCTCCCTTAAATTCAAGTACCCGCTACACGTGTATGACCAATTTTATAGTTTGGCTAGCAAGATGGGCCCACATGCAGATTTCCCTATTTGGTTTAAGCCTTGAAAAACCTAAGCTGCCAAATCAAACTGACAATTTCTTTTGCCTGCAATAACCACTTACCGACCGCCGGCAGACCCCACTGTGATTATACACAACGGGAGCCGATCAGCAGGTATCGTGGACTCAATGTCTGCCAGCACCTGCCGATCATTCAGTACAGAGGCAGAACGGCAGTCTGCCTATGTAAACAAGGCAGATTGCCTTTCTGTCAGTAGGGAAGGCATGGATTCTGTGTTCCTGCAAAGCAGGGGCAAGGATCCATGTCTTCCCCTAGTAAAAGCACCTTCCACGCTGTACAAAAACACACTAGCTAGATACACAGTTAACCCTTTGACCGCCCCTGCTGTTAACCCCTTCCCAGCCTGTGTCATTAGTACAGTGACAGTGTATATTTTTAGCACTGGTCACTGGATCCCAAAAAAGTGTCAAAGGTATCGGCTAGTGTCCAATTTGTCTGCCGAAATATCGCAGTCGCTCATCATTACTAGTAAAAAACATAAATAAATAAAAATTCCACAAATATGACCCATAGGGGTTGATTTACTAAAGGGAAATCCACTCTGCACTACAAGTGCGCTGTAGATCTGAGGGGAAGCTCTGCTGATTTCATAATCATGTACAAACAAAAATGCTGTTTTTATTTTCCATGCATGTCCCCCTCAGATCTACAGTGACTGTACTTTCAAGTGCACTTGTAGTGCACTTGTAGTGCAAAGTGGATTTACCTTTCGTAAATAACCCCCATAGTTTGTAGACGCTATAACTTTTGCGTAAACCAATCAATATACGCTTATTGCGATTTTATTTTTTTTTACCAAAAAAATGGAGCAGAATACATATTGGCCTTAATTGATGAAGAAATTCGATTTTCTAAATGTTTTAATTGGATATGATTTATAGCAGAAAATATTGTTTTTTATTTTCAAAATTGTCGGTATTTTTTTGTTTATAGCGCAAAAAATAAAAATGCAGAGGTGATCTAATACCCCCAAAACAAATTTGTGGGGGAAAAAAAAGGACATAAATTTTATTTGGGCACAGTGTTGCATGACTAAGCAATTGTCAGTTAAAGTAACGCAGAGCCGTATTGCGAATAATTACCTGGTCATCAAGGGGGGTAAATCTTCAAGAGCTGAAGTGGTTAAATTGCAAGCTAATTGGTATCCAAAATATTGTCTATTTCCAATTCATTTGTAGTAGTACATTTTGATAGTATTCATGGCATCCAAAACCTCTCAGGCTGAAAAAAAAAAAGACCATGGGGGCTTCCCTCTGGAGATAAATTGATGGGATTTCCATTTAAGATGGTCACATCTGCATATATAAAAATGTTTTTTTTTTTTTAGGTAAAAAAACGCTTCCATTGATAACTGTAGCTGGCTGTAGAAGGTTTATTCCAAAAAAAAAAAACTCCACCTACCAATAAAAAATGCTGAAATTTTCATTTGTGCTCACTTTGCTTGGTGCTCAAAATATTAAGTAGCCAGGCTAAAGATATTGCTATGAGGATGCTCTAATGAATTTACATAAAGCTGCAGCCCCAAATGATTTTTTCCTTAATATGTTTGATTGGAAGAAGCACATAAGAAGCTGGAATAAGAACCTAACTCCAGTACCTAATAATTAGGAACAAGAAGCCTGTCTGTTATAGGTGCACCTGCGCCAGCCCTGTAGACATATACAATGACTATTATTTACAGAAAGCATGTCCTTTAACTCCCGCATAATGAAACATGTTTCAACAAATGCAGCCCCATGCAGCTTTGATTGATGAACATTGTTTGATTTGAAAAATAATAGCTTTGAAAATAACATGAGATTCTGTTACAGACATTACAAAAGTGTGTTGCTTCTACATATGTACATAGCTATTTAAGTTTTGGGAAATGCTGTACACCAGTTTTCTAAAGGCAGCAATAAGCAATTAAGTGATTGCATATACTCAAGAGCACTAAAGGCCCGTACACACGATCGGATTATCCGACGGGAATTGTGTGATGACAGGCTGTTGTTGGAAAATCTGACTGTTTGTATGCTCCATCGGACAATTTTTGTCTGATTTTCTGCCAACAAATGTGGGATAACATGCTTTAAAATTGGCCACCAACAAATGTGTCTTGTCGGATTATCCCATCGTGTGTACACAAGTCCTTCAGACAAAACTTCAAAATACAAACACGCATGCTCAGAAGCAATACTAACCATAACACAACATTAGCAGAAGTTGCCCAAAGGGTGGCGCTAAAGAGCTGAAAAAACACGTAGTTTTGTGTTTGTTGGCCAACAATTCTTTGCCGTTTGTATGCAATACAAGTTCCTGGTCAATGCCCTTTGGACAACAGTCCCCGCTTTGTCCGCAGAAAATCCGATCGTGTGTATGAGGCTTAAGACTCAATACTCTTATGTTGTGTCACCTCAGCAGACTAAATATCAAACCTATGTAGAACCATAAATATCAGACACACATGTATGAGCATCATACACGTTCAGCCTACTTTATTAACCCGTATTTAGTCCATCAAACATTTATCAGAAAATTGTTATCAAATACTTACTGTAATTTTCCTTTCCTGAGTAACTCCATGGCAACATACATATGGGTAGACTCCGCATCGCACCTACCCCTAAGAACCTCCGTCCCATACATTTTAGGGCTGGTACAGTCCACATGTTCCATAACTAACCTACTCAACAACTGGGAGGGATCCTATGTTCTCACAAGTTAATCAGCAAAGAAAAATGACGGTAAGTGTTTTTTCCTGACCATGATAGTATACAAATAGTTAAAAAAATTAAAACATGGACTGGATCAGCCTCAAAATTTATAGAAGAGGGGCAGAGGCGGCTCTAGGCTTTGTGAGGCCTTAGGCAAAACTTGACATGGGGCCCCACTCACACCCATAATGGTAAAAATAATTCAAGAACAAGAGCCTCTTCCCCACAACCCTGGCCGGTGGTTGTGGGGGTCTGCGGGCAGGGGGCTTATCGGAATCTGGAAGCCCCCGTTAACAAGGCGCCCCCCATATCCTGCTCTTTAATAACTAAGGGGAGGGGGCCACCCGGTGATGTCACCTGGTGAACCCGCCCCTTGTGATGTCATTGACTGAGGGCATGCTGGGTCATTGACGTCACAAGGGGTGGTGTCACCGATATTCACTGGATGTTAGGGACGCTGGCGGCCCCGCTCCTGAGTCAGGGCTCTTAGCGCTGCCTGAGCACAGCAGCGTTAAGGTCCCCTATCCTTCAAAACTAGGGTAATGCATTGGGCAAGTTAGGCGGCCGAGAGGCCCCTCTGTGTGCGAGGCCTTAGGCGACCGCCTAATTTGCCTAATTAAAGAGCTGCCTCTGAAGAGGGGTCCTATTGGGGAGGAACGAGGGAGGAAAATTTTTAAATAAAGTCCAGACATACATGCAGAGAGTATTACCTCCTGCATAGTACTGTTTATCTAAAAATTGCTTTAGGGCACCAGTCCACTCTATTCCTTTTTGTTAGTAATGTGGTGATGTGAAAAACCCTGTTTGTAATGCAGGATAACTATCCTTAAACATATACACTGCAGGCTCCTTGCTGTCCCTCACATCCAGAGAGGGACGAGAGAGAGAGAGAGAGAGAGAGAGAGAGACAGGCAACATAGGCTTAGGCCACTTTCACACTTATACGACTTGTCCCACGATTTGTGATGGCAAAGTAGCATGACAAGTCGTTTCCCATGATTTCCAATGACAACCATTCATATTAGTACGACTTCAAGTCGTTCCGACTTCAAAGCAGTCCCTGCACTACCTTGGTCCGATTTTGATGCCACTTACACAGGCATTCCCTGAAATCGCGGTCCGCGGCAAAATCGTGGCCGCAAAATCACACTAGTGTGAAAGGGGCCTTAAACTTCCAGTGACTCTATGAGGAGCTCTTTGGAATCTGGTTATAGTAAATTAAACAAAATATTGTTTTTAAGGCAAACTTTGGACATTCTGACTTTTGCCTAGTTGCAGGATTTGCTGAATAGCAATAGTGGTTCACTAATTAGTTTACAGTAATTTATTGCCTGTAATTTCACTTAAGAACACCAATTAAAAGCTACCGTACTTTAAATGGACATTACAGCCTACTTTGACTTTAAACAATTACAGAGCCATAAGGAACAGAGAATAGGGGTGATCAAATCAATACAAACGTACCTATCTGCAGAAGAGGAAGATCCTGGTTCAACAGCACGAAACACTGTAAATGACAAAGAAGAGACATTAATGAAAGAAAAGAAAAAAGCATATCCTAAAGCACTCTTGTTACAACAACTATACTGTAGGTTACTGATGTCAGCAGAACCTTCTGTTAAAATGATTAAGTGGCAGATAATACCAGTGCTAAAGGGGGGTAAACACTATGAGAAAATCAGAAGGAAAATTCCGTACGAGGAACAATCGTTCGATTTTCATATAGCGTGTACACAACTTTCAACATCTGAATTAGACTTTCCAAAGGGACAAACTCCAAATTTTTTCTCGTACGTGAACAGAACTAACAATTTTCATACGAGAAAAATCAGATACGAAAGACCACACATGATCAGAAACAATAAAAAACAATAATCTACACTACAAAGTACAAATAAAAAGCCTTTGTCGTTCAAAATTTTTCATACAATTAGTACCATCCACGGTTTCGACTTGCTGCGAAAGATCATGGAAAACTGGGCAATCGTTTGCCCAATTTTTTCAAAGTGTGTATCCAGCTTTAGATTGTAGAGATCGGTGAAGTCACCTAATTAAACATTGGGTTTTAGTCTTGTGACCTAGAACTGTGGAGCAATAGATGGGCTAATGATACTTCTAATATCCTTACTAAATATTTTCACTTCACCTGATGCCTACCTAATTCTGAACGTGGACTGACACTATGGGGTTGATTTAATAAAGGCAAATCCACTCTGCACTACAAGTGCACTTGGAACTGCAGTGACTGTAGATCCGAGGGGAAGATCTGAAAGGAGGGGGAAGCTTTGATGATTTTATCCAATCATGTGCAAGCAAAAAATAGGATTTTTGTACTCACCGTAAAATCCGTTTCTCTGACGTCCATGGACTGACACAGCTCTCATACTGTTTACGTGTGGGTATATGTCCCTGCTTGCAGGAGAAGACCTAGGCAGAATGTTAGAGGTTAAAAACATTCTAGAACAAAACCAGAGCTGAACAGCCCCGCCCAGGGGGGCGGTCCCTCTGGACATAACCCTCCCACTGCAGTCAGCAGACCTCAGTTCGTAATGAAGCAGTACAAACCTTGAAAAGAAGGGTGGGTGCTGTCTCAGTCCATGGACGTCAGAGAAACGGATTTTACGGTGAGTACAAAAATCCTATTTTCTCTTATCATCCATGGACTGACACAGCTCTCAAACTGTTTATGTGTGGGACGTCCCAAAGCAGTATAAGAAAAGGGTGGGAGCAAATAGTAAAGGAACAACCAAAACTTCACTCCAAACCAGCAGAGCTCCTCAACGGAGGAGTTGCAACATTAAACAGCGGCCTGCAACACTTTGCGGCCAAAGGAAGCATCCGAAGATGCAGCCACATCAACCTTATAGAATTTTGAAAAGGCATGAACGGACGACCAGGTCGCCGCCTTGCACACTTGTGCAACCGACGCTTGATGTCGGAAAGCCCAGGAAGCACCAATTGCCCTGGTGGCATGCGCCATAACCAGAAAGGGAGGGGCCAACCCCTTAATGGCATGGGCCTGTATAACAGTCTGTCTGATCCATCTAGAAAAGGTGGCAGACGACACCGCTCGGCCCTGTTTCGGACCAGAGACAGACACAACTAGTGAGTCATATCACGTACCACATGAAATGTGTGAAGCGCAAACCCTCTGGAATGCGATGTGTGAGGACACAAGGACAGGAGGACAATGTCCACATGTAGGAGAAAAGCCGAGACCACCTTTGCAAAAGGAAGGTCGCAAACGCAACACCGCCTTATCCTTATGGATGACAAAATAGGGCGACTTGCAGGACAAGGCCGCCAACTCAGACACCCGTCTGACAGAAGTAATGGCCACTAAGAAGGCCACCTCCTGAGACAAGGTCAAGAGGGGAATATCTCTGATATTTTCAAAGTGAGGTTCCTGGAGAACCGAGAGCACCAAATTCAAATCCCGAGGAGGGAGAGGAGGTTTCAACAGGAGGGAGCACATGGCGAACCCCCTGCACAAAGGTGCTACCAAAGAATGACCCGCTAGCGGTTGCTGAAGGAAGACGGCCAAGGCCGAAAACTGACCCCTAATGGTACTCAAAGCAAGCATTTGGGTCACACCACGCTGCAAGGACCGCAGGATACTGGGGACGGAATACGTCCGTGGACGCTAGTCCAGCTCTTCGCACATAGTGATGTAAGCTTTCCAGGTACGGTGATATATCTTTCAAGCGGAAGACTTCCGTGCCCTGAACATGGTCGAAATGACCGAATCCGAGAGACCTCGGACTCTCAGCACCTGGCTTTCAATAGCTATGCCGTTAAGTCAGAGACTGTAAAACAGGATGAAAAATAGGACCTTGAAACAGAAGGTCCTCCCTTATTGGCAACCGCCAAGGAACGTCCACGATGAGACGTACCAGATCAGCGTACCAATTACGCAGAGACCCACCTGGCGTAAAGAGGATAACCGGAATCCCTTCGGCCACAACCCTGCGCAGCAGGCGAGGAAGCAGCTGCAGCGGAGGATAACAGATATCAGGTGATAATGACCCCATGGGGCCCACCAACGGATCCGAGGCTTCCGCCCAAGGATCCCTGGACCTGGCCACAAACCTTGACACCTTACAATTGAGTAGAGAGGCCCTCAGGTCCACATCCGGCATGCCCCACCGCCGACACAGAATTTGAAAGGTGTAAGGACCACTCTTCCTGGTCCAGCTTCTGGCGACTCCGATAGTCCGCCTGCCAATTGTCTATGCTTGAATGTAGACGGCCGATAGAGACCACGTGGGGAGGCATAGTCTGATTGCCCGTATTTCCAGAACATTGATCGGTAAACGGGCTTCGTCCGGAGTCCAAAGCCCTGGGGCTGACAGGACTCCCCAGACTCCACCCCAGCCCATCAGGCTGGCGTCCGTCATGAACACCGTCCACTGGATGGGGAGGGACGACTTCCCAGACTGAAGAGTCGGGGACCCCAACCACCACGCCAGAGACGCCCTGAGTGGGTGACTCATCTGGATCTGAAGATCCAAGGACAACGGGGATTTGTCCCAAGTGGACAGGATCTATTACTGTAATGCCCGTGTGTGTGATTGGGCATACGGAACAGCCTCGAACGAGGCCCTCATGAGTCCCAGGACTCTCATGCAAAAAACGGGTTGACGACCATTTCTGAGACGTCAGGACCCGCACTACAGACTGAAAAGTCAGTAACTTCTCCAGGGTTAGGAATACCTACGCCTCCATGGAGTCCAGGAGCAGACCAAGATACTTCAAATGCTGAGCCGGGACCAGGACCGACTTCTGAATGTTCGGGAGCCACCCGAAGTCCCTAAGGGTCTGACTGACAATAGTCACACTTCTTCTAATTCTGAGCCATTGTCTGCTCTTAGAAGAAGATCGTCCAGATAGCCCATGATAGCAATGCCTCGCCGTCTCAGCAAGGCTAGAACCGGAGCAAGCACCTTGGTAAAAAACCTTTGGTGCCGAGGCTAGGCCGAAGGGAAGAGCCACAATTGATAGTGGACTTCGCCGATCGCAAAGCGCAGAAACTACTGTTGACGTGCGCAGATCGAAACATGCAAGTAGGCGTCCTTGATGTCCAAGGATGCCAGAAAATCCCCTTGATGGAGTGTAGCGAACACCATGCGAATGGATTCCATGTGGAACTATTGCACCATCACAAAGGCATTCAGGCCTTGAGGCCCAGGATTGGCCGAACCCCCGTCCACTTTTTGGGACTACAAACAGATTAGAGTAGAAACCCTGAAAAAAAACTCTCCTGTGACGGAACCGGCACAATCACTCCGGACCTCATCAATCCTGTACGGCCCTTAAGAGGGCCGCCCGATGGGCAGGAAGGAGAGGGAGAATTGAGGGAAAGAATCTGTCTGGGGGCCAGGAACGGAATTCTATCCTGTATCCTGAGGTGACCACCTCGCACACCCACCGGTCGGAGATCCGGGAGGTCCACCGAACCGTGAACCTGCAAGGACGTCCCCCCACCCCAGAGTCAGGGGCAAGACTTCATGCGGCGGCGGGCTTGGGAGCATGCTTGGTAGGCTTACGCACCCAGGGGTGCTTATGTCCCCCAGCCGCACTTTTTCCAGTCTGGGAGGGCTTACCCGTGGATTCTGACTGACGAAAAAAACTCATTCTTTGCCGGAAAGGAAGGGCCCGGCCTACGGTGGGGCTCCGTTTTCCGTAACAGACTGAGGAAGGAAGGTGCTCTTACCCCTTATGACATCCATAATAATGGCATCCAGGGTGGCCCAAACAGTCTACCGCCCTTAAAGGGCAAGTCAGCCAGGAGCTATTTGGAAGCTAGGTTGGCCGACCAGCATTTCAGCCAGATAAGGCGACGCAGCACCACATTAGATAGAGGCCACAGAAAATAAAAGGGGCCGCATCCAAAGTGGCATCGCACACAGAGACTAAAACCTGCGCCAGTTGGTGAGTCGGGGTAATGGTCTCAGGAGGGAGATTATGCTCCTGCACCGTCTGGTGCAAAATCTTTGCAAAATCTTTGCCCATCCTGTGCGTGTCTTGAGACACAAGTGTCGCCGGCCCTATAGGGCGTAAGGCAGACCCCAATAAGGTAAACATAGTTCTACTCACCACTACTGACCTCCTGTCAGTGGGATCCTGAAATGCAGGAGTCCCTTCCATTGGGAGCGTGGTAGCCTTATTCAAACGGGCGACCGGGGGGTCGACCACTGGGGGGGGAGAGCCCACTTCATAACCAGGTCCTCCTGAAAGGGGTACCTCATGGCTAGGTACCGCGGGACCATCAAAGTCTTCTGCGGCTTATCCCAGACTTAGTCAATGAATGTATCAAAAAAAGGCACACATGGAAAAACCTTTTTGAATAAACGGCTTTAAAGGAACCAAAGGAGACAGCTTCCACCTGAGGTTCCTCAGCCTCAACATTCAGCTTGAGAGTGTTCCTCACAGCATCAATGAGTTCACTTACAAGCACCCTGTCATTTTTTTCAGAACTGGGGTCTTCCTCACAGGGAATATCCTGTGCAAAAACATGAAAATCCTCAGAGCTAGGGTCCTGAGCAGCAATAGCTAGGCCCATATCTGAGACAGAGCACTACCCTACAAGAGGCTGTTTGGGGAGGGGTGTCAAGGTCACCTGTGGCCAGGTGACAGATGCACACCGTAGGGGGACAGGAGTGCACCGCAAGGTAGTGAACCCTATGGCTGACTGCTGCGGATAGGAAACTGGGTGGTTGTGGAAAGCGGGACCAGAGGAGCACAACCGGGATCCTAACGGAAGCTAGAGCCAAGATTCCCCAGGGCGCGGAGTCTAAGACCCAGCAGGTCTTCTCCAGGGCCTCTAGTGGTGAGGATGTTATGCTGCAGGCTGGGACCAGGTCGCGGCCCCTGGAGTTTCCTAGCTCACGCCCCGTAGGATAAGGGGAAAAGAGGGGAAGCAGCAGCACAAGATATGAGAGAACCGAACAACAAGCTGAGGGTCAGGGGCCACAAGCAGACAAGGATAACGAAAGAACGAGCCGAAGGTCAAGGGTCACGAGCAGACAGGGATAGTAGGGGACAAGCCAATAACGTAACAGAGAGCCAGACGTAGCACACGGCAGGCAGGAACCCAAACACACAATGCCTAACAAACACGTTGATCAGCAAAGCAGGCTTGCAGTGCACAGGTTAATATAGTGTTCTGTGATAGGGCCTGGGGTGGAGTCTGGCTGGGAGGAGATTATAAAGGAAGCCAGGTGAAAGGGCTCAGGCCTCTAAGATGAACACATGGGAAGGAAGGTAAGCTGACAGACAAACACTACTGCATATCCATGACAGTACCCTCCCTCTTATGGGCCCTCCCCCACCTGGGCCCAGGCTTAAAGGGAAATCTCTGATGAAACCTTCTCAACAGATGAGGTGCAGCGACATCAGATGCAGCGATCCAAGACGCCTCCTCAGGACCAAAACCTCTCCAATGCACAAGGTACTGAAGAATGCCTCTGCAGAGCCGAGAATCCAGAACTTGTCTAACCTCGTACTTAAGATTATCCTCAGAGACCGAAAACGAGGTAGGGAGATGACAAGAAGATCTATTGAGGACCAAAGGCTCTCTAGGAATAAGCAAGGGCATGAGAGGATCAACAGGAATCTGAGGAGGGTCCCCTAGACCCTTAAAGGGGAACTGGTCATCTTGCACAGGACCATCAGACTGGGCAGATGTCAGTGGAACCCTGAAGTCAGGTTGGTTAGAAGGTGACATGTCGCCGGAGTCAAACTGAATAGCTGAAGGACAAGCAGAATGTCCCGAACAAGAAAAAGTAGGAGGCTCACTGGGCATGGGCTGGACTGGCATAACTAGTACAGAGGCAGAGTGAATAGCTGAGTCAGGTGTAGCGACTACCTGAATCGCATCGCAAGACGTAGCGACTGCAGGACTTGTAGACAAGCTAGCCTGGCTGTGCGTCCAAGGGTGGTTAGGGACAGAGAAATGTAAATGGTTATGCAACCTGGAATGAATGACCGGCTCAGATTCACAGGGGGCAACCTTGGGTAGGCAGGACGAGGAACAGGAGGGAAATGATATAGGCTACCTTAGCCCGATCAGACAGGAAGTTTTGGGGCTGGAGCTCAAAAGGAATTGTGCATTGGCTAAGGAACCCCCTGCAAGCCTTGGAGTCCCCAGAGAAACGGGACGGAGCTGGCAGTTGTAGTGAGTGTGTGGCTGCGACTGGTGCAATAGGTGCAGCCGCTGGTTGTATTTGAGGTTGCGGATTCAGGGTTCCCAAGGAGGCCTGAAGCTGCTCAAAGCGAGAAGCCAGATCCTGGAGGAATCGCATCACCTGAGTCTGATTCGATTCCTGGGTTTCAAGTCTGCAAACTATGCCCTGCAACGGATCATCCATGGGTAACGGGATGTCAGCCGGGTTCATGGCTGATCAAACTGTCAAGGTCACCTGTGGCCAGGTGACAGATGCACACCGTAGGGGGACAGGAGTGCACCGCAAGGTAGTGAACCCTATGGCTGACTGCTGCGGATAGGAAACTGGGTGGTTGTGGAAAGCGGGACCAGAGGAGCACAACCGGGATCCTAACGGAAGCTAGAGCCAAGATTCCCCAGGGCGCGGAGTCTAAGACCCAGCAGGTCTTCTCCAGGGCCTCTAGTGGTGAGGATGTTATGCTGCAGGCTGGGACCAGGTCGCGGCCCCTGGAGTTTCCTAGCTCACGCCCCGTAGGATAAGGGGAAAAGAGGGGAAGCAGCAGCACAAGATATGAGAGAACCGAATAACAAGCTGAAGGTCAGGGGCCACAAGCAGACAAGGATAACGAAAGAACGAGCCGAAGGTCAAGGGTCACGAGCAGACAGGGATAGTAGGGGACAAGCCAATAACGTAACAGAGAGCCAGACGTAGCACACGGCAGGCAGGAACCCAAACACACAATGCCTAACAAACACGTTGATCAGCAAAGCAGGCTTGCAGTGCACAGGTTAATATAGTGTTCTGTGATAGGGCCTGGGGTGGAGTCTGGCTGGGAGGAGATTATAAAGGAAGCCAGGTGAAAGGGATCAGGCCTCTAAGATGAACACATGGGAAGGAAGGTAAGCTGACAGACAAACACTACTGCATATCCATGACAAGGGGGCCTTTACAAGCTCCCTTGCGCTCGCACACCGCTTCCATCCTGACAAGGATGATTCCAGGACTGCCGACAACTAGTCGCTAGGGACCGCAGGTGCAGGAGCACTGCCAGTTGCCTCAGACAAGTGTGGAGAAGCAGGTGAACTAGACTCCATACTGCCACCCTCTGAGACTTTTAAACACTATTA
This sequence comes from Rana muscosa, assembly GCA_029206835.1. NCBI lineage: Eukaryota > Metazoa > Chordata > Amphibia > Anura > Ranidae > Rana > Rana muscosa. The sequence continues at coordinate 548,955,563 of CM055122.1, forward strand.
TAGTGAGTAACACAGTCCACCCACTGGCTAGGCTGAAGCTGAGGAGGGGATACCCAGAGTACTTACCAACCCTTGTAAGGACCGCTCATTCCACTGTATGAAACCGCGCTGCCGCGCGGGTGAAGCCTGAGGAGAGTAAGGAGACTGTGAGGAGACTGCGAGGAGACTGAGGAGATTGTGAGATTTGCGCCGCAGCAGCGGCCTATAGAGGCCGAAACCGAAAGCAAAAACGCTGCCGTTTTCAAGAAAATGGCCGCCGGCCGCACACATTACTGCGCCATCGATCCGCGGCAAGATGGCCGCCGAGCACGGTTTTCAAATCACCTCACAGCGCTAACACAATAATGGACAACACTGACACACCAGAACACTGCACCTCTCCCAGGGCCATTAAAACAGACATGAGCGCCCCCAGCCAGGCCAGAATGACCCCCAAGCACCCCCACACAGCACAGCACCAGTACAGGGTGCAGAGAGCAGCATAACAGGGGAGGAGACAGGGAGAAACACCCCATATAAAGAAACACAGCCAGCATGTACTCACCTGTAGCAGGAGAGACTACTTACCCGTCCCAGAGGGACCCACTGGCTTGTTTCAGACAGACCTATCACAGAGCAGTACTGCGTAGCTGTAGGCCCGGTCCACCTCAAAAGACACAGACAGCTACTGTTCAATATTGAGAGGACCGCGGGAGCTAAAAGCAACCTGGCCACCCCGGGAGTCATGGGGCATGTCGTGAACTGAGTCTCACGCACACAAGGCGAGGATCAGCACGCTCGATGGTCGGACAGGGAAGACTACAAGGATACCAGTGTACCCAACCTGTTGCCCAGCCGACAGTTGATTGAAGGTCTCAAAAATAAAATAATAAAATTCCCAAAGGTATAAAAATTAAAAGTAAAATCTTCCAGGAGACTGGCTCCTGAGAGAGCCACGTCTTCTCCTTCTGCTAGGCAGAAAAAAACTGAGGTCCGCTGACTGCAGTGGGAGGGTTATGTCCAGAGGCACCGCCCCCCTGGGCGGGGCTGTTCAGCTCTGGTTTTGTTCTAGAATGTTTTTAACATCTAACATTCTGCCTAGGTCTTCTCCTGCAAGCAGGGACACGTAAACAGTATGAGAGCTGTGTCAGTCCATGGACGATAAGAGAAATTATGTTTTTTATTTTGCTTGCATGTCCCCCTCTGATCTACAGTGACTGCACTCCCAAGTGCACTTGGAAGTGCACAGGGGATTTGTCTTTAGTAAATAACCCCTTTAGAGTTTAGATTTAGTTCAAGACATAGGCAGTCCCTGATGTTTGATTTGTGTATTAACTTATTATATAGCTCTGATATTGTTTCAGATAGTTTGTCAGACCTGAGGCATGATTTTAACCACTAGAGGTCCGTGCTATAGCCAAATGACGGCCACAGCGCGGACCCCAATTGCCGGGAGGCCATCAGTAGACGTCCTCTCCTTTGCGCGCTGTGATCACCCGAGTCACTGAGACTCGGGTGATCACAGATCCGAGTAAGGGGCCGATCCCGGCCCTTTACCACGTGATCAGCTGTCAGCCACTGACAGCTGATCACATGATGTAAACAAAGCTTGGTAATCGTTTTTTTTTTTTTCCTCACGCTGACAGCGTGAGGAGAAAAAAAAGCTGATCCCTGGCTTATGTGCAAGGGACATCTGTCCCGAAGAGGAAGGAGGCACATCTGCCTCATCTGTGCAATCCATACACAGTGCCACCTGACATTGCCACCTGCCAGTGTCCACAGTGCCCACCAGTGCCACCTATCAATGCCCACGAGTGCCACCTATCAATGCCCACCATTGGTGCCAATCAGTGCCTCATCAGTGCCACCTAGCAGTGCTGCCTATCTGTGTAACTTATCAGTGCCGATCAGTGGCCATTAATGCCACCCATCAGTGCTGAAAGCTGAAAATTGGTCTGGGCAGGAGGGGGGTTTAAGTGCCCAGTAAGCAAGTGGTTAAACCAACACACTCAAGTGTGAGTGGCTGGAAACCAACTGAGAATTAAAAGTGTGACTTAGCTGTAGATGTCAAAAGAAATGTGAAGCAGGGAAATTAGATTCATTTTAGGAATATCAAATAGATCGCCTGTTCTTTGAGTTATACATGAAAGTATGGGTCAAAAAGCTCAGCCACCTTTGTGGGTCTGGTATAGTGTAGAATAGATAATAGGTAGGTTTCATTTTCAATCCTTGCTCAGCTACTCAGAGAGAGAGCGTTGAAAAGTGCTCTACCTGAAAACACACAGATTCTTCTACCTAAACATATCTGACAAAGCCCAGAAGCCATTATTCAAAACTCCAAGAAGAGTAAAACAAAAAACTTTAAACATGGTACCATCTCTTCGCATGACCACTTTCAGTGTTCACTATTGCTCTCCAAGCGCAATCCATATCTCAAAACATCCTGGCATCTACATGGTCTCAGGAGAATCGGATTTCTAGACAGACATTTACTAGGAACTTATGAGTTCTTAAGCCCTGTACACATGCTCAGTTTTCACGGCGGTAAAAAGTCTGCCGTGAAAACCGAGGGGAAAGCCGAGAACCGGGCAGGAAAACTGCCATGGAGCTTTGGCCGGGAATTCCGGCCGTGTGTATGCTCCATGGGCACTGTCTCGCAGTGTTTCCCATAGAGTATTAGTAAATCTGGCAGAAAAAAAAACGCTGGGAATCTTGACGGGAAAATAGAGAGCAGGTTCTCTATTTTCCCCACCGGGATTCCCGGCAGTTTTCCCAGTGAGGGAGCATACACATGCCCAGTTTTCACGGCAAAAAGCTCTCCCAGCAGTTTTCTTGCCGGGAAAACCGGCCGTGTGTACAGGGCTTAAGACTAAGTTGAGACTGCTCGCTTCCTGCTTGGGCCCAGAAGACTAAATTAGGTATACATAAAAGTACTAATTTACTGCCATTGTAGTTATCACAATATCAAACAGACCCCTTATGGGTGTTCTCTGTCCCATAACCATTATTGAAGATCAGTCAAAAAAGAGCAGAAGTGCTGCCATAGGCATCAACTGAATGATTGCTATTTTGACCATAAAGTTGACAGCTAGCTGGTTAGTATATTTTATTTATGACCTAGCTTTCGTACTTAAGGATCAATCTTCTTCAATGAAAACTATCTGAAACAAGACCAGCAGTCTTGAACATTTTTGTTCTATGGATATGATCACTCAAATAAATCAAACCTTTCTGAGAATGGGTAAGACCCACTTCAGCACGTACACAATTTTGAATGATAGGATGATTAAATGCTTCACAGGGTAAATGGAGTGATAAACTTGCAATCCGATACCTAAGACTTTGTTTATGAAAATTCTTTCTAAACTACTGCTGAAAGCTTTGTAGGAACTCAAAATGGTGTATTTGGGGTTAAAAATAGGAAATTCAGCAGTTGGGCTTCTACCCAACGTTCAACTGCAACTTTATATCTATGGTTAGAGTCACAGTGGAATCTTAATTGTGAGTATATTGTGGACCTCATAATTTACAAAGTACTGTATTTTTTTTTTCCTGATTTGTCTACTCTATGCAAAGGAAGCTACAGCAGATGAAGCTGTATATCCTGCCAAATCTCTGCATTTGTACTACAGTATTTTGGCAGCTATCTGACTTTTCAGTGCCAAACAGGAATTCCAGAGCCCACACCAGTCTTTTAGGATTCAGTGGGTAGTCAAATCATTTGTCAACATACTTTAGTGGTGAAGTAACATGCTTTTTATAATTATATAAATAGGTTGGATTAAAAGCTCACTGGTAAACAAAATAAAAAATCAGTTACCTATAATAGTAAGATAAGTCAAAAAATTATTTCTGATTGGTTGCTGTGGTTTATTGCACTTTGCAAGCATTTGGTTACTGTAAACAGGAATTAAAAAAAAATGCAATAAAACAGGAATTTTGTACTTAATGTAAAATCCATTTCTTGGGGTTTATGAAGGAGCACAGGACCAGAAGTAAATCTGAAACAACTTTAGTAGGAACTGGACACTTACAAATAACATGCTGTTTGCCAGCCACATAGAACCCTTCCCACTCAAATGATATTTAAATTAGAAGAAAAGCAGTATTAGGTGAAGATCGCAACTTCAAGAAAATTCCTGTTTTGTTAATTGCTTTTTAAGGGACACAAGTAAATCAGAGACAATTGGGTTGTCCAAAAGCAGTACAATTAAAGGGTGGGCAACACAGCAAACAAAAACGACTTGTCCCGCGACTGTGCCGGGCGATCTGAAGACGACTTCAAAGGTGACTTCAAAAATTACTTCTGTATTGAAGTCAATGGAAGTCGCCCTGAAGTCGTCTTGAAGTAGTACAGGAACCTTTTTCTAAGTCGGAGCGACTTCAGTTGCTCCGATTAGAACGGTTCCATTCTACAGAATGGGACGCGACTTGTCAGGCGGCTGAGTCGCCTGACGAGTCGCCCCCGTGTGAATGGGGTCTAACAAGCCCATGTAACAACAGTGCAAGAACTGGGGACAACCTGCAGCTCAAAGAGCTGTAGAACCTTAAATCTAAGCTTGCATCAACTAAAGTAGGAACATCCACCTTGTAAAACTTAGAGAACATCTGAAATAAAGACGAACTGGCAGGTTTGCAAATCTGAGAACATACAGTATACCTGAAGCCAAAAGGTCCAAGAAGCACATACTAATCTAGTAGAGTGTGTCATAGCACGGAAAAAGTGTAACTTCATTTTTAAAGCATAACTAAACCCCAAAACATTTTTTTTTATATATTTCAAATTACCAATCCATAAATGTGGTGCTTTTTTTTCACCAGGTGATCCAGCCAGTAAGACACTTCCACTCTATGGAGGAGCAATGGAGACACACTTGGACAGCAGCATTGCCAGACAGTGGCAAGAGTAGTGTTAGATGTACTAAAAAGTTTACATGGACTTGACTAACAAACTAAAGCCAAACTCCAGCTAACAATTTTTAAGCAGTTTGAGCAACGTTTTTTTTTCCCCCTGTGGGATAAAGGTTTTGCATAATAAAAAAAAAACATTGTCTGCACCTGTTATAACAAATGTAGTTTTGTGAATAATTCTCTGTTGCATGTTTACCTATTTAATAGAAAAAAAAAATTTGTATCTAGTATCGTGTAACTCCTCTATTCTACCCGTATGTCCCCTGATGAAGAGGTCAATCGAAACATGTCGGGACCCATACGTGTAAATACATATTAAATCAAACCAGTCGTATACCCTCATTATTGTTGACCATCCAGCCACTGCTTTGCAATTATTGTGATTGTCACTACTATAGTTAACTTTTTTTAACGTTGAACTTTATTAAAAATTGTTTAAATTTTACCACTTCTCATTACCATATGAAATGCACCGTCAAAGTTCCCTTTCCATTTTTTCTCACCTTGTATACATACATTATGGGATGAGGTGCCAACCTTTTTGGGTGTTTCTGCTTCTCTGGTTCATATTGTCCGCACCTTGTCAGTATTAAATGGTTTGTCTCAACCCTCTACTGCCACCTTTGCTGGACAGCTAGGTCTGTTAAAGGATGTTAAAAAGGAACAAACTTACTGGCCAGAACACCAGGTGAAAATAAAGAAAAAAGAGCCTAAAAAAGGAAAACCAATGCAGCCAACATGATTGCTGGGTTGGGAAGCTGCAATATAGGACATTTTGATTGAAACAACTGGGAAACTGTGGAACAAGACACATATTGTCTCTAATGGGGACCTTCGGGAATGGCAAATGGAGTGTCAGTCTGTCTGAAGAGAAAGTAAATTAGGATAAACAAGAAAAGTTTTCACCACATCTAAACAATGAATAGAGATCTCCTTGGGATGTACTGTAAACAGACAAAGGGATGGAAGTACAATATCCTCACTAAGGTGAAAGGAAGAAACCACCCTAGGGAAAAGGAGGCTCTGGGTCTAAAAGCAACCTTTTAATTTGTTTAGAATAGGGAAGTCTTCTTTGCAGGACAAGGCCTCATGGAGACACGCCTTGCAGAGATGTTGCCAATTAGGAATGCAACCTTGTGGGTGAGAGTAGACTGGTGAATCACTTTGACAGGTTCAAATGGTGGTCTTTGAAGAGCCAACAGAACCAGACTAAGATCCCATGGGGTCAGTGGAGGTGGTTTAAGTGGGACTATCTGAACAACACCTTGTACAAAAGGTCTTTGCTGAGGAATGTGAGGCAAGATGTCTTCGGTTTAGAATCGCAAGAGCTGAGATTCGCCCCTTGATCGCATTTAGGGTGGAATGTACATCCATACCAGAAACGTCAACATCCTTCCTGTGGAGTATTTTCTCTGGGATGAAATTTTCTTGCGCTACACCAGGCAAAGTATGCTTTCCAAAACTGATCATATTATGGCTGATTACTCAGCTCTCAGTCTTCTCAGAGAGGAGAGCGGTGACTGTCAGCTCTCTGCTCTGCTCCTCCAGTGTTCAATGGAGCGCCGGACTGGAGATAGGACAGGAGCAGTTTTCGTCAGCTCTCAGCAACATACTGAGAGCCAGAGCCAGCTGTCAGACAGCTGGGTAGATCCCAACAATATGGTTGGGATTCTTCCAGAATTTGGAGCGGCACTGTGACCTCAGCTGACAGTGGGTAATAGCCAGCTATTACCTAACTCTGGGCAAAAGTAAGTGCACCCCTGTCACCCAGAAGAGAAGTATGAACAAAAAGACCATGGCCGTATTATACTTCCCTTTTAACTGTAAAATGATGAACCATAAAGGCATTTAAAGCGTCACCTTTGCAGATTTTTGGGTACCATTGTTTTTGGCGATATCATGGGTATACGCAATTTTCTGATTTTGCATCTTTGGTATCTATTTACTCAACGCAACCCTATCTTTTATATTTTACCAGAAATTGGGTATTGTATTGTGTGTGTTTGTAATAAAATTAAAACGTATTTTTTTTTTTTCCCTGAAAACATGGGTTTGATAAACAGTTGCACAAATATTGTGTGATATAAAAAATTTGAACAGCTATCTTTTTATTCTACAGGTATATTTAATGTTCGGGGGGGCTTAAGTAATTTAATAGCCAAAAATGCAGATTTTTACATGTGTGCAAAAAATGAAAAAATTGCTCTAATGCTGAAGTGGATAATCACAAACATGCTTAAAGTTTATGGAAGTACATATACAAAAAAGTAATATATTGCCTTTTACCAGTCCTTAGGTGGAGTGGCTGCATTCGTTTTATACACTTTTTTGCCCTTTATTTACACCTGGTAAGTTGAGACGACAATGCCAAATTACTGTACTACGGCAGTGGCAGAGTATACAGGAAGTTAGTAAATCAACCCCACGCTGTTGTTGATTCTGTGCAAAATAACATTGCAGTAAAAAAATGTTTAAGAGATAAATGCAATTTGGTTGATGCTCATTACCATGAGGTTATGCACTATAAAAGAACACCCAGTCCAAAGGCAAAGTAAACACTTCAGTAGAGAAAAGGGGTTGGCACTGGCTATTAAGATGTCAAGGATGTGAGATGGGCAGGACCACAAAAGGAGCATTAGGGTTCAGGATGCCCAAGACAGAGATAGGTGATATGATGTCTATTGGGAACACAGCCTGAGGCTTGCTGGAGTCCTGTCTGAATGAGAGAGAGGCTACATGGACATGCATGGGGGCGCGTGTAATCCAAGAGTTTGGGAGACCCATCTTGAGAGCCGTGGTGAGAGCTGTTTGAGAAGAGGCTTCTGAAAAAGAAAACTTGCTTTGTCTTGTATATTTGCGACTAGAGGCTATAACAGCAGATATTTTATTTTCCCATTACTATATTTGTTCTTGTCACTGAAAGAAAAAATATAAAACGTATACGTTGTGGTAACAGCAGCCTTTTATCAACTGCCAACCTTTAACACACCCTGTCACCACTTGAAATAATTGCAAGTGAAAGCACAGAAAAATCAAGTATTTTATGCTTACTTGCGGCATCTTTACTTTAATGATTTTTTATTTACCTGCAATGTGTACTTGATATTGCTCGAAAATTTGACTGTTCATGGAACAGCCAATTGCCTAGCACAGTCCCCATCTCTACTTGCACATCATAGCATTCTCCTCTTCTGGGAGTATCTACTCACTGTGCTGAGCAAGCTCCTCTGCCCCTCACCTTCCTAGATAACCTTTCATGTAGATGCTAGGGAAGAAGCAAAGGCAAATAGTATAGAGTGTAACTTGAGTGACAGCTCAGTCACATTCAAGATGGCAGCACCCAGCAGTAGTCTCAGGCTACATGAGCTACACAAAGTTGGAATCTCTTAACTCTGTGTCCAGCAGAGCAATTAATTATTCAGAATGGTTTAGAACAGTGTTTCCCAACCTTATTTTCAGTCAAGAAACCTTTTAAAATTATGTACAATCTTGAGGTATATTCTAAAATGTAAAAAAACGTAACTAATAGTTAGTAGTTACCTAATGCAGCAGCATCCACACACATAGGATACCCAATGTTAAAGTAAACATTTGTTTTCTTTTAACCACTTCCCGCCCAGTCAATAGCATATTGACGTCCGGGAAGTGGTTCTGTTATCCACACTGGACGTCTATTGACATCCTGCAGGATAACAGCCGCCGCGCGCCTGGGGGGGTGCGCATCGCGGCGATCGGTGGAGCGGTGTGTCAGTCTGACACACCGCTACACTGATCTCGGTAAAGAGCCTCCGGCGGAGGCTTTTTACCACGTGATCAGCCGTGTCCAATCACGGCTGATCACGATGTAAACAGGAAGAGCCGTTGATCGCTCTTCCTCACTCGCGTCTGACAGACGCGAGTAGAGGAGAGCCGATCGGCGGCTCTCCTGACAGGGGGGGTTCGCGCTGATTGTTTATCAGAGCAGCCCCCCCTCGGATACCCACACTAGACCACCAGGATGCCGCCCAGGACCACCACGGAAGCCCCAAGCATGTGGATGGCCCCCATGGCCATCCACATGTAGTAAAACATAAAAAAAAAATGCCAATCAGTGCCCACAAATGGGCACTGACTGGCACCATCATGGCACGACCACAATGTGTGGTGGCTGGCATTGCTGGGCATCAGTGTCATCAGTGCCACCTACTAGTGTCCATCAGTGCCACCTATCAGTGCCCATAAGTGCCCACCTATCAGTGCCCATAAGTGCCCACCTATCAGTGCCCGTCCGTGCCACCTATCAGTGCCACCCATAAGTGCCCATCAGTGCCGCCTATAAGTGCCCATCAGTGCCGCCTATAAGTACCCATCAGTGCCGCCTATGAGTGCCAATCAGTGCCGCCTATGAGTGCCCATCAGTGCCGCATACCAGTGCCACATATCAGTGCCCATCAGTGCCACCTATCAGTGCCGCCTATCAGTGCCCATCAGTGACACCTCATCAGTGCCACCTCATTGGTGCCACCTCATCGGTGCCCATCAGTGTCGCCTTATCAGTGCCCGTCAGTGCCGCCTTATCAGTGCCCGTCATTGAAGTAGAAAAGGTACTTATTTACAAAAAAAATTAACAGAAACAAAGAAAAACATAGTTTTTTTCAAAATTTTCTCTCTTTTTTTATTTGTTGTGCAAAAAAAAAAAAACGCAGAGGCGATCAAATACCACCGAAAGAAAGCTCTATTTGTGGGAACAAAATGATAAAAAATTTGTTTGGGTACAGTGTAGCATGACCGTGCAATTGTCATTCAAATTGCGACAGCGCTGAAAGCTCAAAATTGGCTTGGGCAGGAAGGTGTATAAGTGCATGGTATTGAAGTGGTTAAATAAAAAAAAAAGGTTATGCTTACCTGCTCTGTGCAATAGTTTTCCACAGAGCAGCCCCAATCCTCCTCTTCTCCGTCCGACGCTCCTGACTTCTCCCCCGCTGAGTACCCACCAAGTTGCTTGCTATGGGGGCACTCGTGTGTGCTTTCTCTCGAGCTAACCCTGTGTGTCTATAGGACACACAGAGCAGGGCCCGGCTACAATGGAATGGTTTGGATCAAAGCATATTCATGTGTTAGAATGGCCCAGTCAAAGTCCAGACCTTAATCCAATGGAGAATCTGTGGCAAGACTTGAAAATTGCATTAAAGAGTATGTAAACCCAACATTTTACATTCCTGATAAGCCTAAAGAAGGGACACGCATGTCCCGATCGCGAAGCACTGCCCGCCAGCCTGAATCCCGGAAGTGACGATGCCATCACATCACGGAGCCTCCACGATCCCCGTCCCAGCCGCCGGCCAGCGCTGTACACATTCAGTGCAGACAGGACTGCTACAGGACCCAGATCTTCACCATCAGCCCGTGATGCACACACTCCACCAGGACTCATGCGGATGAAACAAGTTTAACCCCTGACATGCCTGATTGCCTCTACTCACATGCGAGTGTTTTTAATCCCTATATATTAAAGATGTTTTAAACATGCTGCACTTAGAGGGCGCCGTTCACTTTCTTTTTGTTTGTACATTCCTGATATTTGCCTGCTGTACCATGCACTTGTATGAAAAAGTATCCTGTTCTCTTTGTATTACTTCCTCTATGTGAAATCCCTGGTGTTCCTGTCAGTCCCTTTACTTTCCTATTAAAAACTGATAACACTAAACAGGAGAACACAGCGTGGTCAGTTCTCTAGCTATGCTGGGAACTCAGTCTGCTCTCCTTCAATGATCAGACTTGTCCTGACACCCCAACCCCAGCCACCCACCCAGCACCGCCTTACACTGGGACAATCAGTGCACTGCTGCCTCTCTTTCACCAGCTCTCTATGTAGCTGAGAACAGAGGGAACGTGACTGTGACAGGGGTCACTTGGGACACAGGGGGAATGAGAACCCCACCATGATTTGGGATAGTCATATTCAAGGCTGTATATACATGGTATATATTGGGTGTATATTGTGTGTGGGCTGTTGTGTAATATTTGCTGTGATGGGGTGTGATTGCATTCTATTGTGGCTTGTGGTAATTAAGTCTGCTACTGTGGTGATGTGGATTGGAGCTTGGTAGACCGTCTGGCTGCCTATTATGGGATGTTTAAGTGTCTTTCTGTGAGGAGGGGGGGAATCACCCCTCCTGCTAAGACTGTTTACTGAAAGAGAAGTTTGAACACACCTGACCTGTATGACCATTGTCATTGGACAGTTTAACCCGCCCTGTTCCCCAAGGATGGGAGGGAAGGGTTTTTGAAGAGAAATGTGTTACCATGTGCCTGTAATAAATTCATTCCCTGTTTTTGGAACTTCAACACAGAGTGTTTGTCTCGTATGTTTGGAAGGATTAATCCTATGGGAAGCGGTCGCCTGACTGTGGAGGATCGGCAGTGGATATGTGTCCAGAGAGGGAATATCTTAAACGGCGTTAACCCCTTTCATACTTGGGCAGCCGTTACAGTGACCAAATATAGAAAAAGGAAAAGAAGGTATTTAAAATGTTTTTATATTTATACACAAATGTTTTGCCTTTCATTTCTATTTTAAACTAAGCCCTGGTTCACACCAGTGCGGCTTTGAAATCGCGCTACTTCAGCGCAATTTCAAAGATGCCCGATCAGTGTGATTTTAATGTGCCATTTTATTGCGGCATGCGACTTCATTTAACAGAAGTCAATGCAAGTTGCAATGAAATCGCAAAAAAGGCATGCAGGAACCTTTTTCAAAGTCGCAATGATTTGATCGGTTCCAGTGCCAGCAATCGGGAGCAACTTGTCATGCGATTTTAAACTGTCAAGCCACATGACAAATTGCACTGGTGTGAACCAGGGTTAAATGGGCTGTTTTACAGGGTGATCGTATAAAATCACTTTAAGGTAAAAAAAAAGTTAAGGCTTTATAACGACTTGAAGGAGCAGCAGGAAATAAATGAGGTCATCACTGTTCCCCTGTTATAATGTTCCCTCCAAGCACATGAGCATGCATGTCTGGATGTTTTCTACTGCTCCTTCCACTTCACTTCCTTCTGGTCAAAGTGTTGCTTTGCAGAGAATCACACAAGCTGGCAATTTTTTAATGACTATATAACTGCACAATAACAACATCAATGTTTATATTAGTACACGGTTTAGCTTTACATCTGGTCCTTGCTGTGACAATCAGCACAATTATACAGATGGGATTTAAATGTGTATACTATACAAGACACAAGCTGGCCATAGATATTAGAAGGATACTCTCTTGATTCTATCCAATTGCTCTCAGAAGACCTGGTTCAATTTCTGTTTTATTTCCCCAAAGTGATACTGAAAGCAGTTTGCCTCCTTCACCATACCGTTCTCCATCTATGCTCAGAGGAACACAGCACACACGTGTTCTGAACTGCCAGCTGTCAAACTTACCTTCGGGCGGTAGGATCATGAGAAAAGCATTGTAACCCGTATGGTTAACAGGACATTGATTCGACAGTTGCTGCTTGTCTTAAATCAAAGGCGTTTGAATTTAGGTCATTTGGGGCCTACAGAATTCTGAGAGGCAACAACAATTAGGGTTGAAAATGAAAGACTTGGATGATCAATTCATTTATGAGAAACATATTTTTTCTGAGTCTGTCTGTACAGATGTTAACATTAAAGGCCATTTCCAGACAAGCATTTTTCTTGCTCATCAACATCCCCAAAAAATGTCTATTTTTACTCAACATATATCCCTGTCACATAACCTGGTTTCTGCCCCTTCAAGCATCCTCTGGCTGACTAAAGCCCTGTACACACGATCGGATTTCCTATGGATTTAAATCTGATGGATTTTTCCATCGGAATTCCGATGAAGCTGACTTCCATCAGTCTTGCCTACACACCATCAGTCAAAAATCCGACCGTCCCAAACACTGTGACGTAAAACACTCCGACGATCCAAGGAAAATGAAGTTCAATGCTTCTGAGCATGCGTCGACTTGATTCTGAGCATGCGTGGGTTTTTTCTCAGATGGAGTTCCACACAGACGATCGGAATTTGCTATCGTTTTTTTTTCCATCCGATAAATTTAAAACATGTTCTATTTTTTCTCACCGATGGAAAAAAAGACCGATGGGGCCCATACACGATCGGTTTGTCCGATGAAAAAAGTCCATCGGACTGTGTACAGATCGTGTGTACAGGGCATAACACTAGAGATTTTAGAACCTCCGAGGCCACCACTCATGGACAGGCCAAAGGATAATGCCCCATACACACGATCGTTTTTCATGCCGTTAAAAATGGCATTAAAAAAAATGGCCATTAAAAATGATCGTGTGTAGGCTCCAGAGCATTTTTAACGACGTGAAAAACGGCCATTAAAAATTTCGAACATGCTCTCTTTTTTCACGTCGTTTTTCATGTCGTTTTTTTTAACGTGAAAAAAAACGCGCATGCTCAGAATCAAGTATGAGACAGGAGCGCTCGTTCTGGTAAAACTAGCGTTCGTAATGGAGATAGCACATTCGTCACGCAGTCACGGACTGAAAAGCACGAGACTGAAAAGAGCGAATCGTCGCTCAACAAACTTTACTAACATGAAGGGTGGCGCCATTCGAACGGAACTTCCCCTTTATAGTGCCGTCGTACGTGTTGTACGTCACTGCGCTTTGCTTGATCGTTTTTTTTAAATGATCGTGTGTACGCAAGACAGGCTTGAGAGGAAACATGAAAAAAAACGACGTGAAAAACGGCAAGAAAAAAAATGGCAAGAAAAACGATCGTGTGTATGGGGCATAAGTCCCTGTCACCAGCAGGGATGCCAAAAAATGACCCTTCCACTTTACAGTCCAGATACAGAAATCTCTGAACCTGGCACGTCATGTGACTATAAATTCAGGTAAGTGCTCAATTTTATTTTATTTTTAATCTATTGAATTTATTAGAGGAAGTGTGTATAAGTAGTAGTGGGGCTGGGTCCCTGGCACTAAAAATCCACAGTTTGGTAGCCATATTAAATAATTATATTCAGTGCCTCAGCACAGAGAAGCGCTGACAGATATAACTCCCAGCAGATGCTATGCAATAAAGGCTTCATTCACACTAGCTCATAGGTCTGTACACCCATTAAGAGGCATTTCTAGATACACCCAAAGCAGTGTACAGCCATGTCCAAAAGCCTGTTAAAAATGTCAAAACTCAGAAGACCCCATTTAGAGGCACAACATCCAATTTTTTTATATTATTTACTGAAGTAGGTAGGGGGTCTTCGTTCTGGAGACAGAGAAATACAAAAGGACTGCCCCTGTTAGGTTGGTATTCAAATTTATAGTTCAACAACTGGTGTATGATTCCATGGAGATGTGAGGAAAGTGCTTTAATTGAATAGTGTATGTTTAATGGGGGACATCTACCGGTATTTCCATTCCAGTCCTGGTTACCACACATGAAGAGAAGGAAACACCACAACTTGGATTCATTACACTTCAAACTAAACCAGAGCCCTTGCCACTAGAATCCTAATATGTATAAACTAACATGATCCTGCTTAAAGTGGTTCTTCGAACTGAATAAAAAATAAATAAAAGTCAGCAGCTACAAATGTAGCTGTTGACTCTTAATAAAAGGACGCTCACCTGTCCAGGGGTCCAGAGCCATGCTCACCTGAACCAGTTCTTCACTGGTCTTCAGGTCCCCAGCGCTGACATGTTTACTATGGGCAGCTTGCTGTGATTCCTTGTGGCTTCACATCTGGCTGCCCTCTGCGCATGCACAAGCCACGCTGCGCTTTGTTAATGGCCCCACGGTCTTCTGGGACCTGTGACGTGTCTCAGAAGGTTTCGGGGGGGACGGGACTTCTGGTGGATCACCGTGGCGATCTGACCCGAAGTAGGAGCAGGCACCTGTCAAAAAGCAGCCCCCCCCCAAAAAAAAAAAAATCTGTTTAAAGGTAGTAGAGGAGGGGGGAAGGAGGTGGAAAAGCAGAACTTCCCCTTTGAGGTGAATTTCCGTTTTAACCAAATTCCAAGCCAGACACACAAACTAATCATCACCTTATTGGCAACCTATGACAAGCCAACCTAGTACCCTCCTTTAGGACTTCTCAATTGTGAAGAGTCCCTTTCCTAATTTTTCCTCCGATATCCCCACTTTTTTCTCTTTTCCTTCCTTTCCCTTTTTAACTTTCTTTACTATACTTATTGGCATTATCTCCACCTCTCAGTTTCCTATCATTGTAGCAATCCTCCTGAACTTTAATTCTCTTGACAAAGAAACCTCATACCACCTATAAACCAACTCTGGCTTATCGTCCCCCACCTTAATAGTTAACCAGTTATAACCAGTCAACCTCCTTGGATAGATATGTCATTATTATTTAACTACTATTGGCATGATCGTTAGCTGTTCATTTTTGTCTTTTTATGAAAGCCCCACAGTCTTGCCACACAAACCTGCATACGTAATAATTGTTTTACTGTAATTTTAACACTATTGTTCTGTGCAACTGCTAAATGGTTATTATGATTGGTGATACCTAAATAGAGTGATTTATAAAAAGTCAAATCAAAAGGGTGTCCAACTTTTTGACCTTCCTGGGCCACATTGGAAGAAGAGAAATTGCCTTGAGATAAAATACACTAAAGCCCTGTACACACGATCTGTTTTCCCGATGAAAACAGTCCGATGGACTTTTTTCATCGGACAAACCGATCGTGTATGGGACCCATCAGTCTTTTTTCCATCGGTTTTAAAAAATAGAACATGTTTTAAATTTTTCCGATGGATCAAAAACCGATAGCAAATTCCGATCGTCTATGGGCAAGTCCATCGGATAAAAAACCCACGCATGCTCAGAATCAAGTTGACGCATGCTCAGAAGCATTGAACTTAATTTTTCTCGGCTCATCGGAGTGTTTTACGTCACCGCGTTTGGAACGGTCGGTTTTTTGACTGATGGTGTGTAGGCAAGACTGATGGAAGTCAGCTTCATCGGATTTCCGATGGAAAAAAGCATCGGATTGTGTGTACGAGGCTTAACAATAAGGATAGCTGATGAGCAGAAAAATTCAGACAGATCACAAGTTAACGACAACTGATATAGATAATGTACCTATTTGAGTAATAAAAAATATATTTTTTTAAATATTTTTTATTATAAAAGTAAAACAGGGAAAAATAAAACTAGCTTGATATTTGACGCTGTTTTTAATCAACTAACACATCAATATCTGGTTTGATGGATGAAGTAGCAATTCTCAATGAATTCTCAAGGTGCTCATTAGAAATTTTGGTTCTAATTTGGACCTTCGTGTGCTTTATCTTTGAATATAGTTGCTCACAAATATAGGCGCTTCCGAAAACTGATGACATGAATAAGGCGTGATTGTAAAGCGTGGGAGATTTTTCTTTGGGAAGATAAAAATAATAAAAATCCAGTAAAGAGACACCAACATTTTTCTTTAGCTGCATGTGTTCACCAAGTGTAAACGCATTTTTACATAAAAAAAATAAAAAGTAAAATTTAAGTAAGTTTACGATTTTGTGTTGGGCCGCATTCATAGCTGTCTTTGGCCGCAGGTTTGACACCCCTGCTTTACCCTTTCCCACTCTGTGCAAGGCTATAAAAAATATCTCTACCAACATCACCCCCACCCAAGTGGAAGATCTAATTTTACAAAAACCTTATACTGTTTACATTTTTTTTTACTTAAAAAGTTATTGTGCAAGCTTGCATCCTTACAGACAAGCACAGTTGTACCTTCTTTCCTGAAATTATGTTAATTCTCCATTTTCACTTATGGCTGAAATGACCTTATTAGCTAAATTTCTGATGTAGCGGCCTCACTCTCTCCCTCTCTTGTATCTGTTGTTCTTGGCTGTTGTCTAAGGGTACTCTGGAGGAGAGAGTGCAGGACACTACGCCCAGCTTTCACCTTAAATGTATATGAGGTTTTAGCAAAGTCTCTTTAGATTACCTTCGGGTCTGCATTCTGCATATGGAGCCTCCGCTTCTTCCGTGGAGGTGTATCTGCCAGTAATAGAGCCCCACACCATTGAAAAGTTCAACACTCCTTTATTTCTTCAATACCAGAATGAACATACTCAGTTGAACTTCCATAACAGACAGACAGGGGTTACGAGTAGGCCCAGGCACAATGAACTGTCCTATCCCTTTCTCGTGCGGATAGGCCTGGCGCACGGTCTCTGCCACAGACCGTGAAGTTGGTAGCTGCCACCTACCGGGTGAACTAGTTGGGGCCCCTGCCACAGGCCTGAGTAACGGTCTTTGCCACTGACCGGAGTAGCGGTCTCTGCCACAGACCTTAGAACATGGACCACCTTCCGTATGAATATGGCCCCTGTTTGGCGAGGACATCCATCCCAACGGTCTCCTGAGGCCCTGTCCCGGCACTGGCAATCTGCTGCACCAGATCTACGGGAAGGTCACCTGCGCGGTCCCTTACGCCTGGATTCAGACACCCGATTCTGTGGGTGTCTTAGGATGATTCCTCCCGGGCGGATCCCAGTGGAAGAAGCTGGGCCCCAGGCCTGAATGATGCACCCCACCCCAGACTGAGGGTGTCTTGGGTGACTCCCGAACTCCACGTGTCCAGGCCTAGGCTGCCTGGACACCGACCGCTGGACAGCAGCCCTCAGGCTAAAGGTGCCTGGGACTCAGACCTCGTGGCGAAGATGTCCGCCCCTTTTATAGCCTCTCCCAGCCAGCACAGCAGGTTCCCCGCCCCGCCGCACAACAGCCGCGAGAGACCAAAAAGGGTACGGCACTCCAGTGATGGTTCAACCCCGGCCCAAAGTCACAGCACCACCTGCTGGGCCGCAGGGAACTGAACATCACTGATGTCTCCACCCGAATCAGCGTACTGAAAGGTACCTACCCGCTACACTGATTTATATGCTGATCCATGGGCATCCCTTAGCTCAATAGTAACAAACGGATATAAATCTACTTTGCGAGCACCAAATGCACCAAACCGCCCAGATATCACAAAAATAGCATTGGCATAATCCATAATCACTGTGCTGTACTTAGCCTGTATAAAGAGCAGATATGTGGGAGGGACCTAGAAGGCTCACTCGCTACAGGCTGACTGCAGAAAACTACAAGAGGGGCAGAGACCAGACCAGTCACCCTGCACAAGGAGGGTAAGCAGCAACAACTGGTCTGTATTACAGGAAACTCCTTCACAGAGGTAAACTTTCACACTGTATTATAGCACAAATCTGGAAGAAATACACAAAGTACATTAAGATTCAAGTAAGAATGCACATGGCTCTTGTATTTAGACAATGCTTGCTTATGCTGGATATCAGCTTTATTGATAAAGTAATAAAAGAAAATTAATATTTAACCACCTCCCGCCTGCCGTATTGTATAATGACGGCAGCAGGGTGGTTCTCTTGTTCTGCGACAATGTCATATGACGTTGTCCCAGTCTCGCATGCGATGATTGGCGGTGCGCTGTGTCCCAGAGACAGCGCATCCCCGATCTTGGCAAAGAGCTGATGACGAGGCTGTTTACCCATGTTATCAGCTGTGTCCAATCACAGCTGATCACATGTAAACAAGAAAATGACAGTTATCGGCTTTCCTATCCTCGCACTGACAGCGTGTGAGGAGAGGAGAGTCGATCAGTGGCATTTCCTCACAGGGGGATCTGCACAGATCATCAGTGCCCCGATGATCAGTGCAGGCCCAACAGTGCCCAGCACTGATTCCAGTCAGTGCCCATCAGTGATGCCAGTCAGTGCCCATCAGTGATGCCAGTCAGTGCCCATCAGTGATGCCAGTCAGTGATGCCAGTCAGTGCCCATCAGTGATGCCAGTCAGTGCCCATCAGTGATGCCAGTCAGTGCTGCCTTTCAGTACTCATCTGTGCAGCCAATCAGTGCCACCTATCAGTTCCCATAAGTGCTGCCTATCAGTGCCTATTAGTGCTGCATTATAGTGCCTCCTCATCAGTGCCCTTCAGTGCCCATCAATGGCGGCCCATCAGTGCCCTTTTTTTTTCTAAATTTTTGGTCTTTTTTGTTTTTTTGGCAAAAAATAAAAAACCCAGTGGTGATTAAATACCACCAAAAGATAGCTCTATCTGTCTCAAAAAAAATGTTAAAAATGTAATATGGGTACAGCGTTGCATGACCATGCAATTGTCCTTCAAAGTGCGACATCGCTGAAAGCTGAAAATAGGCATTGGCAGGAAGGGGGTGAAAGCAGTGGCGTATCTAGGGTATGGCACATATGGCTAATGCCCTGGGCGCTACATGAAGGGGGCGCTTGTGAGTGGCTGAGGATGTTCCGAGGATGCCTGAGTGTTAGCCGATCCAACATGATCCTATCTGTGCCTCTGCAGAAATTGTCCGCCCCCCGGCCGACTCTCAGCCAATCAGCATTCAGATGGCTGCTATAACCTGCCCACCTCCTTCCACAGCCCGCCAGATTTGATGAAGATATGGATAGCCATTAGCCGGAAGTGGGACTGTACTGTATGGGGGGAGCGCCGGGCAGACGTCTGAACTGTTGTCTGTGCTTTACAAGTAAGCAGTGGCATTGCTACCTTTTGGCAGTTTTTTTTTCTACAGCTGGAAACACACCTCCAGGTCGTGCCTGCATGTGTCCTCCCCCTTTCTGTCTCTCACTCCCAGTCCCAAAACTGTCACGATCTGCTCTACACCCAGGCAGCACAGCTGCACACTGTCCTCTACTCTCCAGCTGCTGCCTGGGTGTTCTGTGTATGTGAGCTGGTGCAGTAACAATGTCCTCCGCTGCCCGAGGGGGGGGGGCTTGCTGATGTTTTTTTGCTGCTGGACAGCGCTATATTCTATGAAGGGGGGTGTTTTGTTCAGGGAGGTCTGTACTATTGGAGAAGTGGGGTGGTCTGTGGGGGGGCACAGCAGTCGGTCTCTCTGTGGCTGTGCAGAGCAATGTGGAGATGTCTGTGTGCAGAACAATGCGGAGCAGTCTGTGTGCAGGGCAATGTGGAGCAGTCTGTGTGCAGAGCAATGCGGAGCAGTCTGTGTGCAGGGCAATGTGGAGCAGTCTGTGTGCAGGGCAATGCGGAGCAGTCTGTGTGCAGAGCAATGCGGAGCAGTCTGTGTGCAGGGCAATGTGGAGCAGTCTGTGTGCAGGGCAATGTGGAGCAGTCTGTGTGCAGGGCAATGTGGAGCAGCCTGTGTGCAGGGCAATGTGGAGCAGCCTGTGTGCAGAGCAATGCGGAGCAGTCTGTGTGCAGGGCAATGCGGAGCAGTCTGTGTGCAGGGCAATGCGGAGCAGTCGGTCTCTCTGTGGATGTGCAGGGCAATGCGGAGCAGTCTGTGTGCAGGGCAATGCGGAGCAGTCTGTCTCTCTGTGGTTGTGCGGAGCAATGTGGAGCAGTCTGTGCAGGGCAATGTGGAGCAGTCGGTCTCTCTGTGGTTGTGCAGGGCAATGTGGAGCAGTCTGTGTGCAGGGCAATGCGGAGCAGTCTGTCTCTGTGGTTGTGTAGAGCAATGCGGAGCAGTCTGTGTGCAGGGCAATGCAGAACAGTCTGTCTCTCTGTGGTTGTGCAGAGCAATGTGGAGCAGTCTGTGCAGGGCAATGTGGAGCAGTCGGTCTCTCTGTGGTTGTGCAGAGCAATGTGGAGCAGTCTGTGTGCAGGGCAATGCGGAGCAGTCGGTCTCTCTGTGGTTGTGCAGGGCAATGCGGAGCAGTCTGTGTGCAGGGCAATGCGGAGCAGTCTGTCTCTGTGGTTGTGAAGAGCAATGCGGAGCAGTCTGTGTGCAGGGCAATGCGGAGCAGTCTGTCTCTGTGGTTGTGCAGAGCAATGTGGAGCAGTCTGTGCAGGGCAATGTGGAGCAGTCGGTCTCTCTGTGGTTGTGCAGGGCAATGCGGAGCAGTCTGTGTGCAGGGCAATGTGGAGCAGTCTGTCTCTCTGTGGTTGTGCAGGGCAATGCGGAGCAGTCTGTGTGCAGGGCAATGCGGAGCAGTCTGTCTCTGTGGTTGTGCAGAGCAATGCAGAGCAGTCTGTGTGCAGGGCAATGCGGAGCAGTCTGTCTCTCTGTGGTTGTGCAGAGCAATGTGGAGCAGTCTGTGTGCAGGGCAATGTTGAGCAGTCTGTCTCTCTGTGGTTGTGCAGAGCAATGTGGAGCAGTCTGTGCAGGGCAATGTGGAGCAGTCGGTCTCTCTGTGGTTGTGCAGAGCAATGCGGAGCAGTCTGTGTGCAGAGCAATGCGGAGAAGTCTGTGTGCAGAGCAATGCGGAGCACTCTGTGTGCAGGGAAATGCGGAGAACTCTGTGTGCAGAGCAATGCGGAGCAGTCTGTGTGCAGAGCAATGCGGATCAGTCTGTGTGCAGAGCAATGCGGAGCACTCTGTGTGCAGGGCAATGCGGAGCACTCTGTGTGCAGGGCAATGCGGAGCACTCTGTGTGCAGGGCAATGCGGAGCACTCTGTGTGCAGGGCAATGCGGAGCACTCTGTGTGCAGGGCAATGCGGAGCAGTCTGTCTCTCTGTGGTTGTGCAGGGCAATGTGGAGCGGTCTCTCTATGCATGGCAATGTGTGCCAGTGTGTTGGCATCATCAGTGATTTTTTTTTGTTAAGGTTATCTGAAAGATGGGTTTCAAATGTTTTGACAGGGGCGCAGTTTCACTGCTTGCCATAGGCGCCATTTTCACTAGATACGCCTCTGGGTGAAAGTGCCCAGTAATGAAGCTGTTAAAAACACAAAAATTATGTTAAAATAACCTTAAAAGAAAAGAGGTTTACATTTTCATTAAAACAGCTTGGAGCACTTTGACATAGAAACATAATTAAGTAATATAGCTTACAAGTCAACAAATACTTGAGATTCTTCGACTTTAAAATATGACAAATTTTAACAGTCATTTCAAATATGTGACGTTTTTGCCCCTTACTGTGTTCGTTTATTGTAATGCAGTGTGTGTGGGAACAAATGGTAGCACCTTATTCTGTTTCCTTCAGAAGTAATTTAATCCACTTAACGCTAAGGAACACATTCCAGACTCTGGGGCAGTCACATGTCAGTATGCACATTGTGCTTTCATATTTATGAATGTTCAGTGATCATAGGAAAAGAAAATGAGACGGCAATCATGAAGGATTCTCAAAAATTAACAGTTGCTGTAAATATCAAAAATATTAAAGTGATATATTTATATTCTATAAAAAGTAACTATAAGGTCAGCCATAGATGGGTAAAGTGCTCATCAAAAATAAGAAATGGAAGCTGTCCTGGTCACCACATTCATTGCTACATAAAGGGTAACTCACCACCCCCAGAATCCCATAGGATCCCATACTCAAAAATGTAAGCCCCATCCAGCTGACCCCATACTCTTTTTGTCCTCGCTACATGGGACTTCACCTCACCTGCCACTGAGTAGAGATGGGGAGATGAACTCAGCAGCCAGGCACATTTTCCATGGGGGGCCGGCCCGGTGGGGCACAACTGAAATCTGTTGATGTTTATTAAAACGGTTGTATACCCCAAAAAAAAAAAAAACCTGCAAGGCAAAGGCATAATGAGCTAATATGACTAGCATACTAGCTCATTATCAATTACTTACCTTAGTTCGAAGAACCCACACGACCATCGTTCCTCTCCTCCGGCGCTGTGACTGGCAGGAGCGGCGATGACGTCAGTCCCGCGCATGTGCGCGTTTCCGACACTTTCCGGCAGGCTCCTATTCATGACCCGGCGCGCTCAGTGCCGTAGACATTGGTACCCGATTTTCTGCAAGTATCTCCTTAACCATGTAGGTTAAGGAGATATTGCAAGCACCTACAGGTAAACCTTAATGTAGGCTTACCTGTAGGTGCAAGTAGCATCAGAGGGTATACAACCGCTTTAATGACACATGCCGATCTTTAATATATTAGGTAATCACCACACTACTATTTACAATAAACTACTGGAGGTGAAATAAAAAGTGTCAGTGAAAGGCCTGCCGCTAAGCACTGTTATGTGTTCCCACACAAAGAAAGAAAAGTGCAGCATAACTTACTAATCAATAACTTAATAATGGTAGAACCCTCCAATGTATGGAAATATCAATAAACTTCAATATTACCACAATACCGGTCTCTATGATAAGTAACTTCACATATAATACACATCAGTGGCGGTGCGTTCATAGAGGGCGCCGGAGCGCCGCCCCCTCTCGCTCCCGCACCGCCACTGAAAGACAATACACAGATTCATGCATTGCATGAATCTGTGTATTGTCACCGCTGCCGCGCTGCCCACTATTCATATGGCCGGCCTCCTGGTGAGCGCCGGCCATATGAATTATAGCGGTGGCCGGCGGTGGGTGTGTTCTGGAAGTGTCTATCAGAGCCAGCGGCTGTAATCGGCTTCCAAAAACTCCTCCTAGGTACGCACGGGGGTGCGTTCCTTGGAGAAGACTGTGGGGGTTTCAGCCAATCAGGTTCACCGGATCTGGTTACCGGTAACCTGATTGGCTGAAGCGACATCGAGGGCGGGAGAAGACATCGAGGACGGCGCGGACCGAGGAAGGTAAGTGCAGGGCTGGGGGGCGGACATGCTGTATTTGGGAAAAAACTGGCTGTATATGGGGGAACAGGCTGCATTTGGGGGACAAACTGGCTGTATATGGGGACACACTGGCTGTATTTGGGAACAAACTGGCTGTATATGGGGACACACTGGCTGCATTTGGGGGACACACTGGCTGTATATGGGCACACACTGGCTGCATTTGGGGGACACACTGGCTATATATGGGGACACACTGGCTGTATATGGGAAAACACTGGCTGTATATGGGGGACACACTGGCTGTATATGGGGGACACACTGGCTGTATATGGGGACACACTGGCTGTATATGGGGACACACTGGCTGTATATGGGGACACACTGGCTGTATATGGGGACACACTGGCTGTATATGGGGGACACACTGGCTGTATATGGGGGACACACTGGCTGTATATGGGGGACGCACTGGCTGTATATGGGGGACGCACTGGCTGCATATGGGGACACACTGGCTGCATTTGGGGGACACACTGGCTGTATATGGGGGATACACTGGCTGTATATGAGGACACACTGGCTGTATATGGGAACAAACTGGCTGTATATGGGAACAAACTGGCTGTATATGGGGACACACTGGCTGTATATGGAAACAAACTGGCTGTATATGGGGGACACACTGGCTGTATATGGGGACACACTGGCTGTATATGGGGACACACTGGCTGTATATGGGGGACACACTGGCTGTATATGGGGGACACACTGGCTGTATATGGGGGACACACTGGCTGTATATTAGGGGACAAACTGCCTGTATATGGGGGACACACTGGCTGTATATGGGGGACACACTGGCTGTATATGGGAACAAACTGGCTGTATATGGGAACAAACTGGCTGTATATGGGGACAAACTGGCTGTATATGGGGACAAACTGGCTGTATATGGGGACAAACTGGCTGCATTTGGGGACAAACTGGCTGCATTTGGGGACAAACTGGCTGCATTTGAGGAGACAAACTGGTGGCGTTTGGGCACAGTGGCTGCGTTTAATGGGCACAGTGGTGGCAATTGATGTTTTTTTTTCAGTTTGTTTGCGCCCCCCCAAAAAAATTTGAGCACCAGCCGCCACTGCCTGTACATGGGATCTCATCTCATCTTTGTGAAGCCCTCTGAAGGTCCAGTTGGTACTGTGAGGATCCCCTTGTGCATTGTGGAATAGTAATATGCTTTTGTCCTTGGATCATTCTTTGCTGGGGTTTTTATTTTTTAATTGTTTTTGCTTCCTCTGGTTTAACTGTGGTATAGGATTGTATAAAAAAAAATTCTATCCCTTTTATTGGTTGAACTAGATGGACTTGAATCTTTTTTCAACCAGACTTACAGTATGTAACTATGTAAAGTGTTACTAAAGATAAAACATTTTCTTTAGCTTTAGAAAAAGTGATGAGGATTTAAAACTACTGTCAGGTTTTTACTGCTGTATGTGTTCCTGTTAGGGAGATTCACACTCTCAAATGACGCTGATCATCAATGTCGCCGAAAATAAGAGTGTTGGTAATCCAAATTTTGGATTGCTCTCAGAACAGAAAAAGAGGGAACATCTTCCAATGGGGACATTTTCCTTACATTGTAAAAATATCAATTGTAAGTCAATATGCAATGTCATGTCAATAGGCCAGGAAGTAAAGGGAAATCTCCATTAAGAGACACAGAAGGCTAAAAAAGAATTAGAATGGAGGACAGTTTTAATCAATCCCTACTTTATGATGAAAAAGAAAAGTTTTGACTTTAGATATACTTTAACCACTTTAGGTCCGGAATGTTACACCTATTCCAGTTGGGGCCATTTTTCAGTTTTCAGTGCTATGACAGTTTGACTGACAATTACTCAGTCATTAAAGTT
Source organism: Rana muscosa (assembly GCA_029206835.1). Lineage (NCBI taxonomy): Eukaryota > Metazoa > Chordata > Amphibia > Anura > Ranidae > Rana > Rana muscosa. Next base: position 548,980,852 of record CM055122.1, read on the forward strand.
CCCTTACTATTTAGTATACAGCACACTAAATACAAATGCCACTGCAGTATGAACAACCTAAATAACCCTTTTTTGTTAAGTGGACATGCCAGGATCTCACTTTTGTTGAAATTTTGGGGAAATTACGAAGAAAGCTGATTTCTGGGTGATTAAAAAATAAATTACGGTGCGCCTAGGCCTTAAAAGTCACTCACTGAAGTCAAGAGCAAATTTTCCATTATTAGTGGAGGCAAGTTGAAAGGCACTGATAATATGCAATGGCTAGATGTCATGGATAAACCCAAAACACTTTTGGCCTATTCCCAAAAACAATCCGACAGTTGTTGGTGGCACATTAACTACGTGCCGCCAAGTGTACACATATGTGAGGCCTCACTGAAGTGGGTCTTCTCCCGTGAGGATGCATATATGCTCCCAACACAGAAAACAGGATCTCACGAGAGCCCTGGGTCTACTACGAACGATTGGGAACTGGGAGACCTGGTTCCCGATCATCTTATCACTGTGATAGCCTCTGATTGGCTATCGCAGTGATCCGTTACTGTTCAGAACGCCACTGTGTGTTTTTCTTTCCTCTGAATAAAGAGAACGATACATTGGGGTCGATTTACTGAAACCAGAGAGTGCAAAATCTGGTGCAGCTCTGCATAGAAACCAATCAGTTTCCAGTTTTTTCTTTTTTTTTGTCAAAGCTTAATTAAACAAGCTTAGTGGATGTAAACCTTCTCCTATACCCAGTGAAACGAAAAGCCTCAGGTGATACACATGAAACAAATCCTCCTACATACTGTGGGGGGGTTAGCTCGGCAGCAGGTCTGTGTGATCCCCTGGATGGGCTCCCCACACAAAAACAGGCCCAGCAGACGGAGGTTGTGGTTTTCAAGATCAAAAAGGTGCGGTTTATTTCTCTATTTACAGTGACAAAAAAACACAGCAAAGCAAAAAGAAACATAAACAAAATAAACCCTGGTCAGCTTGACCTCTGACTAAACATGCAGGTTTCCTAACTAACAACTGGGATCAGCCTGGTGCTGTCCGATTCCCTAAGTCCCTGGTTTAGTAAATGTCCAAAAAAATAGCCACACAGGCTTTGTCTCACCGCACAGGGGTTCACTCTCCCTAGACAGTCCACACAGGTCTGGTTCCAGGCATGAGCAAACACCTAATGAAGCTGGGAGTTTTTATAGAGGCCTTAAACGAGCTGACAAGCTTCAGCTGGTCTCATCAACTCCCTGCCTGCACGACGCCCAGCACTCTCCCTAGAGGTATGAATCATCCATGAGCCCACTAGCCTCAGCTGGGCTTCATCAACTCCCTCCTTAGTTGTATAAGTCGGCATAAAGCCTGAATCTGGGAGAAATATATCTACCCCCCTGGATGCAACCAGGTGACTTTACCTTCCTGCTGTCACAATACGTTTTAAACATGCATATCTGCTGTCTTCAGCTTGCTATATTCTTTAGAATTCGTACTTCGTGTTAGAAATTTCACTTCCTCATTCAGCAGTAGGAATGGTTTCTTGGCATATACTGTGTGACAGCTGATTGGAGGAAAGGCACACACCCCCACTCCACATAGGCACAAGAACAAAGATACTTTCAGAGCTGTGCTGTAAATAGACAAGCTCTGTGTTAATCTCTGTTAATCTATTTATAGCACCCACCCTGACACAAATTTCAGGTTGGTTTTATCTCCAGTTTCTGAGAACTTAAGTTATCATGCTGATAACAGAGGAACGAAACAGCAGAAAGACACGGGACTTAGTGCTCTGGAGAGAGATAAGCAAAAATTACAGATATATGTACCTAGGTAAAATTTCATGAATCGGGTTTACATCCACTTTAAGTTAGAACCTGACTAGCTACCATGCACAGCTGCATCAGATTTTGCACACTCCAGTTTTAGTAAATCAACCCCATTGCATTTTTTCTCCTAACAAGAGAATAAAATAAATAAATAAAGAAAGAAAGAAAACGTTGCAAGATCAGGGTTTCATTTAGGTCAGTGTCAGGGTCGAATTTTAGGGTGAGTGTATTTTAGGTAGGATTAAAAAAAGTAGGAATTTTTTTAATTAGTATAAGTTTAAGTGTTTTAGGTAGAATATAAAAAAAAAAAAGCGCACTATTGTTTCTGGGTCCTACTATGGGTACAAACAAAAAAATAACACACGTATGTGGTATCACTGCGATCAACAGGAGCAGGAGAATTTATTTTGGGTTGTGTTTTGTTAAAAGGTTATGGTAATACGAAGAAATTTAGAGCTAAATTATAAAAAAAATATTTTTTACTATTTTGGCCCAGTTTTTCTTTGATAATAAAAAAAAAAGGAGATATCAGGAACTATCCCAATTTGTCCTGAAAAACCCCCCCAACAAAGTATTATTCGCCTGCATACACTAAATACTTCTGATGATATTTACAGTTTTACCAACACATGTCAAAGTTGCAAAATTGTTTTCAGGTGTTAGGATTAGTTTTACCCACCATCATGAAGGGGTTAAATACTGGTACCTACAAAAGTTTCCCAAAATCATTGGACGTTAGTAGAATTTTAAACCCGCCCCTCCGAACAAACCCACAATCATTGTTTGTCAGTGGCAATTTAAAACACCCACCTTCTCCTCAATCATTGGGGGTCAATGCCATTTTAAATCCCCACCCTTACGCCATAACTATGATCGCTCCTCCCGCCACTAGATCCTTAGGATTTAATGAATGGATTCATTCATCAAATCCTCCATTCTACCTTTCCTCTGTTGTGAGAGGCAGGGGAGGGCGCACCAATGTAAACAGTACTACACTGTTTATATAGGTGATTGCTGTAATTGGTCATTGCAGAAATACAATTAGAGATGCTCTGAGCCTTTAGATCTCTCTGCTTTCTAATGAGAAAAAAGGACTTATGGGTATGTCCACCCACCCTATTAAGGGCGCCATCCATCTGTTAACATGGACGCAAGTTGGTTACTGAGTGTTACAATGATATGCAGTTTAGAAATTGTAGTGTATTTTTTTATTCCTCTATTTGAGAACCAAATAAAGGTCAGCAAAATGCAGAATGGTAAACTTTCGCAATAAATTTAATTTCAAAGCTTTAGTTAGAACATACACTATTTACAACAATGCACTTCTCATGTCTATGCAATTTGTCTGTGCAAATGCATAACAATTCATCCAGTGTAAATGAGCACTGAAAATGGATCTTTCAGTAACTTTACATTTATTGCAAAATACGCAGACCTTGTGCTCTAATTAGTGACTGTGCTGCCTCCGCAGTATATGGGAAATGTAGCTGTATTTGTGTATACAGCCCACATTGTTCTATAGTTAGTTGATTTTGGTTATGCTGCCACCTTGTGACCATTTTTTGTATTGCATGTTATTTTATGTGTTTTTCTTCCCCTTATTGTAATGTAATTTGTATTTCTTTGTGTTGAGCTGCCTCTTCCTCCCCATAGATCTCCTTCATGACCATAGATTGCCTTTAAACTCAAATTAACTCTACTATTTACTTCCTTTTGGTCTGTTAGATGTACATATTTTGGTATATCTGTTGATCCCACCAGAAATCCTGTGAGCTGAAAACTTCATCCTGACTGTATTCTGAAGAAATCCCTGTGTGTTTCTCTGTGCTGAGTGAGTCTATTGGGAGTGATTTTATAATTATTAACCAGCTGCTGCATCTGCAGGGCTCTAATGAGGAAAATTGCAGGGTCTGCATCACTTTAGATGTGATTTCCTATCGGGAGTCTCTCAGCAAAAATGACATTTTTGTTGCAGGAGATGCCAAAAATCTGACTTGAATCTTAGTGAAGACTTCTGGAAAATCTGTGAGCCAATCACACTAGCAGGAAATTATGTTTTTGGGGGGGCGTTCTGTACACATTCTGTGTACAGAAATGATGCAGGTAGTCATATTGCATTGCATTTTACAAAAAATGACAGAGCTGCAGATTGAACAGGAAAGGTAATTTTTAATAACATTCAATTACAATATGACTTTACTTTAACAGAGATGAGGAGTGCTATGTAGATCTAACATGCTGCCTGTCCAATGCCCATCCATCATACTTGTATATGGAGGAGCAGCATTGCTAATGTAGGACAGAAAGTATGTTACTGGCAGAATCAGCAGTTAAAAGTAAAGGGAAAAAATTGTCAAAAAAAGATAACTAATGCAGTTACCATGTCTAAGGACTGGTAAACTAATATATTATTTCTTGTTCTTGGGTTTAGATATGCTTAAAAGTAATTGTCCCTATTTTCAAAACTTGAAATGCAGTCCTCCCTTAAAAGTAAGTAAGTAAAAGAAAGTAAACTGTCCAGCTAGCTATGTCACTGAATCCAAAGCTGAAAAATCCAAGCTTGTTTAAAGTGATTGTAAGGCCTCATGCACACTGGACGATTTTGGATGTTTTTACAGCAGCTGTTTTTGGCAGTAGACGTTTTTTTCTACAGTCATTAAACTCTTCATCATGTTATCCATAGTTGCCAACAGTCACGGATTGGCCGGGACGTTCCCGGGATTCAAACCCTTTTCCCGGGTTTATTTTGTCCCGGCCAATGTCCCGGCCAATCCGATTTTTCCCGTTTTCCCCGAATTTGGACGCCGCAGGCCGCCGCCGCTAGAGGTCCACGGCTGGCGGAGACAATGTCTCGGCCGGCCGCCATGTTCAAGAAGACCAAAACACGGATGTAGTACAATAGAAAATAAAGCCGCTGCGGCGCCGCCCACACCCCGCACCTCCCCGGGGGTGGGCGGCGCCGCAGCAGCTTTATCTTCTATTGTACTACATCTGTGTTTTGGCTGGCTGGCAGGCCACCCCCCCGCCCCGCCCCGCTGCAGGTCTGTCTGTAATGGAAAGGGGCGGGGGTCGGCAGCGCCACAGCTTAATTTTTTTTTTTTTCAGCCACACTGTCGGCTCCGCCTCTATTTTGTTCCCCTTCGGGGAAGGGGAAACAATAATGGCGGCCGAGACAGGAGACGCCTGTGGTTAAGGGGGGACTCCGCTGGGGACGCCTGATGTAAGGGGGGACTCCGCTGGGGACGCCTGAGGTAAGGGGGGACTCCGCTGGGGACGCCTAAGGGGGGACTCCGCTGGGGACACTTGATGTAAGGGGGACTCCACTGGGGACGCCTGATGTAAGGGGGGACTCCGCTGGGGACGCCTGATGTAAGGGGGGACTCTGCTGGGGACGCCTGATGTAAGGGGGGACTCTGCTGGGGACGCCTGATGTAAGGGGGACTCCTCTGGGTACACCTGATGTAAGGAAGGACTCCGCTGGGTACGCCTGAGGTAAGGAGGGACTCCTCTGGGGACGCCTGATGTAAGGAGGGACTCCGCTGGGGACGCCTGATGTAAGGAGGGACTCCTCTGGGGACACTTGATGTAAGGGGGGACTCCACTGGGGACGCCTGATGTAAGGGGGGACTCCACTGGGGACGCCTGCATAGTTACCAACAGTCCCGAATTTCCCGGGACAAGCACGATTTTTGGACCCTTGTCCTAGGGCTGGGCGATTTTCCCCCCAAAAAAAATCTGCGATTTTTTTATAAAAAACTTGATTTACGATTCGATTTTTTTTTTTATTATATTAATTAAAGTGCATCAACAAACAAAATTGCAAAGGCAAACCCTTTCTCTAACTGCAAAGTCAGTGTGCAACAGACACACAATATATTCCAGCGCTCATGGAACATACATTATTAACTATTGAAAACTCTTGAAACTCTGTGTGTGATTCCTTCTGTCCCAGCCTTGCTGCGATCCTGGCTCTGCATCCTTTTGGGTTGGAGGGCCCTCCACACGCTGGTCTGCCTGTTGTCCATCATTCAAGGTACTGTGCTCACACGGAGATCATGCCACAGGCTTTGTTTTGACTTTTTTAACCCCTCCTTGCTCCACGGATGTCACTGCAAGTTTAACAAGTTTGTCACCACTGGCAACTGGAGAGTTAAGATTAATTTGCCCTCTGCACATTTGGGATTGGATCCCTCTCTTTATTGTGATTAATAAATGGACTAAGCTTTTTTATCAATTCTTCAAGAGTTTTCAATAGTTAATAATGTATGTTCCATGAGCGCTGGATTATATTGTGTGCATGTTGTGTATTTTGTACTTCTGGGTACGGATTTTTTCTTGCTGCGCTGGATCCTATTTTTTCCCCCTTTTGGATACTTTGTACTTCCCAAAATATTTGGGATTTTTTTCTTATTATTGTAGCGATACCCTCAGCTTAAGCGGGCCGCAAGGTTTAATTTGGGCCCTGAGTACAGCTCTCCAACCCACCGGCAATCGGCTCTACCCACTCTGGCACAGCTAGTCTAAAGGATACACACATATATCCTTATACTTTAAGAGAGAGATTCAAACATAGAACAGTAATAAAAGGATAACGGATTTTACTTCTTGTTATGCAAAGAAAACACACAGCAATGACAATATGATTTTCTAACTTGTATGCAGAGCCCTGCAATGACAGTCACATTACACCATAAGAATAAAAGGGGGGGGGGGTAAAGGAACGCCACGTGGGGCGACCGTTAACTAGGTACCCTATGGTACAACAGCTAAATGTAACCTAACGGATCAGGCCTGATCCCTTACTCTAAAACTTAGTCCTGTAAGAATAATGGTTTCTTCACCGGCTTGCTGTAGAGGTGGTGCACATAAGGATAATAAACACTTTGTAATCCAACAGGGAGAATCTGAACAACTGACCGTACTTCACTAGAGATCCTCTGGATCAGTCCTGCTGCGGATCTCCAGTGAGAGTCTTAAAGTGATGTGGTAGGCCTCGGCAGTCTATAGGCACAGTACTATAAACAGGTTATTGGATGAGCTTTCGCTCAGCTCACCCTCCGGACGCGACCCGTCCGGGACTTCCACCGGCTGTGTCGTCACTCGCAAACAGCGGTTGCTGCCATTGGGTCTCCCATCCAATCTAGGCTGCAGGCAGGAGATGTTGGATGCCACCCAGGCTCGCAAAGGGTGGAAGGCTCTTTGGTTCGCTGTAAGAAGTCCCCAGGCTTCAGGCCCTCACACAGCACAGCTCCGCACAGGTGGATCAGTCTCAGCCGCCCCGTGTCCAAAGAGACCGAGTCAGGCCTCGCCCCTTCCTTATATCACTTCCCCCATGAGTCTCTGGGGCATAACCCAACACATCCGGTGAACAGTGGACCTCTGGGAACCGTAGTGCTTTCTCCTAATTAAAGGGGAAACACCCCGCTACACACTCCCCCCACTAAAACTCTTTGGTCCCCAAAGATAAACAATTTAACAACAATTCTGAACCAATTTACTGAATGCGGAGTATTATGTTGGTACAGGGAATTTCCACCAAAACTCAGAGGTGGGGTTCCCTATACCACAGGTCACACTAGCATGGGTGGCCTGTCTAACTGTGCCAGAGAGTGAGCTGGGGTTGCCTTCCACCAAATGAACAGTGGAAGGATCTGAGCACTTAGTACTTCTTCTGGCAGTGGCAACAGAGTCCTCTGAACTTTTTCCCAATTGAGGGTAGGTTAATCTCCTGGGAGGCCTCACGACTCTGTAAGTTCTTTGCTCCCTTGGGACTTCAGGCTCAGGTACCACAGGCTCTGCGTCAGGAACACTTTCTGACACCATCACTGATTCTGGGGCCTCTTCCTCCTCTGCTTCTGAGTAAAAGCCCAGAATATCTTCCCAGCATTCAGGCACATCACTGGATGGAATGAACTCTGTAGCCTCTGGGTTCAGGGTCCCATCCTGTGTATCTTTAGTGGGTGGAAGGTCTATGGCGGAACTCCCTGGAGTTGAGGAGGGCCATAGCCACTCAAGTTCTCCCCTCCCATCTTCACTTGATTGGGAAGCCTGTCCATCCCTAGCTCGGAGGGTCTGAGACCGAGTGTTGGGTCTGGGGGTATCCAAGATGGAAACAGATTCCGTCAGGTTCTTCACTGAAGGTATCCTGACTGCCTCTTTAAGTGGGAGTAAGTGATTTCGGTGCCAGGTTTTCAAGGGTCCCACTCTCCCCTCTGGCTTTAACTTATACACCGGTAGTCCAGGAAGTTTTCTACAAATGACATAAGGCTCGGACCTCCATCTATCAGCAAGTTTATGCTTCCCTGGGATCCCTAGGTTGCGTAGCAGCACACGGTCTCCAGGCTGCAGGTCTTGCACTCGAACCTTCAGGTCAAAGTTCCTTTTATTTCTGACCCCTCTCCGGTCTGAGGCCGCTTGGGCTTGTTCATAGGCCGCTTTCAGTTTATACCTAAGTCGGTCCACATATCCTTTGTGAGAGGTAGCAGAGGTATAGTCTAGGGAAATGCCAAAGGCCAGATCCACTGGCAATCTTGCTTCTCTCCCAAACATGAGGCGGTAGGGAGAGTAACCCGTCACATCACTGGTGGTGCAATTGTAGGCATGCACCAAAGTGGATATGTGTTGACTCCAATGCTGCTTCTTCTCTGTCTCCAGAGTCCCCAGCATGTTTAACAAAGTCCGATTAAACCTCTCAGGCTGGGCATCTCCTTGTGGATGATAAGGGGTAGTCCTGGTCTTTTCCACTCCCAGGGAGTCCAGTAGGTTCCGGATCAGGCGACTCTCAAAGTCCCTTCCTTGGTCGGAGTGGATTCTCTGTGGTAATCCATAGTGGACGAAGTATTTTTCTAGAAGCACCTTAGCTACAGTGGAAGCCTTCTGGTCTCTGGTGGGGAACGCCTGTGCATAACGGGTGAAATGATCGGTTACCACCAGAACATTTCCCAATCCACTCAAATCGGGTTCGAGGCAGAGAAAGTCAATGCATACCAGATCCATTGGGCCTTGACTCTGTAGGTGGCCCATTGGGGCAGCTTGATGGGGTAGAGTCTTCCTCTGGATGCATCGTGCACAGGAGTGGCAATATTCCTCCACTTCAGCCCTCATACAGGGCCAATAGAACCGGCTTCTGACAAGTTGGAAGGTTCTTTCAGCTCCCAGGTGACCATGCTGGTCATGTAAGGCAACCAGCACAGTCTCTCGGTGCTTCTCTGGGAGAAACAACTGCCATTTATCCTCGGAGTCATCAGAGGGGCCCCTTCGGTAGACCACTCCCTGATGGACCTGTAGCTTGTCTAGCTCCCTCCATAGCAGACGAGCCTCCTTGGAGGGGTGATGTCGAAGTTTCTCTGGACTCTCGTTTTCCAATGCTTCAAAGACCAATCTCCCTATGGGGTCTTCCAATTGGTCGCACCTCAGTTCCTTCTTAGACAGCTTCGACAAGCCTTCCTCTTCAAGTTGAGTCACCCCACAGTAGTGTTTTGGACCTATTTCCTCTGCTCTGGAGCCTCCTCGGGCTTGGAATTCAGCTCCTTGACAAAGGGCCCGCACCCCGTCCGGTGCTACCTGAGTCCAGTCTTCCCAGTCATCAGCCATGGCATGAGATCTTCGGGATAGGGCATCTGCATCCCTATTTCCAGCCCCTGGTCTGTACTTCAGACTGAAGTTGAACCCAGATAATGCAGCTAGCCACCTGTGTCCTGTGGCATCCAACTTGGCAGTGGTGAACAGGTAGGTTAGGGGGTTGTTATCTGTTTTCACTGTAAACTCTGCTCCATAAAGGTAGTCTCTTAGTTTGTCCACAACTGCCCATTTGAGGGCCAAGAACTCCAACTTATGGGTGGGGTAGTTTTTCTCCGAGGGGGTCAGACTTCGACTCACATAAGCCACTGGTCGCATTTGCTCTTCATGCTCCTGATAGAGCACTCCCCCTAGGCCTTCATGACTAGCATCAACATGTAACTCGTAGGGTCTGGTGGGATCAGCATAGGCCAATACTGGGGCTGTGGTGAGGCTCCTCTTCAAGGTTCTGAAGGCCTCTTCACACCTGGGGGTCCACTGATCTTGAACCGACTCCCCGGGTCTTCTAGGGCCCAAGCCATCCTCTTCCCCTTCAGTCCGGAGCAGTTCATTTAAAGGCTTGGCAATACGGGCAAACCCATCCACAAACCTCCTATAATAGGAGCAGAACCCCAGGAAAGATCTAAGTTCGGTGACTGTTGTGGGTCTTGGCCAGGAGGTAACCGCCTCCAACTTCTCAGGATCAGTCGCCACCCCCTTTTTCAGACACTACGTGTCCCAGATAATTCACCGAAGACTGGTAGAACCGACACTTCTCGGGGGAAAGCTTCAACCCCTCTTCACTAAGTCTCCTCAACACTTTCTCCAATCGGGCCTCATGTTCCTCCAGAGTTCTCCCGAAAACAATGACATCGTCCAGGTACACTAGGACTTCTATGAGGTTCATGTCTCCGACAGTCTTCTCCATGAGTCGTTGGAAAGTAGCTGGGGCTCCAGATAGGCCCTGGGGCATTCTGTTAAACTCAAAGAATCCCACAGGAGTTATGAAAGCGGTCTTTTCCCTATCCTCTGGGTGCATGGGAATTTGATAGTACCCACTCTTGAGGTCCATCACGCTGAACCACTTAGCTCCAGACAAACTCTGTAAGGCGTCCTCTATCCTTGGCGTGGTGTACTGATCAGGGGTGGTCCTCCTGTTGAGAGTTCTGTAGTCAATGCAGAGCCTCAGCGACCCATTCTTCTTCCTGACCACCACTATTGGAGAGGCATAAGGGCTTCGGGACTCTCGAATCACCCCAGTCTTTTTCAGTTCTGCAAGCTGTTCTCTCAGATCCTCCAGATCTGCCAGCGGAACCCGCCTGACTCTTTCCCTGAACGGTTTGTCTTCTTGCAGGCGGATGCGGTGGGTAGCACTCCTCGCACGCCCCACATCGAATTCATCTTTTGAGAAAATCTTCTCCCATCTAGTCAGCTGGGCCTTGGCTCTCTCCTTCCAGGCCCCAGGTAAGTTCGGGTTTTCAATGGAAAGTTTTTCCCACACATCTCCTTCTTCACCCGCTTGCTTCACTTCTGACCAGCTGACTGGGACAGCAGGACTCACCTGTCCCAACAACATCCGGGCAGGTATCTCTATGGCCCTTCCTGTAGAGTTCCTTACACTCACCGGGACTCTTCCCCTGGCTTTCTTCAAGGCCTTGATTGGAATCACTTCCGGTATCACTTCCAGGCCTGAGTGATCTTCCCTTGGGTCGGATTCCAGCATGACAAAGGGGCCAGGCTGCTCCCAGGTGAGCTTCACAGTGGCCTTGAGGCAAGCCACCTGTCCGGGCTGCAGCACCACTCCTTCTCTCCCCAGTCTCCACACCTTCCCTATCCCCTCTCCTGGGGTCTTCTGCTCCAACACTAACCGTTGGTAGGCTGTCTTCAGCATGGGATGGATGTTTGGATCTTGATGGCTCCTCGTCTTCACCAGGGGGGTCAGAAGTCTTCTCACTAGATCCGTATTGGTGCCTATAATGAGGGACATCTGGTTGGCCCCGGGTGGTCTAGGACACACAACCACCAGGGTGTCGAATACTTCTGTCTTCCCAGCCACAGAGGGGTCGAATGTCAGCTTTATGGGTAGATAACCATCATAAGGGAAACTCTGCGTTCCCAGGCCCCATATCTCCAGCTCTTCTATCTTCCGTATAGGCAAATGGCTTAAGTGCCTATCATAGAAGTCTCTATACAATAAAGTCACTTGAGCTCCAGTATCCAGAAGGGCCTTTGTATATACTCCTTCCACCTGGATAGATACCGTGGGGGACGGGCCGACCAGTTCTTCTGGGTACGGCCGGGTTGAGGTCACTCTTTTCTGAGAACTTGTCTTCATCCAGTTGGTTTTTGACTTTGTTCTCCCCTGAGCCTGGTATGCATTGACCCTCGCCACCCTAATGGGGTTACAAACCCGCTGAGGGATGTTATTGTCTCTTGGTTGTAGGCATTCCTTCTTGGGAGTGCTAAATTTCTTCTGAGGGGTCTTGTCCCCTCTCTCTGGTGTGTATCTTGGTTGAGAGACCCTAAATTCCTTCTCAAGGGTCGTGTTTTCTCTCTTCCTCTTCCTTCTATTCAGTTTGGAGCTCACTGAAAGAGATGGGCACCCGGTTGACTCCCTCACCGGGGCCCTCTGGCGTTTCCCGCCGGCTGGCGATTATCCATTTTCTTCTTCTTAGGACTGGAACACCTACTGGCAAAGTGGCCACTGCCTCCGCAGTTGTAGCATAACCTCTCTTCTCGGTCCCGAGTGGGACTCGGTATTGACGTATCTGGGAACAACTCCTTTCTGGGGCTTGGTTTTTCTGCTCCACCTTGACCTTTCGCCATTATAGCATTCATCATCTCCATCATCTGGGACATCTGTAACTTCAAAGTGTCCACCTCCGCTCCCCTATCGGGAGTCATGGCCGGTGTAACTATTGCTACCGGCTGTTTGACGGGCTCTATCAGGCGTTCTTTTTTTTTTCTTCCAATATAGCCTCTTCCTCTCTAATCATTCGGATGAGGTCAGGGTACTCCAGATTCCTCCCATCCTGCCGGGCACGCAGTGTCCATGCAATTGGATCCATGGGTTGAGCTCCCCTCACTACCTGTTGAGCACGGGCCTCATCTACTTTCTCTGGGCTGATCCCCTTCTTTAGGATCATCCTATGCAGTATTTTGTCCAGGCGTCCCATATAGTCTGATAGTTTCTCACCTTCCTTCTCGTAGCAATGTTCCAGCTGATAAGCAAGCTCCGTTACTTTCTCTGTCCCACCAAACACATTTTGTAACACATCGAGGCACTCTTGTGCAGTACAATCTGCCTTGCTCATCTTCAGGTTGCGTACGGCCTCTAGAGCAGGCCCTTTCAAACTTTCCACAACCCTCTGTTTTTTCCTGCGGTCCGGAACTTCCCATTCCTCTAGTGCCTGAGTTGCGCTGTCTAGCCACTCCTCAAATCCCTCTTCTTCCAAGGGTACTGGTTTCCTCCCTGAAAACATCCGGAGTTTCCTGTACCCCGACATCGGGTAATCTGTGGGCTCTTTCTTGCACTGAGCTACAATCTCCCCCAGAACAGCGCATAATTCTGCACTAAGGGTGCCTGGGCTTGTCTTGGGACTCTTTGTGTCCTTCTGTGGGGATGACGGGGAAGATGGCTGCGGTGACAGTGTTATTTTTGTCTGAGGGCTGTCTCTTGTGCGCGGCAGCGCATGCAGCAAATGATAGACCTGATCGTCCTCATCTTGTATGCTGTTGCCTCTAAACTGTTCAGGAATTTCTGCCTGCCATTCCAGTAAGACATGTGAAAGTCCACCACTAGTTTTCACATCTATCACCCATGGTTTGTGAATCGGTGATAGGGACATTATGAGTTGTATCATTGCTTGTGTCTGCCATATCCCCGGGAGTTCTATAACTGCCGTCCTGGCTGGGTCTACGCCCCATCTCTTGTACCACTGTCCCACCTCTATCGGGTCCATGCCGGTAGCTTCTGGCGGTTTCACCGCTGTCTCAGTAATCCCGGATGTACGAGCCCCCACGTGTAGCAATACCCTCAGCTTAAGCGGGCCGCAAGGTTTAATTTGGGCCCTGAGTACAGCTCTCCAACCCACCGGCAATCGGCTCTACCCACTCTGGCACAGCTAGTCTAAAGGATACACACATATATCCTTATACTTTAAGAGAGAGATTCAAACATAGAACAGTAATAAAAGGATAACGGATTTTACTTCTTGTTATGCAAAGAAAACACACAGCAATGACAATATGATTTTCTAACTTGTATGCAGAGCCCTGCAATGACAGTCACATTACACCATAAGAATAAAAGGGGGGGGGGTAAAGGAACGCCACGTGGGGCGACCGTTAACTAGGTACCCTATGGTACAACAGCTAAATGTAACCTAACGGATCAGGCCTGATCCCTTACTCTAAAACTTAGTCCTGTAAGAATAATGGTTTCTTCACCGGCTTGCTGTAGAGGTGGTGCACATAAGGATAATAAACACTTTGTAATCCAACAGGGAGAATCTGAACAACTGACCGTACTTCACTAGAGATCCTCTGGATCAGTCCTGCTGCGGATCTCCAGTGAGAGTCTTAAAGTGATGTGGTAGGCCTCGGCAGTCTATAGGCACAGTACTATAAACAGGTTATTGGATGAGCTTTCGCTCAGCTCACCCTCCGGACGCGACCCGTCCGGGACTTCCACCGGCTGTGTCGTCACTCGCAAACAGCGGTTGCTGCCATCGGGTCTCCCATCCAATCTAGGCTGCAGGCAGGAGATGTTGGATGCCACCCAGGCTCGCAAAGGGTGGAAGGCTCTTTGGTTCGCTGTAAGAAGTCCCCAGGCTTCAGGCCCTCACACAGCACAGCTCCGCACAGGTGGATCAGTCTCAGCCGCCCCGTGTCCAAAGAGACCGAGTCAGGCCTCGCCCCTTCCTTATATCACTTCCCCCATGAGTCTCTGGGGCATAACCCAACACATCCGGTGAACAGTGGACCTCTGGGAACCGTAGTTCTTTCTCCTAATTAAAGGGGAAACACCCCGCTACATTATTATTATTATCATCCATTATATTTTTTTCTTTATCCACCAATTTAGCGCTTGTGACCTTTTGTTGTTTTTTGCAGTGTGCAACAAAGATTGTTAAACATCCAAATTATTAATACTGTATTTGGATTTAGCTAATAAAACAACAAAAAATCCTGAGGTTACTCTTAGTTGAATTGAACTGTGCCCATGCCTCACTGTACCCGTGTCTCACTGTGCCCGTGTCTCACTGTGCCCATGCTTCAATCACTGTGCCCGTACCTGATGCAGATTTTCATGGTATACGTATTTTACTGCTACACCGGTGGCCATTCCAGTATTCAAAAGCCGCGCCTCCTCCTCGTCTGTGATAGGCGGAACACTCAATTTCCCAGCATTCAGTGTTCCGCCTATCATGGTCATCCTCATAACACAGACGAGGATGAGAGGATGTCCGTGATAGGCTGAATACTGCCTGCTGTGAAATTGAGTGTTCCGCCTATCACAGACGACGAGGACTCGGGAGGCGCGGCTTTTGAACACTGCAATGGCCGCCGTCTGTCTGCATGACACGCTGATCGGGTAGGCAGAGGGCGGCTGCAGCGAGTAGATGTAATTGGGGTAACGCTGCCCAGTGCCATTCCGGATACGCCCCCTGCAGTCCTGCTACGAAAACTTTGAAGGGAAAAAAAAAAATGTAAAAAAAAATTTTTTTTTCTTTTTTTTTTTTTTTCAAAAAAAAAAATAAATCTAAAAAAATCGATTTTCTTCAAAACTGAATCGATTTGAGCTCAAAACTCGATTCAAGATTAAAATCGATTTTTTTCCCAGCCCTACCTTGTCCACAAGTGTGGAGGGGGCTCTGCTGGGGAGGCACCTGATGCAAGGACGGACTGCTGGGGAGGCACCTGATGCAAGGACGGACTGCTGGGGAGGCACCTGATGCAAGGACGGACTGCTGGGGAGGCCATCTGGTGGCAGGCGACGTGGCAGGTAACACGCTCAGGGATTCCACTGATTCGGCATTATGGTGAGTTGAATAATTTCATTTTATATTACAATGTAAAAATATAAATAATGCACTTCAATCATCCTGACACCGTAACAACCATGGTGCCGGGATGATTGAAGCGCCAACAGGTGTTTTGGAGTATCCTTATCTGCCAATTTTGTTACACATTACTATTGTGGTGTAGGATCTGGCTTCTTTCTTTCTATTTCTTTCTCTCTCTTTCTCTCACCTCGGACTCTAGCCACACCCCTTTGAACCACGCCCATTTAAACCACACCCAATATCGTGCGTAAACCACGCCCATTTTTCGGCTTTCGGCTTCGCGCGCCGCATTTTTCACTCCGGCATGACACGCCTACAAACAAATGCCCCGCCCCCTGATTATAGCAATGCTCCGCCTCAATACAAAAAAAGTGACCCAGATGTTTTTTTTGCAATGTTGGCAACTATGTGTTATCCTGTGTCCATGCACACACAGGCTGTTATCAGCAGTTTTGGGCAGTGGCGTTTTTGAGCAGTAAAAAACCCCCCAAAACTAGTGGGTTCTGAGAGACGTTTTTCAGCTGTAAAAACGCTCTAACGCTGATAAACGCTCAAAAACGTCGCTCACCAGCGTTTAACGCTTTTGATCCATTGAACGAAAAGAAAAAAAAATTATTTAAAAAAAAAAACCCGCTAAAAAACGCTATTGCGGAAAAATGCTAAGAAACGCTATTGCAAAAACGTTGAAAAAAGCTGAAAAAAGTTGAAAAAATCACTGCAAAGCTACTGGCGTTTTTATAACGTTATTTTAACGTTCAGTGTGCATGAGGCCTAAAGCTTCGTGTTTTTTGGGAATGGGAGTGCCCGGTGGAAGCCCACACTACAAACTCCTTGCAAATGATGTCCCTGTTGAGAATTAAATCCAGGTTGCCAGAATTGCAAGACAGGTGATAATAAAACCAATATGGTTGCAGAGTTTTCTACTACAAAAATGAGAAGCAGTCGCCTTTCACATCAAAACAATGCTCAATTGATACTAAGGGGCCCGAAGTATGCCAAGAAAATATCCCCCACACCATTACACCACCACCAGCCTGAACCGTTGATACAAGGCAGGATGGATCCATGCTTTCATGTTGTTTACGCCAAATTCTGACCCTACCATCTGAATGTTGCAGCTGAAATTGAGCCTCATCAGACCAGGCAATGTTTTTTAAATCTTTTAAGCCCTGTACACACGATCGGTTTAACCGATGAAAACCGTCTGATGGATTGTTTTCATCAGACAAACCGATCGTGTATGGGCCCCATCGGTCTTTTTTCCATCGGTTTTAAAAAATAGAACATGTTTTAAATTTTTCCGATGGATCAAAAACCGATAGAAAATACCGATACCAATACGCATGCTCAGAAGCATTGAACTTCATTTTTCTCGGCTCATCGGAGTGTTTTACGTCACGGCGTTTGGGACGGTCGGTTTTTGGACTGATGGTGTGTGGCCAAGACTGATGAAAAACAGTTTCATCGGATTTCTGATGGACAAATCCATCGGACTAAAATCCATCGGAAATCCGATCGTGTGTACAGGGCTTTATTGTCTAATTTTGGTGAACTGGTGCGAATTGTAGCCTCAGTTTCCTGTTCTTAGCTGACAGAAGTGGGACCCGGTGTGGTCTTCTGCTGCTGTATCCCATCTTCTTTAACCACTTGCTTACTGGGCATTTAAACCCCCCTCCTGCATAGACCAATTTTTAGCTTTCAGCGCTGATGCACTTTGAATGACAATTGCGCGGTCATACAACGCTGTACCCAAATGAAATTTTTATCATTTTTTCCCCACAAATATAGCTTTATTTTGCTGGTATTTGATAATCTCTGCGGTTTTTATTTTTTGTTAAAAAAAATTAAAAAGACTGATTTAAAAAAAATATATACCGTATATACTCGAGTATAAGCCGAGATTTTCAGCCCTTTTTTTTGGGCTGAAAGTCCCCCCCTCGGCTTATACTCGAGTCAGTGAAATTGAATATTGTAAAATGTACCTGAAGGCTGCGGCGTCCATCGTTTAAAACTCTCGGGCTCTTCCTGGTCCCGTCCGTGATAGGCGGAACTGTGTCTGCTGAGAATCGCCTATCACGAACGTTCTCTCATCCTCAGTTTCCCAGCAGACGTCCGTGATTGGCGGAAACTGAACACAGTGTCTGCTGGGATGTGTGAAGATGAGAGAACGTTCGTTATAGGCGATTCTCAGCAGGCAGTTCCGCCTATCACGGAAGAGACCAGGAAGAGAGCGCGAGTTTTAAACGATGGACGCCGCAGCCTTCAGGTACAATTTTACAATGTTCAATTAGAATTCTAGGGAAACAGTGAGGGTGGGCACAGTGAGGGTAGGCACAGGTGAGGATGGGCACAGGTGAGGATGGGCACAGGTGAGGATGGGCACAGGTGAGGATAGGAACTTGTGAGGATGGGAACAGTGAGGATGGGAACAGTAAGGTGGCAATGGGCTTAGTGAAGTTGCAATGGGTGGGCATTGTTGACCCTCGGCTTTTACTCAAATCAGTAAGTTTTCCCAGGTTTTTGTGGTAACATTAGGTACCTCGGCTTATACTCGGGTCGGCTTATACTCGAGTATATACGGTATATATATATTTTTTTATATTTTGTTATAAAATTTTGTAAACAGGTAATTTTTCTCCTTCATTGATGTACGCTGATGAGGCTGCACTGATGGGCGGAACTGGTGGGCACCGATAAGGCGGAACTGGTGGGCACCGATAAGGCGGCACTGATGGGTGGCACTGATAGGTGACAGTGATGGGCACTGATAGGTGGCAGTGATGGGCACTGATGGCTGGCAATAATGGGCACTGGTAGGTTACACTGATAGGCAGCATTGCTAGGTGGCACTGATGAGGCACTGATTGGCAGCACTTGTGGGCATTGATAAGTGGCACTTGTGGGCATTGATAGGTGGCACTGTGGGCACTGGCAGGTAGCATTTATTATTATACTGGCAGGCAGTGGCAGCTGGCACTGATGAGGCACATCTGCCTCCTTCCTCTTCGGGACCGATGTCTCTTGTGAAAGAGCCGTTGATCGGCTTTTTTTCCTCCTCGCGCTGTCAGCGTGAGGAGAAAAAAAAAAAAAGATTACCGAATCTTTGTTTACATCACGTGATCAGCTGTTATTGGCTGACAGCTGATCACGTTATAAGGGGTCGGGATTGGCCCCTTATTCGGATCAGTGATCACCCGAATCTAAGTGACTCGGGTAATCACAGCGCGTGCCGCACGCACCCTGCAGGGGTGTGCGGGGAGCGCGCGAAGGGGAGGCCGTCTATTGACGGCCTCCCGGATTTTCAGGTCCACGCTGAAGCTGTCATTTGGCTATAGCGCGGGCCTCAAGTAGTTCAGGTTCAATCGATTGTGTGTTCAGAGATGGTATTCTGCATACCTTGGTTGTAACGAGTGGTTATTTGAGTTACTCCTGCCTTTCTGTCACCAGTCTGCCCATTCTCCTCTGACCTCTGACATCAACAATGCATTTTTGTCCACACAACTGCCATTCACTGGATATTTTTTCTTTTTCAGATCATTCTCTGTAAACCCTAGAGATGGTTGTGTGAGAAAATCTCAGTAGATGAGCAATTTTTGAAATACTCAGACCAGCCCGTCTGGCACCAACAACCATGCCATGTTCAAAGTCACCTAAATCCCCTTTCTTCTCCATTCTGATGCTCGTATTGAACTTCAGCAAGTCACCTTCACCACGTCTGGATGCCTAAATGCATTGAGTTGCTGCCATGAGATTGGCTAATTAGCAATTTGTGTTACCAAGCAATTGAACATGTGTACCTAATAAAGTGGCCAGTGAGTGTATGTAATTCCATACATAAACACTGAAAAGATACACGAGGCCAAGCTTTGCTCAGAGCTGGAATACAGTTACTATGACAACAGGTTTTTCAAAATATTTTAAACAGGTGCTGTGACTGCCTATCTATAACTACTGTACATTGGAAAGGTATAACAATTAGGCCTTATGCCCACGGACGTTTTTACAGCCGCGTTTTTGAGCGTTTTTTACAGCTTAAAAACGCCTGTCCATGTTAGTCTATAGCTTCATGCCCACCTAGGCGTTTTTGAGCTGCAAATAGCATAGACGTTTTTAAGCTGTAAAAAAAACCCAGGACCAGTGCGTCCCTCAGCTTCGGAGTTAGGCAGAAAAAAACGCGAGCGTCAAAAAACGCGCAAAAACGCGCACTAACGCGCGGTCGCGTTTTTTAGCTCCGACGTTTTTTTTTGTTTTTTTGTTTTTCAAAAAATAAAAATAAAAATTTACAATAACAAGGACAGGCGTTTTTAAGCTGTAAAAAACGCAGCTGTTAAAAACGTCTGTGGGCATGAAGCCTTAAGCTCTGAATCTTTATGAAGACATCAGCCTAGAAGCAGGCCAGACTGTGCCAATAGGATATAATATACAGCATTTGGCTTTTTAAGCTTTATTGGTCTGGAAACATTTTGATGCGACAGGCACTGGTACTCACTGGAGTTAATTACTAGTATTTACAATGTAATTACTAACACTCTACACATGGATGCCCAGAGAAGCACTACACACTTCTAATTGACAGGTATTGCCTAATTTCTCGTACCAATTGCTCAGATCTTCAAATTTATATAACTGACTAATTATAGTTACTGTTTTATTCCACCAAATGAGTTTAGATCAGGGGTCTCAAACTGACAGGCCTCCAGCGGTTGCAAAACTACAAGTCCCATCATGCCTGTGGGAGTCATACTTGTAACTGTCAGCCTTGCAATGCCTCATGGGACTTGTAGTTTCGCAACAGCAGGAGGACCACCAGTTTGATACCCCTGGTTTAGATCATCAACCACCGTTCGTCACTTCAACATATAAGCACTCACATTATTTATGGGATACCCACACCCTTGTAGATGCATCCTGCACCGCTGCATTGGGGAACTGGCTGTAAAACAGGTTGGAGTTGTTGTGGGATAAGGACCAGTACTGTCATAGTTTTAAGGTATATAAAAAAAATGCACATTCATCCTTACAGAAATATATTCCTATACCAAAATCTTTTGAAGGCTGGTCACTTCAACTGCAGCAAGAACTTTGAGTAATACAGTAATACCAATGTGAAGAGCAGCAATGGCTCCATCCATCAATGTAAAGTATCTCCATCACCCACAGGCGAAATGAGCACTGAATCATTCCACAGTCTTTACTTACCTTTCCTGCAAGCCCTCCGGGAACACGGGTCTGGTCAGCCCCTATGTCTCCAATACTATGACTGTCTATCACACTGACAATGCATTCTCAAAAATGTATCTTCTAGCATCCCCTTTTTTGCCAATATTGTGCATTAGGTCTTCACAGTTTTTGCATGCATCTTAACCACTTGCTGACTGCCCTATAGCAGTTTTACTGCTACAGGGTGGCCGCTGTGAGCAGGATCACGTTCCCGATTCATGATCCTGCCCTTCCGGTTAGGGGGCGCGAATTCACGCCAGCCTGCTTCCGATGTGATTATATACAGTGGGTACGGTGGACTCGATGTCCGTTGGCACACACCAAGCATCAGAGGCAGAACGGCAGTCTCCTATGTAAACAAGGCAGATTGTCGTTCAGACAGGAGGGAAGGCATGGATCCTGTGTCTTTGCAAAGCAGGGACATGGATCCACATCTTCCCCCATTAAAAACACCTCCCACACTGTAATAAAACACAGGCTAAGCACACAGTTAACCCTTTGATGTTAACCCCTTCCCAGCCAGTGTCATTAGTACAGTGACGGTGTATATTTTTAACACTGATCACTGTATTAGTGTCAATGGTTCCCCAAAAAAGTGTCAGTTAGTATTTGATTTTCCGCCGCAATGTCATAGTCCCACTATAAGTCGCTGATTGCCACCATTACTAGTAAAAAAAAATCCATAAATATATTCCATTAGACGCTATAACTTCTGTGCAAATGCATCAATATACGATTATTGGGATTTTTTTTTTTTACCCAAAAAAATTTGCAGAATACATATTGGCCTAAACTGATGAAGAAATTACATTTTTTTGTTTTATAAAATGCATGTTTCATAGTAGAAAGTAGAAATTATTGTTGGTCTTTTGTTATGTTTAAAGCACAAAAACAAAAAAAAAAAAAAAAAAACAACACGCAAAGGTGATCAAATACAACCAAAAGAAAGCTCTATTTGTCGGAAAAAAGGATATAAATTGTATTTGGGTACAGTGTCGCATGACCGCGCAATTGTCTGTTAACCACTTAAGCCCCGGACCATTTGGTAGCTAAAGGACCAGAGGTGAATTCAGAATTTTGCACTGCGCTGCTTTAACTGTAAATTGTGTGGACATGCAATGTTGTACCCAAACGAAATTTGCGTCCTTTTCTTCCCACAAATAGAGCTTTCTTTTAATGGTATTTGATTGCCTCTGCGATTTTTATTTTTTGCGATATAAACGGAAAAAGACCGAAAATTTTGAAAAAAAATGATATTTTCTACTTTTTGTTATAAGAAAAATCGAATAAACTCAATTTTAGTCATACATTTAGGCCAAAATGTATTCAGCCACATGTCTTTAGTAAAAAAAATGTCAATAAGCGTATATTTATTGGTTTGCGCAAAAGTTATAGCGTTTACAAACTAGGGTACATTTTCTGGAATTTACACAGCTTTAAATTTATGACTGCCTATCTCATTTCTTGAGGTGCTAAAATGGCAGGGCAGTACAAAACCCCCCCAAATGACCCCATTTTAGAAAGTAGACACCCCAAGGAAATTGCTGAGAGGCATGTTGAGCCCATTGAATATTTTTTTTTTGTCCCAAGTGATTGAATAATGACAAAAAAAAAAAAAATTACAAAAAGTTGTCACTAAATGATATATTGCTCACACATACCATGGTTATATGTGGAATTGCACCCCAAAATAAATTTTGCTGCTTCTCCTGAGTACGGGGATACCACATGTGTGGGACTTTTTAGGAGCCTAGCCGCGTACGGGACCCCGAAAACCAATCACCGCCTTCAGGATTTCTAGGCACAAATTTTTGATTTGACTCCTCACTACCTATCACAGTTTCGAAGGCCATAAAATGCCAAAATAGCACAAAACCCCCCCAAATGACCCCATTTTAGAAAGTAGACACCCCAAGCTGTTTGCTGAGAGGCATGGTGAGTATTTTACAGCTCTCATTTGTTTTTGAAAATGAAGAAAGAACATTTTTTTTTTTTCAATTTTCAAAACTTTGTGCCAAAAAGCGAGATCTGCAAAATACTCACAATACCTCTCAGCAAATAGCTTGGGGTGTCTACTTTCCAAAATGGGGTCATTTGGGGGGGTTTGTGCCATCTGGGCATTCCATGGCCTCCGAAACTGTGATAGGCAGTGAGAAGTGAAATCAAAAATTTACACCCTTAGAAAGCCTGAAGGCGGTGATTGGTTTTTGGGGTCCTGTACGCGGCTAGGCTCCCAAAAAGTCTCACACATGTGGTATCCCCGTACTCAGGAGAAGCAACAGAATGTATTTTGGGGTGTAATTCCACATATGCCCATGGCATGTTTGAGCAATATATCATTTAGTGACAACTTTGTGCAAAAAAAAAAAAAATTGTCTTTTTTCCGCAACTTGTGTCAACATATAAAATATTCCATGGACTCGACATGCCTCTCAGTATATAGCTTGGGGTGTCTACTTTCCAAAATGGGGTCATTTGGGGGGGTTTTGAACTGTTCTGGCATTTTATACACAACATTAGGAAGCTTACATCCACTCTTCTAACCACTTGAAGACAAAGCCCTTTTTGACACTTTTTGTTTACATGAAAACATTTTTTTTTTTGCAAGAAAATTATGTTGAACCCCCAAACATTATATATATTTTTAAAGCAAAGGCCCTACAGAATAAAATGGTGGGTGTTGCATTTTTTTTTCCACACAGTATTTGCGCAGCGATTTTTCAAACGCATTTTTTGGGGAAAAAATACACTTTTTTTTATTTTAATGCACTAAAACACACTATATTGCTCAAATGTTTGATGAAATAAAAAAGATGATCTTAGGCCGAGTACATAGATACCAAACACGACATGCTTTAAAATTTCGCACAAACGCGCATTGGCGACAAACTACATACATTTTTAAAAGCCTTTAAAAGCCTTTACAGGTTACCCCGTTAGATTTACAGAGGAGGTCTACTGCTAAAATTACTGCCCTCGATCTGACCTTCGCGGTGATACCTCACATGCATGGTGCAATTGCTGTTTACATATGACGCCAGACCGACGCTTGCGTTCGCCATTGGGCAAGAGCAGGGCAGGACAGGGGTGCTTTTTTTTTATTTATTTTTTTTATTATTAATTTTGCTTTTTTATTTTATTTTTAAACTGTTGCTTCCATATTATTTTTTTTTTTTATAATTTTTATTGTTATCTCAGGGAATGTAAATATCCCCTATGATAGCTATAGGTAATGACAGGTACTATTTTTTGAAAAAACTGGGGTCTATTGGACCCTAGATCTTTCCTCTGCCCTCAAAGCATCTGACCACACCAAGATCGGTGTGATAAAATGCTTTCCCAATTTCCCAATGACGCTTTTTATATCCGGGGGGGGGGGACATTCCCTCCCACTGCTTGTAAAAGCAGTCCAGAGGCTAATTAGCCACTAGGATTGCTTTTACATGAAAGCCGGCCGCTGGCTGAAAAGAATGATACCAAGATGATACCTAAACCCACAGGCATCATTCTGGTATAAACATTCAAAGTCCAGCAACATACCAGTACGTTGCTGGTCCTTGTTGGACATGTATTGTAATCTTTTTTTTCATGCAGCCTGTTGGCTGAACGAAAAAAAAAGATTGATCGGTGGGTATGCCCACCATTAGAATACCGCCCTTCATCCACCCACTTCTAATGATGGGCATACATGCACCATTTATATATGCCGAAGCATGGGGGCATCTTCCCGCAAAAGTTATGCCGCGTACACATGGTCAGACTTTTCCACGGGCAAGCCTCCGTCGGAATTTCGACCGTATGTACGCGGCATTAGGAGCAAAATCGCTCCTCCGCCCCTGCTGCCCCAATGCTTCGGCATATATGCTTTTTTTTTTTTAACTGCGAAATCACCTCCTACAGCACTGGAGTCGCAGGGATCAGGCCTGTCTCTGCGAACGCTGCAGTTATGTGTGTTGTGTTTTGCAAGTGACAGTGATCGATCGATACTGCACTTGGGTGGCCTGGGCTGGACGGAGGGGCAAAACGCAGGTGCTAGCAGGTATCTGGGCTGATCCCGCTAACACTGCGTTTTTGGGAACCCTAAACTGCTGGGGACGCTAGTATAGATCTGATCAGATCAGATATTGATCTGTTCAGATACTATACCACTAAGGGGGGTGTATGCTTCACGCGTGGGTGTTAGCGTTACTGGCACTAACCTGACGCTGCCTGGGGTGTGACGCAGACCCTCTCTGACGCTAAAACCTAATTGATATCACCCGCCGGGCGATCAGGGGGTTAAACCTTTATTGGGTTATATACGGCGGGTGCCCTGACACTATAAAAAGCAAACTAACTAACCAGCGTCACCCGTAACACTTATATGATGATCACTGGTGAAAGGGTTAACTAGGGGCAATTAGGGGGTTAAAACCTTTATTAGGTAATATATGGGGGTACCTGACGCTATATAAAAACCTGACGGCGAACCTAAAAAAAATTTACTGGCTACCGATCTGCATCACCGACACTAAGACAACGATCATAAAAACGATCACTTAGCGACAGTGGTGATAGGGGGTGAAAGGGTTACCTGGGGGGCGATCAGGGGGTTAAACCTTTATTAGATAATATATGGGGGTACCTGACGCTATAAAAACCTGCGGCGAACCTAAAAAAAATTACTGGCTACCGATCTGCATCACCGACGCTAAGACAGCGATCAGAAAAATGATCGCTTAGCGACAGTGGTGATAGGGGGTGAAAGGGTTACCTGGGGGGCGATCAAGGTGGTTAAACCTTTATTAGGTAATATATTGGGGTACCTGACGCTATAAAAACCTGCGGCGAACCTAAAAAAAATGACTGGCTACCGATCTGCATCACCGACGCTAAGACAGCGATCAGAAAAATTATCGCTTAGTGACAGTGGTGATAGGGGGTGAAAGGGTTACCTGGGGGGCGATCAAGGGGGTTAAACCTTTATTAGGTAATATATGGGGGTACCCGACGCTATAAAAACCTGCGGCGAACCTAAAAAAAATTACTGGCTACCGATCAGCATCACCGACACTAAGACATCGATCAGAAAAATGATCGCTTAGCGACGGCGGTGCTAGGGGGTGAAAGGGTTATCTGGGGGGTGATCAGGGGGTTAAACCTTTATTAGGGGGGGGTTAGGGGGCTACACTGGACCTAAAACTGAATGTACTGACACTTTTACAGTCACAAATGTCACTGATTGCAGTGATCACTAAATAAATGGTCACTGCAATCAGTGACACTGTGACTGGGGGCTGGGGGGTGATCTGGGGGGGCCTGGGGGGGGCGATTTATGTGCCTATGTGTCCTGGTGTCAGTGTGCTGTTTTGTGTACTAACCTGGCATCTTCTCCTGTACGGCGCTCGGTATATGTGAGCGCCGCAGGAGAGATGACATCACTTCCTCCAGCCTGTGTAAACAGTACACAGGCAGGGGAAGCTCTCATTCGCCGGGAGCGATCGAGAGGGGGTGGCCGGAATCGAACGGCCGTCCCCTCATGCCGGATCGCTCCCGAAGGTAAAACGACCACCCACTGTAAAGAAGGGGGGTCCGATCGGACCCCCCAACTATACAAAGGCAATCACGTATATGTACGTGATTCTGCCTGTCGGTGCCATTCTGCCGACGTATATTTACAGTGGGCGGTCGTTAAGTGGTTAAAGGAACGCAGTGCCGTGTCACAAAAAGGGCCTGGTCATGAAGGGGGGTAAATCTTCCGAAGCAGAAGTGGTTCAAATAGGATAAACCCTTTCCATATATGTGTTTTCTAAAATCCACTTGACACAACGTTTGCTCCTAGCAACATTACTAAAGAGGGATTTACATTATCCAAACAAGACAATGAGACTAAAGATATGAAAAGCCTTTCATTCCCCAGTATTTGGAAGATGAATTTTAGGCCATTAGCATAAAGGAAAAACATGCTGTCCAGGGGCGGATCCAGAGTCTTTTCTCGGGAGGGGCACTGCCAAAAAATATGGGTTTTTTTGGTGGGAAATTTATCGGGGAAATGGTTGGTGTCGGCGCTTCAATCATCCCGGCACCATGGTTGTTATGGTGTCAGGATGATTGAAGCACATTATTTCTATTATTACATTGTAATATGAAATTAAATAGTTCAATGCAGAATCAGTGGGAGCCCCGAGTGTGTCACTTGCCACCGTCGCCTGCAATTAGTGGGAGCCCTGAACGTGTCACTTGCCACACCTTGTGGATTGTCACATGCCACATCACCTGCCACACCTTGCGGATTTGTCACTTGCCACGTCACCTGCCACACCTTGCTGATTGTCACTTGCCTGCCACCAGATGCAAATTGTCATTTGTCACGTCACCTGACACAATTTGCGGATTGTCACTTGCCATGTCGCCTGCCACACCTTGCGGATTGTCACTAACTTGCCTGCTAAGGTGTAGTTTTGGTTGTCTCTTGCTGTGTCCCAGACTCCCAGAGTCAGGCAGCAAAGAGATAATGTAATCTCTCTGCTGCCTGCACAGTGAGGGCGGAAGTCACTGCAGGGCAGGCACAGGCGGTGAGAGATGATCTCATCTCTCTGCTCCCCCGCTCCCAGATTGGCCAGCTGCCACACTGAGCCTGCTCTCTCACTCTCATCTGCGCTGCCAACACACTGAGCAGCACAGTCTGCCCACGAACCGCGCCGCCCGCCCACAAACTGCGCCGCAAGCATAGCCGCCCACTTTCTTACCCGTCTGTGGAGCCGCACGCTATCGCACCTGCCCGCAGAGCAGCCTGACGTGACTCACTGACGTCACTCGTTGCTAGACGCCAAGCGGCCCAGACGTTAGCAACGAGTGCAGGGAAGAGGCTCCACCCACCTCCTCCTCCGCTCCTGGTATTGTGTCAGTGAGCCGCGTAACTACATTAGACGAGTCTCTCTCTCGGCGCCGCTGATCGGCTGATGTGAGAAACTGAGAGAGAGACTCAGAGAGGCAGCGGCAGCCGCAGAACAAGTACGGTATATACTCGAGTATAAGCCGACCCAAATATAAGCCGAGGCACCTAATTTTACCCCAAAAAACTGGGAAAATGTATTGACTCGAGTATAAGCCTAGGGTGTCCATCTGCATGCCTCACTGTGCCTCACTTTGCCTCACTGTGCCCATGATTAGACTGATGTTTAACATGGGAGTCTATGGAAGGATTGCCCGGCTTTGAAAAATCGGTTCTCCCCGGCCGTAGGTCTCCCAGACACTAAACTTTGCACACTTATAGAGGAGATATGGGGCTACATGTGTGCCCTGTTTGGGGTCCAGAGGACCAACGACCGGCTGGTACCAGGTCCGCAAAATCACCGGAGAAATGACCGTTTAACATTGGAGTCTATGGAAGAGGTGCCCGGGTTTAAAAAATCAGTGCTCCCCGGCCGTAGGTCCCCCAGACACCAAACTTTGCACATGTGTGCCACGTTTGGGGTCCAGGGGTCCTATGGCCGGCCGGTACCGGGTCCCCAAAGTTCGGGAGATCAGGCGCAAAAAAAAAACAGCAAGCAAGTGAGTGTGACAGATGGTCTCGGGGGGGCAATTGCCCTGTTGCCCCCCCCCCTGGATCCGCCCCTGATGCTGTCCATGTTGTATAAATTAGTGCAATTGTTCTTCCTCTGTGTTCCTTTGCCACCTAAATAGCTAAGAGGTCACATTCATGCCTGGCAAGTGGAATTCTCCTTGACCGGAGGTGACATCATTTTTTTTAATAAAAGCTTGAAAGTACTGAAAACAAAAAATAAGCACGAAGCTTAAAATACAAATAAAAGGCAAAATAAAGACAAAACATTTTTTTAGTCTTGGATAGCATGGAGAGGAATTAGAACACCTGTCAGTTTTTATTGCTACCCTCTCTAGTTGTCCTGTTTAGGCTGGTTTCACACTGGGGCGGTGGGGGCGGTGGCGGTATAGCGCAGCTATTTTTAGCGGCGCTATACCGTCGCGATTGCAGAGGTATTCGGACACTAGCGGTGTGGTTTTAACCCCTGCTAGCGGCCGAAAAAGGGTTAATACCACCCGCAAACCGCGGCTACAGCCGCGGTTTGCGGGCGTTGGTATTACCGCGGTATCCCATTCATTTCAATGGGAAGGAGCGGTGGAGGAGCGGTAAACACACCGCTCCTCTCACCGCTCCAAAGATGCGGCTAGCAGGGCTTTTTTTTAAGTTCTGTTAGCGTACCGCTCCAGTGTGAAAGCCCTCGGGGCTTTCACATTGGAGAGAAAGGAGCCGCTGTTTAGGCTCGGTTTGCAGGCGCTATTTTTAGCAAAATAGCGCCTGCAAACCGCCCCAGTGTGAAAGGGGCCTTACTATTATCATTGAAAGTGAAAGTAATTGTTCCCAGAAAAGAAAATAGAGGGGAAATATTGCAACGGGGACACTAGTTCTGGTGAGCTGGGGGTTCCCAAGGGATTCCCTTAATTTGCAGGGATTTTCTCACTTCCTGTTTTGGCTATGGGACAGGAAGTAAAGGTAAAATCTCCCCAATGAGACATAGATGGCAAAAAGTAAACTGACAAGGGTTATGAGGCCAGGTTCACACTGGTACGACATGACTGTTGTACGACTGTCGATCTGACTTTGCCATGCGATATCGGTCCTACTCCCATCCGACTTGAAAATAGGGTTGCCACTTTTTCCTCAAGCCAAACCCTAACACTTTAGTGGCGCACAGCAAAAAAAAAAAAGTTTCTTAACAAACACTATAGGATTGTAACGGACCTGGAGCACCATTGGGCGCTCCAAAGAGAATAGTAATGCAGCGTGCATAGTGCTCTCTCACCCTCCCATCAGGCCCTGTTCTGAGCCACATTCCTGTCTGAATATTGTGTCCGGGTTTCAGGCAGACTAAAACCCGGACACATGATTCAAAACCCGAACTGTCCAGGTGAATCCCAGACAGGTGGCAACCCTACTTGAAAAAAATATATCTTAAAGGATATCCAAGAACAGAAATGTAATATAATGCATCTTACTAGTCCTTAGATGTGCTGGCTGCAATAATTCTAATTTTTAAGGCTAAGAACATTTTCAGCAAGTACAGAAATACCTATTGATCTTGCAAAAAAAGTAGTGTCCTTGTAACTTCCTGTGAGCAGAACTAAAAGCACAAACATTAATATCTGCCTTTTATAAAATACTAATTCCCTGATCCCCTATGCAATGGAGATGAAGAGAGGAAGACATCTTTGAATTTCTGTCTGGACGATAACGATCAAGATGGAGTAAATGCGAAGCACTGGACTCTGGACTCTGATCTTATATCCATCACTGAGGAGGCATTGGTGGGCCACTGTTATACCACCCCGAACACCCACCTAAATTGTAAAATACAGTCAGACAAAACTGTTCACATGAAGTGGCCACGATACTTTGTGTTGAAGCCGCAGCAAATTTAACACAGCATGCCAAGTTGACAGGTGGCACCACCTGGCACCACCTGTCAAATTCAGCCAATCAATTAATGGGGCCAAACTGAGGCAGCAGGATAGAGGAAGTAAAGTGCTGCCTTTTTTTGTTTTGTTGTCCCTGCATTGCATACTAGCACATTATGTGAATCTTACCTGCAAACGAAGTCCTCGTTGTCACCGCTGGAGGCCACATCCATCTTCGCCCGTCTTCCTTCCCGGTCCACGGACTCCCGCTTTGTGACTGTCCAGAGATGTGTGACGTCACTCCCGTGCATGCGC
This sequence comes from Rana muscosa, assembly GCA_029206835.1. NCBI lineage: Eukaryota > Metazoa > Chordata > Amphibia > Anura > Ranidae > Rana > Rana muscosa. Next base: position 549,011,213 of record CM055122.1, read on the forward strand.
GTGGGAGCTGCCAGTCACGGCACAGGGCTCTGAAGAAATGACACGGGTGGCCGTTCCTTCAGAGCGCATGCACCGATGACGTAATCGGTGGCCTATACAGTAAATATCTCCTAAACGGTGAACGTTTAGGAGATAATTACAGTACCTATAGAAATAATCCATGGAAGTTTACTTCCTCTTTAAACCTTCCTATCTGTAACACTATATCTGGTCTCCCACAGTACACAGAACATGAAAATGCAATTATTTTAGTAATTATAAACTGCTAAACCACCTTTTCTCATCAGCAGTTAGAGCAATCTTGTGACTTCTATCAGTGTCCAGCCAAACACTTGTTAAAGCTTGTCGGAGGAGTTTTCTCACTGTCCTATGAGACTGTAGGACCCCTGACCCTCTGTCTGGAAAGTGTTGATTGGCCCTTTGCTGAATACATGCATCCTCCCAAGAACAAAAAAACCTCTCTAGCAATACACATCAAACTGAGCATGTGCAGCCTGACTCCATAGACTCTGTGTTATCAGGATATTATTAGAAATCAGTGGAAGGAGGGGAGGATCAGAAGACAGGATCAAATAGCATTTGTACACAATGTGCCAGGATTAACCCCTTGGTTTTCACAGTGAGTATAACAAGCATGCTTTACTGCATATACAGACTGGTTTTACTGTTGTTGGTTTAGAAACACTTTAAAGCACAATTACAGACAAAACTTACTTTACAGAGGTTCTAATCCTTCTACATTCTATACAAAACAAATAAATGTTGGGGTTGGAGATCTTAAACTGGTTGTAAAGACACTTTTTTTCTTGCTATAACCCCCATGTGTTAGATTACATTATGTGCCCCAGTGTATGTTCTTTATTAAAAAATATGTAACTGAATACCTTATTTCAGAGCGTTTCTCGGCACTCACGTGACCGCCCGCCGCTGTCTTCCCTCATCTGACAACTACAGCGGGCAGGGTTGAGAATCCCCTGCTGATGTCAGCCGGGAGGAGAGCGGCAGGCGGTCATGTGAGCGCCAAGCGGCGCTCTGAAATTAGATTGGGGCACATAATGTAATCTAAACACAGGGGATTCTAGTAACAAAACACAGTCATTTTAGCAGCAGGAGGGGAGGGGTGGGCACTGACACAGCTGACAGGCAGGGAGGGAGGGAGAAGAGGACAGAGGAGAGACAGCGGGATGACGTCGGCACGTAAACTGACCACAGTATCAGGGACTCAGCAGTCATGATAAACGTGGTCAGTTTACAGGGGGAGGGCTGCACCATGCAGGATCAGCCAGGTATTTTAGATGATACAAAGGGCCAAATTACACTGTGCGTACACTGTGCTGTTATTCATGCTGTAAAGGAACAGGATCCATTTTTTTTTTTTTTTTTTTTACAACCGCTTTAAAATAAGGCCAGATTGTATATGGATATCCTAAGCTCTTAGTCAACTGTCACAAACACCACTTGCACAATATGTTATAACGCAGGGGTCATTCATTTTGGGATGTCAAAAATGTGGTACTTTGTAGCACTTACTAGAATGTATATCATATGTAAATAGCAATACAAAGAAACATTTTCAGACTCCATTCAGTGTCTGACCCATATCACTCAATAGACAGCATGTACAGCTGCTGGTATTAGTGTCCACAGGCCATAGGGATTAAACAAATCACAAAGGCTACTTTCACACTGATCCGCTGCAAAAAAACGATTTTGCCACGTTTGCGGTGCGGTTTTTAAAGGACGTGACTTAACCTCCCTGGCGGTATGATTCTGTCAGATTTTTGATGCTGAAAGTGTTAAAATATTTTGCATTGAAATTTGGCATTTTATATTGTAGGCCTGTAATTCTTAAGAATAACTCACTTAAATCTGTCCAAACCAGAGTCTAGTAGATATCCCGGGTATGATAAAGTTTGAAAACACAAAATCATAAAATTATAATATAATAAATAGCTAATAATTAATTATAACAATAATAATATAATAATAATAAAATAGGAAGACACTGATCCACTAATCATCCTTGAGATGTTTCTATAACTTGATTGGAGTCCACCTGTGGTATATTCAGTTGATTAGACATGAATTAGAAAGGCACACACACACCTGTCTATATAAGGCTTCACAGTTAACAGTGCATGTCAGAGCACAAACCAAGCCATGTAGTCCGAGGAATTGTCTGTAGACAGGGTTGTATCAAGGCACAGATCTGGGGAAAGGTACAGAAATATTTTATGCAGCATTGAAAGTCCTAATGAGCACAGTGGCCTCCATCGTCCATTAATGGAAGAAGTTTGGAATCACCAGGACTCTTCCTAGAGTGGGCCAACTGAGCAAGGGGGGAGAAGGGCCTTAGTCAGGGAGGTGACCAAGAACCCGATGGTCACTTTGACAGAGCTCCAGCATTTCTCTGTGGAGAGAGGAGAACCTTCCAGAAGAACCACCATCTCTGCAGCACTCCACCAATCAGTGGGAAGCCACTCCTCAGTAAAAGGCACCTGACAGCCCACATGGAGTTTGCCAAAAGGCACCTGAAGGACTCTCATACCATGAGAAACAAAATTCTCTGGTCTGATGAAACAAAGCTTGAACTCTTTGGCCTGAATGCCAAGCATCATGTCTGGAGGAAATCAGGCACCGCTCATCACCTGGCCAATACCATCTGGCCAATACCATCCCTACAGTGAAGCATGGTGGTGGCAGCATCATGCTGTGGGGATGTTTTTCAGCGGCAGGAACTGGGAGACTAGGATTGAGGGAAAGATGAATGCAGCAATGTACAGAGACATCCTTCATGAACACCTGCTCCAGAGTGCTCTGGACCTCAGACTGGGGCGAAAGTTCATCTTCCAACAGAATAACCTTTTTAAGCACACAGCCAAGATAACAAAGGAGTAGCTGCGGGACAACTCTGTAAATGTCCTTGAGTGGCCCAGCCAGAGCCCAGACTTGAACCCGATTGAACATCTCTGGAGAGATCTGAAAATGGCTGTGCACTGACACTCTCCATCCAACCTGATGGAGCTTGAAAGGTCCTGAAAAGAAGAATGAGAGAAACTGTCCAAAAAATAGGTGTGCCAAGCTTGTAGCATCATACTCAAAGAGACTTGGAGGCTGAAATTGGTGCCAAAGGTGCTTCAACAATGTATTGAGCAAATGCTGTGAATACTTATGTATATGGGATATTTTTTTTCATTTTTTACTTTTAATAAATATGCAAAGATTTCAAAAAAATGTCTTTCACATTGTTATTATGGGGTTTTGTTTGTAGAATTTTGGAGGAAAATAATAAATTTAATAAATTTTGGAATAAGGCTGTAACATAACAAAATGTGGAAAAAGTGAAGCCCTGTGAATACTTTTCAGATGCACTGTATGTAAAAATACAAGCCTGACAAATGAAGGGATACACTAGAACAATTCCTAACTACTGTAACTTTATTGTAAGCTGTTAAAGTGGGAGTAAACTCCCTTGTATGATTTTTACCTATAGGCAGTGCTGTATCTTTGCCTAGGCCAACAAGGCCCAGGCCTAGACAAACAAAGACTTTGGGGGCACACCCCCAGGCCTAGGGCAGCACTTTGCAGGGGGGTGGCAGGAAGGCAGCCCCCCCCCCCCCACATGAAAAAAGCAGCCACCCCCTGGCTCCTGTACGAAAAAGAGTCCCCGCCAGCTGTAGCGCCAGTCTTATGGGTGGACTTTCCCAGGGGGCAGGGTCCAGGAGGCAAAGCAGCTGCACTGCTGCCTGCTGGTATTATAATACCAGCTAGGTGAGGACGCTCAAACAGATCGGCGGCCGCCACTCTTAACTGTTCTGGTGGCCGCCGCCAATACTGTGTGTGGCACTGGCACTGCAGCCTAATGCTCCACCTACCCTCCCCTGCGACATTCTTAGGAGGAAGTTACGGTATGCACAGGGCTCTGTATAAGTAGCGTATAAGTAGCGCGGAGAAGAAAGGAGCGAAACCCCCAGCCAGGTATGGCATCATTTCTATATAATTCATTTAATTTCTATAAACATCCTTCATGATCCTTGTCTCCTTTTCTGCCACAGATATATTACTAATGGAAGGAAACTGAACTGGACAGAGCATCTGGCAAAAAGAGTTAATCCTGTTCGGAGGCCTTGATCAGTCTGTTTCTTTAGTTAAAAAGAAAAAGAAAAAATAATTGACATCTCATGGCGAGGACAGTTAAAAGGAACCAAAAAGCCTTCAATTTAATTAGTGAGAAGCCTTCCTAAAATAAAAATCTGCTTGTCTCACCATCAAGAGTTTATTTGCCTGTGTTCCAACGTACCTCCAGAGCTGTTATGCCGCGTACACACAACCGTTTTTAATGTCATTGAAAAAAACGGCATTTTTGGATGTGATTTTTTGTGTTTCCTCTTAAGCCTGTCTTGCCTACACACTATCGTGGAAAAAAATGTTTGAGTAAAGCGCGGTGACGTACAACACGTACGACGGCACTATAAAGGGGAAGTTCCATTTGGATGGCGCCACCCTTCATGTTAGTAAAGTTTGTTGAGAGACAATTCGCACTTTTCAGCCTCGTGCTTTTCAGTCCGTCGTGAAAAATGCTCTGAAGCCCACACACGATCATTTTTAATGAGCATTTAAAAAAATTGAATTTTTCTCGTCATTAAAAACGGTCGTGTGTACACGGCATCAGTTTATAGTACAGATACGGCCTAATATTATAGAACCATTTATTCCAAACTGCATGCAGCTGTTTTTTAGCTGGCCATCATCAGTGCAGTGTATGAAAACCATTGCTTTTAAGGCTGGGTTCACATTAGTGCGATGTCAGACACCGCATGTGATTCGCACTGCACTGCTGTGCAAATTACATGAACAAAATAGTGTAAAATAAAAAAAAAAACACAGCAGCGCTGGAGAGCAATATCCTCCCCCCCTGTGTGTCCGTATTTACCAGACTGAGGAAAAGACATTGTTCAAAAAATTATATATATACACCCTGTGACATAAGTGAATAATGTGCACAAGTTAAATGAAGTTAAATGAAGTCCACACAAATTAAATCCAAATGCGTGAAAAAAATCTTCTTCCAATCCTCCACCACACACAGTGTTCAGTGTTTTTAGTGATCCCTCTCCCGTCAGATGGACACGTGGGGCGTGGCTATGCGGTAACCATCTGACGGATTATTCGACGTCACAGGATCGAACTGAGCAGCGAAGGATTAGTGAGTGGCAGCAGGAAGGTGGTGAGATCATATTGTGATTGCGAGGGTCTGCCGCGACCTATATACTCGCTTTTTGGTGCATTGTTTTTGGATCTGCAGTGGTTTTAATACGCCTATTTAAGTTTTTTGTTTTAGGTGATTGCAAAATTTGGAGTGTGTGTTTGGTGTGTAATTAAACTGATTTTACGTTATCACACTATTTGGAGTTTTCTTTATATTTGCATATGGATTAATCCCTTAAAACATCCGATTTGAGCCTGGAGGATCGTTTGCACGGCTTTGTGAGATTTTGTATACGTTTTTATGCCAAATACGAGAGTGTGAGGCAAATTGCCTTGGTGAGTGTCCATCTGATGGGAGAGGGATCACTAAACACTGAACACTGTGTGTGGTGGAGGACTGGAACAAGATTTTTTTCACGCATTTGGATTTAATTTGTGTGGACTTCATTTAACTTGTGCACATTATTCACTTATGTCACAGGGTGTATATATATAATTTTTTGAACAATATCTTTTCCTCAGTCCGGTAAATACGGACACACAGGGGGGGAGGATATTGCTCTCCAGCGCCGCTGTGTGTTTTTTTTTGATTTTACACTATTTTGTTCATATTTATTTATTTAAAGTGGCTGCTTTATATTTAGTATAGGTTTATTTAACCCATAAGCGCAGTGGTGGTATATATGGGAAGGGCATAGCTTATTGATACAATTTTTTTCACAGTGTGCAAATTACATGCAATGTCTGTGCGATGTGAACTCAGCCATACAGATTGTATTGCTGAATTTTTATCGCATTCGGACCAAACTCATGCAGGACCCTTTTTTTGTTCTGCACCAGAATCAGATTGCATGTATGTTCACACCCATGCAATCCGATTCCTGTCCGAATTGACAGTTCGCACTGCGATATGCGAACTGATCTGGGGGTGTCATTAACTTTGTATTGACACTCCCAGTGGTTCACATAAGGCAGTGTAAACTGCCTGCAAGTCAGGTGCGATGCGGAAACCAGCAGGTGATTCGCAGGGTTCCCGCATCCCACCAATGTGAACCGAGCCTAAAGCAGGCCATAGATGGGTAGAATGAAGCCCATTCATTCCCAAATCAAATGTGGGAAGCAAACACAATCTTTTGAACAACAAATAATTGTTATGAGAATTTTCATACGAAATTTGTTTGTTTATGTTTGTTAACCCCCCGCCCCCAAAAAAAAATGGATCCTGCTCCTTTACAGTATTTTATACAGCACAGTGCTTGTGCTGTGTCATTTGGTACCCCTGTGACAACTGTAATAACTGGCTGATCCTGCCAGTTTCTGCTCTTCCCTTTGTAAACTGACCACGGTGTATCATGGCTGCTGAGCCCTGACACCATGGTCAGTTTGCGTGTCTCCGTCATCCGCAGCTCTCCTGTCCTCCTTTTTGCTCGCTCTCCCCTCCCTCCCTGACGGATCCTGTGACAGTGCCCGCCCCCACAACTCCTGCTGCTCTCATAACACTTAAAACCTTACACAATCCTCCTTATTTCCTAATGACAAGTACTCCTGTCTGTGTTTTATAAAAAAAATGCCTCCTTTAACGAACTTCAGAGCAGCTCCCCGCGATCACATGGCCCACTGGCTCTGGCTCTTCTCTCCTCCTCACATCCTGGCTGACGTCAGTGGGGAAATCTTGGCCCCGCCCGCTGCATCTATCAGCTAGAGTAGAGAGCTGGCGAGTCACGTGATTGCGGGAAACCGCTGTGAAATATGATTAATAAGGCTTTTTTTTAATAAAACACACAGACAGAAGCTCCTGTCATTAGGGAACCAGCAGGATTATGTAAAATTGGCTAAGTGGGTTAACAACCACTTTAAGAATTTTTGTTTGAAATTCTATCCATCTATGGCCAGCACACAGAATATGTCTTATAATAAGGGGGGTTAATAGACAAACACAGGACAAATCTTATTATTTAAAGTCTCACTTCCATCAAATATCCCCCCAAAAAATTAAGATTTATTGCTTCTTTTTAGGATAGTAGGGGGAGCCATGAAAATCATTGCTTTATGCCCTGTGGCCAAATGTACATAAATAATCTCTGTTTAATGGTACATCTACATCCTAATATTATAGACCCAATTATTCCAAACTGCATAAAGCAAATTTTCAGGATAGCTGGCCATTGTTATTCTAAAATGGGGAATGAACCACTTAGGTTGGCCATATTTTTTTGCACAATTTTACTTTTAATAAGATATTGTTTGTTTGGTAACCCCCATTAATTTAATCTTAACCGTAAACATTATTCATATACAATATACTAGAAAGAGCAAAACTAGGAGGTGCACCGAAATTTCGGCCGCTGAAACATATCGCCGAAACTGGTGTTTTTTTCATTTAGCACCCAAAAGGGGGGCGGTCTGCCCCAGGTGCCGCTCATTTCAGGGGTGTCATCCTGGCGCGCCCCAGTCCTCCCCTCTTTCCTCCTCTCCTTGTCACACAGCGTGGCGATATCCCCGTGTCATGAGCCGCTGTAACAAAGTCCCACCTAATGTAATTGGAGGCACACTGATCCAATGCCAGGAAATTGAATCAGTGTGACCTCTATCATAGGAGGCGGGATTTTGCTACCGTTGCCACCCAGCCCAAGCAATTTAAATCCAGCTCCATGACACAGCGGGAGATCGCAGCTCTGTGTGATCCGGGCACTGGTAGGCTGCATTTGATGGCAACTGGTAGGCTTCATCTGATGGGCACTGGCAGGCTTCATCTGATGGGCACTGGTAGGCTGCATCTGATGGGCACTGGCAAGGCTGCATCTGATGGGCACTGGCAAGGCTGCATCTGATGGGCACTGGCAAGGCTGCATCTGATGGGCACGGGCAAGGCTGCATCTGATGGGCACGGGCAAGGCTGCATCTGATGGGCACGGGCAAGGCTGCATCTGATGGGCACTGGCAAGGCTGCATCTGATGGGCACTGGTGAGGCTGCATCTGATGGGGACTGGTGAGGCTGCATCTGATGGGGACTGGTGAGGCTGAATTTGATGGGCACTGGTAGGCTGCATTTGATGGGCACTGGTAGGTTGCATTTGATGGGCACTGGTGAGGCTGCATTGATGGGCACTGGTGAGGCTGCATTGATCTCTTGTATCATGTCTGCAATCTCTGACCATTTCCTGTACTGTGTCTGCAGTCTCTGACCATCTCCTGTATCATGTCTGCTAGAGGTGCACCGAATGGAAATTTTGCCAATACTATTAGCAGTATGTTTAAGTTTAAGTAAGAGATTGCAGACATGATACAAAAGATTGTTAGAGACTGAGGACATGATACAAGAGATTGTTAGAGACTGAGGACATGATACAAGAGATGGTTAGAGCCTGCAGACTGAATTTTTCTTGAGCTTTTTTTGCACTAAAGGTGCCAATAATGGCCAACAATAAATTCATATTAATTTAAATTGGTGATATTAATTTAAAAGTCAAATATAATATAATTATATATAAAAATATTAATATTTCTAAATATATAAATATATAAATCTTTAACCCTTTGCTAGGACAGACATGTTGAAATCTAGTTTTCAGCTGATAATGCGATCTGCCAGCACAGCACAGAAAGGGTTAATTATGGTAAACAAACACCAGTCCTCTCCTTCACATTACATAGAAGGAAAGCTAGGCAGGATTTTTAATTACCATGTTTAGCTTTATATATACAAAGGAGAGTGGCATTCCTGCCATACATTATGAGGATGGTACAAATATACATTTCAAATGCACCAGAGTGGCTCAACATTCACATGGTTCAGAAATAATGACAACAATATAAATATGAACAAATCACCTGGACCAGATGGCTTACACCCACCATCCCTCAACGAACTGAACTCAGTTATTTCTAAATTATTGTTTCTTATTTTGGAGTCTTTTTAATGACAAGCCTTACAGTTGTGCTCAAAAATTTGCATACCCTGGCAGAAATGGTGACATTTTGGCATTAATATGGAAAATATGACTGATCGTGCCAAAAAACTGTCTTTTATTTAAGGATAGCAATCACATGAAGCCATTTATTATCACATAGTTTTTTTGGATCCTTTTTAAATCCTAACAACAGAAATCACCCAAATGGCCCTGATAAAAAGTTTACATACCCTGGAATGTTTGGCCTTGGTACAGACGCAAAAGGTGGCACACACAGGTTAAAATGGGAATTAAAGGTTAATTTCCCACATTTGTGGCTTTTTAAATCACAATTAGTGTCTGTGTATAAATAGTCAATGAGTTTGTTAGCTCTCACTAAGTTTGTTGGATGCACTAAGCAGGCTAGACATTGAGCCACGAGGAGGTAGAAAAGAACAGTCAAAAGACCTGTGTAACAAGGTAATGAAACTTTACAAAGATGGAAAAGGATATAAAAAGATATTCAAAGCCTTGAATATGCCAGTCAGTACTGTTTAATCACTTAAGAAGTGGAAAATTTGGGGATCTCTTGATACCAAGCCATGGTCAGGTAGTAAGTCTTTGCAAGTGAAGACTGGGGGCATAAAGTAAGCCTGTGACAGCGCAGATTTGTTTTTTTCTAATTAATAAATAGGTTCTACTTACCTGCTCTGTGCAATGGTTTTGCACAGAGCAGCCCTGATCCTTCTCTTCTGGGGTCTCCCACCGGTGCTCCTGGCTCCTTCTGCCTTCGAGTAACTTCCCAAGCCACTCATACGGGACGGATCCTGAACCGTGCTGTGTCATCGAGTGACACGCGTAGTGTGGCTTGGCTCGGCCTCGCCCCTCATCATTGCATTTGATTGAAAGCAGCAGTAGCCAATGGCTCCTGCTTTTCTCACTGAGTCCATTGCGGAAGGAGAGAGAGAGAGAGAGAGAGAGAGAGAGCAGCACCGATGCTGTAGTGTACAGCACTGGATTGAGATCAGGCTCAGGTAAGTTTTAAGGGGGGGTAGGGGTGAGCCACACCTGAAATGTTTTTTTTACCTTAAAAGGGATGTAAACCCTTACATACTGTATACTCTGTGGAGTGAACAGCTTCAGATGATACACAGAGATGAACAAATCTCCCTACATAAGTTTTTTATGTATATCGGCAGTCTTCAGCTTTCTACACTGTTTAGAATGTGCACATCGTATGCACTGGGCGTGGAGTCTGAGCATACACTGTGTGAGAGCTAATTGGAGGAAAGGTAAACACACTCCCCCTCCACCTGGCAGAGAAACAAAGAAACATGCAGAGCTGTACTGTGAATAGACAAGCTCTCTGCTTATCTATCTCTAAGCTCCATCCCCAACCCCAACACAAATTTCCAGCTGCTTTTATCTCCTGTGTCAGAGAACTTGTCATGTTGATAACAGAGGAACGAAGCAGCAGAAAGAAACGGGACTTAGAGATTTGGAGAGAGATAAGTAAACACTACAAATGAAAAACTATTCATACCCCTTGAAATTTTCCACATTTTGTCATGTTACAACCAAAAACGTAAATGTCTCAGCCCCACCCTCTCCTCACTGGCTTTGACATCAGTGGGAGCCAATGAGGAGGAAGAGACCCAGGAGAGCTGAGGCTCCCGTGCACAGTGCTGGATCGATATCAAGCTCCAGGTAAATATTGGGGGGGGGGGGGCTGAGGGGGGAGCTGCACAGCAATGGCTTTGCTATGCCTTTGAGGTTTCTATCAGCTGTTGGTATAGGGTTCCGAGGCAAGGTGTGTTTTTTTCTGACTGAGCTTGATTTAAAAGTGTTTTCCTTAACTATTAAAAAATAGGATCATCAAGACTGCACACCCAAAGTTGTTTATCTCACCGGTTTTTATCACATTTTTTGTCTGCTTGTTTACTATGTGTTCCTGTATATTATAAATTCTACACAATCGTCTTTCTTTACATAAGTGTAAGCAATCAAGCATACACACTTTCACCTTTCATTACTTAATGTTTTTTGAAATGTAATCAGCCTTAGCAGTGAACTCTCTTTTGGTATCCATGGTTACAAGAAGACAAGAGAAATGGCTGACGCTGTGGCATGCATCAGGGGTTTCTTAGTCATACCATACCAAATGGCCATTAAAAGCACAGTGAACCTGTATGTGGGTGGTGTGTTAAAGACGTCAAAAAAACTTTGTCATAGTGCAAATATCTGGAAAACAACAGCACACGCACTAGAAACTATCACTGCAAGATTTACTTCAGAATACGCCATCTTTAATTAGTAAAGATAAAAATATGCATGAAGACAAAAAGAAGCCATGGGGATCTTTGCATTCTCTAACAAACACCAGGTAGTCTTATCTACTCGTTCTATGCAGTATTATACAATCCAGTTAGATTCACATCAATCAAATCACCATGATGCCAATACATCTTCCATTTTCTACTACCCTGCTAGGATAATGCTAAGCAATGGATCTGATTGAGGAGAAAGAAAATTGTCCATATTGGCAACCACATGTTTCTAGTGAACAACAAACATAAACGTGAGCTTTATCAGATTCTATAGATAATATATTGGGTCCTTTTATACATTTTTGGGCAAATTAGTTGGACATCTCTGTGAAACTTTACATCAAGCTAATAAGACTATTTCACACTCACCTTTGACTGATACAGTGTTTTGCCTTCCCCAGAGAAAATACTATATACTAGAATATTATTAAAAATATATATGGCATTTGTTTTAATTCCATAAACGCAAATTTGCATTTCTTCTTTAACCACTTCAATACAGGGCATTTTCACCCCCTTCCCGCCCAGGCCAATTTTCTGTTTTCAGCGCTGTCGCACTTTGAATGACAATTGCGCTGTCATGCAACACTGTACCCAAATGAAATAGAGCTTTATTTTGGTGGTATTTGATCACCTCTGCGGTATTTTTTTTTTTGCGCTATAAACAAAAAAAGAGCGACAATTTTGAAAAAAAACACAATGGGGGTTATTTATAAAAGGCAAATCCACTTTGCACTACAAGTGCAAACTACAAGTGCAAAGTGCTCTTCAAATTGCACTGAAAGTTCAGTCGCTGTAGATCCGAGGGGGACATGCGAGGAAAATAAAAAACAGCATTTTAGCTTTCAGTGCAATTTCAAGTGCACTTGTAGTTTGCACTTGTAGTGCAAAGTGGATTTGCCTTTCGTAAATAACCCCCAATATTTTTTACTTTTTGCTATAATAAATATCCCAATAAAAAAAAAAAAAAAAAAAATTTTTCTCAGTTTAGGCCGATATGTATTCTTCTACATATTAAAAAAAAAAAAAGAAGAAGCAATAAGTGTATATTGATTGCTTTGCGCAAAAGTTATACAAAATAGGGGATAGATTTATGGGACTTTTATTTTTATTTTTTTTACTAGTAATGGCGGCGATCTGCAATTTTTATTGTGACTGACATTGCGACGGACACATCGAACACTTTTGACACTATTTTGGGACCATTCACATTTATACAGCGATCCGTGCTATAAAACTGCACTGATTACTATATAAATGTCACTGGCAGGGAAGGAGTTAACACTAGGGGGCGATCAAGGGGTTAAATGTGTTACCTACAGGGTGATTCTAACTGTAGGGGGAGGGGACTCACAAGGGGAGGAGACTGATCGGTGTTCCTCTGTACTAGGAACACACATCGGTCTCCTCTCACCTGACAGGACATGGATCTGTGTGTTTACATACAGAGATCCACGTCCCTGCTCTGTTACAGGCAATCGTGGGTGTCCGGCGGACATCGCGGCCGCCGGGCACGCGCATCGGCTCCCGAGAGATGCGGCAGGTGTGCGTGTGCCCCCCCTAGATGGCTGGGAAGCCGAGGACGTCATATGATGCCCGTCCAGGATGGGAGATCCCTCCTGCGGACGTCATTTGACTATGGGCGGGGAAGGAAGTGGTTAAAGTCCCTACCAGGCCAATTCTGACTTTTCTCTCCAAAAATCATAATTTGTTTGCTAAAACTTTACTTAGCAATCCAAACATGATATATTTAAATTTAAGCAGAGGCCCTAGGGAACAAAATGTTGGGTTTTGCTATTTTTATTGTCAAACGGTATTTGTGCAGCGTTTTTTTTTTTAAAATAAACTTTAATACCAATTTTTTGGAAACATATAAAAGACGATGTTAGGCCAAGTAAATAGATACCTAGCATGTCACGCTTTAGAACAAAAAACGGCAACTAACTACGGTACTAAAACTCTCCATACAGGTTACCAGTTTAGAGTAACACAGGAGGTCTGGTGCTAGAATTATTGCTCTCGCTCTGACATTTGTGGCAATACCTCACGTGTCCTGCAAACAACGCTTACATATGCGCGTGGTACATATGCGTTCGCCTTTTAAGTTTTTTTTTTCACTTTTATTGCTATCACATGGGATGAACATCATCCCTTGTGAGAGCATGGGCAGTGACAGTTCCTATTTACTGTGACATCTGGGGGCTAATAGACCCCAGATATCTCCTCTGACCTTAAAGGCATTTCAGTTTGATAAGATGCTTTCACAAGCCAATAATGTCTTCTTCTTTTTTTTTAACAGAGAGAATAATGTCTTCTTTACATCCTGGTAAAACCAGAAGTGACAAAATACTTGATGCTTCTGGCTTCTGGTTTCTTCAAGATGATTAGGGACGTGTAAAAGCAATCCAGCAGCTAATTTAAGTACTAGGATTGCTTTTACATTAATGACCATGCAGGCATCATCCCAGTATCACCACTGAATGTCCAGGACATCATTTGACATCCTACAGGCAGGAAGTGGTTAAACCCAAAGCCAAAAATTTAATATATTGCAGCTTATGAATTCATTTGGGCTTTTAACCCTGTGATCTAACCAGTAACACATCTCCTGTAGTAGAGCACCAACTCTCTGGATGAATGAGCACAGGGGGCACTTTTGGACAGTAGCACTGTTAGCCGGGGGGGGGGGGGGGAGGTGGTATATGTACTAGCAGATTTAGATTTACAAACTAACAGATTGTAGCTAAACCCCAGCTAACACTTTATAAGCAGTTAGAGCAAACATCTTTTTTCCTGTTGGGATAAAGGTTTTACATAAACAACAAACAACCCCATGCTGTTTTTTTTTTTTTAAATGGCATGGGGATCCCTTTGAAATAGATACCAGACCCAGAGGTCCTGCTGTGGATTTGGGGGGGGCCAACACCGTTTTTTTTTCAATTTTTTTTTTCCCATCCAGCTGTCAGCGGGGAAGTCTGATGACTCATTCATTGTTAAGGACGCGGTGGCTGGTTTCCCGGACCGCTCCTCAAAAACCGGAAGCTATTCACTGTGTGCTTGGCGGGCGAATATACCAACGAGCGCACAGAAAATTCAGGTATTCGTGAACACCCGAACTAGTGTTGTTTGGGGCCAAGCCGATGCTCGGCCCGAACAGTTCACCCATCTCTAGTCTGCATGTTTCATTTATAAGTACACTGTAACAATATTGTTAATCTGTTACAATGTATTTTGATTTGTCCTATAAATAATGTCAATTCCAGCTACTACACAAGTAAAAAATAAAAATTGTTCTTATTAAACTCTTGTTATCAATTCCTAGTTTACAGTAATTTGCTCTTACTAATGCCCTCCTGTTCTTGCTGTTTTTTTTTTTATTCAGCATTCATAAGTAATTATTTACATTTTTCATATCTTTTTGACTTGTTTATCTAATTTTTCAATACATTTGTCATGTTTTGTACTAGAAACGTATAGATCATTGCAAATGGGACAAATCACAAAGTAAAATTTGTACTTTGTACCTACAGGCTTCATTTCCACTAGAGCGACTTGTCATGCAACTTTGAACACAAAGTCGCATGACAAGTCACAGCCCATTGATTTCAATGGCACCCGTTCCCATCTATGTGACTTTGAAAATCAACGACATTGAAAAGGTTCCTGCACTACTTTGATGCGACTTTGATCCAGAGCGACTCTAAATCGCGCTACTTTGGGGCCGCAATGAGGGAAATGTGGCCACAGTATCTTTACCTGTTTATAATACATTGTTACCCTCCTGGCCGCACCCCCTGAAACAAAGGGGTGATAAATCCGTGTTAAATTTTGCTAGACGCGTTGGAACGAGATACCATTGAATTGAAGTAAATTTTTAATAAAAAGATTACTGGTGTTTTTTTCGCTAAAGTTACATTTCTCTATTTATTTAAAGTCAGGTGGAAACATTGCAGCATATTCTAGAAGTTGGTTTTCCCTCATTTTGAAGACAAAAGCATTTGAGTTTGTAGTTTATAGCAATGACCATTAGAAGTGTACAAAAGATCCCAGAGAGAATATCATTCAATATTCCTTGTCAGACCTAGTGTGAAAGTCCTGTGGGCACTTGCTCACCATATCTCATGTTATTGGTTGTCAAGCAGAGTACATCATTATGGTTTCTGGGCACTGTCCATAGAGGCCAACTACATTTGCTTTTAACACTGCATACAATGTACAAAATACTTAGAAATCAAAGCAAATCACATCTGAATTGTAATAAATGATGGGTGAACGAATTAAACAATTTAATGAATATTACCGTATGTACTCGAGTATAAGCCGATCTGAGTATAAGCCGAGGCACCTAATTTTACCACAAAAAAATGGGAAAACGTATTGACTCGAGTATAAGCCTAGGGTGTCCATCTGCATGCCTCACTGTGCCTCACTTTGCCTCACTGTGTCCATGTGCATGCCTCACTGTGTCCATGCCTCACTGTGTCCATGCCTCACTGTGCCTATGCCTCACTGTGCCTATGCCTCACTGTGTCCATCTGCATGCCTCACTGTGCCCATGCCTCACTGTGCCCATGCCTCACTGTGTCCATGCCTCACTGTGCCCATGCCTCACTGTGCCCATGCCTCACTGTGTCCATGCCTCACTGTGTCCATGACTAGACTTACGTTTAACATGGGAGTCTATGGAAGGGGTGCCCGGCTTTGAAAAATCAGTGCTCCCCGGCCGTAGGTCCCCCAGGCAGCAAACTTTGAACACTTGTAGAGGAGAACTGGGGCTACATGTGTGCCAAGGTCCCCAAAGTTACCGGAGAAATGACCGCTTAATATGGGAGTCTATGCAAGGAGTGCCCAGCTTTGAAAAAAGGGTGCTCCCCAGCCGTAGGTCCCCCGGACAACAAACTTTGCACACTTGTAGAGTAAGAGGGGGGCTATATGTGTACCAAGTTTGGGGTCCAGGGGATCTACGGCCGGCCGGTACCGGGTCCCCAAATCTAGGAG
The DNA here is from genome assembly GCA_029206835.1 of Rana muscosa. Taxonomy (NCBI): domain Eukaryota; kingdom Metazoa; phylum Chordata; class Amphibia; order Anura; family Ranidae; genus Rana; species Rana muscosa. Next base: position 549,027,637 of record CM055122.1, read on the forward strand.
ATCAGGTGCAGAAAGGTGACTCGAGTATAAGCCGAGGGGGGCATTTTCAGCACAAAAAAATGTGCTGAAAAACTCGGCTTATATTCAAGTATATACGGTATTTCTTTTTAGTGATGGTGACACCTGCGCTTAGATCCACTATAAAAAAAAAAAAAAAAAAAAAAAAGAGTATAAAGCAGCTGGCACAATTTGTTGACTACAAATTAAAAACGATTTCTCCATAATGTATATCGTTAAACATAAAAAGGTGTAAAAAAAACATGCATAGAATACATTTTGAGCTAATATTTATTTCATGCATGGTTTATTTTCACCTTTTTATATGTTTAGCACTGCATTACGGTATTTATGGAGAAATATTATTTCTTTAACCTTCAACACACAAAACGCTGGAAAATTTCGATCATTATAAAACAATGCAGAAAGTGTAAACATGTTCTGACCCACAGTAACCAACTGCATTGTAGCTGTCGCTTAATGGCATATGTTTCTAGCATAAAAAAAAAAAGAAAGTGAAATACTGTACCTCTGACTGGCTGTAAAAAGACCAACACACATTGCCCAGATTGCATCTTGTTATTCTACCAAGATAAATGACCGTTTACTGGTGCCTGATGTGGATTGTACTTGACACCTCTTTATGTAAATTTGATGGGGACATAAAGAGGGAATGTAATGGAAATCACTTCCCCACAAAGAGAATGGCCCATTTTCAGAAGCGCACACTGGTAGCAGGGGGTCACAGGCAGTGCGTTATTAGCATCCCTATCACCGTGAATACTCAATTGGTACTAGGAAGATTTTATTCACTGATTTGTGCAACCAATACAAGCGCACCAGAAGTAGATTCTTGTTGCTTCAAGGCTTTGTAAACATGATGTGTACCCGTTTAATTTTCTTTTTCAGAGCTGTGTAGTTAAATGTGATGATGCATACAAAAACGAGCAAATAAAAGAACTTTTGGGTAAACCAAAGATTTGCTTACACTTGAACATACTGAACAAAAACAAATGCAGCCAACGGTATTTCCTTAAACCGCCCATAACTATTACTCTACTCTAGTATTAGAATTCTAGGAATGTAAACTTCAAGCACCAAGTAAATATTTATGGAATGTGTCATAGACCTTTACAAACCTCGCAATGAACACCACAAAGCTCCACATGTCTGTGCTGCCCATAAAACCAAGCATGGTTATTATTTAGCATTTTGGAAGTATAGCAAGAAAAGCTTGCCTCTCAGTCGGTCAGTGACCCATAACTCATACTACATGAACTGCACACTCATGGAAATCTATGGTTGTGACCATCAACTTAAAAAAGTTGTATTGCTACTTCATCCACACATTTCGCATTTTGTAGATAGGTCTTTTGTGTGATGAGGTTGTGAACAGTGCTGCGTATGATAGAAGGGTGTGTGACTGCTTGAACAATGCCTCTGGCTAGCAGACCACAACACCACACAAAGAGATCAATACCCATACTGGACTAATTGTTAAAGAATGCAACACGAGCAAGGCAAATAGAGACAATGAAACATAATGCTACTTACAGTTATATGTTCTCTAATTCTGCGGAAACCGGAAACATGAAAAAAAAGAAGGTATCCTCTAGTTGGAGAACTTGAAGTAAATGGTACAGCTCCAGGACATCTGTGGAACTCACTGCACTAATCCCATACAAGCTGGCCAGAGGACACTGCTGCATAATTTACATGTGAAAGGAAGGCTTTCCTATGGTCCTATTGTGTGCATGGATGGTTTCCTAAGCAGCAGCCTTGTAGTAGGCAGAGCCGTGAGCATTCCCAAATAACAAGCTATTTAATTTTAGCCAAAAAAAAAAAAAAAAGGCAGTCAAAAATAATATACCATGTGTCATAACAGTGTACTCCTGAATAAGGGGATGACTGAACACTAATGATGATGTAGTACCCTTCTAAAATCATCAGGTAATGCAAAAACACCAAAAATCAAACAAACAAGTAAAAAGCAAAACTCTGACTCAAACAAATGACCTTAATTCTTTCTAGATCCAATTTGTAAAGATTACTATTGCCTGATGTGCTTGTGCTCTTTAAAATGCCACTAAATGCAGGCAGTCATATTGTGATATCAGCCAAAATTCAAAGTGTTTTGCTGGAAACAAATAACCTGCTGCTTCATTTCGTACCTCTGCAATGCCTCGACTTCTAGACAACAGACTTAACTAAAAATGGGGACATCCGACAAGGTCTCTGCATCCATTACATACTGGTGACAGGTGGCAGTTTATTTTAAATCATGCTGACTTAAATACTAAAAAACATGACCACTATTTGGCTTATTTTAAACACAGTTCACAAAGAAGGGCAGCACATTAACCACAGTAAACCTGCTTTTATCAGTTAGTTTGAAAGCCAACTTCTGTTACTGCAAATTATAAACAATTGGTTGTTAAGAATTATTCTGAATGGTATTCATACTATAATGTCATTAGAAAACCTATACTGGTACAGTGTATTATCATTTACAACTGGTTGACACATCTTCTGACACCAAAAATGGGCACATTCTAACAAAAACTGGCAGTGTGATTTTTTTACTTGCAGATCTCAAAGCTGTTTAATACATACTTTTATGTCCTTATAGCATTTTATAGTATGGCCACCATAAAAGCTGAACTCCCGTCTGCACTGTAGGGGTTAACTGCTTGTTTATACCTAGGGGACAAGGTACAGCAGTTTTACTTATCTGATCCTCCACTCTCTCAGACTCTTATGCAGTGTTGGACCTGCATTCCGGTGGTCTAAGGTTCTCTGACTTCATCAAGACTGATGCAAAGACCACGAGGGACAGCCAACTGCCAGCATGGGTAATGTTGTTTGTCGGGGGAGCAGAGAAACTGGAAAGTAAAAGTGGACCTTTAGCCTCCCAAGCATGATCTTGCCTCTCCACCCCTCCCCCTGTCCTCTGCAGGAACAGGGTTTTTTCTTCTCTTTTTTTTCCATATAAAATCTGCCCTGCCTCCATATGCACATCACTCGCCTTAGGTGAATGATGTACACACTGCTTGCTGTACATTACATATCCCAGGAGGCATAGGCTTTCCTTGAGGAAAGCAGGAGAGGGCGGGCCTGTCCGCACTTTATCGGAAGGCGTGCTGGCTGAAACCTAAATATCCGGCAACCAAACGATGACGTCATGGGGAAACATTGCGGCGCGGGACCTTGCGCTGCCAGAAAATAAGAGTCTCTTAACTGGACAGAGCTGGATCCGCTGGGTGAGTAAGTGTCAAAAGTTGGCAGAACCCACCATCAGGTAGGTACGGTTCCTCTTTAAGATGCTGTTAGTGTCCCCTAGACTAAATATGCAGTTAACCTTTGCAGTGCGGGGCAGCCCCAATTGCAAGGGAGGACTTTCAGTTTTCCCAGAGTTCAATCCATCTCATAGGACCATATATTGTATCATTAAACAATACTCCCAGTGTACCTAATTTTTCCTCCTCTATGCATACTGCATTTTGGATCATCTCCTTGCCTTGTCATAGTAAAGCTAAGGCTAACCACAGGGTAGATAGAAAAATCTTTTGTTGTTCCACAGGATGGCATCTGGTGACTTGGTCACAAGTCCATGCATTCCTCTAAAGGAGGAAGCTTGGGATAAAGAAGGTTATTGGAATATTAATGAATGTAAAAGGTCTAACTCTCCATCAGTGTCATGACTGCAGTCACCAAATTAAATTGCCTGGGCTCACGTAGTAGGTGTTGGGCGTGTCCGGAATGGGAAATATCGGATAAAGCGCTATGAGAAAATAGCTGGAAGTGGCAAGAGAAAAGGATGCAGATAACACAGAAGTAGTAGCAATCATTGGACAGGTCATCTGTAACACTTTACAAGAATAGTGGCCCTTACAACAGCAGGTGTAGTACAATCTTCCTCACAACATTTTCTTTTCCTCCTGCATTTCAGGAAGAAGAGAATCCTGATTCATCAGTGGGTTCCTCCTCTAAAGAACCAGAAGTCCATCCTAGAGAGTTCAAATTTGCCCTTTCCCAGCCTTTTGTAAGGACAACAGTTAGAGCATCTATCCAAATGGGAGGAGTCACCTAAAGCTCAGAAGAAGCAAGGCAAGTTCTACATGCATTTTCAGAGGGAGATTTCTAACTTTTCGTTCATGGAGAAAATTAAAGAGCTGGTGTGAGATGAGTGGGGGAATAGAAAAAATTCCAAGCAGAATTGACTGACAAAGCTGTACCAATTCAGACAGGATGAGATGAAACACTTTGAAATGCCCCCACATAAGACTTTACCCGGGAGTTGTAGAGAGGCGGGAAAGATGGAAAGGACAGTATGTGGATCTCCAAGCGTTCCAACAGATCACAATGAAAGACAAGAACCAAAAATTCCAAACCATCACAACAAAAATGACCTGGTGAATGTACAAATAAACCAATTGATTACTGGTGCAATTATTATCCGTAAAGTAAGGCAAATATGCTGTACTTAGACTCTAACAAAAATGTGTCTATTAAGACAATAAAACAAAGTGACTAGTGCTGTTGATAATGGAGACTTAGTGCCGCACAAAAGGAAACATACTTATTAGGAGCTGGTGTATGCAGCTATTAAGCTGTCAGCCTTTTTACCTCTCATATGCCTTTTATCTTCAGAAATCCATGTGTGCTTCTGCTGAGGAAGCAAGTTTTTATCTTGCGAAAAGCACAGAGGATCTAAGCACAGACTACTTGATTGGTGGACAGCATCAGCTCAGTTGTCATATGTTGATGTCAGGTCTTTTCAAACTGATTGCCATTTGATGATGTTTTTTCACTGTTGATATACATGTATAATGATGTGTTTTATAATAATATATGCATTTTTTTCATGTAATACATTTTTTTATATTTTACCTCGGTGTTGTGACTCGATAAATGTCCCATGGGCTAAAGATAGTTGTGGAGTTGTGTGGGTTAGTGCTCTTACAGAAGCCCAATCACATCTAGGATATTATTTAAAGCCGTATATTTATTGTTATATTTTAGTGTAGAGGATGCCAGTGCAGGAAAGGTCAGTATGCAAACACGAGGGGCAAGTTTGCATTAGGGAGGGCCAGTATTAGGGTTATAGTAGGGCTTATATAAAGGTCCTTTATAAAAGGGGGCATATCTCAGTACATTTGAGGCCTGTGCTAAAAACTAATGTGACAATATCACTGTTTTCATGCTGGTCAGTTTTTGGCTGAAGATTCTTACACCACACAGCCCTATTTTTTCCCTTTCTTCTTAAAGCATAATTGATTACAAAGTGATATACTGTGAAAGGTAACAAAAATATGAACAATTTACATGGCAATTGGCATAATAAAATGTTATAATTATTTATAGTGGAAACACTAAAACGCGCTTCAAATAGGGCCAGACTGGGATTAGTAAGTATCGATGGAATTAAAGAGCTACAGATCACATTTGTTTATAGTAACAAATTTAATAATAATAATTGTACAAAAAGAGTAGCCTACGTAAGCCCACAATTTAAAAAATTTAAACTCAGGTTTTGGTAGCCTTAACCACGAACTACTATATTTTACTGACTGAATACTCAAATAATAACATCTGTGATCCTGTCCGTATTGTCTGTATAGCATAACTTGACTATGATGTTGAGTTTCTTCTACACAACATTGTCTCTCATTCGTCTACCTGTCTTTAGTGGACTGTTTATGTTCATACGCTAAGAACCAGCATATTTTCCTGATAAACATCACTGTTAGAATGTAATTTACTGCACGAGGGATAAGGTCTTCGCACATTCAGCTGCTACACAGGTTAAACCGTCACATGCTTTGCCTGTCTTTGTAATGATAGTAAGATTTATGCTGGCTGGCTGTTTGCTTCATCGGCCACCTTGGAACCAGCATCTTTCTGCCAGGAATGCATTTCACAATACAGCTGCAGAGTACTCCAAAGAACAGAAGCGTGTGAATAACAGTAAATGGGAAAACTCATCGCAATGTCAGTTTTACCCAGCAAAATTAATAGATGGTAACATGTGATCAACGCCCTTTTGGTTTTAGAAAAGATCGATGGGGAGACATAGGGGTTGATTTACTAAAACTGAACAGTGCAAAATCCGGTGCATGGTACCCAATCAGCTTCGAACTTTGTTCAATTAATCTTTGACAAAAAATCTGGAAGCTGGTTTCTATGCAGAGCTGCACCAGATTTTGCACTCTACAGTTTTAGTAAATCAACCCCATAGTGTACACACTGGCTAAGCTGGACACGATCCAGTCAGGTGATACCTTATGCCAATCAGCTGCATAGCCTCTTAGGCGATTACATACCTATACACACACACACACACACACACACACACACACACATACATATATACACACACACACACCTAGAGCAATCATCCTTCAAATTCATTGTGGGGTTGATTTAGTAAAACTGGAGGATGCTAAATCTGGTGCAGTTCTGCAGAGAAACCAATCAGCTTCAGGTTTTGTTGCCAAAGCTTAATTGAACAAGCACCAGATTTTGCACTCTTCAGTTTTAGTAAATCAACCCCTGTAACTGCATTTTTTACAAATATCCTGCTGATATTGGGTCTTGTACCTGAGACTTTTGACTTGAATAACACTTAAGCCCTGTACACACGATCGGATTTCCAATGGTTTTTAAACCGATGGATTTTTCCATCGGAAAACCGATGAAGCTGACTTCCATCAGTCTTGCCTACACACCATCAGTCAAAAAACCGACCGTTCCAAAACGTGGTGATGTAAAACACTCCTATGAGCCGAGAAAAAATAAGTACAATGCTTCAGAGCATGCGTCGACTTGATTCTGAGCATGTGTGGGTTTTTTAACAGATGGACTTGCCCATAGACGATCGGAATTTGCTATCGGTTTTTTATCCATCGAAAAAATGTAAAACATGTTCTATTTTTTGACACTGATGGAAAAAAGACCGATGGGGCCCATACACGATCGGTTTGTCCGATGAAAAAAATCCATCGGACTGTTTTCATCGGTAAAACCGATCGTGTGTACGCGGCTTAACAGTAACCTTAGACATTACAAAGATAACTCTTTTACCCCAAAAGCTAATACTTTGTCAACGTGTGCAGCATTGTAGAATTTATCTACTAATTCTCTTGGACACTCCTGAAGCAAGATCTCCCTATGAATGTTCAAAATGTCTGATTCCTTCTGCAGTATTCCCTGTAAAGTTTTCCTGTACTTGAAAAAATTTTTTTGAAAAAGTCTTAAACCATCATATACACTTTTACGAAAAATCTACTTTTTAGTAGCTTTAGTATGTTTCATTGTAAAAGCACTTATCCACATGTGAAAACTGCTAGCCACTGTAAATTGCATCCATTTTTTAATCTATAAATGATACAATTTTTTTTTTTATATTGATGGAGTTAAAAAGAAATGGTACACTGTGTACCAATGTTTTCCTGGCAAAGCCCAACACCAGTAAAAGCCTCAATTTAGTTTTATATAGAGTTTAGCAAGGATTAGAACCTCTGTCAGGTTTGTAATGCTGTTCGAGATATTTCACTCACTTTTTAAATCTTTTAAAACTAGTACAAGAAACAAGGCGATTTGGGTCATCAGAACAGAAAGTACAGCCAGCAAAACCAACTTTCTCTGTCACCTCTGGAGAGATATTCAATCAAAACCAGCCAAATGTCCAAATACTCTTTAGATCCAAAGATATGGGTTGCTGATATGCTAAGTGAATCTCAATTTTTTGGGTAAAATTAACCTTAACTTTGCCCCCACTGTACATTTGGCTGTATCAAAGGACCAATAGAGACAGGTTAATAAAAAATGATGGGGCGACACAAAACTTGTACAAAATTATGATTTTATATGAAGTTTTTATTAAAAGGTGGCCAGAGATTATACAATTTTTCCATCATAAGAAATCCAATGCCATTTTGAGAAGTGGTATAATATGTGCATTGCCAATTCAAATTGTAACTATTTTGTGTGGTTTTATACTTAGTATTGTAAGATTAGGATTACCATTTTGGTATATACTTTGTGCATTACCTTGGTGCCACATCCTTTTGTATTTAATTATTCCATCATATTCTCAGTCCTTTAGCATTCTTACTTTAAAATTACATTTATTATAACTGCTCAAAAAACACAACCTGATTGTAAAAAAAAAAAAAAAAATTACATTTATATGATAGTATTGAAAATCTGATAACGCTTCTCCGATAGATGAAAGTGAGCAGGAAGGAAGTTCATGTTTGTTCACACAGATGTCCCACTGGGCAAAAAGCCAGCTCAGATCACAACAGTTAAGTGGATATCCAAACACTAAATAAGTCAGCAGAGGTGAGGCAAAGTTATGAAATCATACCAGCTGTAGGGACAAAATATTGTAGAGATCACTTACATCAGCAGATTTATGAAAGCAGTAACCAGTTTGTGAATATCAATATTTCTGCTGAGCCTTTTGGGTTCTTGTTCTGTAAGGCTTGGAGTGCTACTATGTTGTGACTGCTAAAGTTTATATATTGTTACGATTTTCTTTTTTAACATCCTACTTCCGATGAAGCTGTGAGCGAAACATGTTAAGAGGGGCCACACCCATAACAACTGACTGTTAGGAAACTGCCCTGCGTCACAAATCCCCGTTTTCTCTTACAAAGCAGACCTGAAGGGCCTGGTATGGATTTTGGGGGGACCCCCACGCCATTTTTTTTTACATTTTGGCGTGGAATTCCCCTTAATATCCATACCAGAACCGAAGGGCCTAGTATTGGACGGGGGGAACCCATGCCATTTTTTCAATGTTTTTTTATGTATATTGCCGGGATCCGGCAATACATTACAGCCGCGAGCAATTTTAAGTGACATTTTTTTCCTTTAGAAATGTAATTTTGCTGCGGTACATGGGAAAGATGTGCTACTTTGCAGGCAGACTAAGGGGACCCCCAGGCATGATATTTAGAGGAATATTCTACTTTTATTGTTTTACTTTAAGCATTATTAAAATCACTTCTCCTGAAAAAACTGCAGTTTTAACAACTTTTTTTTGCATTGATACATGTCCCCTGGGGCAGTACCTGGGTTCCGATACACTTTTTTTTTCTTCAATAACTTGCATATAAGCCTTTAAAATGAACATTGATTTTTCATGTTCGTGTCCCATAGACTTTAACGGTGTTCGCACAATTTTTTTTTGTCTGTTTGCATTTTCTGGTGCAAACCGAACCAGGGGGTGTTCAGCTCATCCCTAGTTGACAGCTATTCCTGATTTCTAGGTATATCCACGATTTTTTAAGATTGCCTTGGCTATGTTCCTGGCATTCATAAGTGAACTACTTGTCAATATAATCTCTGTATTATTAAATTGAACCTGTAGGTAAAATCATACAAAACTGTAGAAATCATTAGTTGGTAAAAGCACAGGTAGGCGTGTAGATTTCCTGGATATATAATTTATTCACTGTAAATGCAGTCATTTTTTAAAATGCAGAGTTGGAATCTGCATATTTTTAAAACCTGCACCAAAAGATCTGGGCTATACAACAGTTCCAAACATCATCATGGCTGTAGAGAAATATAAAACAGTGCTGGCAAACGAATGCTATTCATAGAAAAAAAGCCACAAATACCATGTGATATGGAGATACACAGCAGATGTGCCGGAGGGCGCAGATATTAACTTCACTCTATTCTCTGAATCATCAAGAAACTTGATAAAAGAAAAAAACTCACCTGACCAGTACTTCTAGCTACAGGATAGTCTTATATAATAGCCCTCAAGTGCATAACATAAACACATGTAGTATTGTGTGTTCAAGGAAACCTACCAATACTTTTCTGCATTGCCTCCTCCTCTCTCCCCGGAAATCTCTGCAGACTTCCAATGTTCTACATAAGAAATCATATGTCACCTTCTATGTTCTACATAAGAAATCATATGTCACCTTCTATGTTCTACATAAGAAATCATATGTCACCTTCTATGTTCTACATAAGAAATCATATGTCGCCTTCTATGTTCTACATAAGAAATCATATGTCGCCTTCTATGTTCTATATAAGAAATCATGTGCTGCCTTCTATGTTCGACATAAGAAATCATATGTCGCCTTCTATGTTCGACATAAGAAATCATATGTCGCCTTCTATGTTCGACATAAGAAATCATATGTCACCTTCTATGTTCTACATAAGAAATCATATGTCGCCTTCTATGTTCTACATAAGAAATCATATGTCGCCTTCTATGTTCTACATAGGAAATCATATGTCGCCTTCGATGTTCTACATAAGAAATCATATGTCACCTTCTATGTTCTACATAAGAAATCATATGTCACCTTCTATGTTCTACATAAGAAATCATATGTCACCTTCTATGTTCTACATAAGAAATCATATGTCGCCTTCTATGTTCTACATAAGAAATCATATGTCGCCTTCTATGTTCTATATAAGAAATCATGTGCTGCCTTCTATGTTCGACATAAGAAATCATATGTCGCCTTCTATGTTCGACATAAGAAATCATATGTCGCCTTCTATGTTCGACATAAGAAATCATATGTCACCTTCTATGTTCTACATAAGAAATCATATGTCGCCTTCTATGTTCTACATAAGAAATCATATGTCGCCTTCTATGTTCTACATAGGAAATCATATGTCGCCTTCGATGTTCTACATAAGAAATCATATGTCACCTTCTATGTTCTACATAAGAAATCATATGTCACCTTCTATGTTCTACATAAGAAATCATATGTCACCTTCTATGTTCTACATAAGAAATCATATGTCGCCTTCTATGTTCTACATAAGAAATCATATGTCGCCTTCTATGTTCTATATAAGAAATCATGTGCTGCCTTCTATGTTCGACATAAGAAATCATATGTCGCCTTCTATGTTCTACATAAGAAATCATATGTCGCCTTCTATGTTCTACATAAGAAATCATATGTCGCCTTCTATGTTCTACATAGGAAATCATATGTCGCCTTCGATGTTCTACATAAGAAATCATATGTCACCTTCTATGTTCTACATAAGAAATCATATGTCACCTTCTATGTTCTACATAGGAAATCATATGTCACCTTCTATGTTCTACATAAGAAATCATATGTCACCTTCTATGTTCTACATAAGAAATCATATGTCACCTTCTATGTTCTACATAAGAAATCATATGACACCTATGTTCTACATAAGAAATCATATGTCACCTTCTATGTTCTACAAAATAAATCATATGTTGCCTTCTATGTTCTACATAAGAAATCATATGTCACCTTCTATGTTCTACAAAATAAATCATATGTTGCCTTCTATGTTCTACATAAGAAATCATATGCTGCCTTCTCTGTTCTACATAAGAAACTGTCCTGCAAATGGCAGGCCTCAGCTATTTGCTCTCATTTACTGTGCATGTACAGGTGGGGAAGGAGGACTTGTTTGTGGATTTCTGGGGCCACGCATTACAGCGCTGGGTGCTCCCTGCCACCTGCAGGATGGATTGGGGAGGGTAATAGAGCAGCTGAAGAGGTTGGTATTTGTTTGAGTAACAGTGCAAAGCATTGTAATAAATTTGGGAAACCGTGGTGCACTGGGACCTTTTTGGGAAATGTTTGTAAAGGTAAAAACTTACTCTTTAAATTCAGAAAACCTGGACCCAGGAATATTATCTTGGGGGGGCTCTACTTGTGCCAGAGTGAGCACAAATTCTTGGCTGTTTCCAAATATAGGTTTTAGGTTAACAACAAAAAAAGATTTATTTGATTGATTTCTAACGAGCCAACTTGTTTTTTCGGTACTTTGGCCGCGACTGCTAGATATGCAAATGATTATTATGATCCACAGACCAACTTTGCATCCAGTTGGTCTATACTAATACAGCCTTAAATTATAGTTGTTTATTTCAATTTGTATACTATTATTTCTAAATTTTTGGGCCAAGTGCAAAGTACAGACATGTTTTAAAAAGTGCTTGTTGAGAAACAGGGCAGGATAAACAATCAGTTTATGGTGAGGTACCAAAGGGGATCAAAAAGACTAATGCCCTGTACACAAGATCGGATTTCCGATGGAATAAAATCCGATGGAATTTTCTGTCGGAATTCCGATGAAGCTGACTTCCATCAGTCTTGCATACACACCATCAGACAAAATTCCGACTGTCCAAAACGCTGTGACGTACGACGGCACTATAAATGGGAAGTTCAAATCCAATGGTGCCACCCTTTGGGCTGCTTTTGCTGATTTTGTGTTACCGCGTGTTAGTAAAAGTTTGGCGTTAGCCGATTCACGCTTTTCAGTCTCCGTGCTTTTCAGTCCGTTACAGCATGACGAATGTGCTATCTCCATTACGAACGCTAGTTTTACCAGAATGAGCGCTCCCGTCTTCTAATTTAGTCTGAGCATGCGTGGATTTTTCTCCGATGGAGTTCCACACAGACGATCGGAACTTCCTATCGGTTTTTTTTCCATCGGAAAAATTTAAAACATATTCTATTTTTTTACACCGATGGAAAAAAGTCAGATAGGGCCCACACACGATCGGTTTTTCCGATGAAAAAAGTCCTCCCACTGACTACTAATTCTAGGTATTTTTTTCTGCCACTAACACTGGGAATTTTTTACCTTCCACTCACAACCAACTTCCAGCATTTTTCCTCCTACTGAATACCAACACCACATATATTTCCTTGCATTTTCTTCACCAATGCTGAGCATTTTTCCTCCCAATGATCCCATGTCATTTACCCTTTCTTTGCCCACCAACCATCCTTCCCCACTGACATCTGGCCTTTTCTATACTACTGACAACTGGGAACATTTTCCTCCCACTGACCAGCAATGTAAGGGGCCTTTATAATACATACCCCTTACTGCTGCAGTCTGTGCACTAGGTTGTGCATAGTGTTCTCTCTACAGTACACTCTTTATGCTGTGTAGTACACTACATAGACCTGATCCCTGCTCTCTGTACTCTATATTATGTCCTAAACAGACCTGACCAATGTGTTGCTAGTGTTAATAGTGTTGCTAGTTGCTGTGTAGCTTGCAACAATGTTAATGAAGATTTTCATCAAGTGTTAGCTCTCAATTTATATATTTAGTTAAAAATTATATATGGGATATACTGCGCTGTGCAATAAGGCTGGGTTCACACTGATACGACACGACATTCATCCGACTTTCATCCTACTTTGCTCTGCGACATCAGTCCTACATTGATCCTACATTGGTCCGACATCCATCCGACATTCATGAACAGGATACTACTTTGATCCGACATTGTGCTAGTCTGACTTGTCCTTTGACCAATCAAAACAATCCCAGGGTGAGATAAATTCCTTTTACTGCTGCTGTAATCACCATGTCGGATGTCAAATGTCGGATGGTTAGGACAAGGATCCTACTTTGATCCGACTTCAATGATAGTCAATGGGCTGAAGTAAGGTTCAAAGTCGGACAGAAGTAGTACAGGGAGCATTTTTAATGTCGGACCGACTTGTGTCGGACCAGTTAAGACGGCTCTCATAGGGATTCATTGATTTTCACACGTCATGCGACATGAGCTCCTAATGTCGGAGCGTTTGTCGGACAAGTGTGAACCAGGCCTCAGTGAACACAAAAATTAACTGCCAACACAGCTGAGACAAAGCAAAAACTGGTGAATATGAAAAGTGTAGCGCTTATTTTTGTAAAAAAGTCAGTTACCAACACATATCAAATGTTGCAAACATGCATATACAGTATATGAAATCTTAATTTCAGTGACACCAAGTGATTCGTGAAAAAAAAATATATATATGTAACAAATAAATCAGAAGGAAGTAGTCCTCTATTGTGACCACACACAAATAACAGTCCAAAAGAGTAGAAAAAACTGCAAGGTTGAAATGAAGAGTCCCACATGGATATGACCCTCTCTGTGAAAGGATAGAGACACCACCACCGATATAAGGAGGAGGCTTACCAGATGGTATTGACTTGGTTAGGTGTATACCACCCAAGTCAAAACAGGCTTATATAATCAGTCAGCAAGGTGTATCCAGCTAGTCCTGAATCTGCATATCAGTCGGCACCGCAAATTCCCGTATACACCAGGAAGTGTAAATACATGTAGTCTTGTTGGAGCCAGAGATACGGTAACCACATAACATGCATAATGGGAAAAAAACTCACATAGTGTGATATCGTACAAGGTAGTATTTATTAAAAAAAGATAAAAAAACGAACACTCACATTTGGAAGAACATCATAGGCATATCACAAAGTGCAAGGGCCATGTGTGTGAATGGGTCCACCCGACGCGTTTCAACTAAACAGTCATCATCTGGGGTGATTTAGCTATATGGTGTTTTTTTTTTTTTTTTTGGTCATTTAGGTTTGAGTGAAAATATCACTCACAGTAGATATGGAGTATTTTGTAGGCTGCAGACTGTGTATAGCCATAATGCCCAATCAGCAGGCCGGGAGCTACATGCACCCCTTCTGCACATTTTGTGCAGCCCTCTGGGCCCCTGCTGACACTAATCTGTGTTTTCCTATTGCCCTTTTATAGCAGTGATTTATAGCAGTCTCATGTAATATGTCAGTTTCCTAAAGCATGGCCCAGTCTACAACTCCTATAGTATGTTCACAGCCTCTGACAGTCCTCTGAAGCAAGTCCACTCTCCTTGACCATTGCTTGAATCATGTCTGCAGTCTCTGACCATCTCTTGAATCATGTCTGCAGTCTCTAACCATCTCTTGAATCATGTCTGCAGTCTCTAACCATCTCTTGTATCATGTCTGCAGTCTCTAACCATCTCTTGAATCATGTCTGCAGTCTCTAACCATCTCTTGTATCATGTCTGCAGTCTCTAACCATCTCTTGTATCATGTCTGCAGCCTTGCACCATCCCCTATACCATGTCTTCAGTCTCTGACCATCTCTTGTATCATGTCTGCAGTCTCTGACCATCTCTTGTATCATGTCTGCAGTCTATGACCATCTCTTTTATCATGTCTGCAGTCTATGACCATCTCTTTTATCATGTCTGCAGTCTATGACCATCTCTTTTATCATGTCTGCAGTCTCG
This sequence comes from Rana muscosa, assembly GCA_029206835.1. Classification (NCBI taxonomy): domain Eukaryota; kingdom Metazoa; phylum Chordata; class Amphibia; order Anura; family Ranidae; genus Rana; species Rana muscosa. Next base: position 549,042,729 of record CM055122.1, read on the forward strand.
CACCATCTCCTGCACCATGTCTGCAGTCTCGCACCATCTCCTGCACCATGTCTGCAGTCTCGCACCATCTCCTGCACCATGTCTGCAGTCTCGCACCATCTCCTGCACCATGTCTGCAGGCTCGCACCATCTCCTGCACCATGTCTGCAGTCTGGCACCATCTCCTGCACCATGTCTGCAGTCTCGCACCATCTCCTGTACCATGTCTGCAGTCTTGCACCATCTCTTGTATTATGTTCCCAGTCTCTGACCATCTCTTGTGTCATGCCCATAGTCTTCGACTAGATCCTGTCACGTGTCTGTTGTCTCTGACTTTGAATATTCACTGAATTTTATGTGCACATTTTGGTGATGTTGGGGGCCCCATTAAGGCCCCCAAAATCAAGAAAGCTGACCACCATTGCTGTACAGGTCATACATTACACAAACTCACACTCTAAGTAACAAAAGCCCTTGAATACAAACCCCCAATATTTAGTGCAATGTAGCCACACCTAATTACATTGCAAAGTTGGAAGGCATGGATTCTTAAATCGACCGTAAATGGATTGAAATCAGGCCAGTTCAGTAGGGACTGGCCGAATTTCGATCCATGTATGAACACCCTGGTTGTATGACAATCGGATCATTTTTTTTCCATTCAACCCACTGGAAAAAAATGATTAATGTATGGGCTGCCTTACACTGAAATTGGGCTTGGATAAGCATACCATTCACTTTCCACAGAGTGGATAATATCACTGCTTTTATTTGATCACCAACAATAATCTGCCTCTTCAGGCAGGAGGAGGAGCACGTGCACCCATGTAAAAATAGCAAATGAGCATCATGGTAAACAACTGACATCTTTACAAAGGCTGTTTTCAGCTTATTATGTGCCATGCTGGCAGAAACTTTTTTTTATAAATTGACATTAATATTAATGTCCTGCTGTCGCTATCATAATTAGATTTGCAGAGTCAATTTCTCTATTTTTTCATATTGCATACATTCTCAGTAAAAATAATACAAAAAACAAGAATATATTTGCCACAGAGCCAAATCCTCTCTAAAATGTTCCACTTCTGTGACATACATCTAGAGTGGAAAAATGAAAACAATGGTCTAGGTGTTAAAGAGGAGCTCCAGACTCCCCCCAAAAAAATTAGAAGTCAACAGCTACAAATACTGTAGCTTCTGACTTTTAATACAAGGACACTGACTTGTCCAGGAATCCAGCGATGTCCTCACCGGAGCCGATTCTTCAATCGGCTTCGGGTGCTGGTGCCAGCATCTCAAATAAGGGAAAAGGGAAGAGAAGCCTTGCAGCTTCGCAGCAGGTTTCCTTCTGCGCATGCACGAGCCACGTGGTGCCTTGTAAATGATCTCGTAGTCTTTTGGGACCTGTGATGGAAGGAGGGGCAAACTTCCGGGTCAGATTGCAGCAGCGCATCTGACCGGAAGTGGTAGTGGGTACCTATCAATACCAGGTACCAGCTCCTCTCTACACCCCAAAAAGTGCCAAATGTGGCAGTGGAGGGGGGGATGCAAACAAGCGGAACTTCCCCTTTTGGGTGAAGTTCCGTTTTAAGTATTTTACACAGGCATTGACCGCAAGATTTTCAGCTGGTACATCTAACACTCCCTTCCCCCTAGATTAACAATGCTGCTGTCTGCTGTACCCTCTGTGCTCCTTTACCCAGAGTGGCGACACCCTAATACAGGGGGTGTGTTACTGGCTAGATCACCAGGTGAAAAAAAATAAAAAACAAATGCAGCCACCAAATATAAGCACTGGTAAGCTGCAATAAATGGAATCCTATACCGGTACTTCTCTTTTAAGCTGGGCATAGACTGTTCGAATCTTGACCGGTTCTACAGGCAGCGGCCAAAATTTGAACCATGTTTGGGAAGGCTGATTGTAGCCAACTTGATTGATCAATCAACTTGGGTACAATCAGTCTGTTGGATTTTTCATGCGGTTATTGCCAGCAGTTATAGTGTGTTCTCCCGCCCAGGACAGCTCCCGGGAATAGGTCCATGGAAGGGATTCCTCCATCAACACTGACTGTGTTAATGGGGGAATCAAGCAATTTTCTGGTTTTAGGAAAGAAAATTCTTCCATCTACGGCCGGCTTTAGTTGAAAAAAGTAATCGCATACGAATAAGATTATGTGCATAACCCGCAGCAACTAAAAGAACGGCAACCAAACAAGAATACATTTATATTAAGCTGATTAAGTACGTTAATCTGATCATGTGCTACATACAATGCATAGCAACTAAACAACAATGAGATTACATTGATCTGATTGTCCAAAACTGCTGACTTGATTGGTTACTATAGACTACAACATAGCACTGTACCAGAGGCCTTGACATCAGCTGTAACCCATAGTAACCAATCAGCTTGGCAGTTCAGTGCAGTTACATTAATACCTGTTGGGTTGCCACGTGTTACAGCACACGATCAATCTTCTGTTCTGAAAAATCCAACCATATGAAGGACTGAGTAGAAACGAATAAGTCCAAAGTAAAGGAATTTAATAGCCTTGTTGGCCAGCATGTGAAGATGGAATCTGTACTATACATAACTTGGATTTCATCCCACCCTGTAAAATAATTCAATTAGTGAAATAGTTTAGGAAAGAGCAGCCTGTGTGCTGTGCAGTGTACCATTCCCGGGGTCCAGCCATGTCCTCTGCTGTCATCTCCCTGTACTACTGAAACTGTAGAGTCTTTGTTCACACAGCACATGCAGCCCGCAGGCACCTCAGATCTCATTTCAAGTTTATCATTTTAAAAAGAAAAATTGTTTGCTAATATTATTTTTTGCGAGGCAATGAGTGGATTAGGTTTCTGAAAACGTATCTGGATTTGCTCATAAGAATGTTGTACTTACATTTAACTCCTTCGGTAAATGTTCCTAAACCACACCGAATATAGAAAAACTGGGTGGACTAACGCCTCTGATAGTGGATCGAAAACCAAAGCTACTCTCAATGACTGGTCAAGTCATGTGCTATGAAATCAATGTAAACATATGCAACCTGCTAGAACTCTTATTACATAAATTAATTTTTGTTATATGAGAGAGGTAAAAAAAAAAAAAATCCAGTGTCCCTATGGCAAACTGTCTCTACTTGTAAATATATAAAAAAAAAATATGTGCCCTTGGCTCTGTCGTATTCCTCCATATCGTATTCAGGGCTCGTTCAAGGATTTTTGACACCCTAGGCGAAACCTCATTTTGGCGCCCCCCCCATTAGCTCTGCCCCTGACTCCACCCCCTTTGTATATGGTGGAGGTGGTGTTGTTGGGGGGGGGGGAGAGATTTTTGCAGCACCTCTCCACCTTTTCTTTAGCCGTGAACCACAGGCCCACACCTGCGCCTCTGGACCCGGCCTGAAGACAAATACTGGCGGCACCGACTCGCTTCCTCGCGCCAGTCGTGGTACGCGGGTATATGGACAGGCTAGGGTAGTATATAGACAGGCTAACTGTGTAACTGCCTGTCCGTACGAGCAGACAGATACACTGACAATGCCTAAAATAATAATAAATGCACATTTTTTACCTGCAAAAAGATCTGCATTTATTATTTTTTTACAAAGATTAACTTGAACCTCCACACCTCAAATCACCCTAATTCCTGTATTTTCAGGCCTTAGATCACCACAAAATTCTTCCACCTTTACATCTCAGATCACCCCAATTCATCAGTCCCTTGAACGCCTGTTCCCTGCTGCAGCCCCCGCACCTCTATTTATCTCTGTACCCCCCCACACATCTGTTCCCCTCTGTACCTCCCCACACATCTGTTCCCCTCTGTACCCCCCCCCCCCCACACATCTGTTCCCCTCTGTACCCCACACACACACGCAACCTATTCCCCTCTGTACCCCCCCACACATCTGTTCCCCTCTGTACCCCCCCACACATCTGTTCCCCTCTGTACCCCCCCCCCACACATGTTCCCCTCTGTCCCCCCCCACCTCTGTAACTCCCTCCCCCCCACCTCTGTTCCCCTATGTACATAATGCAATATAAACTTGACAGCAGAAAAAATAATTTTTTATTCTGGTTACAGTGTGCTGCCTGTTTTTCCCCTACCTGTGCGAACGCAGTGGTGGGGTCACCGGCTCAAGGAGAGCAGCGCTACTGCCTGTCATCACAAACGATCCCGATGGTCCAGGAGGAGGAGGGCGGGGAAATCGCGCCAAGCCCGAACTTACATGCAGCCTGGGTTTCCATCTCATTCGCCCCGGCCGGTTCCATGATGTATCCTGCAGGCACTTCAGGGCCGGCCAGTGCTCCTCTTTGTTCCGGCTCACTGCCGCTGCTAGGTCGGTGCGGCACTGCAGGCTGAGACGGTGACAACGTGACCACGCATGGTGGATGGGGTACAGAGACAGGTCACACAGCACTCACTGGCACTATGATGATCAGGGGCTTTTCCTTCCTACATAATAGGAATAGATACAGTCCTCCGCCGCTTCTGTGCCAGCGCCTCTGACACTGTATGGAGGGACTCAGGAGCGGAGCGGCTGCTTGTTGTGTTAGTTGCTGAGAGAGAGAGAGGGAGTAGGATTACCAGCGGCCGGGCGCCCTAGGTGGCAGTGCGTCCTAGGCAGCTGCCTAGTTTGCCTAGTGGTAGCGCCGGCCCTGATCGTATTCCTCATGGCTACTTACTGTATATATTCATTTATATTTCATCCTGACCAGAGGAAAGAAAGTGTGTAAAACTTGTGTATATGCGTTCAAAACATATATACAATCAATGGCCACTTTATTAGGTACACCTTGCTAGTACCGGGTTGGACGTCCTTTTGCCTTCAGAACTGCCTTAATTCTTCATGGCATAGATTCTACAGTGTGTTGGAAACATTCCTCAGAGAATTTGGTCCATATTGACATGATAGCATCACGCAGTTGCTGCAGATTTGTTGGCTACATCCCAAAGGTGCTCTATAAGATTGAGATCTGGTGACTGTGGAGGCCATTAGAGTACATTGAACTCATTGTCATGTTCAAGAAACCAGTGGTGAGATAATTTGAGCTTCCTGTTAGCTGATAGGAGTGTCACCCGGTGTGGTCTTCTACTGCTGTAGGCCATCTGCTTCAAGATTCCATGTGTTGTGCATTCAGAGATGGTATTCTGCATACCGTGGTTGTAACAAGTGGTTATTTGGGTTGCTGTTACCTTTTTATCGTCTTGAACCAGTCTGACCACTCTCCTCTGACATCAATAAGACATTTTCATCTACATAACTGCCACTCACTGGATATTTTCTCTTATTTGGACCATTCTCTGTAAACTCTAGAGATGGTTGTGCGTGAAAATCTCAGTAGATCAGCAGTTTTTGAACTACTCAGACCAGCCCGTTTGGCACCAACAACCATGCCACATTCAGTCACTTAAATTCCCTGTCTTCCCCATGCTGATGCTTGGTTTGACTTTCAGCAAGTCGTCTTCACCATGTCAAGATCCCTAAAGGCATTGAGTTGCTGCCATGTGATTGGCTGATTAGCAGTTTGCGTTACCAAGCAATTGAACAGGTGTACCTAATAAAGTGGCCTGTGAGTGTATGTAATTCTATATATAAACACTGAAAAGATACACAAGGCCACGCTTGAGATGTCACAAAGTGACATTTTATTACATTCTTCTGGTCGCAGTGCAGTGTGAGGCGGTGGATTGTGTCAAACAATGCTGTGCTGAAAAAGTTTTGCTTGCTGTAACTTTTTCAGCACACACCACAACAGGGCAGTGTGAATTGACCTTACAGGAGATGAAGCATTTTGCCTTGCCTTGCGGGGGGACTACACTGGCCAAGGCTGCCCAGCACAGTCCCACCGCACCTGATGTGAACGTTCCCCATGGAAATTCATCATTAATGTAATACTCGGGTCATGTGCATAGAGTTGCATAGAAGAAAGTATTGATTGCTGCATCTTTTATGTATTTTCCAGCAAAACATGCTTTTTATACAAGTAATACATCCCAAATGCATGTTAACACACATACAACGTCCCGTGCCCATATTGCAACTAAAATGTGCAGATGTGAAGAAGCCCCTAAGCAATATAAAAAATTTCCATCACACTCTAGCTCAGGGGCCCTCCACCTCCTGCTCTATGGAGGGCGGGTTGGCAAGCCCAGATCGTGGGTTCCCGACCCGCCATCCTCGAGCATCGGTGTGAAGAACAGAGCCGTCACAAGAGAAAGCAGAGCGGATGCTTCCTGTATAGCGCCGACTCCTGTCACAGGTGGAGTGATACCAAAATGTACTCCGCCTGTGACAGGAGTGATACAGACGCATTGGATCTGCTCTGTATTGCAGACGCATGCTTCCTCCAGCGCCGGCTCCAGTCACACTGATGCTCAGGGATGGTGGGTTGGGAACCAGGCAGCAATACCCACCAGCAGTACCAGTCCTGGAGGACAGCCAGCAGCAGCCACCAGCCAGCGAAACCTGCAGGAATCCTGAGGAAGAAGTGAAGATTGAGGTTAGTTGAGGTGCAGGTAAACCATAGTGCATCAGTGTGAAAGCAGCCTTAGGCCCCTTTTACATGATCGATTAGTCGGACCCTCCATTCACCTCTATAGAACGGCAGATGTAAACAGACTTGTGTGCGTTTACACCTGCCTATCTCCAATCGGATCTATTTAAAAAGCAAAAGGGGATCCGTCCCCTTCTGTCTGGGCAGATTGGATTGGAGGGCCCATAGAGTGCAGCAGGCTGTGTCCGTGTCTGCTCTGCATATGCAGAGTGGAGCATGTATTACTTGTATAAAATGCATGTTTTGCTGGAAACTACAAAAAAGATGCAGCAATCAGTACTTTCTTCTATGAAACTCAATGCACCTAAAATGTGCACATATGCACATGACCCAAGTATTACATTAATGATGAATTTCCATGGGGAACGTGCGGTGGGACTGTGCTGGGCAGCCTGTTATCTGCCCGCTCCACTCATTGTGGCCCGCGACTGGTTACCAAGTCGCCAAAGTGGCCCTCACTCCTCAAAAGGTTATGCACCCCTGCTCTAGCTAGTCAACACAAAAATCCAACTATAGAGATTTTTGTTGCATACATTTGTTAAATGCATATTAAGACACTGCCCATCAAAACACAAAAGGGTTGATTTACTAAAGGAAAATAGACTGTGAACTCTAAAGATGCAGTTGCTCCAGAGTTAGTAAATGAGGTAAGGCTTCACTTTACAAAGAACACCCAATCACGTGCAAGGAAAATAAAATAATAACAAGCATTTGCTTGCACCTGATTGGATGATGGAAGTTAACAGAGCTTCTCCTCATTTACTAAGCTCTGGAGCAACTGCAATGGCAAAAGTGCACAGTCTATTTGCCTTTAGTAAATCAACCCCAAAGTACTACACCGCTGTCTCTCTGCAGTGCTTTTGAAAATATAAAGCACCAGTTAGCTAAATAACACATGAGTGGTAGTAGACCAGTACATGTATCTAGTTGTTAACTTTCCAGTAAATATGTACACTTGAGAGTTGATTTACTAAAGGCAAATATACTGTGCACTTTGCAAGTGCAGTTGCTCCAGAGCTTAGCAAATGAGGTGTAGCTTCACTTTACAAAGAATACCCAATCACACGCAAGGAAAATAAAAACAGCATTTTTGCTTGCACATGATTGGGTGATGGAAGTTAGTATAGCTGCCCCTCATTTACTAAGGTGTGGTGCAACTGCACTTACAAAGTGCACAGTCTATTTGTCTTTAGTAAATCAGCCCATCGATGTATATTTGTGTAGTTCATAGCCTTTCAGTCCCATACAGTATACTTCCCTGTACACATAAGTGAGGCATGAAAATAATAGCTTTGCTGCAAAACCTATTAAAAGCTATCACATAATCAGTGGAATGGAGCCAAGCATTGGGCTTAGTGTTCTCCAGCGTCTTTGAGAAGACTGAAGAAGTGGATTCTGGAAAACAAGCAGACCCTTCCAGCACTTGTGACATCAACGCCTTAGACATTATGTAACATTGCACAATAATACCTGCAAAGCAAATCTTGTCAGGAACTGTATAAAACAGATACCTACTTTCACAAACACATGAGTGTTGATTCTTTGTCTATTACCATAAGGAAGTAAGGCGAGAAAGTGCAGATGGATGTACAGACTGGAGGATGGTCATATAGTGCTCATGGCAGGAGCTTGATCCAACTGCTGACTGAGAGTACTAATATGCATCGCCCGCCAACAACTATATTTTTTAGAACAGTGATTTACTAGAGAACTGTGGGTGTAAGTATGTATATTTGGGTTACACAAAGGGTTGTTTAGGGACAATCTGCTATAAAGTGAGAATATATATATGTATATATATATATATATATATATATATATATATACACACACACACACACACACACACACACACACACACATTATATATATATATATATATATATATATATATATATATATATAAATAATTTTCTCACTTTATAGCAGATTGTCCCTAAACAACCCTCTGTGTAACCCAAGTATACATACTTACACCCACAGTTCTCTAGTAAATCACTGTTCTAAAAAATATAGTTGTTGACGGGCGATGCATATATATGCACTGAGCAAAATTATAAACGCAACACTTTTGTGTTTGCCCCTATTTATCATGAGCTGAACGCAAAGATCTAAGACTTTTTCTACGTACACAAAAGGCCTATTTCTCTCAAATATTGTTCACAAATCTGTCTAAATCTGTGTTAGTGAGCACTTCTCCTTTGCCGAGATAATATATCCACCTCACAGATTATTGCACAGGTGTGCCTTAGGCTGGCCACAATAAAAGGCCACTCTAAAATGTGCAGTTTTACTGTATTGGGGGGTCCGGGGGGGGTCCAAAAACCAGTCAGTATCTGGTGTGACCACCATTGGCCTCACACAGTGCAGCACATCTCCTTTGCATAGAGTTGATCAGGTTGTTGATTGTGGCCTGTGGAATGTTGGTCCATTCCTCTTCAATGGCTGTGCGAAGTTGCTAGATATTGTCAGGAACTGTAACACGCTGTCGTATACGCCGATCCAGAGCATCCCAAACATGCTCAATGGGTGACATGTCCGGTGAGTATGCTGGCCATGCAAGAACTGGGATGTTTTCAGCTTCCAGGAATTGTGTACAGATCCTTGCAACATGAGGCCGTGCATTATCATACTGCAACATGAGGTGATGGTCATGAATGAATGGCACAACAATGGGCCTCAGGATCTTGTCATGGTATCTCTGTGCATTCAAAATGTCATCAATAAAATGCACCTCTGTTTGTTGTCCATAGCATATGTCTGCCCATACCATAACCCCACCACCATGGGCTACTCGATCCACAATGTTGACATCAGCAAACCGCTCACCCACAAAACACCATTCACGTTGTCTGCCATCTGCCCTGTACAGTGAAAACCGGGATTCATCCGTGAAGAGAACACCTCTCCAAAGTGCCAGACGCCATCGAATGTGAGCATTTGCCCACTCAAGTCGGTTATGACGACAAACTGCAGTCAGGTCGAGACCCCGATGAGGACGACGAGCATGCAAATGAGCTTCCCTGAGACGGTTTCTGACAGTTTGTGCAGAAATTATTTTTTAGGTGTCAATAACCTAGAGTACACCATTAGATAAAATTCATATGGTTTATTTGTTTAACTAGTGTTAAAAACATCAAAAGTGAATACAATTTAATAAAAGGATTTATTAATATTTTGGAATTGGGTGTCCGCAATATGGGTGTTTACATACACATTATATATATATATATATATATATATATATATATACACCGTATTTATCGGCGTATAACACACACTTTTTTCCCCTTGAAATCAGGGGAAAATCGTGGGTGCGTGTTATACGCCGATACTCACCTATCCCCGGCGATCTCCGCTGACTGTGAGCGGAGCGGAGCGATCGCCGCCGAGATACACATAGCCGAGTGTATTCGGCTATACTCGGCTTTTCTCGGCTCCGCTCACAGTCACGCCCAGTCCCGCCATTGGACCTGTGATATGTCCATCATAGGGCGGGACTCGGCGTGACTGTGAGCGAAGCCGAGAAAAGCCGAGTATAGCCGAATACACTCGGCTATGTGTATCTCGGCTCCGCCCATCCCTGCGTTCCCAGCGGCGTTCGCCGTGCTCCACCCTGTATCAGCGGCGATCTCGGCGGCGCCAAATTTAAATTCAAGGCTGCACTGGACACTGGCAAGGCTGCACTGGACACTGGGCAATGCTGCAATGGACACTGGCAAGGCTGCACTAGACACTGGCAAGGCTGCACTGGACACTGGCAAGGCTGCACTGGACACTGGGCAAGGCTGCAATGGACACTGGCAAGGCTGCACTGTGACAAGGCTGCAAATGACACTGGTAAGGCTGCATTTAAATGTAAAAAAATTTTTCTCTTAAACTTCCCTCCTAAAAGTTTTTTTCCCTAAAATTCCCTGCTAAACTTGGGGTGCGTGTTATACGCCGGCACGTGTTATACGCCGATAAATACGGTATATATATATACACACACACACACACACAGGTCCATAAATATTTGGACACAGGCACAATTTTCATACTTTTGGCTCTGTATGCCACCAGAATGAAATTAAAAAGAAACAATCCAAATGAATTTGAAGTGCAGACTTTCAGCTTTAATTCAGGGGGTTGAACATAAATATCAAGTACAAATTTTAGGAACTGCAACCATTTTATACACAGTCCCTCCTTTTTCAAGGACTCAAATGTAATTGGACAAATGAATATAATCATAAATAAAATTTTAATTTTTAATATTTTGTTGAGAATCCTTTACTGGCAATGACTGCCTGAAGTCTGGAACCCATGGACATTACCAAAGACTTGGTTTCCTCTTTTCTAAAGCTTTGCCAGACTATAGCTGCAGCTGTCTTCAGTTGTTCTTTGTTTGTGGGTCTTTCTGCCTTTAGTTTTGCCTTCAGCAGGTGAAATGCATGCTCAATTGGGTTGAGATCAGGTGATTGACTCGACAATTGCAAAATATTCCACTTCTTTCCCTTCAAAGGCTCCTGGGTTGCGTGTGTTTTGGATCATCTGTACTGTGAAGCACCGTCCAACCAACTTTGCAGCATTTGGCTGAATCTGGGCTGACAGTATATCTCTAAACACTACAAAATTCATCCGGTTGCTTCTGTCTTCTGTCACCTCATCAATAAACACCAATGACCCAGTGCCACTGGAAGCCATGCATGCCCATGCCATCACACTGCCTCCACCATGTTTTACAGATGACATTGTGTGCTTTTTGATCATGAGCTATTCCAAGCCTTCTCCACACTTTATTCTTCCCGTCATTCTGGTACAGAGTAATCTTAGTTTCATCCGTCCAAAGAATGCTTTTCCAGAACTGGTCTGGCTTTATTAGATGTTTTTTAGCAAAGTCTAATCTGGCTTTTCTATTCTTCAGACTTACGAATGGTTTGCACCTTGTGGTGAATCATCTGTATTTTCTCTTGTGAAGTCTTCTCTTGATTGTAGACTTTGACAATAATACGACCACCTCCTGGAGAGTGTCCTTCCCTTGTCTGGATGTTGTGAATGGGTTTTTCTTTACCATAGAGAGTATTCTGCGATTATCCACCATTGCTATCTTCCATGGACCTCCAGGCCTTTTTATGTTGCTGAGCTCATCAGTGCGTTCTTCTTTCCTCCTTCTAATGTTGCCGTAATCTCTCTGGTGGATTGGTTTAAATTTTGAAGCCTTATAATGGCCTGTTTCACTTGCATGGACAGCTCCTATGAACGCATGATGTAGGTTCACAGCAACAGATTCCAAATGCAAATACCACACTTAGAATCAACTCCAGACCCTTTATCTGCTCAATTAATGAAGAAATAACGAAGGAGTAGCCCACACATGGCCATGAAACAGCTTTTGATTCAATTGTCCACTTACTTTTGGCCCCTTGAAAAAGGGGGTAGGGGCTATTCTTATGAGCTGTAATTCCTAAACCCCTCCTTCCGATTTGGACATACATACCCTCAAATTAAACCTGAGGTGTGCACTTTCAGCCCATATCCATTATATAACTATAGTTTGAATATGTTTTGGTTAATACCAGAAAACATTTTTTTCAATTGTGCCTGTGTCCAAAAAAAATATGGACCTAACTGTATAGGTTTGATCTATCTGCTCAGATGTGGTAGCACATATCTCCTGAGGAAGCCTAAAAATTGGCAAAACATGTTGGGATTGCTGCACCACAACAACCACCTGTAATCAACCATATTATGGACACTTAATTCCAAATGATTAAATGTTTTTAGTAAGTTTTATTCACTTTTTTGATGTTTTTTTAAACACGAATAAACAAATAAACGATATGAAAATTATCTAATGTTGTAGTCTAGGTTATTGGGACCCAAAAAAAAAAAAAAAACACAGCTCTTTTAGAACACCCTTCTTGTTTTGTTGAACATGTATGCACTCTGCATAGTGTGGATATGGCACAATAGTGGTCTGATTGTATACAGATAGAGATCAGTTTAGATGTGTTATTGAGGTAACTAAATCAAAGATAAGAAACCAGGCACACTTCTCACCTCAAGTAATACACCTTTTGAAATGTCCAAACATCGAATGAAATACCACCATTCATGAAATGCAACTATTGTTCTTGACATACTTGAATAGTTATGATTATTGTAAATAGAATATATCTATAGGTATCAAATCTTAAAAGAGAAGTATGGCCAAAGCTCTTTTGGCCATACTTCTCCTATGGGTCAAAGAAGTGCACTTAGTTCTGCACTCCTGTGATCCAGATTTAGCCGACATCGGGCTAAAGTCTGATGTCTGCTGACGTCACAGAGCTGGTCCAGGCTCTGCAGGGAATCCTGGAAATAACGTTGGCATGCTCCCAAATTCCAGACATCGGGCTAAAGTCTGATGTCTGCTGACGTCACAGAGCCGGTCCAGGCTCTGCAGGGAATCCTGGAAATAATGTTGGGATGCTCCCAGATTCCAGACTGACATCTGACCCACCTGCCACTTCCACAGCCTGGCACTCCAGTGAGCGCAGGAGGGGCAGAGCACAGAGAGGTGAGTAATAGTCACTGCGAACCCAAGAACTTAAAAATCAGCGGTATTTGATTGCTCAGTTCTCAGTGTAGAGCCGGCAGGGGACAGCAGCAGCCAGAGGTGTGCGCAGCCTATTACATTAGGGTGTGCACCCCAAAGCTCAAACACACATGCCATTCTCTGCAGCCTCAGATGCACAGGGCAGTGAATGAATGGGAAGTGCCCTGTGCTGAGTGGTTTCCTGTTCATTCACAAATGGAAGCATAGTAAACACAGTTTACTAATGGACAAGTGTTTTCACCGTGTTCAATTAGAAAAGGAAGGGGCTGGTAAATTACATATTTACTAGCCCCTTCCTCCGCTCTCCAACCTGAAACATACCTCGCAGCAGCCGGGGGAGAGGAGAGGAGGGAAGCCAGCAGCACTTTGGGGTAGAGGGGCCAACAAGGGGGGGGAGCCTGGGCAGAAGGGGGAATCAGCACCACACATAGTGATTAGGGTGTGCCCAGACACACTTGGCACACCCCCTGCACACGCCTATGAGTATAAATGTTTGTTTTTTGAATCCCACACTTCTTATTTATGAGTGCTGTTTAGCTAACCAAGCTTCAAACTTTCTACATTAATTGATTGCTAACACGGTTCAATACTCTACTTCTTCAGCAATTCTTTTCACTCACAGACCTGGAAGAAGCAAGCAGCCAGAAGACTGAATGAAGTCAGGACTCCTAGACTGCACGCTTGTTGTTGACCAAGAGTTTAGAAAAAACCTAATTTATTGTATCAGCACAACATCCAAGCAAGTAGCATTTCAAAAGGGCTCAACAGCCCTTCCAATGTTATGATCATACAGTAGATTAATCAAAGAATGCATTGTATTCACTGAGGAAAATGCAAGGCATTCTGTAAATGGTTTATTGCCAAGTGAGCAACCCCCTGTGTTCACTCTGCAACAGGGCAACCACTTTGCCCAGGACCCACAAGACAGTGGTGATTACTACTAGCAGTGATTTCTAGCTTCCACAAGATTCCAACAGTTATGGCACATACATACTTTTATTGGTACGATTGCTACACTTGATTCAAAAGAAATTGTAACAGTCCTGAAACGATGTTTGCTAATAATGTAGCTAATAAATGCTTTAGCTGTGCAGAGGTCAGTCAATACACAATGGGGGTTATTTACGAAAAGACAAATCCACTTTGCACTACAAGTGCAAAGTACAAGTGAAAACTACACTTGAAATTGCACTTGGAAGTGCAGTCGCTGTAAATCTGAGGGGTAGAGATGAAATGAGGGGAAGCTCTGCTGATTTTATCATCCAATCATGTGCAAGCTAAAATGCTGTTTTTAATTTCCCTTGCATGTCTCCCTTGGATCTACAGTGACTTCACTTCCAAGTGCAATTTCAAGTACACTTTTCACTTGTAGTTTGCACTTGTAGTGCAAATTAGATTTGCCTTTAGTAAATCAACCCCATAGTGTTTTTTTTTCTTTTTTTTACAAAGGAGTCCCCTTTAGTCATCAGATCATGTGCAAGGAATAATTCGATTTTATATTTATGCCCCTGAACATTATTATTTCTCTAAACACTGATTCACTATAAAGGGGTTGTTTTCCTAAAAATAGTAAAATATTCACTGTGTCCTGTCCAGAGAAACTGTGCTGTCAACCATCCCATCACATGCAAATTACATTCCTATTTTTTTTTTTTAAAAGTCCCCTGCTTAGTAACTGGATATTTGTAGTGATTTTGAGATTTCTGGCCTACGTGAACATCGGCCCCAGTAAGAAGGCTTTTCAGTGGGATCAGAAATATCTCCATAGGAACCTGCCCAAGAATAAGCTGCTAGCTCTAAACATAAACTTCTTGTGATGCCAAAGTAATGACCACAATTGTGGGAATTGATCAAAACATGAGAATCTGGAGCAACTGTGCATGGCAACAAATCGGCTGCTATCTTCAGCTTGTTCATTTAGGCTTTGAGTGAGTGAGTGAGTAACTTATATAGCGCTACAAATGCGAACTAAATCGCCTCAAAGCACTTTCGTTGCCATGCACAGCTGCTCCAGTTTTGATACATTCCTCTCTATGTATTTTTACTCAAAACAGACTATGCAGAGGCAAAATATTCTGTTTGGGTTGCATTGCAATTATTCCCTAAATTACAGACTGAAGCGCAGAGCAAAGCTAAAATTGTGGAGTAGATGTACTAAAGGTAAATAGACTGTGCACTTTGCAAGTGCAGCTGCACTCCGCAAGGGGATTTGCTCCAGAGCTTAGTAAATGAAGTGAAACTTCAGTTTGCAAACAATGCAAGGAAGATTAAAAAAAAGCAGCATTTTTGCTTGCACATGATTGGATGGTAGAAATTAGCAGCTCTTCCCCTTATTTACTAAGCTCTGGAGCAAATACCCTTGTAGAGTGCAACTTCACTTGCAAAGTGTACATTCTATTTGCCTTGAGGGCCGGTTTACACCAGATGCAGCCCAGTGCATTTTGTTCTGCATTAAAAAAAATAAAAAATAAAGCATGGACGGTAGATAATATGGGTTACAATAGCCTAGTTCACACCAGTGCGGTCAATTCCAGTGCCAAATTTTTTTTGTTGTGTAATCAAATGACTTTCTAAACAGTAGTAGGGAAATCGATCATAAATAGTTTGAAAAAACGTACAGCGCATGTGCATTGATTGTTGATTGTCAAAAAAATGTACCATTTATGTAGTTAATGATCGATAAGATGTGGAAAACAATTTGATCCAATCATGGGGTTAACACACAGTTGTTCGACAGATCTTTATCAAATAAATAAAACGTTTTTTCGAACGATTTTCTATCCACATATGACCAGCTTTGTAATGTAGGAAATGAACAAACTGCTAGTTTGATTGAACAGCAATGCTGAGGTTGTGTGGGCGTTTTACTGACTACAGAGGATGTCCGAGGAAGAAACAGTGCATTATGAGAAGGGCAATGGGACTGTGATGTGCCCTGGAGACAGAAGCTTCTAATAACTATTTATCATCAATCATTCTATGTTTGTGATGAGATATTTGAACACTGCTAGTCAGTTTTAGAAGACACATTTAACATGTGCTCCTTTCACCAGCACACTGGCCCAATTTGCCGCCGTGTGGGCCGCGAGCTCCGTGATCGTGTCTGCGGGACCCACGGACTCAATGTCTGTCGGTGTCCCGAGATCGTGTCACGGAGCTGCAGAACGGGGAGATGCCTGTGTAAACAAGCATCTCCCTGTTCTGCCTAGTGACAGGACACTGATCGCCTGATCCCTCTCATCGGGAGCAGCGATCAGTGACGTGTCACTTGTAGCCACGCCCCTTAACAGTTAGAATCACTCCCTAGGACTCACTTAACCCCTTCCTAGCCCCCTAGTGGTTAACCCCTTCCCTGCCAGTCCCATTTACACAGTAATCCGTGCATTTTTATAGCACTAAACGCTGTATAAATGTGAATGGTCCTAAAATGTATCAAAAGTGTCCGATGTGTCTGCCATAATGTCGCAGTCACGATAAAAATCGCTGATCGCCACCTTTACTAGTAAAAAAAAAAAATATTAATAAAAATGCCATAAAACTATCCCCTATTTTGTAGACGCTATAACTTTTGCGCAAACCAATAAATAAATGCTTATTGCAATTTTTTTTACCAAAAATATGTAGAAGAATACGCATTGACCTAAACTGGGGAAAAAAGTCGTTTTTTATATATATTTTTTGGGGATATTTATTATAGCAAAAAGTAAAAAATACTGCTTTTTTTTCCAAAATTGTCGCTCTATTTTTGTTTAAAGCGCAAAAAAATTAAAACCGCAGAGGTGATCAAAAGAACCAAAGAAAGCTCTATTTGTGGGGAAAAAAAGGAAGTCAATTTTGTTTGGGAGCCACGTCGCACGACTGCGCAATTGTCAGTTAAAGCGACGCAGTGCCGAATCGCAAAAAGTGCTCTGGTCTTTGGGCAGCCAAATGGTCCGGGACTGAAGTGGTTAAAAGAGCTTACAATCTATAGAAACACAGAAGTGACAGCAGAAAAGACGAACAAGTCTCTCATGCTTTTTAACCTTTTGTCTGAATATAGATCTATGTTTATTCTTATCAGGATGATGGTCTCATTTAAAATCTAGGCCCATTCCACGAGGAGGAGAGCTTAGTTGCCAACTGTCCCGATATGGCTGGGACAATCAGGGATTTTATTCATCTTTTCCTGACACCGCCTTGTCCCGGGCTGCATCCCAGTAATCAAGGCTTATCACGGACAGGGCAAAAATCTGGTAGTTGGAGACAGTCTTTCCCAGATAAGAACATCACTGTGTTAGTCTGAAGTCCAAGGCCGGGTTATCAAATATTAGGCCTCATGCCCACGGACGATTTTACAGCTGCGTTTTTTTACAGCTTAAAAACGCCTGTCCATGTTATTGTATAAAATTTTTCGACCGTATTTTTTTTCGAAAAAAAAAACAAAAAACGCCGGAGCTCAAAAACGCAATTGTGGCGTTTTTGAGCGTTTAACGCTTTGCGTTTTTTTATGCCTAACGCCGACGCCAAGAAACGCACTGGTCCTGGGTTTTTTTTCACAGCTTAAAAGCGCCTATGCTATTTGCAGCTCAAAAACGCCTAGGTGGGCATGAAGCTATAGACTAACATGGACAGGCGTTTTTAAGCTGTAAAAAACGCTCAAAAACGCGGCTGTAAAAACGTCCGTGGGCATGAGGCCTTAGGGTTAGAGGGCCTGGACAGTGCGATAGCCCATGTGGAATGATAAATCTATCCCACAAAGAGATTAGGTGCTGGGTCAGGAAAGAAGTAGTCAAACCCTCTTGTAGGGCTGGGGAAAAAAAAATCTATTTGAATCTTGAATCGAGTTGAGAGGTCAAATCGATTAAAATTTTCAGCAAATCAATTTTTTTTTTCACCAGGACCGGCGCTGACACCGCGCCGGTCCTGAGGAGCTGCGGGCAGGAGTTTTTAGGCGAGGCCGCGGCTTCGGCCTAGTCCGCAATGCCGGACGCCGTGGACTAGGCCAAAGCCGCGGCCTTGCCTAAAAACTCCTGCCTGCAGCTCCCCAGGACCGGCGCTGACACCGTGCCGGTCCTGACGAGCTGCAGGAAAAGTTTTTAGATGAGGCTGCGGCTTCGGCCTAGTCCACGAGGCCGGACCCCGCGGACTAGGCCAAAGCCGCGGCCTCGCCTAAAAACTCCTGCCCGCAGTTCCTCAGGACCGGCACGGTGTCCATAAAAAAAAAAACTCGATTCGAATAGTGAATCGAGTTTTTTTCGCCCAGCTCTACCCTCTTGATGTATTTAAAAGTTTCAATCATGTCTTATCAATATCTTTTTGTAAGTGAGGCCTTCAGAACTGGACACAGCATTCCAAATGAGGTCTCACTAAAGATCTATAAAGGGGAACCAGGACCTCTTTCCTCCTGCTAGTCACTAGTGACCCCTCTAGTGATGCATCCAAAAATTCTATTCGCATTCCCTAGACCCAGTTCACACTGTATGATCATTTTGCAATCATCTGAATTAAGTATCCCTAAATCTTTTTCTTCTGTAGTGCTGGCCTATACTGACCTGGTTCAACAGGGACCAGCCGAGATTCAAACCATCTATGGGCAGACTGATTGTGCCAATGGTGATCCATTGATGTTGAACTTTACATGCGATTACTGTCATTGGCTAAAGCCACTAGCAATGATCATTGTGTGTTCTTCTGGCAGGGACTTGGCAGGGTTACATGGCAACTTTAAAATAATATTCTGTGCAGTGGATTTCCTTTAGTTTAATCTATGACTATGCAGGCCAGTCATAAATGGAAAAGGCCAGACACACTGCAGTTGTGCACCGCTGCACTGCAGAACAAAGTGTAATGCACAATATCAGCACTCCTAGCTAGCAGGTTGCGCAACATACTCGAAAGTGTGTACAGGAAAAAAATATTTTAATAACGCTGCTAACTATTTTCTAACAAAGGGTGAGGGAGGCACTGTTGTTTTTTCCATCAACTGTTCAGAAAGGAGAGATTTAAAGTGGCAGACATATTTTGAACCCATGGCACATTCCTGAAAGAGCTTCCTTTATACTACCTGCGCCTAACTCAGGTAAGTATCTGCACCAGTTTTGGTAATGTTGCTGACATGGGCATCAAATTCAGGTACCACCACTTTAAGAACCTGTCACTATGGCAGTAACAGATTCCTAAAAAATTCCCACTTTTAGAAACTGGTGGTAATTAAGATCAGCTCAGAGCTGGCATACGGAGGTACAGAAGTATGCCAGTACCCAGTGTTGGGCATATCGGTGCCAGGAAGCTGTCATGCATGTGACAACTTCCCACACAGGGCTCCCTCCCAGGCCCCATTCAACTATCAGCTGGGAAATTCCCCCACGCAAAGTTAAATGTAATCAAAGGCGCTGGGGATAGTAGTGATGTCTTCATACAAGTATGGCAATGTCCATATTTTAGAAATCTACTATATTACTGGGTGGGCAAAGGCTGAAGGAGATCTGAGAGACTGGTGCCCCATCTGGTCCACCTGGATGATGATTGACAGTGCCCAGCAGTAGCTGGATTTGAAAGCTGTTTGGACAGAACAGCGGCTTTGGATCAATCCACTGCCATGCAATTTCAACCAATAACCAGGAGGACCTGATGAGGATCTAGTCTCTCAACTCCCCATCAGGCACTGTCCACCCCTACTACAAAGCTCCTGGGACATGTGCCTGTCAGTATGATGGGTGCAGAGGCGGGGGAGGGGACGCAGTGAGGAAGGAGAGCCCAGTATGGACTCTCTGACTCCAGTGCTCAGGACCAACAGATTTCTGACTCCAGTGCCTAGGGCCAACAGATTTCTGACTCCAGTGCTCAGGACCAACAGATTTCTGACTCCAGTGTCTAGGGCCAACAGATTTCTGACTCCAGTGCCCAGGGCCAACAGATTTCTGACTCCAGTGCCCAGGGCCAACAGATTTCTGACTCCAGTGCTCAGGGCCAACAGATTTCTGACTCCAGTGCCCAGGGCCAACAGATTTCTGACTCCAGTGCTCAGGGCCAACAGATTTCTGACTCCAGTGCCCAGGGCCAACAGATTTCTGACTCCAGTGCTCAGGGCCAACAGATTTCTGACTCCAGTGCCCAGGGCCAACAGATTTCTGACTCCAGTGCTCAGGGCCAACAGATTTCTGACTCCAGTGCTCAGGGCCAACAGATTTCTGACTCCAGTGCTCAGGGCCAACAGATTTCTGACTCCAGTGCTCAGGGCCAACAGATTTCTGACTCCAGTGCTCAGGGCCAACAGATTTCTGACTCCAGTGCTCAGGGCCAACAGATTTATGACTCCAGTGCTCAGGGCCAACAGATTTATGACTCCAGTGCTCAGGGCCAACAGATTTATGACTCCAGTGCTCAGGGCCAACAGATTTATGACTCCAGTGCCCAGGGCCAACAGATTTCTGACTCCAGTGCCCAGGGCCAACAGATTTCTGACTCCAGTGCTCAGGGCCAACAGATTTCTGACTCCAGTGCTCAGGGCCAACAGATTTCTGACTCCAGTGCTCAGGGCCAACAGATTTCTGACTCCAGTGCTCAGGGCCAACAGATTTCTGACTCCAGTGCTCAGGGCCAACAGATTTCTGACTCCAGTGCTCAGGGCCAACAGATTTCTGACTCCAGTGCCCAGGGCCAACAGATTTCTGACTCCAGTGCTCAGGGCCAACAGATTTCTGACTCCAGTGCTCAGGGCCAACAGATTTCTGACTCCAGTGCTCAGGACCAACAGATTTCTGACTCCAGTGCCTAGGGCAAACAGATTTCTGACTCCAGTGCTCAGGGCCAACAGATTTCTGACTCCAGTGCTCAGGACCAACAGATTTCTGACTCCAGTGCCCAGGGCCAACAGATTTCTGACTCCAGTGCCCAGGGCCAACAGATTTCTGACTCCAGTGCCCAGGGCCAACAGATTTCTGACTCCAGTGCCCAGGGCCAACAGATTTCTGACTCCAGTGCTCAGGGCCAACAGATTTCTGACTCCAGCGCTCAGGGCCAACAGATTTCTGACTCCAGTGCCTAGGGCCAACAGATTTCTGAGGGCTGACAGAATTCTAAAGAGTATCTATGATACCCTTTATAAATTCCCCCATATAATCCCTACAGCACCCATCTAGCAAGGTTATACCTAAAAGGCTTTTTTTATAAGTTTTGTATAGAGTGGAGAGGGATTAGAACATCTGTCAGTTGTTATTGCTGTCTGAGCCCTTCCCTTCCGTTAGGAAGATTCATCCTGTTTACTATTATCATTGAAAGGAAAAGGAAAAGAAAAATCAAAAATTTTGGGTTCTCCCCAGAAAAGTAATAGAGGGAAAATCTTCCAATGGGGACACTACTTCTGGTGACCTGGGGGCCCCCAAGGAATTCCCTTAATTTGCAGGGATTTCCTCTCCTGTTTTGCTATGGACCAGGATGTGAAGAGAAATCTCCCCAATGGGACACAGATGCTGAAAAAAAATCTGACAGGGGTTATAACCCTCCCTTGCTCTATCCAAAATCAAAAAAAAAAAAAGATTTTCCTATAGTTCTACTTTAAAATTAAAATAAAATGCAAACAACTATGTATGCTGGGGTCCACTTCTAGTAGTAGGCACTCAACATACTCCTGTGGTTTATGTTTAACTGATTTGTTTGATAGAAAAGTTCTGTGTACAAGGGACGATATTAACATAGAGGTATTGCTTTAGGTGCCAATGACTTGGTACCTATAAACTCCATCATGGATTAAAGAGTATATGTTGCTTGTGTTTAAGTCGCAAGAATATTGTTGGAAATGTAGATTAATCTGAAACAGCAGCACTGTCAATCATCTTTTGTGGCATTTTGGGTTATAGTGTGCCAAATATTGCTCTGGCTTACCACCAAAACACAGTATACAAAAATAAAACTCAATTTACCAAAGGAAAAGTATCTTTATGTCAGCCATGTAACTGTCATTTTCTGTCATTTTCACATGGGACTGGAATTTATGAAATAACGGAGACTTTTTAGAAAATGAGAATCTTTATCCTGGCTTTGTGAAATGAACCCTAAATATAGAGTTTTAGCTCTAGGGGAATATTAGTGTTGGGTATAATCCATCACTTCATGAATATGATGGATATACTTTTTTCTACATGGTGTTCATTAGCAAAAAGGCACATTTAGATACATACTCTATATACTGACCATAGAATATCCCCAGAAGAGGTACATTTAGATACATACTGTATACAATGACCATAGAATGGCCCTATAAGTGGCGCATTTAGATACATAATCAATATAATGACCACAGATCAGCTGTAAAAGAGGCACATTTAGATACATACTCTATATCAGTGTTTCTCAACTCCAGTCCTCAAGGCGCACCAACAGGTCATGTTTTCAGGATTTCCCTCAGATGAAAAAGCTGCGGTAATTACTAAGGCAGTGAAACTGATTACATCCCCTGTGCAAAATAATGGAAAGCCTGAAAACATGACCTGTTGGGGCGCCTTGAGGACTGGAGTTGAGAAACCCTGCTCTATATAATGACCATAGAATAGCCCTATAAGAGGCCCATTTAGATCCATTCTCTATATAATGACCATAGAATAGCCCTATAAAAAGCTAATTTATATACATTCTCTATATAATGACGGTGGGATGGTCTTATAAGAGGCACATTTAGATATATTCTCAATATAATGAGAATAGAATATCCCTATAAGAGGCACATTTAGATACATTCTCTATATAATGACCCTAGAATGGCCCTATAAAAAGCTCATTTAGATATATTCTCTATATAATAATGGTGGAATGGTCTTATAAGAAGCACATTTAGGTACATTCTCTATATACTGAGAATAGAATATCCCTATAAGAGGCACATTTAGATACATTCTCTATATAATGACCGTAGAATGGCCCTATAAGAAGCCCATTTAGATCCATTCTCTATATAATGATCGTAGAATGGTCCAATAAGAGGCACATTTAGATACATTCTCTATATAATGACGGTGGAATGGTCCAATAAGAGGCACATTTAGATACATTCTCTATATAATGACAGTGGAATGGTCCAATAAGAGGCACATTTAGATACATTCTCTATATAATGACGGTGGAATGGTCCAATAAGAGGCACATTTAGATCCATTCTCTATATAATGACGGTGGAATGGTCCAATAAGAGGCACATTTATATACATTCTCTATATAATGATGGTGGAATTGTCTTATAAGAGGCACATTTAGATGTATTCTCTATATAATGACAGTGGAATGGTCTTATAAGAGGCACATTTAGATCCATTCTCTATATAATGACAGTGGAATGGTCCAATAAGAGGCACATTTAGATACATTCTCTATATAATGATGGTGGAATGGTCTTATAAGAGGCACATTTAGATCCATTCTCTATATAATGACGGTGGAATGGTTCAATAAGAGGCACATTTAGATACATTCTCTATATAATGACGGTGGAATGGTCTTATAAGAGGCACATTTAGATACATTCTCTATATAATGATGGTGGAATGGTCTTATAAGAGGCACATTTAGATGTATTCTCTATATAATGACGGTAGAATGGTCCAATAAGAGGCCCATTTAGATCCATAGAGTATATAGGTGGGCAGAGGGCAGTCCCTATAGATCCTGAGCTATGCATGGATGGTCTGGTATCTCTTCTCTCCTTGTCTGGAGATGTATAGAGGATGATGAGGGGTGTAGTGAATGTTGGTGGTGATCCCTCTTCCTACCTGTTGAAGTTGTAGAAAGCCCAGGAGGTAGCCAAGCCCCCCCCCCACATATCTCCTCCCTACACCCCAACTGCAGATGTCTGCTCTCCATAGGGGGATGAGAGCTCCAGGACACCCCACTATGGAGTCCTCCTGGCACACTACTCCCCCAGTAAGCCCACCTGGTAGTAACCACACACTTGGCCTCTCAGCACCTACCTGTTGCCGGTCCCGGATTAGGAGTTGTAGGTTTAGCAGGACAGTAGGGGGGACCCAAGGAGCGGATTGGTGCAGCAGTGCTCGGCGTGTCCGTACACTCCACTAATCACACGGCTCTGATTGTTCCTGGGTCTCGTCTCTCCTCTTCTATATGTTGCTCTACTATTCCCCACCAGGTACTATGGTGTCTTCATCTCACAGCGTCCTCTTCTGTGCCTGCACTGATACTGACATCTAGCGGACACACGCATGAAGTACAGCTCTGAGTGCTCTGCAGGAATCCTGGGCTGCTGCTGCTGACTCTTGCTTTCCACCTATCAATGCTATACAGCTGACTTCACCAATGAAATCACCAATTACCTGTGATCTGCTAATATCCAAATAGAACTGTGTGCGGACACAAGTATTGTGATCATAGGCACATCTTAGACCTGGATCATGTTTCAATTTCTCAAACAAAGTGTAACATAAAAATCTTAAATTTTTCCTTAAAGCGGTAGTAAACCATGCCTGTTGTAAAAAAAAAAAAACGACCTGCAAGGCAATGGCGTAATGTGCTAGTATGCATGGAATACTAGCAGATTATGAAATACTCATCTTGGAACGAAGCCCTCCAACGCTGTACTGTCACTACTGAAAGGGCTGACATCTTCCAGGTTCTCACGCTCCGGCTATGTGATTGGCCAGAGCCACGATGACGTCACTCCCACGCATGTGCACAGAAGCCCTCAGTTCCAGCACGACCAGAAGCCAGACCTTCAGAGTGTATACTCCGGTGACATCACTGGCTGCATCCAGGGTGAGTATCTCCTAAACGGGGCACGTTTAGGAGATATTCATTTTACCTACAGGTAAGCTTTATTATAGGCCTACCTGTAGGTAAAAATCACCAGCAGGGTTTACTACCGCTTTAATTATTTTTCCATAAAGTTTTATGGGGGATTTCCTTGTATTACAAACAAACTGGACTACAACAATCAGAGACTGATATATACGAATAGGGTTACCATTCCATTCCCAAGGTCCCTATCAAATGCAGCCACTGTGCCCCATCAAATGCAACCACTGTGCCCCATCAAATGCAGCCACTCTGCCCATCAAATGCAACCACTGTGCCCCATCAAATGCAGCCACTGTGCCCCATCAAATGCAGCCACTGTGCCCCATCAAATGCAGCCACTCTGCCCATCAAATGCAACCACTGTGCCCCATCAAATGCAGCCACTCTGCCCATCAAATGCAGCCACTGTGCCCCATTAAATGCAGCCACTCTGCCCATCAAATGCAGCCACTGTGCCCCATTAAATGCAGTCTCTATGCCCATCATATGAAGCCACTGTGCCCATACCTTCAATTGCTTATCATTAAAGTGGTTGTAAACCTCAGACATGATTTGTTCATATTTCATTGGGATAAGTAGACACTATAAAGGTGTCTACTTATCCCAATCCAGAGCACTAAAGCCCTGTACACACGATTATTTTTTCTATGGATTCTAATCTGATGGATTTTTCCATGAAGCTGACTTCCATCAGTCTTGCCTACTCACCATCAGTCAAAAAACCGACCGTTCCAAACGCTGTGACGTAAAACACTCAGATGAGCCGAGAAAAATGAAGTTCAATGCTTCTGAGCATGCGTCGACTTGATTCTGAGCATGCGTGGGTTTTTTGTCCGATGGAGTTCCACACAGACGATCGGATTTTGCTATCAGTTTATTTCCCATCGGATAAATTTAAAACATGTTGTATTTTTTCACACCGATGGAAAAATGATCGATGGGGCCCATACATGATCGGTTCATCCGATGAAAACAGTCCATCGGACTGTTTTATCGGTAAAACCGATCGTGTGTACAGGGCTTTAGTGTCATTATTGTCTGCTGCTTTGTTCCTCTGCTATCAGCATGGATCTCTTCTGACATGTTTTCCTGACACCATAAGATAAAAAGGTGACAGAGGAAGGAGTTCCAGCTGACTGATAGCCTCATCTCTGCTCCTGTGTGCTGTGTGAAGGAGGTGCAGCTCTTCCGTCCTATCAGCTCTCAGAGCTCTCCTCACTGAGCTCTGCAGAGTGTAACTTCAGCTCTCCGCTCCCTTTTTTTTCTGACAGCTCAGACAAGCTTATAATGCAGCACTTTAAACAGATGTAGACAAGAGAGGGCTGCAGATAACAAGTACAGCCTATGTAGGAGGATTTGTTTCATCTCTGTGTATCTCCTGAGGATAGTCCCTTCACTGGGTATATGTAAGGGTTTACAACCACTTTAAGGGAGGCGCCAAGCTGAAAATAGGAATAAATAATTTTCTGCGGCTATCACTTTAGTAATAACGACTACAGTGATTGCCAAATTCTCCAGCAGACCTTTGGGTATGAGTTATTCATGCTTACATTTAGCCAAGCTAGACCAATATAAATGTGCAATAAAGATCAATCTTTAATTAGATGTGTATTTTTATTTGTAATAAAGAAATCCTTTTTTCGAAATGAGCCGCGTTTGTGAAATGTATGACTGTAGTGTCGTCATTTCTAGCTATATTCTTGTTGCAATAAGGGAAGTGATGTTATGGCCAAAGTCCAGATATACACCATATATAGGATACCCTTACTCTGCAGTCAGATGCAGGACTGGTGCTCAGGACTGACTCCCTGATAATGTCAGCAGTGGGCCATAATGGATAATAATGGATGTCAGCAAGGCTTGTAGTCTCAGAAAAAGGTGCTGATGACAGGATGACAACAAGCACAATTAGGAGACATCGTCACTCCATAAGAGGGCATACCTGAACCTTTATAACAGGACCACCAGGTATTATTTTAATCAAAGCTGCAGATTTAAAAAGATCAATGCAATTTTAAAAATTGATAAGTTAAAGTTTATAAATTGGGTTTAGATCAAATTTTTGCCTTTAATCATCTAACCTGCAACATATTGTGCTGTAAATGAGCCATTTGTCAACAACTGCTTGATATCATGCACAGGCCATATGTGTGATGGGGCTCCACAGTAAAGCCTCTGCCTCCTAATACCATCTCAATTCCTCCAGAGATACTAAATACTTATTGTTTTCATAGAAATACATTTATTTTATACCAAAGTATTTGCCAGATGCTAGTGCTACCTGCATATACAGTATCACCACAGACAGTGGCGGCTGGTGCTCAAAATTTTTTGGGGGGTGCAAACGAACTGAAAAATTCTGAAAAAAAACCTCATCAATTGCAGCCTCACTGTGCCCATCAAATGCAGCTACTGAGCCCATCAAATGCAGCCAATGTGACATCAAATGCAGCCACTGTGCCATCAATTGCAGACACTGTGCCCATCAAATGCATCCACTGTGCCCATCAAATGCATCCACTGTGCCATCAAATGCAGCCACTGTGCCCCATCAAATGCGGCCACTGTACCCATCAAATGCAGCCACTGGGCCCCATCAAATGCAGCCACTGTGCTCATCGAATGCAGCCACTGTGCCCCATCAAATGCAGTCTCTATGCCCATCATATGAAGCCACTGTGCCCATCAATTGCAGCCACTGTGCCCCATAAAATACAGCCTCACTGTGACCCCCCCCCCCCCCGGCTAGCTGTCTGACCGGCACTTACCCTATCTTGATGGCAGGTCAGGCAGCGGGTGATGGCAGGGAGCTGTAGGACGCGCAGCGCGTCAGGCGACGACTTCCCATGCCTCTCTTATTCCCTTCAGATAGGCGTCCAATAGGATCGCCTGTGCCTTCAGCCAATTAGGTGATGGGTATTTGACCCGCACTTCCTGATTGGCTGAGAGTCGGCTCAGTGTTAGAAAAGCAAATATTAATTTGCTTTTATAACACACCTGGGTGGCTCCCAGCGCAATGCTCTGCGCTCCGAGTCCACCTTTTTTTAAGCCTTATAGAGCCTATGGCTCTAATCAGGTGCTTAAAAAAAAAACACCCCCGCCACTGTAATTCAGGTGCACGGCATCCGAAAAGGGGCTGGACGCCTGAATAGGGGGTGGCCACGGCGGCCATGGATAGATTCATGTTATGCATGAATCTATCCATTCTACATATAGGGGGTGGTGTAATAGAGGGGGCAGCTGTCAGGGAAATCTTCCGTCCAACAGCGCCAATCAGCGCCCAATGCGCACGCGCGGTGGAATGACGCTTCTGCGCTTGCGCGGGACGGCGCTTTTACGTTCTTGGGTGCGGCGGCGCACCAATAGGAATCCAGGCGGGCCTATTTAAAGAAACCCAGCTGCACTGACAAGTTGCTGGTTTGAAAATCTCCTTGTGACCCGGACTGGCTTGATTCCTCTGATCTCTCTCCTGGACCTGACCCCCGGCTTGTTATACAGACTTCTGCCTTCTCTTGTGTTTGACTCTCGGCCTGTGACTCGGATCTGCTGCCTGTCTACAACCCTTGACCTCCTGCTTGTACCTTTGGACTTCCACGTTTCCTTTGAACTCCTGCCTTGTTCCCGGCATTTTCTGGACTTGTTACTTATTGCTGTGCTAGACCCCCAGCCGGGACTGTTACCTCTGCAGTTGCAACCCGGACTCAGCCTGCACCGGCTTCTATTGACTCTTGCTGCTTGAACTATACCGATCCAGCTAGTTCCTGCTAGAAGCCTGCTCTTCAGTCTACTCAGCACTACCGGCAGTGGCGGCTGGTGAAGTTTTAGGATCGGGGGGCGCCAGACCCCACCCTTCTTTTTTGACCCCTCTCATTTCTCATAAGCCCCACCCCTTATAGAATCAACCCACTCCGTCCCCTGTATTTCACTTGCTTCCACCCATATAGTGTCAGGAGTATACAGTTCAGCATCACAGATCAGGGTATATAGGTCAGCATTACAGATATGGTATATAGATCAGCAGCATCACATAAAGGGTATATAGATCAGCAGCATCACATATATTGATATCGCAGCATACTGTCAGCATCCACACACTGGTGGAGGACACGATAACAGCAACCCCCCCCCCCTCCCCCCCCGGATCGCAGCACACTGGCTGGGGGCTCACAGGACAAACTGACAGCAATTCCCCCCCCCCCCAGCGGGGATCGAGGCACACTGATAACATTCCTGCACACTACCTGCAGAACAAGGCTGGCTCCTGGCACATTCTCCCCTTTCTGAATCCTGAAAGGAAGAAAGCCAGCAGCGCTGCAGGGGTTAAACACCAGGAAGAAGGCAGAACATTCGGCTCTCCTCTCCTGCAGGTGCCCGGCCCCCCTTCTGGACTAACGAGCAGGGCAGCTATGAAAAATATATAATAAAAAAAACTGCGCTAATATCAAATTAAATAAATAAATGAATAAACAAAAAGGCAGCAGCAATGGTGGAATAAACACAATAAAAATAAAAACAGAAAAAACTGTGCCAATAACCAAATATTTCAATAGTATCCAGGGGCTGATGAGCAAAAAGCAGTGCACACTGGACAGAGGCACCAGCTACTAGATACTAAAAATATCAATAATTTGTAGAAAAATAATGATAAAAAAAGTCCAGATAAGTGCCCAAATGAGTCCAGATAAGTCTGGCTCTGGTTTCTAATGGCATCATTTGGGCACTTATCTGGACTTTTTTATCATTATTTTTCTACAAATTATTGATATTTTTAGTATCTAGTAGCTGGTGCCTCTGTCCAGTGTGCACTGCTTTTTGCTTATCAGCCCCTGGATACTATTGAAATATTTGATTATTGGCGCAGATTTTCCGTTTTTTTTTTTTACAGCCATGAAAAATGTTGGGGCCCCTTACACAGCTTTAGGCCTGGCCTCCCCCAGCTTGACCACCAACATTCCCCAGGGCCAGCTTACTGGCCAGCCAGCCCCCCGAATGAAATGAACACACTGCCCTACACGTGACATGTGAAAAATACAACCAAGCTTGGTCACACCTGTAAGTGTGAACTGAGCCTGTGATGAGTAAGCACAAAATAACAAACCTCCATAAACAGAAATTATTCATGAAATAATCAGTGTTCATACAATAGTGTTACCATGCAAATAGCTGTGAACACTGTGCTATGCTCTGTTTATTGAGGATTGTTATTCCATAGATATATAAGGGTGAAGTGGAATGGTCATAAATTATGGTCACATTATCTGGACACACAGAGTGATTGGGGGATGCTTATGCAGTGATGTGTGCCTGATTGGGGGATGTGTACCAGCTATGGGGAGACTGCAGACTTCCCCCCCTTCCCCCCACCCCAGGCACACACTCCTCTGCTCTTTTGACACTACTTATCTCATGTCCTGCAAACAAATCCATCCTATATCCCGACATGAAAGGAGACCTCTCAAGCAGAGGAACCAAGTACCATCCTATCAGCACAAAACTTTCTGCTCATCCCACAGGCTGATCTACTAACCTCCATAAAAGCTGCCTCTAAGCATTGTCCTGACCAAGTAACCCCTTCCCTAGAGAAGCGTAACGACTTGCTCTGGTCCCAAGGTAAAGTCTTCATCCCTCTGGAAACGAGGCAACTGATCCTGAAAACTTTCCACGACCACAAACTAGCTGGCCACTTTGGAGCCCGAAAAACCATGGAACTAGTCTCCCGCTCCTTCTGGTGGCCTGGTTGGAGGCAAGATTGCAAGTCCTATGTTGCCTCCTGTACCCGTGGCCAACGGAATAAGGGACCCAAAACCAAGAGTTGGGGGCTACTCAAACCTTTGCCTATCCCTGAACGTCCATGGGCAGATGTGTCCATGGATTTCATTGTAGATCTACCGCCCTCTGGAGGTTTTACCACGATTCTGGTCGTAATTGACCGCCTCTCCAAAATGGCACACTTCGTGCCCATGATCAGTACCCCCTCTGCTGCAGATACAGCCAAAGTCTTTTTTCAGGAGATAATCAGGCTCCATGGGGTGCCTAAGAGCATCACCTCTGACAGAGGCGTCCAATTCACGTCGAAATTCTGGAAGGAACTTTGCAAATCTTTAGAAGTCAAGATTTGCCTATCATCGGCATATCACCCTCAGAGCAACGGATAGACAGAGAGGACCAACCAAACTCTGGAACAATATCTCCGTTGCTTTTGCTCAGCCTCACAAGACGATTGGTCCTCCCTATTATCCTACGCTGAATTTGCATATAACAACTCGTGCATTCAGCCACCAGTCAAACTCCTTTTTGGGCCAACTTTGGCTTCCATCCTTCCTTCCTCCCTGACGACATTCCGGAGAGCTCTGTTCCTGCTGTTCAAGATCGGATAGCCTTTGTCCAATCTAATTTTCTGACACTTCAGGAAATGATGCAAAACGCCCAGGAATCTTACAAGAGACACTATGACAAAGGTAGGAAGGAAAACCCAATCTTCAAAGTTGGGGAGGAAGTATGGCTCTCCGCCACCAACCTCAAATTGCCTATCCCTTCACGGAAATTGGGACCAAGATTCATAGGCCCTTTTAAAATCAAGCGAGTAATCCACTCTGTGGCCTTTGAATTGGCACTGCCCGACTCCTACAGGATACACCCGGTCTTCCACACATCTCTGTTGAAACCGGTAGTCTCCAGCTCCTTCCCGGGAAGGGATGAGCCACCTCCTCCACCTGTGGAGGTTGATGGTGAAAACGAATACGTGGTGGAATCTATCTTGGGCTGCAGGAAAAGAGGCAGGCAATTACAGTATTTAATCAAATGGAAGGGGTATCCCCCAGAGGACAACTCTTGGGAACCATCTAGGAACCTACATGCTCCCCGTCTAATTAGAGTCTTTCACCAGGAACATCCCGAGTTGATGTCTAGTCTGGGTGTCCAGAGTCCGCCCCTAGGAGGTGGGCACTGTCAGGGAAATCTTCCGTCCAACAGCGCCAATCAGCGCCCAATGCGCACGCGCGGCGGAATGGCGCTTCAGCGCGTGCGCGGGACGGCGCTTCTACGTTCTTGGGTGCCCGCGCCGACGCAGCGGCGTGCGTGCCCGGCGGCGCACCAATAGGAATCCAGGCGGGCCTATTTAAAGAAACCCAGCTGCACTGACAAGTTGCTGGTTTGTCAGCTTTCCTGTGTACCCAAGACTCTGGAAAACTACCTGAAAATCTCCTTGTGACCCGGACTGGCTTGATTCCTCTGATCTCTCTCCTGGACCTGACCCCCGGCTTGTTATACGGACTTCTGCCTTCTCTTGTGTTTGACTCTCGGCCTGTGACTCGGATCTGCTGCCTGTCTACAACCCTTGACCTCCTGCTTGTACCTTTGGACTTCCACATTTCCTTTGAACTCCTGCCTTGTTCCCGGCATTTTCTGGACTTGTTACTTATTGCTGTGCTAGACCCCCAGCCGGGACTGTTACCTCTGCAGTTGCAACCCGGACTCAGCCTGCACCGGCTTCTATTGACTCTTGCTGCTTGAACTAGTTCCTGCTAGAAGCCTGCTCTTCAGTCTACTCAGCACTACCGGACCGTCTACAAGTACCCACCACCTGCTGGTAGCCGGTGCCGCTTCTCGCCATCCACTCCCTGTCTCATCTCCAGGGAGTGGAGTGCGTCAAGTCGCAAAGGTGAACCACTCTCGGCATCTCGGCCTCGGTAAGTACATACCTTAACAGCAGTGCTTGTGAGCCCTTAATGGACTGCCGCCCCTGACCACAGAGTTAGACAGTTCTTGGACCCCTAGGCTTCTTGGCCCCATAATAGTTGCATAGTGTGTTATGAGTATAGTTACACCCTTTATTTCGCAAAGATCATATAACAGTAGGGATGTCCCAATAGCCACGCCACTGATGACGTCATAATGTGATGAAACGCATAGGGAGGAGCCTGGCCGGACATCATCACGCACATTGGCCCCCAGTCAGAGGACTGGGATAAAATCTAGCTGCAGATATTCGTGAGATGTTTGTACTGATGTATTTTTAATGTGAGTGCACAATTTATTTTTTAATAAAGTTCATCATTCATCATACTGCACTATGAGGTCTGGTTTCTTCTTATGTTTTTTTTTTGCTCTATGAGTGGAGTCTGGTAGGAAGCTGGGAGCAACCTCTTCTCAGTTAAATCCCTCCAGCTCTTATGGCCACTCATTAATTTAGAGGGCCAAGGATCTCTGGTAAGCAGTGTGTGTTTATTGTTCTCTGTCCACACTGGATGTTTTGGTGAAAACCTGGGGAATGGA
Organism: Rana muscosa; assembly: GCA_029206835.1. Taxonomy (NCBI): domain Eukaryota; kingdom Metazoa; phylum Chordata; class Amphibia; order Anura; family Ranidae; genus Rana; species Rana muscosa. The sequence continues at coordinate 549,075,904 of CM055122.1, forward strand.
ATATATCTGCACGGCATTGATTTTATAGTGTTTTCACTTATAGGAGAAAGCATGTTTGCTGGACTTTTTGTTATCATGGTAAGGTTGGTCACAATGTATGGGCAATCACTTTCTTTTTCATTATGGTCACTTACTGTATATTGACTGTGTGAAGTTTAGGTAGCATGCATATTGTTTCTACTCACATGGATATTATTTTATATTAATTTGGGGTACATTGTGGATGTTTTTTTTTAGCTTAATAATATTTAGCGATGCACTACTTGGATTGACAGTAGGGATCCTTTTGCTGGCGGCAACTCACCAACAGTATGTCATGGATATGCATTAATGTCTGTCTGCCATCTTACCTTTCCTCCTCATGTGTTCATCTTAGAGACCAGACCCCCTTCACCTGGCTTCCTTTATAATCTCCTCCCAGCCAGACTCCACCCCAGGCCCTATCACAGAACACTATATTAACCTGTGCACTGCAAGCCTGCTTTGCTGATCAATGTGTTTGTTAGGCATTGTGTGTTTGGGTTCCTGCCTGCCGTGTGCTACGTCTGTCTCTCTGTTACGTTATTGGCTTGTCCCCGACTATCCCTGTCTGCTCGTGACCCTTGACCTTCGGCTTGTCTTTCGTTATCCTTGTCTGCTTGTGGCCCTTGACTTTCAGCTTGTTATTCGTTACTCTCATATCTTGTGCTGCTGCTTCCCCTCTTGTCCCCTTATCCTACGGGGCGTGAGCTAGGAGACTCTAGGGGCCGCGACCTGGACCCAGCCTGCAGCATAACATCCTCACCACTAGAGGCTCTGGAGAAGACCTGCTGGGTCTTAGACTCCGCGCCCTGGGGAATCTTGGCTCTAGCTTCCTATAGGATCCCGGTTGTGCTCCTCTGGTCCCGATTTCCACAACCATCCAGTTTCCTATCCGCAGCAGTCAGCCATAGGGTTCACTACCTTGCGGTGCACTCCTGTCCCCCTACGGTGTGCATCTGTCACCTGGCCGTAGGTGACCTGACAGTTTGATCAGCCATGAACCTGGCTGACATGCAGGGCATAGTTCGCAGACTTGAAACCCAGGAATCGAATCAGACTCAGGTGATGCGATTCCTCCAGGATCTGGCTTCTTGATTCGAACAGCTTCAGGCCTCCTTGGGAACCCCGAATCCGCAACCTCAAGTACAACCAGCGGTTGTACCTATCGCACCAGTCGCAGCCACACACTCACTAACACTGCCAGCTCCGTTCCGTTTCTCTGGGGACTCCAAGGCCTGCAGGGGGTTTCTCAGCCAATGCACGATTCATTTTGAGCTTCAGCCTCAAAACTTCCTGTCTGACCGGGCTAAGGTAGCCTATATCATTTCCCTCCTCTCCGGTGAAGCTTTGGCCTGGGCTGCCCCCCTGTGGGAGAGGAATGATCGGGTGGTTTCCAGCCTGTCCGACTTCTCGAAGCTCTTTCGTAATATCTTCGAAGAGCCGGCTCGGGCTTCTTCAGCGGCTAGTGCTGTCTTACGTCTTCGCCAAGAATCTAGTTCAGTGGGACAATATGCTCTTCAGTTCCGTATCCACACAGCTGAATTGAGCTGGAATAATGAGGCCCTGGTCGCTACCTTTTTACATGGCCTCTCTGACCGAGTGAAAGACGAATTAGCGAGAAGAGCCATTCCCGTCGGTCTGGACGATGTAATTTCGTTATGCAATCAGATCGACATTCGTTTTCAAGAGAGGTCCTTAGAAAAAAGACGCCAGCACTCTCTGAGTCCTAGCCAGTCTGAGCTCCCCTCCCTTCATCCCATAGAGCATCTTCTGCCTGCTGAGGGACCTATGCAGCTGGGCCGGACCAGACTAACCCCCGAAGAACGTGCTAGGCACAGAACTCTGGGCTTGTGCCTCTATTGTGGGGGCAAGGGTCATTTTCGTGACTTTTGCTCGCCTCTGTCCGGGGAACGCTCGGGCTTAATACATTTGGAAGGTGGAGTATTGGACCCTGAAACATCACCTTCTCGCCTTCTCCTGCCGGTGTTCCTTCATGTAGGCACTTCTCCTCAATCAACCCTTGCATATCTGGATTCAGGGGCAGCCGGCAATTTTATGGATTGGGGACATGATTCCAAGGTGGCAGGTCATTCTGGATTCCTCCGATCCTTCTTACTCATTAGTCGTCACTACTGGTGGCCTAATCTCCGCTCAGATGTCAAAGACTACGTTAAGGCTTGTCATGTCTGTGCTCAGTCTAAATCCTCCACACAAGCTCCTGCTGGTCTCCTCATGCCCTTGCCCATCCCTAAAGAGCCCTGGGCTCATATTGCCATGGATTTTATCACTGATCTCCCGCTGTCTGAGAATAATACAGTCATTTGGGTGGTAATCGATCGGTTCTCCAAGATGGCTCATTTTGTTCCTCTTCCTGGTCTTCCTTCTGCTCCTGCCTTGGTTCCCATTTTTATTCGAGAAATTTTCCGCCTCCATGGGGTTCCTTCTCATATTGTTTCCGACAGGGGAGTCCAATTTAGGTCTCATTTTTGGAGAGCCTTTTGCAAATCCCTCAATATTGTCTTGGATTTTTCCTCTTCCTACCACCCTCAATCCAATGGACAGACTGAGAGGGTTAATCAGGAGTTAGAGGTCTTTCTTCGCACCTTTGTGTCTTCCCATCATGACGATTGGTCCTCTCTACTTCCGTGGGCAGAATTCTCCCAGAACAATCATGTGAATACCAGCTCGCAGAAGACACCCTTTTTCACTGTTTATGGAAAACACCCTCAACTTCCTCTTCCCATGACCTGTTCTCCAGATATTCCAGCTTTGGCTTTGGTTCAGGAGTCTCTCAGTTCTGTTTGGGGTGACGTTCATGATTCCCTCCGGGCAGCTGCTGAAAAATTCAAAGGCTTTGCCGACCACCACAGGCGTAAACCGCCTTCTCTTCAGCCAGGGTACAAAGTCTGGCTCTCCACCAGGAACATCAAGCTCCGAGTTCCTTCTCTGAAGTTTGCTCCACGATTCATTGGTCCATACACTGTAACTGCTAAACTGAATCCAGTTTGTTTCAAACTCCAGATTCCTAAGAGCCTTAAAATCACTAACTCCTTCCATGTTGCCCTTCTGAAGCCTTTAGTCCTCAATAAATTCTCTCGTCCTCTCCCTACCGTGGCGCCTGTCTCTGAGGATAATCAGGAGTACGAGGTCAGTCAAATTCTGGACTCCCGACTTTGTAAAGGCGTTCTTCAGTACCTCGTTCATTGGAAGGGGTTTGGTCCTGAGGAGAGGTCTTGGATCGCTGCATCTGAGGTCTTTGCACCTCGTCTGTTAAAGGAGTTTCATCTGAAGTTTCCCTCCAAACCTGGGCCCAGGCGGGGAAGGGGGAGGCCTCATAAGAGGGAGGGTACTGTCATGGATATGCATTAATGTCTGTCTGCCATCTTACCTTTCCTCCTCATGTGTTCATCTTAGAGACCAGACCCCCTTCACCTGGCTTCCTTTATAATCTCCTCCCAGCCAGACTCCACCCCAGGCCCTATCACAGAACACTATATTAACCTGTGCACTGCAAGCCTGCTTTGCTGATCAACGTGTTTGTTAGGCATTGTGTGTTTGGGTTCCTGCCTGCCGTGTGCTACGTCTGTCTCTCTGTTACGTTATTGGCTTGTCCCCGACTATCCCTGTCTGCTCGTGACCCTTGACCTTCGGCTTGTCTTTCGTTATCCTTGTCTGCTTGTGGCCCTTGACTTTCAGCTTGTTATTCGTTACTCTCATATCTTGTGCTGCTGCTTCCCCTCTTGTCCCCTTATCCTACGGGGCGTGAGCTAGGAGACTCTAGGGGCCGCGACCTGGACCAAGCCTGCAGCATAACATCCTCACCACTAGAGGCTCTGGAGAAGACCTGCTGGGTCTTAGACTCCGCGCCCTGGGGAATCTTGGCTCTAGTTTCCTATAGGATCCCGGTTGTGCTCCTCTGGTCCCGATTTCCACAACCATCCAGTTTCCTATCCGCAGCAGTCAGCCATAGGGTTCACTACCTTGCGGTGCACTCCTGTCCCCCTACGGTGTGCATCTGTCACCTGGCCGTAGGTGACCTGACACAGTACCGCGACAGGCTCACCCAGCATCCAGGGCAAGAATGTGGAACTGCAACCCTTCCCTGCTGCTAATGTATGCTGTTACTGTAAATTGGTGTACTACCCTGTGCCAATTCTATGCCTTGCTCTAGCTGGCCATGGTTGGCATGAAGTGTGCACTGCACATACATGATCAAGGCAGTTACTCATCTACCGTGTGTTTTTTGTGCCAGCTGTGGGCAGATGGGGTGGAGAGTGGGCATGTTGGAGCACAATGTGACAGAGAAGATATGAAGCCATGGCCCACTGGTTGCCACTGAGTGTTTGTGACCCCCTACTACTACCCCCCTCCTCCGGGCTGCTGCCCTTCCTGTCCACACCCTTGCCCCAGCCCTGCTCACCAACATCAGGATCACTAAGCAGTGTAGAACACTTACCTGCTTTTATGTCAGCACTCCCTAGCTGGCTGAACCAGTGACATGTTGCCCCATTACTGGTCCCTTACCAGCAAGTGAGATTCTGCAATGTTTCCTGCCAGGGAGGTAAGACCACCATAGGAATAGGTTAGTGGTCTTTTTAGTGATCCTGTTGCTGGTGATTTGCCATGGTGGCGTAACATGGCCTTAAACAATTCAAATGATCTATATATAAATGTATCAGCCCTTACACTCAAGATGAAGTACATTTTTACTGCAAAGGTTTTCACACAATGTTCAGTACAAGCAGCCCCAGATATATTCCTTTTCTCTGAATAATTTATTCTGCATGACTCATCTATCTCTTGGAAAACATTGCTCATATCAATAGATTTCAATAATTGCTAACCTTAACATTAAAAGTGGATATCTTATAGTGCCACCATGTGGTCCTAACTTGAACATTTCTAGCCTTGCTATACAGTGTGTACATATAAGCCACTATAAATGGGTACTCCGTCTCTTATCTTGAATGCAAGTTAGCATATTGCTGTGTTTTATATAAATTCCCTCCGGAGGACCAATTTAAAGTGCAACAATTTTTAGAGTGAAGCCTCGTACACACGGGCGGGAATCCCATAGAACCAAGGCTTGGGGGTTACTAAAGCCCTTGCATGTCCCAGACAGACCATGGAGGATGTTATCCATAGACTTCATTGTTGAATTACCCCCAGGAGAGGATCATACCACTATCTTCGTGGTAGTTGATCGTCTGTCAAAGATGGCACATTTTATCCCAATGAAAGGCACTTCCTCAGCCCCTGAAACAGCACAGGCATTCATCAAGGAAATCATCAGACTCCATGGGGAACCAGCCAACATAGTCTCAGATCGAGGGGTACAGTTTACCTCCTGATTCTGGAGGTCCCTCTGTAAGGCTCTGGATATTGAACTGTCCTTTTCTTCTGCCTATCACCCCCAGACCAATGGGCAAACTGAGAGGACTAACCAAACTCTCGAACAGTAACTACGCTGTTTTTCCTCTTTCGCACAAAATGACTGGATTTCCCTGCTTCCATTGGCCGAATTCGCCTACAATAATTCCATCCACTCCGCTACCAAGCAAACTCCATTCTTCGCCAACTGTGGCTTCCACCCTTCATTTCTGCCCAATTCCCTTCCCGAATGTACAGTACCAGCAGTCTAGGAGAAAAAAAACGTCTTCTCTACCAATAACCAACTTTTGCAGGAAACCATGACCAGGACTCAGGAACAAAACAAAACAACTTTTGACAGGAAGAGACGAGGTGAATTAGTACTTGCACCCGGTGACCTGGTGTGGTTATCCACAATGAACTTGAGGATGGCATGTCCTTCAAAAAAGCTGGGACCTAAATTCTTAGGACCATTTTTGTTTAGGAGGAAAATCAACAAAGTGGCTTATGAAAGGGAACTCCCTGATTCATTAATGATGTCACTGTTGAAACCTTCTATCCCCAATCCTTTTCCAAACCGGAGTACTGTTCCCCCTGATCCTGTCATTATAGACGGGGAGGAGGAATTTGAAGTGGAGGCTATCCTAGACTTCAGGAGGAGAAAGAACCAGAACCAGTTTTTGATTAAGTGGAAGGGGTATGGACCCGAAGAAAATTTGTGGGAGCCCGAGGGAAACATCCACGCTAAGAGTCTGGTACAGTCCTTTAAAAGGTCTCACCCCGAGAAGTTTGCCCGGGTGGACATCCAAAGGCTGCCCCTGGGGGGGGGGCAATGTCATGAAGATCCTGCCACTAACAGGTGCTCAAGGTTCCCTGGTTCACGATCGCGAGTGCCATTGCGCGCGCGCACGCGGGCAGGCGCACGCATGTGCACGCGCGTGCTCACCTCTGTTGGTGCCAGGCGGGCTATTTAAGCCTGCCTGTCACAAGCAGTCACTGCTGTCTGCTCTACAGCGTTGTGTGCCTTAAACCCTGATCTGAGACTGTTACCTGTGTTGAGACCCGGCTTACCTCTGACCATCCAGTTATCTGCCTGCATCTGACCTCGGCCTGTTTGTGACTACTCTTTGCCTGCACCTCTGTACCTTTGCTGCCCGCCTGATACCTGACCCGGCCAGTCTGACTATCCCTGTGTTGGTCCTATCGGTTCCTGGTTCCAATCCAGCCTGCTAAGCTGATCCAGTTTGCTAAGCTGATCCAGTCTACTGAGCTGTCCCTGATCCAGTCTGCTAAGTTGATCCAGTCTGCTAAGCTGATCCAGTCTGCTGAGCTGTTCCTGGTCCAGCCTGCTAAGCCGATCCAGCCTGCTAAGCTAATCCAGCCTGCTAAGCCAATCCAGTCTGCTAAGCTGATAGAGCCTGCTAAGCTGATCCAGTCTGCTGAGCTGTTCCTGATCCAGTCTGCTGAGCTGTTCCTGATCCAGTCTGCTGAGCTGTTCCTGATCCGGTCTGCTAAGCTGATCCAGTTCCTGTATCCCAGTTCCTGCAAGGAAGTTTCCGGGTGTCTGATCCACTTCCTCACCTCTGTTGATCCTGCCAGGCACCCGTGCCACTCCTTACTCCTGTGCCTACTGTTACCTTACCAGGGGGCCGCGAGTGGGAGCCGTAAGGGAGGCCGTCCTTTGCAATTCGGGGTCACAACCAACAGGTACGTGACAGCTCGGATAAGGGTCTGGTATGGATTTTGGGGGGACCCTTATGCTATTTTTCGGAGAGGGGGTTTCCCTTAAAATCCATACCAGACCGGAGGGCTTGGTATACTCTTGGAGGGGGAACCCATGCCGTATTTTTGCAACATTTTGCGTGGAGTTCTTCCTAAAGATTCATACCACACACAGTGCCTGGTATTGTCTGGGATCAAAGTCGGATCCCTGTTCATTGAAATCAGACCCTGCCCTCATTAGAGCCCTGCAGGTGCAGCCAGGGCTGGACTGGGAATAAAATCCAGCCCTGGAAAAAATTTCATACCAGCCCCACAGCATTATTATACCAGCATAACGTCATTATTTTCTTGTTCATAAAAGGGAAAACCATACATTTTAAAGCACATTTGAAGAGCGTATTTTTTTATATAGATAAGACAGATATGAAAGCACATAGGGCTGTATATATATATATATATATATATATATTTATGGTCGGAGCCCTCTGTATGAAGAGATATGGATCACATAAACACGCCACAAGACTAACGACACAAATAGACCTGAAGTGTGGCCTGGCCTGCTGTATGGTATGCCGAAGAAGGGGCCATACCTGAGATAGAGGTTGTGGGAATTCTGTTGAGAATTGTATGTAGAGGAGTGCCCTATAAAGGGGGATATGGGTGGGAGGGTTCCGCGCACTAGAGCCGACACTGACCGTCGTGGACGGTCTGTTTAAGTACCCTTCAAACTCCTCCCATAACTTCAGGCTAGCTTTGCCAGCCTTCCTATTTATGGTCGGAGCCCTCTGTATGAAGAGATATGGATCACATAAACATGTCACAAGACTAACGACACAAATAGACCTGAAGTGTGGCCTGGCCTGCTGTATGGTATGCCGAAGAAGGGGCCAAAAGTCACACGAGGTTTAGGGAGAAATAGTTTTATTATGACAAGAAATGATTACATGGCGAGACTGTTAAAGGCTCGTGCTACTTCTGCCTGTGGATCGGGCACGTATCGTGCGAAGCACGAAGATTTCCACCTGCCCATGGTTTTGATGACGTGGTCCGGGACACCGTTTCGTGATGCAGCTGAGGCTGCTCCTATGCGAAAGGAATGCCCTGAGTATCTTCCCGGGTCATGTCCTAAAGTGTTCAAAAGTGTCCTGACGTGACTGACGAACTGGTTCCCGGTTAGGGGCTCGATGGGAAAAGGTAACAGTGGGCTGTCTCCGGGTAGGCCGGATAGTGTTGATACTAAACGGTCTAGTACGTCCACGGGGCACCAGATATTACGGGTCTGGAAGATTTTAATCTCTACCCCGGGACCGCTTTGTTGGGTTTTCGACACTGCTAGGTGCAGGACGAAATGACTCTGGTGGCGAGTCAGGTGGTGCTTCCGTAGAACCTGGCCATTAGGGCCGGAGACCGTGAATTCGCTGGGGCGGAGGAAGCCGTAGAAGGCTAAATACATGGCTGCCTGGATAACCAGGCTAGGTCGTACACCGAAAGGGGAACGTGCGAGGATAGTGGACATGCCCCGGAACATGGCGCTGGTAATAGGTAAGCGCTTAGTGCAGGTATGCGGTTGCTGCTTGTGGACGCCCCGTAAAATTGCTTTGACTGCATGGGCGGCGAATAAGGATGGTGTGGTAGGATCTTGCAGGGACGTGAAGTGCTGGATACCAGCTAGGTACAGCCTGATGGTGTTGGGTGACAGTTTGAGATGGGTGTGGCAGTGCGAAACGAAGGCCAGGACGTGGCTGAGGTTACCTGGGAGTGCCCCAGGGTTGGTGGCTAGAAATCTGTTATAGCTTTTCCAGGTGGATCGGTAGGCTTTTAGCGTGTTGGGAGCCAAAGACGAATTGATGAGGGCGGAAGCCCCCTGGAGGTGCTGTTTTAACCCAGGGTTATCTGCGACCAGTGCGGGATGTTTGACATGGTCGGGTCGGCTCCAGGCTCCTGCGAAAAGAACGTATGAAAATTAAATCGAGACAGAGCGTCGGCTGAAGTATTGCAATGACCGGGGATGTGGACACAGAGAACGTTAAATTGATGGTGAAGAGAGAGAAGCACCAGCCTGCGGAGGAAGGACATGATGGCCAACAATTTGGACCTACCCTTGTTGATAATAGCGGCCGTGGCTTGATTGTCGGTGACAAAGGTGACGGTTTGACCCGCCCAGGCGCTGCCCCAAACTTGGGCTGCGGCAAGTATGGGGTAGATCTCGAACAGAGAGGAGGACTGGCTGAACCCGGGGATGGCGAGTATCTCCGGCGGCCATGGTCCCGCAAACCAGTGATGGCCAAAAATTGCCGCGAAGCCTGTGGAGGCTGCTGCGTCAGTGATTACTTGTGGGGAAGAAGGGGACGCTGCGGGAATGAACATGGACCTGCCGTTCCAGTCCTCGAGGAACTGGTCCCACATATACAAATCTGCGATGGCGGCTGCGTCAAGTCTGACGGGTTGGTCGGGATCTTGTGCCTGGGAGAGGAACACTAGAAGACGAGAAATGAAAGAAGGCCCTTGGGGGATGATCCTCATCGCGAAGTTCAGCATCCCTAACAGGGATTGCAGCTGTCTTTTGGTGCACCCTTGTGTGATAGTGAAGGTGTGAACGACTGACCTAATGCGGTTCAATTTATCGAGTGGTAGACTAGCCTGCATGGTGCGGGTGTCGAGGTTGATACCCAGGAAAGTGATAAGTTGTGCCGGGCCTTCTACTTTGCTCTCTGCTATAGGCACATTGAGGTTCTTGAAGACCTCTCTTAGACTTCCTAGGTCTACGGGGGGCTTGCTGGGTGACTCAATGAGTAGGAAGTCGTCTAAATAATGGATAACTTCCTGGCAGTGTGCGTGGTGCACGAGGATCCAGGATAGGGATTGGGCGAACGTGTTGAAGAGCCAGGGGCTGCTTTTGGAGCCGAAGGTCAGTTTAGTTGCGAAGTAGTAGAGACCCTTCCACTTTATCCCGTGCCACCTCCATAGGTATGGTTCAATGGGCAGTAGTTTGAAGGCATTTGAGATGTCGGCTTTGGAAAGCCAGGCCCCAACCCCTGTTCTTATGATGGATTGGATAGCCAGGTCGACGGAGGAGTATTTGAGGGAGAACTCCTCTGAGGGTATGAGTGAGTTTAGGCTGGGTGTGGTGGAGGAATGAGGCGCGGACAAGTCATAGATCAACCGAAGTTTATTGGAGAATTTGCCCTTGACAAGCCCAATAGGGCTGACTCTCCATACAGAAAATGGGGACTGAGAAAAGGGGCCGATCATATATCCGCGGTCTAACTCAATTTGCAGAAGGGAGGAGATGGCTTCCTCGTCGGCGGCAGCCGAGAGTAGGTTTCTGCACTCGTACGTGGAGTCGGGTATCGTGATAAGTCCGGTGTGAAACCCTGTGCTGAACCCTTGTACCAGGAAGGCTGCTAGGGATGGGGTCGGGTGTGTGGAAAGGTAGAAGCCAAGCCACCCGACGTGCACCTGGCCTAGTCAGGACGGGCCCGGTTGTTTGAGGTTGCAGGTGGTCTTCGGATGAGCCTTCTGGCATAGGAGGCAGATGAGCAGTAGTCTGCATTGGGAGAAGAAGCAACCTTTGGTATTAAAATTGTTGCAGATGGCTGCGCCCCCTAACGCCTGGACGGGTCGTCCTAGCCTGTCAGACTGGGACGACTGTATGGCTGTTGGCCAATTCTGGGGTGTGTAGGAGGTGGAAGGTAAGGTAGGGGGGCGTCTGCCGCTGGTCTCGGAGCACCAATTTGCCGTGTGGGAGGCCGATTGGCAGGTGGAACACAGAGGGGAGCGGAGGCCCGCAAAGTGGCGGCAAAACAGCTCGGTGTCCATGGCACTCCAGTTGGTGGAGAGCTGGAACTGGGCCAGCCTGGCTGCGGCTTTTGCCGAAAAGGAGCGATGGTAATCGTAGAACGAGCACCCGCCGTACTTGTGTCCTAGATCTACTAGCACGTGGAGGTAGAGGTCCAGTTCTTCCCTCCTGTCGGGGTTGGCTGAGCACACCACGTCTCTGAACAGGCCGAAGGCCAAGACGAACTCCGCGATCGAAAGTTTGCGGTTAAGCCTAGGGTCTTTGGCCTTCAGGATGACGGAGACGTCCCCCCAAGAATAGGACCTGTTTTCTGCCCCATCGTGGACGGAGATGAGTAAGGACGCCAGGTTTACGTCCTTACCATCTAGGATGTCCTTCCTAATGCCCGCTGGGACGAAGTGGGCGGGAAAGATGGGGGTAGTGGCGTCGGGCATACCTGAGGTTGTTGGGTGTATGGCGACGAGCGTGGCGATTGGGGTTGCTGGTGGCACGGCTGGGCGTGTTTCCAGAGCCCCTACTCTGGACTGGACGTCCGTAATGGAAGTAGCCAGTGCAGCCACTATGTCGTGCAGCTGAGTGATGGCAGATGATATAGACTGCAGGGACGCCTGGGGTTCTGGAGGAGTTGCTGGTGGTGTTGGAAACAGAAGGCGGAAGAGTTCGGCTTTCCTGGCCGTGGCCGGGTAGGGGATATCCCTACGGCGAAGTTCGGCCGTAAGCCTGGGGATGGTCCAAGCCCTGAGGGACTGTGTGGAGTCGTCCGCTGAACCCGAACGGGGTGATGGAGGGACGAAGGTGAAGTCATCACCATCGATTTGCGACATGTTGGGGGCTGGAGAAAAACGAGAAAGAAAAAGAGGGGGGGGGAATGTATGTTTATAGAGTGAGATGCCAGGTATGGAGGGGATAGAGGAGGTACGAAGTGGGTAGAGAGAAGGAAGGGAGAATGGACAGAATAAGGAATGACAGGCGCAGAGGATAGCCAAGTTTTGCGTACGAGCGCTTGTTGAGTGAAATTTAGAAAACTCAAAAGAGTGCGTGGCAACCGAGGTGAGCCAGGAGGTGACTGGCTAGGTAACCGATAGCTCGGGTGCCGTCTGTGCTTGGCACGGACTGACGAACCAGAGCCCCCAGGGCGTACTAGGGCGGGTAGCTTAAAGTCTGGTACACTAAGTAGGAATGTTTTGATCTGTAGTTCAATGACGTGTGGTCGGTCTGCCAACTCCTGCACTGCCAGCAAGGTGGATGTTGGCGACCTTGTCTGCGTAGTGAAGGATCTCGGATCGGCTTCGAAAACAGAGTGTCGTGCGTAGAGGTATGTGACAGTTGCTAGCGCCTGGTGAGCGGTCGAATTGTGTATGTGAAGACAAATATGTCGTGAAAGAGTGCGGAGAGAAAGCAAGGAGGGGCCTTGCGTTTACGCACCTGTCTTGAGCCCTGGTAGTTGAAGTCTAGGTTGAGGTCGAGACGGGGGTCGACCGGGACCTGTGAGGAGGGTGACATCGATACACGTGTGTATATTATTTTATTTATTTATTTATTTATTTTTGGGTAAGTGTGAGGAGTTGAAGGAGCGGTAGGTAGCTCCCAGGTGAAGAAGTGTGTAAGACCCCGTTTCCCCTTTTTTTTTTTTTTTTTTTACCTGTGGAAAATATCGTCCGACCTGGATTGCAGGGTGGACGGGGTGGAAACTCGATCTGACCTGACCTGCGTGGGGGAAAGGGATAGAGAAATCGGTGAGTAGCCGTGTTGACTACTGGAGGTGATGAGTGGCTGGTGTGCAACCACTCGTCGAACGCTCGCAGCGCTTGCGAGGAACAAATGCCTTAAGGAGGCGAAAGAAGAAGAGTTTGTGACTTTCGAGTGTGTGGGGATGGCCGATTCGTAGTGAAACGGGAGTGGTGGTAAGGCGTGTGTGTAGCGACTGGTCCGAATCATTGTGGCCGATGTTACGGCTGATTCGTGACTTCTGAGATATTCGTCGTTGTATTGGAGGTGCGGGTCGAAGCTGCTGGAGCCGGGTATGCGACTGCGTACGGATTGGTTGTTGCGACCGAGGATCCGAATCTTGGAGCCGATGCTACGACTGGATTCGGATGGTGTAGATGTGGTGTGGTTTATGGGGTTATTGATGCGCCGGGATCCGAATCACGTCACCGGAGCTGCGGCTGGACTCGGATCGACTGTCTGGTTTTTCGAAGGTGAGGGGACTTGTGATTGCCGAGGGTCCGAACTGTAGTGCCGCTGTTTCTGCGACCAGCTTCGGGCCGGACTGTTCGGTGTATGGTGTGTGTAGTAGGAGGTGTGAGGCATCAGTTGGGTGAAGGGAGAGTATCGTAGGAGGTGTAGGGCATCAGTGTGGATTGTTGGGAACGAATACTGCAACATGCGGAAACAGGTAATTACTTCGCAAACTAGAAACGAATGCCGGCGCTACGATTCGTTCGAATGGTAACGCCGGTCCTACCTGCGACAGCGAGTGACAATGAGAACCAACGAACGACTGCGAGCGACCTGGAACTCTCGATTGAAACTTCGCGGATCGTTGTGAGTTGGGAAGCGTCGGACATTGCCGACGTAATTCCACGCACTAGAGCCGACACTGACCGTCGTGGACGGTCTGTTTAAGTACCCTTCGAACTCCTCCCATAACTTCAGGCTAGCTTTGCCAGCCTTCCTATATATATATATATATATATATATATATATATAAAACGCAAATTCCAGTTAAAAGTGGTAAAAGTGGTCAATCATCAAGGGGGACCCCAGGAACTCAGAACGTGGGGGGGGGGGACCACCTTCCGCAGAAAGAATACACTAAGGTAAGGGGGGGTGGGTTACTGATATAGGGGGGAAACCTTTATATCAATGCCCCCTTACATTATCGTATTCACTCCCCTCCTTACATCAGTGACCCCCCCTCAGACTGGCCTAGCGGTGCTGTCACTGACCTCCTCTCAGGTACACCGTGCAGGGCTCAGTCAGACGGCTCCAGCTCGGTGGCTCTGGTTTTATCCTATATAGTCTCCTCTCCACAGTCCACACACATCTGACTTCTCCCATGACCCCCATCCCGGCGGTGCTCCCACTCTTGACTCCTCTCCAGACTCCCTCAGAGACTGCAGACATGATACAGGAGATGGTCAGAGGCTGCAGACATGATACGAGAGCTCAATGCAGCCCCACCTGTGCCCATCAAATTCAGCCTCACTGTGCCCATCAATGCAGCCTCACTGTGCCCATCAATGCAGCCTCACTGTGCTCATCAAATGCAGCTTTACTGTGCTCATCAAATGCAGCTTTTCTGTGCCCATCATTGCAGCCTCACTGTGCCCGTCATTGCAGCCTCACTGTGCTCATCAAATGCAGCTTTACTGTGCCCGTGAATGCAGTCTCACTGTGCCCGTAAATGCAGCCTCTCCTATGCCCCATGTCCAGGAAGGTGTGTTGTTGATGCTCGGTACAGTACCTTCCATGCCAGCAGGATATCCATGATCGCCATCAGCAGGCAGGGTCTGTTCTCGTTTTGGATGGGGACAGTGCTCCTTCCAGAGGATCTGTTTGCTGTGAGATGGAGTGGTCCCTGGCCACCTGCACCTTCAGCCGTCCTCATTTTCTGGCCCCAGTCAGCCTGTCCTCTGCTCCTGGGGAAGTGAGAGCACTGGGGGGAGCTGGAGAGAAGGGGAAGCGGAGAGCACTGGCAGGGTTGGTGAGCACATGGGTGGGGGCAAAGAGCAGGGGGGAGTGGAGATCACAGGGGTGGGGAGCGGAGAGCGCTGGGGGGGCTTGAATGCACCTGGGGGGAGCCAAAAAGAACAGGGGTGGAGAGCACGGGTGGCTGAGAGGGGGGGGCTGGAGAGCACTGAGGGGGCTAAGAGTGTGGGAGGTAAAGAGCACTGGGGGGGATCTTGAGAGCACTGGGGGGGAGAAAGAACAGGGGTAGAGAGCACTGGGGGGGTACAAAGAACAGGGGGGGAGTGGAGAGCACTGGGGGAGCTTGAGAGGGTGGAAAGTATGGGGGGCTGGAGAGCACTATGGGGGGCAGAGAGCACTGGCAGGGTTGGAGAGCACGTGGGTGGGGGCAAAAAGAACAGGGTTGGGGAGCACGGGGGGCTGGAGAGCACTATGGGGGGCGGAGAGCACTGGTGGGGTTGGAGAGCACATGGGTGGGGGAAAAAAGAACAGGGGTGGGGAGCACGGGGGGCTGGAGAACACTGGGGTGGAGGCTGGAGAGTGATGGGGAGAGCTGGAGAGCACTGGGGGAGGGGGGGAGACAGAACAGGGGTGGGGAGCAGGGGGTGCTGGAGAGCACTATGGGGGGCGGAGAGCACTGGCGGGGTTGGAGAGCACATGGGTGGGGGCAAAATGCAGGGGGAGCGGAGAGTACTGGGGGGAGCTTGAAAGCACTGGAGGGGGAGCCAAAAAGAACAGGGGTGGAGAGCACAGGGGGCTGGAGAGCGATGGGTGGAGCTTGAGAGCACTGGGGGGGCCAGAAAGAACAGGGGTGGGGGGGCTGGGGAGCACTGTGGGGGTTGGAGAGCACTGGGGTGGGGGCTGGGGAGTGATGGGGAGAGCTGGAGAGCACTGGGGGGGGGGGGGAAAGAACAGGGGTGGAGAGCACTGGGGGGAGTGGAGAGTACTGGAGGGGAGAGCAGGGGTGGAGAGCACTGGAATGGTGGCTGGAGAAGGATGGGGAGAGCTGGAGAGCACTGGGGGGGGGCAGAAAGAACAGAGGTGGAGAGAACTGTGGGGGGGGGCTGGAGAGTGGTGGGGAGGAGAGCACTGGGGGGAGCCACAAGGAGAACTTGGAGGGGCCAGCAAAAGAAGTTGGATAGGAGGAGAACCAGGGGGGGGGGACGCATATAGAGGAAATTAGATTTCTATATTCCTCCATACAGCCGCGGAATGCTTGATCCTCCTCCTCCCCCTCCTGCAAGCATTCAGCGGCTGTATGGAGGAGTATAGAAAGCTAATTTCCTCTATATGCGCCCCCCCCCCTGCTTCTCCTCCTATCCAGGCACAAGACACACAGGGCGGGCTGTACGGCGGGCATCTCCTGTTTATCACGGAGCTGACCTGGACCTGGTTGGATCTGTGTTCGGCGGTGACGCTGTAACACGGTCCCGCCCCCCTAGACCGGCTCCTGTGATAGGCTGAACACTGACTCTATCTACTATCACACAAGCCGGTCTAGGGGGGCGGGACCATGTTACAGCGCCGCCGCCGCCGAACACAGACGCAACCACAGGAGCAGGAGAGAGGGGACAGGGAGCACTGCAGCCGCAAATGAAACCGGCCCCAGGACAGGCAGCCTACAGTGAATCTCCCGTTATCCCGGTAGGCTAGTCCGGCCCTGGGTGCAGCAGCTGATTGATAATTATAAAACCAATCCCATACAGATTCACTCTCCACATGGACACAGACAAGCAGCTTTTCCTTCAGAATAATAAAAGGTAGGAATCTGCAACAAGGTTTGTTAAAAAAAACTTGCAATGTATATAGAACACCTAGAGAGGAATATTTTTTTCTCAACAAAAGTGGAGTTACTCTTTAAAAGTTCATCTATACTTCCCAAACAAAGCTTCCAGATTTCAGCCAGGTAAAGATGCTTATCCTTTCTCTGGCTGAAAAATGAACCCAGCTAGGAAATGGTTTCATGATTCCGGTTTAACTGCAGTGGGAACTCCCTTGGTTCAATAATCTAAACAAAGGCTGAAAAACATTTGGGCAAAACTGCACTCCCGAACTATAAAGAATATAACAAAATATTTTATTACTACAAAAATATAGCAAAACACTTACTGCCCCTCCACCAATAAAAAAACGACAGATCTGTTGTAAAAACTCCCCTGGTTCCCTGCTTACATCACCACCTTTAGTAGCATATTAAATTTAACTCAATAATCAAAGTGACATAGCACAATACAAAAGTTTCCTAGGAGTTTTATGTTGCCTTCCTCTGGATCGACACTGTGGGAGTTGTTGAACTAGATGGACCTGAGGCTTTTTCAAACTTTTTACTGTAAAATATGCAAATTAACAAAAGCCCCCATTAGCACTTTGTAGTGCATTATATATATGAGTGTTTTCACGCTTTATGCATTTGGCAACCCAAACATGGCAAAGAAGCTAAAGTATCTTTGTAACCTTTGTGCAATTTTTGTTTTCGCCCTACAGGTTTTAAACGCAAAACCCCATGTCTTGTTGCTGCGTGTGTGTGTGTTTTGCAAGTTCATGGTCTACACAAGTGTGAATGCAATCTTAAAGTGATACTAAAGTCTTGTTTGTTCTTTAAAAATAACAAGTATGCTATACTTACTGCTCTGTGAAATGGTTTTGCACAGGACAACCCAGATCCTCCTCCTCTCAGGTCCTTTTTGGTGCTCCTGACCCCTCCCTCCTGTTGAGTGCCCCCCCCCCACAGCAAGCAGCTTGCTATGGGGGCACCAGAGCCGAGCCACAGCTCTATGTGTCCATTCAGACATGGAGCCGCGGTTCAAGCCCACCCCCCTCTCTCCTGACTTTGATTTACAGCAGCGGGAGCCAATGGTGTTGCTACTGTGTCTCAGCCAATCAGGAGGGAGAGTCCAAGACAGCCGAGTCACTCGTGCACATTGAGATGGGGCTCAGGTAAGTATTAGGGGGGCTGCTGCACACAGAAGGTTTTTTTATCTTAATGCATAGAATGCATTAAGATAAAAAACCTTCTGAGTTTACGATTTTAAAGCACATTCACTTTTACTAAACATTTTCTTACATTTAAATGTCCTGGCTTTAAAGTGATTGTAAACCCTGAAGCCCTGTACACACGACTAGTTTTCCTGGTAGGAAAACCGCAAATGAGAGCTTTTGGCCGTGTGTATGCTTCATCGCAGTTTTCCCGACAGGAGCTGGTTCTCGATTTTCCCGTCGGGATTCCCGACGTTTTTTTTTCCCGCCAGATTTACTATGGGAAACACTGCGAGGCAGTGCCGATGGAGCATACACACGGCCGGGATTCCCAGCCAAAGCTCTCATGGCAGACTTCCTTCCGGGAAACCCGGCCGTGTGTAGGGGGAAAAAGCAGGTTCTCCGTTTTCCCCTCGGTTTTCCCGGCTGACTTTTTACCTCTGGGAAAACCGATCGTGTGTACAGGGCTTGACCTTGTAAAACAAACAATTCAGTTTAAAATAGAAATTAAAGGCAAAATCATTTGTGCATAGATATAAAAAACATTATAAAACATTTTTCCCCCTTTTTTATAAGTGATCCCATTCCCTCTGTTCTCAGCTACATAAGAGCTGGGGGAAGATAAAGAGCATCACACAGGACATCTCAGGGGAAAGGCTGTTTCGGGGGGGTCTCATGACAAGTCTGATCATTGTAGGAGAGCAGGCTGAGTTCCCAGCATAGCTAGAGAACTGAACACACTGTGTTATCCTGCTTAGTGTGGTCAGTTTGTATTAGGAAAGCAGTGGGATTGACAGGGACAGCAGGTAATTCACTTAAATGAAGCAATACAAAGAGCCACCCCACCATCAGAAGCTGAGTCCCCCACTCTCCCTTACATCACAGTGCGCCCCCCTTTCCTTAAGCTGCTGCTGGGAAGAAGCTGGATGCATTGCTTAAAAGCAGAAAGTAAGGGTCTTGAGGAGGACCAGAGGAGGGCGAAGGCCACATGAAATGGCCTGGAGGGCCGGATTCGGCCCACGGGCCTTGTGTTTGGCACCTGTGGGCTAGTGGCTTGGAAATCAGTAGTACATTGTAACAATGCTACTAGACACAACAATAATATTGCTGCTTTTTTTGTTTTGAATACAAATAGATGTGTTGTATCACCTCACAGAGTGGTAGCTGTGGATACAACATAAATAGCAATGTGCCACATCCTAAAAATGTTGACAAATTAGGAATTTTGGGACCTGGACTTTTTAGGCACAGTAATACAAAATGATTAAAAAAGTATACATTTATTTAGCGCAGATACAAATATAAACAGACTTGCTAAAAAATGCCCACATGATTGAATCAATACAACAATACCGCCAAGAAGTAGATGAGGTAAAAGTAGTACGGTATGAGTTGTTGAATGAGATGTTGCATTCGCTCGACAAGTTCTGCGTGCAGTCACGCTTCTTCAGGAGCACAGCATGTAGATGTGGGTTGTACAGTAATGTTCTTAAGATGATAGCAACCAACAGTATAATAATATAGATACACATGCAGGAGGACAGGAGACGCTGAAGCAATGGGGATAAATAGGTTTTTCCTAGTTAGATAAATTTATAACGCCACGTTAGTTGGCCGTAATGGCTCCAACTGATGTAGCCATATAGTAGGGTCTTAACCAACTGTGGAGTTGATATAGCAAGAAAGCAATAGTATATATCCCATAAGGTCCTGTTGAAGAGTGCCAGGCGGCTGTAGTAACCGCCAATAAGAAAATGTTTGACCTGATCAAATTTCCCCATGTCCGCAGCGCTCAAGGTAGTGAACCATCCTGCAGGTTGTACCCCTACCATTTGACAAAGAAAGTGTAAAAAATTGTAAAAAAACACACAGACATCATTGGGAAAAGTCCTTTATTAAAAATAAAAAATAAATTAAAAAAAGATTTGTGGTAATCCACTCTCGGTATCCTGCGATGGGTGATCTCCTCTCTGGGGTCCAGCGATGGATGATCTCTCCTCTCCAGGTCCAGGCTCCAACGATGATGTCCAGCGCAGCGAGGAGCAGCAAGCATCCGGTCTCCACCGGAGACACCCCGGGAATGACGCGGTTTCAGCCAGTGACAGCTCTTACGTAGATGCGGGCAGGGCCACCCGTCACGTGACCCCGTCCCCCTCTGACGCAAGGGAAAACCCGGGCTTCCCCAGTGACGTGCGGGTGACCCCGCCCCCCTCTGATGCAATGGAAACCTGCGTTACATCAGAGGGGGCGGGGTCAAACTTCATCTGATGCCCAGCCCTTTTACATCTTTTCAAGTTCCATCACTTATCCATATTTTATTGTCATATTCAAATCACATCCACATATCGGTTGCACTTACTTTTGTTCTAATTTATAAAGGGTCATTCAGGAACCTTCGGGTTCAATATATGATTACTTTTTCATATTTTTAATATGCTTTAATTTAGAACATATTGCTACTGTTCCATGTCTTCATATATCCTTTGCTCGGTTCGTCCTTGCCCGACGCACGGGAGCCTGTTCGCCATCTCTACCCATGATTTGGCTGCGGGCGTCTCGTTTCATGCGGCATACCATGGCGTCACACTCCTTTGTGCGGCTTTTTGTTTTTTGCCGCTGTTTTTTGCGTCGGTGGGACTATTCTGCATGACGCTCCCCCATTCTTAATGGGGGGACGCCGTGCAGCCTTCGCCCTGGGGGTTCTTTTTGGCACTCCCTTTCTGTTTTTCCCTGGATATTTGGATCCACTTTCTGCAATATACTAGTGGATTCTATCTAAATTTACACCCTATGTTCAATTCTTTCTAAGGTTTTGGATATATTTGGATATATTTCCACTCTGTCAGCCTTACCAGGATTAATGCACCCCTTTTTTTACATATGCTAGGTTTCATTGGCATTTGAGTTATTGGTTTCTTTGTTAATAAAAAAGTTTGTACTATGAGCTGATGCAGTGATATGCTGTACTTATATCAGCATATTCTTAGTTGCATTCCCCGTCTTTACCAGCAGGGTGAGCGAGCTCTTAAGTCATAGGCTTTTTACCTATGTATGATCTCAATGCACTAAATCGCAGGCATGGACGTCACCCACAGTACTCGGTCTCTATGGATGGCTGCCCGCCCCATTTGCTCTCTTTGCCAATACACCTATACCGCTCGGCGAGCTGTTACAATATCAGCCGCCGAGTGGGTGTTGTGCATGCCCAGCTATTTGTTTTTGCGCCGCCACATGACGGCGCATACAACTGATGTCATCAGTTGATGTATGTCAGTAAGCATGCGCGGGCGTCTTTTAAACCCGCGAATGGCGCCACTGACATTACAGACGCTGCTGCCGCAGCATTACACCGCTACTCTGTCCTCTGTGTTGTACCCGGTAATTAGGAAGCTCCTTATACTCCCCAAATTCCGCTTCTAATCATTCTTAAAGATTGATAAGCACAAATGCGGGCCTCAGTGAGACTACTCTTTTGTCTGCTTAATTTGATGTTAAATCTTATACTTTGTTACTCAGTGTTTTATCCCACTTGCAATGCTATAATTTAATTTACCCAGTCACCTTATATTGTTTCTATAGCACTTGTGATTGCTTAACTTAATGTTAAATTTCATACTCTATCATTCAGAGTCCTATTCCACTTACACTGTCACCATTCAATTTACTTAGTCACCCTATATTGTTTGCATAGTATATACAATCTGTAATGGTTTATAAATAATAATTTTTATTAGAGTATATTGCCTAAAACATTTGCAATGCCAGTTCATTGGTGCTAAATCCTTCCCTTATTTGACTTCCTCATATTAGGATATCCTTTTGCATTTTGAGGTCTTTGGGTGTTCGGATGCTGGGAGTGCTGTGCCGGGACCTTTGTGTGGGCCGATCCGAGCTGGGATGGGGATTTTTGTCCCTTTATGAATGGCAATGGCAGCTCTGTTCTATCTTTTAGGACCCGGTGTTCTTTATTTTTAACTATCATGAAATATTCTGATATACAAAACTACAAATCCAGTGCTTGGTATGTATAGCGGATGTGGTTGTGACCTCAATAATGTTGACCTTGGAACTGTTTCTGAGTTTTTTTTTTCTTTGCTTCATTTTAGAACATATTTGTACTTTCTCCTACCAAGAGCCTCCGAAGAACGGATTGGTATTCCTGAAACATGTTAGGCTAAAGGAGTAAAACTTTTCTCATTGGAAATTTGCACAAATATTTCAATTATGACTGTACTCTATGTATACTGTGCAAATTATTAATATGATAGACATACTTTGATATTTGCATACAGTAAAATTCCTCATTTAAAAAATAATAAGAATTTTTCTAATAAATAATATTTTTATAAATTTCTGCTTTTTTTGTTTGCCCTTAAAATCCCGTTGTATCGGGGGGTACTTATGCCCTGTTAGGGCTTATTCCTACTATTTGGGAAGGTGGCAACACCTGAAGAGAAACACCTTTGTTTTGTTTCTCTTCCATGTTGTTCATTACTTATAGACGCAACAATAATAGGTCATCACAACCCACAGTAGTCAAAACAGGTACAGCGGAAGCAAGAATGGCATAGCACTTTGTCACTCAATCAAAAGGAAGTACTGTATTTATTGGCGTATAACACTCACTTTTTTACCCTGAAATTAGAGTGTAAACTGTGCCTGCGTGTTATACGCAGGGGGCTGTGGAAAGTTTTTTTCCTGAAACTTCCCTCTCAAGTTAGGGTGCGTGTTATATGCCTGTGCGTGTTATACGCCGATAAATACGGGTAATAATAAACACTTTTGCTTCCAGCATCAACGGGTTATTAGTGGACATAGAGGGGAAATGTGAGCAAAGTTAAGGTTTGCAGAATTCATAACAAATTTATTTTTGTTGTTTGCCCAGAGTTCTACTTTAATTAGCCAGTTACACACAGTTAGCAACAAGCAGGTGCAGTGCTGGGCTTTCTTGTTAGAAAGCCCTACATCCTCTGTAAACAGTGTAATGGATAAACCACGTCAGCTCATGAACATGTTATACTCACCTGCTCTGTGCCTTAACCTCCTCGCTTTGGGGGCACAGGTGTGGGCCTGATTGTGAGCCAGGCTGTGTGCGTCTATTGACAAACACAGCACAGCTTGGCCCCATCCACTCCTCACAGGATTTGATTGACCGCAGCAAGAGAGAGAGCTCAGTCTCGGTCACAGTGGTAGGTAGAGATCGGGCTCAGGTATCTATGAGGGGGGGGGGGTGAGGGGAGCTGAACATAAAAGTTTTTTTACCATAAAGCAGAGAACAAGGACCAAGGAAGGGGAGGAAGGAAGTGTGAGGGCCCATGAGGAGAACGGATACATACAGTATATGGCCCTGATTTAAAGAGGAAGGCGCAGTTGACCTATTATAATTTATAGGTAAATAAAGAAGGTAAGAATTTGGTGTGTAAGGTGGAGGACACAAGGGTGATCACCGGTGAAGTCTAGTAACGGAAGTGCACAAATGGAATAATTTAAGGCCTGTCACACAACATACATTAGAGACACAAGGTGGGGTGTGGATTTATGAATGACACAGAAAGAGTGTGTTATGTATGAGATATATCACTAACGGACTTGAAAGGATTTGTGCACATGAATTTTTTATAAATATGAACTTGAGTTATACGGTATAGTTTTTACATTACTTTTCTAAAATTGTGTGTAGCGGCCTCCTCTCTCCCCTCTCTTCTATCAGCTCGTCTGTCTCTTGTCTAGGGGTACTTTAGAGGAGAGAGAGCGGGGTCACCACGCCAAGCCCTCACCGCAGATGTTTGTGTGGTGGAAGCAAAGTTCTTCTTTTACCTTCGGGTCAGTGTTCTGCACCTGAAACCTCCAATGAGAGTTACCTTGAACAATGTCTGCCAGAAAATGAGCCCCACACCATTAAAGTCCAACACTCCTTTATTCTTCTTGAATGAACACAATCAGTTAGACTCCGTTGTAGAACAGAACAGAAAAGGAGGTGTGGATGCGAGTAGGCCCAGACACAATGAACTCTCCACTTTCCTCCCTGAAAGTGGGTTACGGTCTGTGAGCGAGGGGGATTTCCTTCCAGGCGGTCTCCGATGGGAGGCTCACCTGTCACTGGCAATATGCTGCACCGGGTCTTCAAGTAAATATCTCCCACCGGTCCATTACGCCTTCCGGATTCGGGTACCCACTCCCGGGGTTCCCTAGGACCTCCTTCCCTTGCGGAACTCAGTGGTGGGCACTGAGCTCCAGACCTCCTCCCGAGTACCTCACCCCAGGCTAAAAAAAATAGAAAGCATATACCCGCTACACTTGTACATAATATAAATTTTCCAGAATACGGGAAAATATGTTTTGAAATAATTTGAACATATATTTTAATAAATGCATATGAATTTGGGTTATATGGTGCAGTTCACTGTTAATTTTGATGTTAAATTTTAATTTAGTTTTAGTCAGTTTTTTTACTAAAATGCCATTTTAGTTTTAGTTGTATTTTAGTCATCTGAATTGTTTTTGTTTTAGTCGTATTTTAGTCTACTAAAATCTCCAGTACCCACCTGAACTTCCGTTTTGTTCGGAGCTCCACCTGTCTGTTAAAGCCCTAGCCCCCTAACTCTATCTGCAAGCTGTATTAGCTAAGAGATGCAGGCTTCCTTTGCCTGCTGCTTTCTAAGAAGCCCTGACCAATCCCCAACTTGGATTGGCAGGGGGCGAGCCTCCTTAAATACCCAGGGTCAGCCCAGCTGGGGAGGAGTTGGTAGAAGAATGGAGATGGAGTGTTAGGCTGTCGGTGCTTTTGAGGGAGCTCCCCAGTCTGGGGGGTAGACCTTGGGCCTGGGCCTGGGCTTGGGTGAGGACGGGGCCCTCCAAGAAAACATGGAGGCACAGGAGGAGCAAGAGAGGATAGCGGGAGAACACTGCTGGGCAAGTCTCCAGGAGTTCCACAGAGCTACAGCCAGGAGGGCTGGTGAGTGTTCACACAGGCGGGATAAATAAATAAATAAGTGAACCAAATAATAATAAACCCTATAGTGAAAAGTCTATTAGAATCAAAAGTCCAAACAACAGTGCAAGAGTAGTGCCTTTCAATAGTAGAATAAGAACAATCCACTGTGCGGAAGATGAAAAGGTGCCACTTATCGTTCACCCTTTATGCACTCACCAGATGGCTAATAAATATCAGCCTATAATACAAGCAATCCAGTAATTCACACAATCTCCATCATGGGACACTCCAATCAAAGAGGGAACTGCATAAAAAGAAGCTCACCACACGGAGCCAAGAAATACTCTCTAATTGTTCCATCTCATTATAGTTTTGGGACCTCAGGTCTGTTTCTCCAATTTCCTCATCCTTTAGATGCTTTTTCTGCCAGTTTCTTTCTGAAGATTTTGTCATCAATCTCCAAAATACACAGAATATTATGCGATCTAGCTTATTTTGATTTTCCAAGGTGTTCAAGGCTATGCAAGCAGCTGGCTCATTTGGAAATCCATAAATTCCAGTAGAAATGCAGGATAAAGTTATTGATCTGATCTTGTACTCTTTTGCCAGTGTCAGTGAAGACCTTGCAAGGTTCTTTTTATGGCTGTCATTTAATTGTCCTCTTACAACAGGCCCCACAGTGTGGATAACATCTAATCCAGCCTTTCTCAACCTTTTCAACACAGAGGAACCCTTGAAATAGTTCTCCGGTCTCGGGGAACCCCTGCTAAAATTGAGAAAACTACAACTCATGATACATTAGTGTGACGGTCAGTTGGAAGAATGGTCCTTAAACTTGTGGCAATTGGGAAGAATTATATACCAACAGGTAAGAAGAAAAAAACGTTTTACTTAACGCCCTCCCCAATTTTCAAGTTCTTTTCTCAAACCACCACTGCGCACTAGAACCTGAAGCTGCCACTTAAAAATAAAGTGTATAATGGTGATATTTAAATGTGATTAAATAGTGGCGCTATGTTTATACTAAATATAAACTCAACTAAAAGCAAAATGTATGATAATGAGTGATACAAAACATCAAATATCATGCATACACAAAATTTCAAATGACTAAACACAGATTAACAGTGACAAATAATTTTCAAAGTGTCCATGTATAAAGTGAATAATCCATATAGGAAAGTACATATAAAAAATAAAAAAAGTGAAAAAACCAAAGGAAAAAGTGCCAGTCCTCGTGAAAAAAATCCAAATAAATGAATGGTTCTTCTTTACAACTGTGACTTTCCCCACACCTTTTGTGATTCCTCTCCCATAAGAAATGAACTCACCAGAAATATATGCCTTACACTCTCGTGTTCGGCAAAACAGCAAAAGTGAACCCACCAGGGTTAATAAGCCTGTTCCAACGGTGTTCAGTCAATCATATGTTCCACATGAAAATGAAAAAGTGCCTCTAATAGTGAAGTATGTCAAAGCCAATTTATTTCAAACCAACAAAAACACTTCAACCATTGCACTTACATCACTTCAAGTAAAAAACAGCATATCGAACACAACACACAGGAACAAGTACATCAAGTGGCAGCCTCAAGTGATAGTGCGGTGAATTGCAGTCACGGCGGACCCAGATAAGCTGTTTGTACGGTCTCACCCTTCCTCTGCAATCACTCGTTCTATCTCAAACTGCAACAACGATGGTGTGGTAAGTCAGGAGTCACAGGTGATTGCCGTGCTGACCACGCCCCCAGACATGTTTCGTCAATAGGACTTAATCATTGGGATTGGCTGCACGGCTTTACAGCTTCTCTTATATAGTCTACAGGATTAATTAAAGAATTTAACCCCCCCTTCGCCCACAGGTTATCCGTGTCCCCATGACCGCAAAACAACGGCTATGACCCCGTCCATATTGGTCATTGAGGCTCTATATTACCTGGAGCATAACAAGTGCAATGAATATCAAACCTTGACATTTAATATACAAAATAAAACACCATGATAAAATGCATAAAAAATCGATATAAATGTCATACTGCCCAAAGCAGGGAGACATACAGATATATTATAACATATATATATATATATATATATATATATATATATATATATTAAAACCATAATTCTTTGGACTGATTTTATAATAGGTTAGAGTAGGTTATTCACCATATATACTCAAAACATATATATTTGCGTATATATTAAAAAAATGAAATCAAAAACATAACAATATGCGGAACTTGTATCATTGGAAATTTTGGACAACGGCACACACATCTCCCATTAGGAGTCTAACATTAATCTCATCTCTGTTAGCCAGTACTAGCCTGAATTATTATATATCATGTAATGAAAATTAATACAAATTAATAATTAAAAATTATTAATAAAGCAATTCAGGTCAAGCTCAATGTTTAACCCTCTCGGGTGTAAACTTTTGAGAAGAAATATCCATTTAGTTTCTCTTTGTGACAGATCCCTTACCCGATTGGACCCTCTCCACTTGGGAAAGGTACAGTCAATGCCACAAAATTGTAGAACAGAAGGATCCTGATTATGCTTCACCTTAAAGTGCAAGGAGACACTATGGTATTTAAAACCCTTTCTAATATTCGCCAGATGTTCAGATACTCTGACCCTCAAAAGTCGCTTTGTTCTTCCTACATAGTACAGCCCGCAAGGGCACCATAGTAAATATACAACGTAGGAAGAATTACACGTAATAAATTGATCTATCTCAAATTTTTCATGGTCCAAATTGGAAATACTCGTAGTACCTCTATTCCTTACTTTGACCGTCCTGCAACAAATACATTTACGACATGAGAAAAAACCTTTCAAGTCAATCCTCAGATCGTATTGGCCAGGTGGGTCCAAAAATTTTTGTACTACATGGTCACCAAAAATTTGGAGCTCTCCGATAGATACATTTTTTTTTCTCTGGCAAATTATTTCCCAAATGTCTATCCCTTCCAAAAATGTACCAGTACTTGGAGAAAATATTTTCAATCTCCTTATACTGAAAATGGAAGTTGGAAATAAATCCCCACTGATGTTGATCATTCTTGATAACCTCCTCCTTCTTTTTTAAACACAGTTCCCTAGGAACGTTAGCTATTTCAGTAATGGTATCCATAATTTGTTCCTCTCTATAGCCCTTCTGTACAAATTTGTCCCCAAGGACTTTGGCCTGTACAAGGTAATCCTCTCTTGTGGTACAGTTACGTCGAACCCTTAATTTTTGTCCTTTGGGAATATTTCTAATCCACGAGGGATGGTGTCCACTCCCTATGGATAGGTAACTATTCCTATCAGTAGGTTTAAAGTATACTTTTGTACTTAATTTTCCTTCATTCTTTATGATAGTCAAATCCAGAAAATTTACCCTCTCTTCACTGATAATAAAATCCAAAACTATATTGTTGGCGTTGTTATTTAAGTGTTCCACAAATTCTATCGCAGACTCCCTCGACCCCTCCCATATAAATAGGAGGTCGTCTATGAATCTACGGTATAGTTTGAGTTCTGGTCTTGATTGGTTGAAGACATGCCTGTCCTCCCACTCTGCCATAAACAGGTTGGTGAGGCTGGGAGCGAATTTCGCTCCCATCGCAACGCCAACCTGCTGGGAGAAAAATTGACCACAAAACCAGAAATAATTATGTGCCATGCAGAAATCTAGCACTTTACCTAAAAAACATTTCTGGGTGAAAGAAATATCCTCACGTTTACTCAAGGCCCAGTTCAACGCCAACAGCGCATCATCGTGCTGTATAATGGTGTATAATGAATTAACATCCGCGGTGTGAGGGGGTTAACTCGGTAGCGGGTGTGTGTGACCCCCTGGTTGGGCTCCCCACACAAAAACAGGGCCAGCAGACGGAGGTTGTGGTTTTCAAAATCAAAAGGTGCGGTTTATTTCTCTATGTACAGTGACAAAAACACAGCAAAGCCAAAAAGAAACATAAACAAAATAAATCCTGGTCAGTTTGACCTCTGACTAAACATGCAGGTTTCCTAAACTAACAACTGGGATCAGCCTGGTGCTGTCCTAGTCCCTAAGTCCCTGGTTTAGTAAAAGTCCAAACAAATAGCCACACAGGCTTTGCCTCACCGCACAGGGGTTCACTCTCCCTAGACAGTCCACACAGGTCTGGTTCCAGGCATGAGCTAACATCTAATGAAGCTGGGAGTTTTTATAGAGGCCTTTAAATGAGCTGACAAGCTTCAGCTGGTCTCATCAACTCCCTGTCTGCACGACGCCCAGCCCTCTCCCTAGAGGTATGAGTCATCCATGAGCCCACTAGCCTCAGCTGGGCTTCATCAACTCCCTAGTTGTATAAGTCGGCGTAAAGCCTGAATCTGGGCGAAATATATCTACCCCCCTGGATGCAACCAGGTGACTTTACCTTCCTGCTGTCACATACCCCCCCCCCCCTCTTGTTTTAACCTCGGGGTTGGAACACCAGCAATCAGGCATTCATGTACTCGAGACAAAGCATCCACATTCCCCATTTGAACGCCAGGGCGATGCTTTACTGTGAAGTTGAATTCCTGGAGGGCCAGGAACCACCTATTCACTCTTCTATTTGTTTCCTTGTTTTGAGCCATCCACTTTAACGGAGCGTGATCCGTAACCATGTCAAAGTGCCTACCTAGCAGATAGTACCGAAGGGAATCTAGAGCCCACTTCACCGCTAAACACTCCTTTTCAACCGTGGCGTAATTTACCTCATGGGACTTCAACTTCCTGCTGAGGTAAATGACTGGGTGCTCTTCCCCGTTCCAGACCTGGGACAATACTGCTCCTAACCCCACATCTGACGCATCACTTTGTACGACAAAGTCTTTAGAGAAGTCGGGTGAGTACAACACTGGCTGGCTACATAAGGCTTGTTTCAAGAATTGGAATGCTGCCTCAGCCTCGGGGGTCCATTTAATCATGACCGACCCTTTCCCTTTCGTCAGGTTGGTTAGGGGCACAGCCTTAGAAGCAAAGTGGGGAATGAAGCGCCGATAATAACCCG
Organism: Rana muscosa; assembly: GCA_029206835.1. Taxonomy (NCBI): domain Eukaryota; kingdom Metazoa; phylum Chordata; class Amphibia; order Anura; family Ranidae; genus Rana; species Rana muscosa. The sequence goes on from CM055122.1 coordinate 549,105,449, forward strand.
CGATTCCCAGAAAGGCCCGTACCTGCTTCTTGCTGTTGGGACGTGGCCAACTCTGGATGGCCTCGACTTTGTTGAGTTGGGGTTTTATCACTCCCCTGCCAATGGTGTACCCAAGATATTTGGCCTCCTCCTGCCCAATGGTACACTTCTTGGGGTTAGCCGTAAACCCCGCTTCCCGGATAGAGTCTAGGACTGCTTGCACTTTTGGCAGATGTGAGGCCCAATCTGTGCTATGGACAATTACGTCATCCAGGTAAGCCGCAGCATACTTCCGATGGGGCCTCAGTATCTGGTCCATTTTCCGCTGGAATGTGGCCGGCGCATTCTGTAACCCGAACGGCATTCTCTTATATTGGAACGCCCCGTCTGGGGTTACAAATGCGGTTTTCTCTTTGGCCGACTTGGCCAGGGGAATTTGCCAATACCCTTTTGTGAGGTCAAGAGTCGTCATGTATCGGGCTGTTCCCAGCCGGTCGATCAACTCATCTATACGTGGCATGGGGTAGGTGTCAAATTTTGTAACTTTGTTCAACTGACGAAAATCGTTACAAAATCGCCAGCTCCCATCCGGTTTAGGCACCAACACAATGGGACTAGACCAATCACTTTGGGACTCCTCTATCACCCCTAAGTTCAGCATTTTCTGTACTTCCTCCCGTATTGCCTCCCGTCGGGCCTCTGGGATCCGATAGGGTTTTAACTTCACCCTTTCACCGGGCGGGGTAATAATATCATGCTCTACCCCAGATGTTTGTCCCGGCAGCTCAGAGAACACCTCCTTGTTGCGAAGCACAAACTCCTTAACCTCCTGTTGTTGGGGTTGTGACAAGGTGGCTGCTATTCCAACCTCCGGAATCACGCAACCAGTTTGAGCTGGTGACCAAGTTTCTGCGACTAGGGACTCTCTATCCCTCCAGGCTTTCAACAGATTAACGTGATATATCTGTTCGGGCTTTCGCCTTCCTGGTTGTCTGACCTTGTAATTCACTTTGCTCACTTTTTCCATTATCTCGTAGGGGCCTTGCCATTTGGCAAGGAATTTACTTTCAACCGTAGGGACAAGTACCAATATCCTATCCCCCGGGGAAAAGGTACGGGTCTTTGCTCCACGGTTGTACACTCTCTGCTGTGCCAACTGCGCTTGGGCCAAATGTTCCTTCACGATGGGCATTACCTGTGCAATTCGATCTTGCATCAGGGCGACATGCTCAATCACACTCCTGTGGGGAGAACTCTCACTTTCCCAAGTTTCCTTGGCAATATCCAACAGCCCTCTTGGGTGTCTCCCATACAGTAACTCAAAGGGGGAGAATCCCGTAGAGGATTGGGGCACCTCCCTAATAGCAAACATCAAATAAGGAAGTAGACAGTCCCAATCCTTTCCATCTCTTTCCACCACTTTCTTCAACATTTGTTTTAGGGTTTTGTTGAATCTTTCAACCAGCCCATCGGTTTGGGGGTGATACACAGATGTACGCAATTGCGTCACTTTGAGCAATTTACACAGCTCTTTCATAACCCGGGACATAAAGGGTGTACCTTGGTCCGTAAGCAGTTCTTTACAAATACCCACCCGGCTAAAAACAAGAGATAGCTCTTTGGCTATGGTTTTGGCCGAGGTATTTCTGAGAGGGATCGCTTCTGGATAACGGGTGGCATAGTCCATTATAACCAATATGTACTGGTGCCCCCTAGCGGACTTGATTATAGGACCTACCAAATCCATTGCGATTCTCTCAAACGGGACCTCAATGATGGGTAGAGGGACCAGCGGGCTACGGAAATGTGGCATCGGGGCCGACCTCTGACACACAGGGCAGGAGGAACAATAATTTTCTATGTCCTTCATCACCCCAGGCCAATAGAATCTCTGTAATACCCTCTCTCGGGTTTTCTCTGTCCCCAGATGACCTCCAAGAATGTGCCCATGGGCCAACTCCAACACCAACTTCCTGTAAGGTTTGGGCACCACAAGCTGCTCAACGGTTTCTTCTGCCCTTTTTGCCACCCGATACAGTAGGTCCTTCTCTACGCTGAAGTATGGGTAAGTGCAGGTATTATCTGGGTTCACTAACTCGCCATCTATTTCCACTACGTTTTCCCGTGCCTTTATTAGGGCGGGGTCTTTTAACTGTTCTGTGGCAAAATTTTCCCTGTGAACCTCCAGATCAGAAAACTCCACAGACGGTAGGTTTTCGTCTGAGGAGGTGGGCTCCTCTCCAGTTTCTTGAGTCTCCCCTGCCAATACTGACAAGGGAAATTCTGGAGAGTCCTCACCACTCTCAGAGGAGTTCTGGCTATCACATTCCTGGTACATAGGGGCACCAGTGGGGGGCTCAGGATCATCCCACAGTTCCCAGAACTTCGGAAAATCCCTTCCCACAATGGCATCATGCGGTAATTGAGATACTAACCCCACTGGATGAGAGAGGGTACCTTTGGGGGTCTCGAAACACACTGTAGTCACTGGATACTCTCGGGTGTCCCCATGCACACAAATAACAGCTACCTTGCTATTCCCAGAGACCTCTGTTTTAACTAATTCAGCCTTTATCAGGGTCACAAGGCTACCTGAATCCAGTAATACCACAACATTTCTACCATTAATACACATTTTGCATAAATGTTTCTCAGTTCCCCGAATGGCAGTGCATGCGACTGTCGCACACAGCGACTGACGTCTGTCCATCAGAAAGTCACATTGCATGGGTTCCTCCACAACCGGGCAATTTGCTGCAATATGTCCCGCTTGCCGGCAGCGGTAGCAAACAATCCATTTGGCTGCCTCTTGAGCCCCTGACTTCCCAGGCTGTTCTCGCCAAACTTTGGGTAGAGCTCCCACCCTCTCACTCTCTCCACCCTCACCCCTTGGAATCCTCTTATCCGCCCCTGGGGATGGTCTGGTCTTAGGGTGGAAAGTCCGAGAGTCTCTGGAAGAGGCCGTCAGGTTCTCTGTAGCCAAGTATTTCTCTACACGATCCACAAGACCACCGGCCGTCTCTGGGTCTCCATGGCTTACCCACTTTTGGATGGCAGTAGGAAGAGCTCTCAAAAACCGATCCATTACAACACGTTCCACAATCTCTGGTGCGGACAAAGTCTCTGGCTGTAGCCACTTCCTGCTCAGGTGAATGAGATCATACATTTGAGACCTGGGGGGTTTTCCAAGCTGGAAAGTCCAGTTATGCACACGCTGAGCCCGGACAGCCAGGGTGACACCCAGCCTTGCCAATATTTCAGCTTTTAGCCTCACATAGTCTTTTGCTTGGTCAGGCTCTAGGTCATAGTAAGCCTTCTGCGATTCACCAGTTAACAGAGGAGCCACCAGTCCAGCCCACTGCTCCTCAGGCCACTTTTCTCTTTCAGCAGTCCTTTCAAATGTGGTCAAAAATACCTCTGGATCATCCTCTCCAGTCATTTTTGTCAATAAACGACTCACCCCAAAGGACGCGGTATTAGTGGGACGGCTTTCCTCACTGGTCTGCGGACGTTGCTGCATTACTGCTTCCATTTGTTGTAGTCTCTGCTCTTGCTTCTGTAACAGGTCTATGAAGCGGGCCTCAGATTGCTGCTGGGCTTGTTGATGAGCTTGCTGCTGGGCTGCAAGGCTCCTTTGCAAACCTGCATTTGTCTGCTGTTGATTGGCATTTGCTAGAGCCAGCTGTTTCAGTATCTCCTCCATGCTGGCTTAAAAAAAAACTGCCACTGGTTCTCCACCAACTGTGAGGGGGTTAACTCGGTAGCGGGTGTGTGTGACCCCCTGGTTGGGCTCCCCACACAAAAACAGGGCCAGCAGACGGAGGTTGTGGTTTTCAAAATCAAAAGGTGCGGTTTATTTCTCTATGTACAGTGACAAAAACACAGCAAAGCCAAAAAGAAACATAAACAAAATAAATCCTGGTCAGTTTGACCTCTGACTAAACATGCAGGTTTCCTAAACTAACAACTGGGATCAGCCTGGTGCTGTCCTAGTCCCTAAGTCCCTGGTTTAGTAAAAGTCCAAACAAATAGCCACACAGGCTTTGCCTCACCGCACAGGGGTTCACTCTCCCTAGACAGTCCACACAGGTCTGGTTCCAGGCATGAGCTAACATCTAATGAAGCTGGGAGTTTTTATAGAGGCCTTTAAATGAGCTGACAAGCTTCAGCTGGTCTCATCAACTCCCTGTCTGCACGACGCCCAGCCCTCTCCCTAGAGGTATGAGTCATCCATGAGCCCACTAGCCTCAGCTGGGCTTCATCAACTCCCTAGTTGTATAAGTCGGCGTAAAGCCTGAATCTGGGCGAAATATATCTACCCCCCTGGATGCAACCAGGTGACTTTACCTTCCTGCTGTCACAGCGGTTACTAGATAGGTCGTAACAGCCGGATTCAGCTTCACCTCATCCACAAATCGCAGAAGATCAGAGGTATCTTTAAGATATGCCTTTGTGACTTGGACACTCGGTTAAAGGAATTTATCAAGATATTCCCCCAATCTCGCAATGATCGACCCTATCCCATTCACAATAGGACGGGCTGGTGGTATTTCAGCATTTTTGTGAATTTTAGGTAGGGTATATATCACCGGTATTCTGCAAGAAGTGGGGTTCAAATATCTATTTTCCTTGGGGTTCAATGCGTTATTCCTATAACCCCATTCCACCAATAAATTAAGCTGATCTTTATACATTTCTGTAGGATCAGCTAATAATTTTTTATATGTGACCTGATCACTTAGTATCTCCGTTAATTGGTTGATGTAGAATGATTTACAGTATCCATCACAACAACACCTCCCCCCTTATCTGCAGGACGGATTATAAGTTCCTTTCTATCCTCCAAGGACTTGATACCTTCTCGCATGTATTCGGGGTTAATTCGTTTTTTTAGGGGGAGTTCCTCTATGCCTTTTAACACCAAATTTTTGAACACCTCTATATAATGGTTGCTAGAGTTTTGGGGGTTAAAGATGGATTTATTACGTAAACCACTGTCTATATTACCTGGTTCTCTCACTATACGCCCAGATGTGTCACTTGGGTGGCTTAAAAAGTACTTTTTTATATTCAATGTGCGAATAAACTTATGTGTGTCAATATACACATCAAATTTATTCATTCTCTTTCTGGGTGCACATTTTAAATCAAGATTCAATATATTTATTTCATCCTGGTTTAGTTCTACCTGACTTAAATTATATATGCCTGTGTTTAATTGTTCCTTCTTCTTTTTTTGGGATTGAACTCGTTTCCCTGCCCTACACCCCCGCCTTCCCCTCGATATGGTCCCGCATCCCTGTTCGGGTAATAGGGTATTGGGTTCCTCCCTCCACCGTTGTTCATGGGGTAGGGGTTCCCCGTAAGGGTGCCATTTCTCTCCCCCCGTTGATCTAAAAAAGAGGGCCGACCCCCTCCTCTGTATTCATCATATGCTAAAGCTTGATATCTATTTTGTGTTGGGACTTGATATCTCTGATCTCCATATTGGTTAGGAGGGTGTTGGTACCACTGTTGGTATTCAGGTTGCGAGTAAACAGAATGATCAACACCCCTATTTTGCTGTGTGTACCTAACTGGTATGGGGGGTCCACCACACGGACTATTTTCATATTGGTTTCCCCCATGCTCACGGGTCCCATTATTCCTATTGTTTTTTGGGGTGTTATAGGTATTACCCTTTGGACCATTCACCTTTCCCTTACTGTTTTGGGCTTTTTCAACCTGAATATTTTGAAACTTGGTTTAAAATGTGCACCCAGAAAGAGAATGAATAAATTTGATGTGTATATTGACACACATAAGTTTATTCACACATTGAATATAAAAAAGTACTTTTTAAGCCACCCAAGTGACACATCTGGGCGTATAGTGAGAGAACCAGGTAATATAGACAGTGGTTTACGTAATAAATCCATCTTTAATCCCCAAAACTTTAGCAACCATTATATAGAGGTGTTCAAAAATTTGGTGTTAAAAGGCATAGAGGATCTCCCCTAAAAAAAACGAATTAACCCTGAATACATCCGAGAAGGTATCAAGTCCTTGGAGGATAGAAAGGAACTTATAATCCATCCTGCGGATAAGGGGGGAGGTGTTGTTGTGATTAGGGATGAGCTCGGTGTTCGAGTCGAACATACGTTCGACTCGAACATCGGCTGTTCGATCGTTCGACGAAGATCGAACGATTTGGGCCGTTCGCGCCTAATTCGAGTGACGCGAACGGCCCACAATGCACTACGCCATCGCAGTGTCATCCAGGCGCTGTGATTGGCCAAGCATGCACTGTGACCCCACATGCTTGGCCAATCACAGCGCCGGCAGCGAGGAGAGCAATGATTGGCCACAGGCAGGATGCCTGTGGCCAATTATTGCTGAGGGTGTTTAGTACACGCCCCACACTATAAAAGGCCGCCAGCACGGCGGCCTAGTGTAGTGTGTTCCGGAGCAGGGAAAGAGAAGCATAGGCAGGGACAGTGACATTTTTTTTTCTTGCTTAACCTGGATTCCTTTAGTTTAGGGAAAGAGAAGGATAGGTAGGGAGAGTGTCAGTGTGTTTTACTGTGTGAATCCTTGTTTCTAGGGACAGGGAAGGACAGTGAGGGAAATTCTCCTTGTGCTATAGTGTGCTAAAGCATTGATCATCAACCATCTTTAAAAAATCATTTTTTCTAGGGACAGAAAACTATAGGTAGGAAGAGTGTCAGTTTCTTTCACTGTGATAATCCTTGTTTCTAGGGACAGGGAAGGACAGTGAGGGAAATTCTCCTTGTGCTATAGTGTGCTAAAGCATTGATCATCAACCGTCTTTAAAAAAACATTTTTTCTAGGGACAGAAAACTATAGGTAGGAAGAGTGTCAGTTTCTTTCACTGTGATAATCCTTGTTTCTAGGGACAGGGAAGGACAGTGAGGGAAATTCTACTTGTGCTATAGTGTGCTAAAGCATTGATCATCAATCAGCTTTAAAAAAACATTTTTTCTAGGGACAGAAAACTATAGGTAGGAAGAGTGTCAGTTTCTTTCACTGTGATAATCCTTGTTTCTATGGACAGGGAAGGACAGTGAGGGAAATTCTACTTGTGCTATAGTGTGCTAAAGCATTGATCATCAATCAGCTTTAAAAAAACATTTTTTCTAGGGACAGAAAACTATAGGTAGGAAGAGTGTCAGTTTCTTTCACTGTGATAATCCTTGTTTCTAGGGACAGGGAAGGACAGTGAGGGAAATTCTCCTTGTGCTATAGTGTGCTAAAGCATTGATCATCAACCGTCTTTAGAAAAACATTTTTTCTAGGGACAGAAAACTATAGGTAGGAAGAGTGTCAGTTTCTTTCACTGTGATAATCCTTGTTTCTAGGGACAGGGAAGGACAGTGAGGGAAATTCTCCTTGTGCTATAGTGTGCTAAAGCATTGATCATCAACCGTCTTTAAAAAAACATTTTTTCTAGGGACAGAAAACTATAGGTAGGAAGAGTGTCAGTTTCTTTCACTGTGATAATCCTTGTTTCTAGGGACAGGGAAGGACAGTGAGGGAAATTCTCCTTGTGCTATAGTGTGCTAAAGCATTGATCATCAACCGTCTTTAAAAAAACATTTTTTCTAGGGACAGAAAACTATAGGTAGGAAGAGTGTCAGTTTCTTTCACTGTGATAATCCTTGTTTCTAGGGACAGGGAAGGACAGTGAGGGAAATTCTCCTTGTGCTATAGTGTGCTAAAGCATTGATCATCAACCGTCTTTAAAAAAACATTTTTTCTAGGGACAGAAAACTATAGGTAGGAAGAGTGTCAGTTTCTTTCACTGTGATAATCCTTGTTTCTAGGGACAGGGAAGGACAGTGAGGGAAATTCTACTTGTGCTATAGTGTGCTAAAGCATTGATCATCAATCAGCTTTAAAAAAACATTTTTTCTAGGGACAGAAAACTATAGGTAGGAAGAGTGTCAGTTTCTTTCACTGTGATAATCCTTGTTTCTATGGACAGGGAAGGACAGTGAGGGAAATTCTACTTGTGCTATAGTGTGCTAAAGCATTGATCATCAATCAGCTTTAAAAAAACATTTTTTCTAGGGACAGAAAACTATAGGTAGGAAGAGTGTCAGTTTCTTTCACTGTGATAATCCTTGTTTCTAGGGACAGGGAAGGACAGTGAGGGAAATTCTCCTTGTGCTATAGTGTGCTAAAGCATTGATCATCAACCGTCTTTAGAAAAACATTTTTTCTAGGGACAGAAAACTATAGGTAGGAAGAGTGTCAGTTTCTTTCACTGTGATAATCCTTGTTTCTAGGGACAGGGAAGGACAGTGAGGGAAATTCTCCTTGTGCTATAGTGTGCTAAAGCATTGATCATCAACCGTCTTTAAAAAAACATTTTTTCTAGGGACAGAAAACTATAGGTAGGAAGAGTGTCAGTTTCTTTCACTGTGATAATCCTTGTTTCTAGGGACAGGGAAGGACAGTGAGGGAAATTCTCCTTGTGCTATAGTGTGCTAAAGCATTGATCATCAACCGTCTTTAAAAAAACATTTTTTCTAGGGACAGAAAACTATAGGTAGGAAGAGTGTCAGTTTCTTTCACTGTGATAATCCTTGTTTCTAGGGACAGGGAAGGACAGTGAGGGAAATTCTCCTTGTGCTATAGTGTGCTAAAGCATTGATCATCAACCGTCTTTAAAAAAACATTTTTTCTAGGGACAGAAAACTATAGGTAGGAAGAGTGTCAGTTTCTTTCACTGTGATAATCCTTGTTTCTAGGGACAGGGAAGGACAGTGAGGGAAATTCTACTTGTGCTATAGTGTGCTAAAGCATTGATCATCAATCAGCTTTAAAAAAACATTTTTTCTAGGGACAGAAAACTATAGGTAGGAAGAGTGTCAGTTTCTTTCACTGTGATAATCCTTGTTTCTATGGACAGGGAAGGACAGTGAGGGAAATTCTACTTGTGCTATAGTGTGCTAAAGCATTGATCATCAATCAGCTTTAAAAAAACATTTTTTCTAGGGACAGAAAACTATAGGTAGGAAGAGTGTCAGTTTCTTTCACTGTGATAATCCTTGTTTCTAGGGACAGGGAAGGACAGTGAGGGAAATTCTCCTTGTGCTATAGTGTGCTAAAGCATTGATCATCAACCGTCTTTAGAAAAACATTTTTTCTAGGGACAGAAAACTATAGGTAGGAAGAGTGTCAGTTTCTTTCACTGTGATAATCCTTGTTTCTAGGGACAGGGAAGGACAGTGAGGGAAATTCTCCTTGTGCTATAGTGTGCTAAAGCATTGATCATCAACCGTCTTTAAAAAAACATTTTTTCTAGGGACAGAAAACTATAGGTAGGAAGAGTGTCAGTTTCTTTCACTGTGATAATCCTTGTTTCTAGGGACAGGGAAGGACAGTGAGGGAAATTCTCCTTGTGCTATAGTGTGCTAAAGCATTGATCATCAACCGTCTTTAAAAAAACATTTTTTCTAGGGACAGAAAACTATAGGTAGGAAGAGTGTCAGTTTCTTTCACTGTGATAATCCTTGTTTCTAGGGACAGGGAAGGACAGTGAGGGAAATTCTCCTTGTGCTATAGTGTGCTAAAGCATTGATCATCAATCAGCTTTAAAAAAACATTTTTTCTAGGGACAGAAAACTATAGGTAGGAAGAGTGTCAGTTTCTTTCACTGTGATAATCCTTGTTTCTATGGACAGGGAAGGACAGTGAGGGAAATTCTACTTGTGCTATAGTGTGCTAAAGCATTGATCATCAATCAGCTTTAAAAAAACATTTTTTCTAGGGACAGAAAACTATAGGTAGGAAGAGTGTCAGTTTCTTTCACTGTGATAATCCTTGTTTCTAGGGACAGGGAAGGACAGTGAGGGAAATTCTCCTTGTGCTATAGTGTGCTAAAGCATTGATCATCAACCGTCTTTAGAAAAACATTTTTTCTAGGGACAGAAAACTATAGGTAGGAAGAGTGTCAGTTTCTTTCACTGTGATAATCCTTGTTTCTAGGGACAGGGAAGGACAGTGAGGGAAATTCTCCTTGTGCTATAGTGTGCTAAAGCATTGATCATCAACCGTCTTTAAAAAAACATTTTTTCTAGGGACAGAAAACTATAGGTAGGAAGAGTGTCAGTTTCTTTCACTGTGATAATCCTTGTTTCTAGGGACAGGGAAGGACAGTGAGGGAAATTCTCCTTGTGCTATAGTGTGCTAAAGCATTGATCATCAACCGTCTTTAAAAAAACACTTTTTCTAGGGACAGAAAACTATAGGTAGGAAGAGTGTCAGTTTCTTTCACTGTGATAATCCTTGTTTCTAGGGACAGGGAAGGACAGTGAGGGAAATTCTCCTTGTGCTATAGTGTGCTAAAGCATTGATCATCAACCGTCTTTAAAAAAAACATTTTTTCTAGGGACAGAAAACTATAGGTAGGAAGAGTGTCAGTTTCTTTCACTGTGATAATCCTTGTTTCTAGGGACAGGGAAGGACAGTGAGGGAAATTCTCCTTGTGCTATAGTGTGCTAAAGCATTGATCATCAACCGTCTTTAAAAAAACATTTTTTCTAGGGACAGAAAACTATAGGTAGGAAGAGTGTCAGTTTCTTTCACTGTGATAATCCTTGTTTCTAGGGACAGGGAAGGACAGTGAGGGAAATTCTCCTTGTGCTATAGTGTGCTAAAGCATTGATCATCAACCGTCTTTAAAAAAACATTTTTTCTAGGGACAGAAAACTATAGGTAGGAAGAGTGTCAGTTTCTTTCACTGTGATAATCCTTGTTTCTATGGACAGGGAAGGACAGTGAGGGAAATTCTACTTGTGCTATAGTGTGCTAAAGCATTGATCATCAATCAGCTTTAAAAAAACATTTTTTCTAGGGACAGAAAACTATAGGTAGGAAGAGTGTCAGTTTCTTTCACTGTGATAATCCTTGTTTCTAGGGACAGGGAAGGACAGTGAGGGAAATTCTCCTTGTGCTATAGTGTGCTAAAGCATTGATCATCAACCGTCTTTAAAAAAACATTTTTTCTAGGGACAGAAAACTATAGGTAGGAAGAGTGTCAGTTTCTTTCACTGTGATAATCCTTGTTTCTATGGACAGGGAAGGACAGTGAGGGAAATTCTACTTGTGCTATAGTGTGCTAAAGCATTGATCATCAATCAGCTTTAAAAAAACATTTTTTCTAGGGACAGAAAACTATAGGTAGGAAGAGTGTCAGTTTCTTTCACTGTGATAATCCTTGTTTCTAGGGACAGGGAAGGACAGTGAGGGAAATTCTCCTTGTGCTATAGTGTGCTAAAGCATTGATCATCAACCGTCTTTAGAAAAACATTTTTTCTAGGGACAGAAAACTATAGGTAGGAAGAGTGTCAGTTTCTTTCACTGTGATAATCCTTGTTTCTAGGGACAGGGAAGGACAGTGAGGGAAATTCTCCTTGTGCTATAGTGTGCTAAAGCATTGATCATCAACCGTCTTTAAAAAAACATTTTTTCTAGGGACAGAAAACTATAGGTAGGAAGAGTGTCAGTTTCTTTCACTGTGATAATCCTTGTTTCTAGGGACAGGGAAGGACAGTGAGGGAAATTCTCCTTGTGCTATAGTGTGCTAAAGCATTGATCATCAACCGTCTTTAAAAAAACATTTTTTCTAGGGACAGAAAACTATAGGTAGGAAGAGTGTCAGTTTCTTTCACTGTGATAATCCTTGTTTCTAGGGACAGGGAAGGACAGTGAGGGAAATTCTCCTTGTGCTATAGTGTGCTAAAGCATTGATCATCAACCGTCTTTAAAAAAAACATTTTTTCTAGGGACAGAAAACTATAGGTAGGAAGAGTGTCAGTTTCTTTCACTGTGATAATCCTTGTTTCTAGGGACAGGGAAGGACAGTGAGGGAAATTCTCCTTGTGCTATAGTGTGCTAAAGCATTGATCATCAACCGTCTTTAAAAAAACATTTTTTCTAGGGACAGAAAACTATAGGTAGGAAGAGTGTCAGTTTCTTTCACTGTGATAATCCTTGTTTCTAGGGACAGGGAAGGACAGTGAGGGAAATTCTCCTTGTGCTATAGTGTGCTAAAGCATTGATCATCAACCGTCTTTAAAAAAACATTTTTTCTAGGGACAGAAAACTATAGGTAGGAAGAGTGTCAGTTTCTTTCACTGTGATAATCCTTGTTTCTATGGACAGGGAAGGACAGTGAGGGAAATTCTACTTGTGCTATAGTGTGCTAAAGCATTGATCATCAATCAGCTTTAAAAAAACATTTTTTCTAGGGACAGAAAACTATAGGTAGGAAGAGTGTCAGTTTCTTTCACTGTGATAATCCTTGTTTCTAGGGACAGGGAAGGACAGTGAGGGAAATTCTCCTTGTGCTATAGTGTGCTAAAGCATTGATCATCAACCGTCTTTAAAAAAACATTTTTTCTAGGGACAGAAAACTATAGGTAGGAAGAGTGTCAGTTTCTTTCACTGTGATAATCCTTGTTTCTATGGACAGGGAAGGACAGTGAGGGAAATTCTACTTGTGCTATAGTGTGCTAAAGCATTGATCATCAATCAGCTTTAAAAAAACATTTTTTCTAGGGACAGAAAACTATAGGTAGGAAGAGTGTCAGTTTCTTTCACTGTGATAATCCTTGTTTCTAGGGACAGGGAAGGACAGTGAGGGAAATTCTCCTTGTGCTATAGTGTGCTAAAGCATTGATCATCAACCGTCTTTAAAAAAACATTTTTTCTAGGGACAGAAAACTATAGGTAGGAAGAGTGTCAGTTTCTTTCACTGTGATAATCCTTGTTTCTAGGGACAGGGAAGGACAGTGAGGGAAATTCTCCTTGTGCTATAGTGTGCTAAAGCATTGATCATCAACCGTCTTTAAAAAAACATTTTTTCTAGGGACAGAAAACTATAGGTAGGAAGAGTGTCAGTTTCTTTCACTGTGATAATCCTTGTTTCTAGGGACAGGGAAGGACAGTGAGGGAAATTCTCCTTGTGCTATACTGTGCTAAAGCATTCCTCATCAACCATCTTTGAAATCCTTGTTTTTTGGACAGTCAGGGAAGTTGTCGTTGTGCTATTCTGTGCGAAAGCAATCATCCTCAACCATATTTAGAAATCCTTAAGTAAAGGGACAGAGAAGGACACCTGAAGGTAGCCCTTATTGCTTTTTTCCCATCTCCCTGCAGGCCATCTATTAGAATGTCTGGAAGGCAAACAAGGAGAGGCAGACAGTCAGGAGGCAATAAAAGAGGGAAAGCAGGCTCTGTGTCTGGGGGCAACAGTGCTGGTCGTGGACGCGGTGCATTGTCATCAGCACATGGCCATGGGACACGCTTGTCCTTCTTTTCGGCAGCTGGACATGTTGAGCCACATCATGCCGAAGACTTGGTAGAGTGGATGACCAAGCCCTCCTCCTCATCCTCTCTCACCCAGGCTCAGGGTACTGGCAAAGCAGCTGCCAAAGCGTCCTCTTCCCTGGTATCAATGTCAGACTCATCATCAGTCACTCCTTCCCTAGACCCACCATGTCCTCCTCCTGAGGAGTCCCCCAAACTGTTTGAGCACAGTGTTGGGTACATGCTCCAGGAGGATGCCCAGCGTTTCGAAGGGTCTGATGATGAAACCCAGCTACAGGAAGGCAGTAGCGTGAGAGCAGACAGAGGGGATGCTCAAGAAGGACACCAATCTGGCAGTCATGTTCCAGCAGCTGCAGCATACTGCCAGATTGGCTCCAGTGATGAGGAGGGAGGGGATGATGAGGTCACTGACTCCACGTGGGTGCCTAATAGGAGAGAGGAGGAGGAGGAGGATGAGGAGGAGGCACATCTCCAACGAGGCAGGATGCCCTTTGGTGGCCAGCGTAAGGGCAGTACACCGACGGAATCACACCGCAGAGCTCCGCCTGTGCAGGGCGCTGCCTCTGCCCGTCATTCAAAAAGTTCTTTGGTGTGGGCTTTTTTGAGGCTAGTGCATCAGATCGCACAGCTGCTGTTTGCAACATATGTCTCAAGCGTATATCGCGTGGCCAAAACATTAGCCGCTTGGGTACCACATGCCTGACCAGACATATGTTGACCTGCCATGCAGCTCGTTGGCAAGCCTACCTCAAAGACCCACACCAAAGAACAAAGCGGACCTCTCCTTGCACCGCATCAGCTGGGATCTCCAACCCCACTATAACTTCAGTCCTCTCTGAAACATGCACTGAGAGGAATGAAGGTGTAGAATTAGGTGTGTCACAGCCAAGTAGTTGCGGCCACTCTGCTAGCAGTACACCGACGTCCGATTCTAGCAGGCAAATTTCCCTGCCCCAGCTGCTGGACCGTCGAAAGAAGTTCACTCCGAGCCATCCACATGCCCAGCGGTTGAATGCTAGCTTGGCTAAATTGCTAGCGCTTCAACTGCTGCCTTTTCAGTTGGTAGACTCGGCCCCCTTCCGTGAGTTTGTGCAATGTGCGGTTCCTCAGTGGCAGGTTCCCAAACGCCACTTTTTCTCACGGAAGGCTATTCCGGCTCTCTACCGGCATGTGGAAGGCAATGTCTTGGCCTCGCTGGACAGGGCGGTCAGCGGTAAGGTGCATATTACCGCTGACTCATGGTCCAGCAGGCATGGACAGGGACGTTACCTTTCTTTCACGGCCACTCTTTTGGCAGCTGGGAAGGATGCAGGACAAGGTGCAGTAGTGTTGGAGGTTGTTCCACCGCCACGCCTCCAAAATGCTACTACTGGTTGTGACACACCTCTCTCCTCCAACCCCTCCTCTTCTTCTTCCTCCATGGCCTCTTCCTGTGGTTTGTCCTCTGAACCAGCGGTGCTCCGTAGCCGTTCAAGGGGCTACGCAAGTACGCAGGCAAAAAGATGCCATGCCGTGCTTGCGCTGGTGTGTTTGGGGGACAGAAGCCACACTGGGGCAGAGGTCCTGTCTGCTCTGCAGGGCCAGGCCGAGAGGTGGTTGACGCCACGCCAGCTTAAGCCAGGAATGGTGGTTTGCGACAATGGCACCAACCTCCTCTCCGCCCTCCGACAGGGACAACTGACCCATGTGCCCTGTGTGGCTCACGTCCTTAACCTGGTGGTGCAGCGGTTCTTGGGCAGGTACCCGGGCTTACAGGATGTCCTGAGGCAGGCCAGGAAAGTCTGTGTGCATTTCCGCAGATCTTATAATGCCAGTGCTCGCCTGGCTGAGCTGCAAAAGGAGTTGAACCTGCCCAAGAACCGCCTTATATGTGACATGCCCACCAGGTGGAACTCAACGTTGGCCATGCTGCAGCGGCTGCACACGCAGCAGAGGGCCATCAATGAGTACCTGTGCGACTACGGCACCAGGACAGGGTCAGGGGAGCTTGGTTTTTTTTCTCCACGCCAGTGGGGCATGATCAGGGATGCATGCACTGTCCTGGCACCATTTGAGGAGGCCACGAGGATGGTGAGCAGTGACAGTGCATGCATCAGTGACACTGTACCTCTTGTCCACCTGTTGGAGCACACGCTGCGTGGAATAATGGACAGGGCACTTGAGGCAGAACAGAGGCAGGAAGAGGAGGACTTCCTTGCCTCTCAAGGCCCCCTTTACCCAGACAGTGTTCCTTCTGTCCCACCCATCGCACAGGAAGAGGAGGAGGAGGAGGAGGATTGTGTCAGCATGGAGGTGGAGGCTGGCACTCAGCATCATCAGCAGCAGTCTTTTAGGGATGATTTACAGTCCCAAGAAACCAGTGGACTTGTACGTGGCTGGGAGGAGGTGGCTGCGGATCATGTCGTCCTTAGTGACCCAGAGGACTCCGGACCGAATGCCTCAGCAAACCTACGCTGCATGGCCTCCCTGATCCTGCAAAGTCTGCGGAAGGATCCTCGTATTCTTCGGATCAAGGAGAGGGACCATTACTGGCTGGCCACTCTCCTTGATCCACGGTACAAGGGTAAGGTTGCGGACCTTATGTTACCGTCGCAGAGGGAGCAGAGGATGAGACAACTCCGGGAGGCCTTGCAGAAAGGTCTGTGCAACGCGTTCCCAGAGACTGGGAGGTTACAAACTCCTGGTCCTGGACAACGAGTTGCTGAGGCTTCGGCCAGTCAAAGAAGGAGCGGTGGGGAAGGTGGCCGTCTGACCGATGCGTTCAGACAATTCTTTAGTCCGCAGCCCCAAAGTATGATCGGTTCCAGCAACCATCGCCAGCGTCTGATAAACATGGTGCAGGAATATCTAGGGGCAAGGTCAGACTTGGACACCTTCCCCACCAAAAATCCTCTGGCTTACTGGGTCTTGAGGATGGATCACTGGCCAGAGCTTGCACAGTATGCAATTGAGCTACTGGCCTGCCCTGCATCCAGCGTTCTTTCGGAACGCACATTCAGTGCTGCTGGAGGATTTGTCACGGATCACAGGGTGCGCCTGTCCACCGACTCGGTTGATCGACTGACTTTCATCAAGATGAACCAGTCTTGGATCACCACCAGCTACCACACACCTGATGCTGATATAACAGACTAATTGATTTTAACATGTCACATCCCTTCAAGACTGATGCTGATGCTGAGTGCCTGTGCTGTTATGTTGACTGGCTATCCTCCTCCTCCGAGTCCTCAATGATACGATTGATGATGATAGCTTGGAAGATCATTTTTGTTTATGGGTGCCGCCACCAGTGGCTAAGGCCCAATTTTTCAGCCCCTGTTTTACAACAGGGGCGTGTAATTACAATTTTTTTAGCAATAATTTGCCATAGGGCTCATTGCTGTGCTCCAAGTACAGTATCTGTGAGGGGTTGGAGTGTTGTGCCACCAGTGCCTAAGGCCCAATTTTTCAGCCCCTGTTCAACAGGGGCATGTAATTACAATTCTTGATCTAATAATTCACAGCAGGGCCCATTGCTGCACCCACCAAGAGTAACTCTGAGGGCTTACAGTGTTGTGGCAACGCCACCACCACCACGAAAGGCCCAATTTTTCAGCCCCTGTTCAAAAGGGGCATGTAATTACAATTCTTGATCTAATAATTCACAGCAGGGCCCATTCATGCACCCACCAAGAGTAACTCTGAGGGCTTACAGTGTTGTGGCAACACCACCACCACCACCACCACCACCACCACCATGAAAGGCCCAATTTTTCAGCCCCTGTTCAACAGGGGCATGCAATTACAATTCTTGATCTAATAATTCACAGCAGGGCCCATTGCTGCACCCATCAAGAGTAACTGTCAGGGCTTACAGTGTTGTGGCACCAGCACCACCATCAAAGGCCCAATTTTTACTACCACTGTTCAACAATTATATGTAATTAAAATTCCTGATATAATAGTTGACAGCAGGGCGTTCCAGCACCAACCAAGAGTAACTGTGAGTGCTTACAGTGTTGTGCCAACACCAACAACTAAGGGGCCTATTTCTGCAGAGTATATACGGCAGGTCCCTACTTTCAAACATCCAACTTACAAACGACTCCTACTTGCAAAAGAAAGAAGCCAACAGGAAGTGAGAGGAAATCTACCCCTTGGAAGGAAAATTCTCTCCTGTAAGAATTAATATGGGAGAAAGGTGTCTCCTCTGTACTGATGCTTTATCAGCAATCCTTGTTTCAAGAAAAACACCACATTTCAAAAACAGTTGTCATTGGGACGGAAAGTGAGGTGAAATGTTCTGAACAGGTGCACACTGCACAGACAGCAAAACAAATGTTACAGGGGTGATAACCCTTCCCTATGTTTTCCAAAAAGCTTAAAAATAGATTTTTTGGCTGGAGCTACACTTAAACAATGTACCTGTTCAAAATTACAAACAGATTCTACATAAGAACAAACCTACAGTCCCTGTCTTGTATGCACCGCCTGTATACGGCTGTTCAGAGTATATAGGGCCTTTTTTATTTTATGTGCGGGGTTCCCCTTAATATCCATACAAGACCCAAAGGGGCTGGTAATGGGCTGGGGTAGGGGGGGGGTCATGGGGTAGCTATGCCATTTTTCTTAAAGATTTTCATCCATATTACCGGGACCAGACATTACATTAAAGCCGCAAGCAGTTTTAAATGGCTTTTTTTTCCCTTTAGAAGTGTCATTTTGTGCAGGGACAGTTCTAAACACGGGAAACACGTGGCACTTCACAGGCATACTTTAGACACCCCCCAGGTACGATATTTAAAGGAATATTTGACTTTTTTTTTTTCACTTTATGCATCATTAAAATGACTGCTCCCGAAAAACGACCGTTTTTAAAACTTCTTTTTGCATTGATACATGTCCCCTGGTGCAGAACCCGGGTTCCCAAACCCTTTTTAGGACAATAACATGCATAATAGTCGTTATAATTAGCACTTTAGAATTCGAACGTTCGCATCCATTGTATTTAATAGGGTTCTAATGTTCGTACGAACTTTCGGTCCGTTCGCGGGTTCTGGTGCGAACCGAACCCGGGGGTGTTCGGCTCATCACTAGTTGTGATGGATAACTCATTCTACATCAACCAATTAACGGAGATGCTAAGTGATCAGGTCACATCTAAAAAATTATTAGCTGATCCTACAGAAATGTATAAAGATCAGCATAATTTATTGGTGGAATGGGGTTATAGGAATAACGCATTGAACCCCAAGGAAAATAGATATTTGAACCCCACTTCTTGCAGAATACCGGTGATATATACCCTACCTAAAATTCACAAAAATGCTGAAATACCACCAGCCTGTCCTATTGTGAATGGGATAGGGTCGATCACTGCGAGATTGGGGGAATATCTTGATAAATTCCTTCAACCGAGTGTCCAAGTCACAAAGGCATATCTTAAAGATATCTCTGATCTTCTGCGATTGCTGGATGAGGTGAAGCTTAATCCGGCTGTTACGACCTATCTAGTAACCGCGGATGTTAATTCATTATACACCATTATACAGCACGATGATGCGCTGTTGGCGTTGAACTGGGCCTTGAGTAAACATGAGGATATTCCTTTCACCCAGAAATGTTTTTTAGGTAAAGTGCTAGATTTCTGCATGGCACATAATTATTTCTGGTTTTGTGGTCAATTTTTCTCCCAGCAGGTTGGCGTTGCGATGGGAGCGAAATTCGCTCCCAGCCTCGCCAACCTGTTTATGGCAGAGTGGGAGGACAGGCATGTCTTCAACCAATCAAGACCAGAACTCAAACTATACCGTAGATTCATAGACGACCTCCTATTTATATGGGAGGGGTCGAGGGAGTTTGCGATAGAATTTGTGGAACACTTAAATAACAACGCCAACAATATAGTTTTGGATTTTATTATCAGTGAAGAGAGGGTATATTTTCTGGATTTGACTATCATAAAGAATGAAGGAAAATTAAGTACAAAAGTATACTTTAAACGTACTGATAGGAATAGTTACTTATCCATAGGGAGTGGACACCATCCCTCGTGGATTAGAAATATTCCCAAAGGACAAAAATTAAGGGTTCGACGTAACTGTACCACAAGAGAGGATTACCTTGTACAGGCCAAAGTCCTTGGGGACAAATTTGTACAGAAGGGCTATAGAGAGGAACAAATTATGGATACCATTACTGAAATAGCTAACGTTCCCAGGGAACTGTGTTTAAAAAAGAAGGAGGAGGTTATCAAGAATGATCAACATCAGTGGGGATTTATTTCCAACTTCCATTTTCAGTACAAGGAGATTGAAATTATTTTCTCCAAGTACTGGTTCATTTTAGGAAAGGATAGACATTTGGGAAATAATTTGCCAGAGAAACCAAAATTTATCTATCGGAGAGCTCCAAATTTTGGTGACCGTGTAGTACAAAAAATTTTGGACCCACCTGGCCAATACGATCTGAGGATTGACTTGAAAGGTTTGTTCTCATGTCGTAAATGTATTTGTTGCAGGATGGTCAAAGTAAGAAATAGAGGTACTATGAGTATTTCCAATTTGGACCATGAAAAATTTGAGATAGATCAATTTATTACGTGTAATTCTTCCTACGTTGTATATTTACTATGGTGCCCTTGCGGGCTGTACTATGTAGGAAGAACAAAGCGACTTTTGAAGGTCAGAGTATCTGAACATCTGGCGAATATTAGAAAGGGTTTTAAATACCATAGTGTCTCCTTGCACTTTAAGGAGAAGCATAATCAGGATCCTTCTGTTCTCCAATTTTGTGGCATTGACTGTACCTTTCCCAAGTGGAGAGGGTCCAATCGGGTAAGGGATCTGTCACAAAGAGAAACGAAATGGATATTTCTTCTCAAAAGTTTATACCCGAGAGGGTTAAACATTGAGCTTGACCTGAATTGCTTTATTAATAATTTTTAATTATTAATTTTTATTAATTTTCATTACATGATATATAATAATTCAGGCTAGTACTGGCTAACAGAGATGAGATTAATGTTAGACTCCTAATGGGAGATGTGTGTGCCGTTGTCCAAAATTTCCAATGATACAAGTTCCTCATATTATGTTTTTGATTTCATTTTTTTAATATATACGCAAATATATATGTTTTGAGTATATATGGTGAATAACCTACTCTAACCTATTATAAAATCAGTCCAAAGAATTATGGTTTTAATATATATATATATATATATATATATATATATGTTTTAATATATCTGTATGTCTCCCTGCTTTGGGCAGTATGACATTTATATCGATTTTTTTATGCATTTTATCATGGTGTTTTATTTTGTATATTAAATGTCAAGGTTTGATATTCATTGCACTTGTTATGCTCCAGGTAATATAGAGCCTCAATGACCAATATGGACGGGGTCATAGCCGTTGTTTTGCGGTCATGGGGACACGGATAACCTGTGGGCGAAGGGGGGTTAAATTATTTAATTAATCCTGTAGACTATATAAGAGAAGCTGTAAAGCCGTGCAGCCAATCCCAATGATTAAGTCCTATTGATGAAACATGTCTGGGGGCGTGGTCAGCACGGCAATCACCTGTGACTCCTGACTTACCACACCATCGGTTGTTGCAGTTTGAGATAGAACGAGTGATCGCAGAGGAAGGGTGAGACCGTACAAACAGCTTATCTGGGTCCGCCGTGACCGCAATTCACCGCACTATCTCTTGAGGCTGCCACTTGATGTACTTGTTCCTGTGTGTTGTGTTCGATATGCTGTTTTTTACTTGAAGTGATGTAAGTGCAATGGTTGAAGTGTTTTTGTTGATTTGAAATAAATTGGCTTTGACATACTTCACTATTAGAGGCACTTTTTTCATTTTCATGTGGAACATATGATTGACTGAACACCGTTGGAACAGGCTTATTAACCCTGGTGGGTTCACTTTTGCTGTTTTGCCGAACATGAGACTGTAAGGCATATATTTCTGGTGAGTTAATTTCTTATGGGAGAGGAATCACAAAAGGTGTGGGGAAAGTCACAGTTGTAAAGAAGAACCATTAATTTATTTGGATTTTTTTCACGAGGACTGGCACTTTTTCCTTTTGGTTTTTTCACTTTTTTTATTTTTTATATGTACTTTCCTATATGGATTATTCACTTTATACATGGACACTTTGAAAATTATTTGTCACTGTTAATCTGTGTTTAGTCATTCGGAATTTTGTGTATGCATGATATTATCATACATTTTGCTTTTAATTGAGTTTATATTTAGTATAAACATAGCGCCACTATTTAATCACATTTAAATATCACCATTATATAATTGGGAAGAATTACCTCCTTACAGATAGCTAAAAAGATCAATGGGGTCAGTGTAAACTTATCTGAGAGGCAGAAATTGCCCAATGCTGAAGGAACCCCTAACAACCTCTGGAGGAACCCTAGGGTTCCACGGAACCCTGGTTGAGAATCACTGATCTAATCTATGGCAGCTTCATTTAATATTTTGTGCTACCTGTTACAGAGTCATTGATCTACAGGATTTCACTACATTTGTCCAACACATATTAGGTTATTCAAGATCATCCTCACCAATCCACACCTGTAGTATCCCATCATTTTGAGAAAGGACACATTATTTGTATGGAATTTCAATCACGGTGGTGTTTTTAGTTTGTGCATTCTTAATTTCTACTCTTACAAGCCAAAAATACTTTGCCGAATAAGCTGGTAAATATACAATCTACATGTAATAAAATGTCTAAAAGACGCAGACCCGGAAGTGAGAGGAGAGAAGAGCTGCAGACGCGCACAGCGCTGGATCAAATAAGGGGTCAGGTAAATAAAAGGGGGGAGGGGGATGCTGATGCCTAAACATTTTTTACCCTAAATATGAGTAATGTATTAGGGTAAACAATGTTTAGGCTTTAGAACCACTTTTACTGAACAAACTGAAGTTAGAAGCTTATTGGCTACTATGCACAGGTAGTCCCATCCGCTTTTCAGCATGTCTTCAGTTTCCATTCAGCACATGTAATTCCTATAGCTAGACATATTGCTATATATAATGTTCATCTGTCAAGATCTGCACAAGTTTTTGATTAAAGCTTTCTATGATCTGCGAGATGTTATTTGGATTGATGCCCTGACAGCTGAGACTGTAAGTTACAGCTACCAGGAGTGCGTTATGTGCAGAGTTCAGGGGTGCACCATTTACAGAGTGCAGAGCTCAGGTGGTGTGCTAGGTACAGAGTGCAGATTTCAGTAGTGCGCTACATACTGAGTGCAGGGTTCAGGGGTGCACTATGCACAGAGTGCAGTTTCAGGGGTGCCTTATGCATAGAGTTTAGAGTTCAGGGGTGCCCTATGCACAGAGTGCAGAGTTCAGGGGTGCCCTATGCACAGAGTGCAGTTTCAGGGGTGCCTTATGCATAGAGTTCAGAGTTCAGGGGGGCCCTATGCACAGAGTGCAGAGTTCAGGGGTGTGCTATGTACAGAGTGCAGTTTCAGGGGTGCCTTATGCATAGAGTGCAGTTTCAGGGGTGCCTTATGCATTTACAGAGTACAGGGTTGAAGAGTGTGCAACATACAGAGTGCAGGGCTTAGGGGTGTGCCATGCACAGTATACAGGGTTCAGCTCTCTTTCACAGGTTGTCAACATTTCACTTACACCTTTCCTCAGCTTTGACCTCTGCCCCATTCTCCCCCATCCCCCATGTCTGAGGGAGAAGAGAAACACTGGAATACTAGTCAGTATCACTGTACAAAAAGTATATTGCTACGTAAAAAAATCCCCAGTAATGGTGGGTGTCCTACATGTGTGGATAATGCTGCTTTATGTAAAATTTAGTTTAGTTTTTACATTTTAAAATGGGGTGCCTTGAGGCGCGTAGTTTTAAATGGTGTCTTGACTGAAAAAAGGATGGGAAACACTGAACTAGACCACTTGAAAGCCCTGATCCTTGCATAACGTAGTATCTGATATAAAACCACCAGGAAAAAATATAATTGTCTGCATTTTTACTGTCAATTGCATTTTTTTAAGAAGGGCTGCCATTTTGGCCTCAATTTTCAAAAAAGCTTTATGTCTAGCCAGCGGTCATGTTGACCTTCTTGCAACACTACTTTAAAGGTGGCCATACACGGTTCGAATTTCGAAAGAATTTTCTTTCGAAAATCGTATCAAAGAATTTTCGTACGAATTTCGCACCGTTAGTGGGCTGCAGCAGCAGCCGATTTTCGTGCGGCAATCAAATTTGAGGAATCTGACATGTTGGAAAGTTTTTTGAAAAACAAATGATTTCTGATCAATGATGGGAGAATCGTGCGAGAAATGTAATAGAAAAAAAAATATTCCCGGAGAGAAACGAATATTCCCGGAGAGAAAAGAATATTCCCGGCAACTTGAAGGTTCGGTCGGCCGAATTTCGAAAATCAATGGTGGCATCATCGGATCACAAAAAAATCGAGCTTTCTGATTTTGAAAATAAAATTTGTTCGAAATTCGACCGTGTATGGCCTGCTTAAGTCAGTAAAATGGAACAAGAACGCAGATAAGGACTGGTGTCTGACTTTTATGATTTACTTACTTGTACCAGGTCGATGACTCACAAGTATTAAAGCCTGTGGGCTGAGCGAAATACACATAAAACAGCATAAATAGATGAGCCTCCCACTGCCGCTATAGTATCGTGACAGTCGGCTCCGTGGGCTGTCAGAATGCCCAAACAGCACCTGGGCTGGCAATCTTCCACCCGGCACTTTGAACTAAAAAAAATGTTGTGCGAAGTAGTGCCAAGAGGGCCACCCACTCATTGAAATTTGCTCAGAGCTAGCTTAATACATCTAGGCCACTAGCGTTTTTATAAGAAGGTCAGCAATGACAGCAATGACAGCCCCCATATTTCTCCCATGACAGGTTTCTTCCAAAATATTCCACAGAGTTTAAAAATTCGTAATATTTTTTATTTTATAATTTTTTCTATGGTTGAACTAGATGGACTTGTGTCTTTTTTCAACCTAACTAACTATGTAACTATGTAACTATGTACACAATGTACGAGCCACAGAAACTTTTCTGATTGCGGCAGGCATAAGCTGCAACGCAGAAATACACATTGCTTCGAAAAACAACTGTC
This sequence comes from Rana muscosa, assembly GCA_029206835.1. Lineage (NCBI taxonomy): Eukaryota > Metazoa > Chordata > Amphibia > Anura > Ranidae > Rana > Rana muscosa. Next base: position 549,129,879 of record CM055122.1, read on the forward strand.
TTAAGTAATATTTATGGAAAAATAATGCTAACAATAGAGAGCCCACAATGCTATTGTTGATCTTTTAGAGTCTAGTGTGTGTGGGTATGCTGCAGCAGTCAAGTGTACAGTGTTTCAGCAGCAGCTCTGTGCTGGGTGTCAGGTGACTGGGTCACGCAGTCTCTTTAGCATTCAGAAGACTGTTGGAGGGGGGGAGTGAGTAGCTGAGCTTCACTGAGACCATAAGAAGAAACAGAGCTCCAGTGGACAAGTGCTCGAAGGAAGTTCAGAGGGCCCAACAGAATGAGCCAGGGTCTGCATGTAAAAAGCCAACAGCAGCAGCAGCAAGAAGAAGAGGAGGATAACGAAGAAGATGGCATAGTGGGAGGCTCATATTATGGAGATGAAGACTCTTTCATGGATGGAGACCTTGACAGTGAGGAAGAAGAGGGTATGATTAGTAGCTATTATACTCCATGATAATTAACAGGTGGGCTGAAGGGGGAATCATTTTATGTACTGATTGTAAAATAGACAAATTAATGCTAGGAAAATATACTTGGCACCGTCACTGAGCGAGGTATTCAGTTCAGATATATTGTTACTAAGTGACCTAATACTTCCTTAGCAGGTCTTTCCAGTGTGGACTTGGACTTACCAGTTCCTAAATAGGGCCCTTTAGCTGAGTCCAGTGTAATGATGAACACTGATGATGGGTGTGGAGCTGTCACAACCAGCTGTGACTCTCAATCCTCCATAGATTTGATAGGGGGGACATTGTGCGACCAGAGAGTTCCTGCTGCCTGAAGTTTCCTAAAGGATGTCTGAAATGTTTGGACTACTAGATCTTTACCAGAGCAAGTGTTTTAATGTTGGGTTATGCTTAGCATTGCTTAGGGCAGCTGATAGGAGCGTGTAAGTATGGAAATGTTTATGCTGGGACATATATATATATATATATATATATGTATACACACACACACACACTATCTGAAAGAAGAAGTGTACACATGATAAGCAAAGAGGATCTTAGCGTCATAGTAACATTGGCAGAAATTTACACTGCAAAGAATAATTGTTTTCAAAAATACTACTAAGAAAATGTTTGGAAACATTGCAATTCGGCAGCTCGCTACTCTAAAATGCTTCAGGGTACAGTATATTTAAACAAAGAAAAAATGGAAAAACACTTCTAAGTGGGACTGAAAAGCCTTGGTAAAGTAGAAAGCCTGGATGTATCCTCATAGGTGGCATAAACCATAGTTTAATGTTTTTTTGCTACATTAGATCAGTGTTTATCAACTCTTTTTTTTAGTCGAGGCACTCTTTAAAATTATAGACAGTCTCAAGGTACCCTTTAAAATTATGGACAATGTCAAGGCACCCTTTAAAATTATAGACAGTCTCAAGGTACCCTTTAAAATTATGGACAATGTCAAGGCACCCTTTAAAATTATAGACAGTCTCAAGGTACCCTTTAAAATGATGGACAATGTCAAGGCACCCTTTAAAATTATAGACAGTCTCAAGGTACCCTTTAAAATGATGGACAATGTCAAGGCACCCTTTAAAATTATGGACAATGTCAAGGCACCCTTTAAAATTATAGACAGTCTCAAGGTACCCTTTAAAATGATGGACAATGTCAAGGCACCCTTTAAAATTATAGACAGTCTCAAGGTACCCTTTAAAATTATGGACAATGTCAAGGCACCCTTTACAATTATGGACAGTCTCGAGGCACCCCATTCTAAAATGTAAAAAACGATTCCATTAGCTTTACATAACGCAGCAACATCCACATATAGGACATCCATTGTTAGCGGGGCCGTCTTAATAGCATCATGGGCCCCTGGGCAAAGAAATGCAGTGGGGTTCTTACCAGCCTGCCCCAATTTATGCACTTACTTTCAAGAAAAAGTATAAACAGTTGATAGAATTAAACATATATTTATTAGTACGTTCAATAAAATAGATTTTAGATAATTAAACATGCCATAAGTGAAAGACTAATCAACACAAAGGGCACAGTAGAGGGGGGGAAGGCAGAAGGGCACAATACTGGGATCAGAAGGGCACAGTACAGGTTCCAGGAAGCTGTACAGAACACGGCCATCCCGGAACAGCTTAATAAAAAGCGTGACTGTCCCATCAAATCCGGGACAGTTTGCAAGTATGATGTAATGCAAGATTTTCCTGGGGCCCCCATGCACCTTGGGCCCCTGGGCAGTGCCCAGGGGTGCCCATGCATTAAGACAGCCCTGATTGTTAGAGGTGATTTATTCTTCCAAAGCAAATACACTTTTGCACACTGGTACTGACTAGTATTCCAATGTTTATTTTCTCCCTAAAAATCTCTCCATCAGTCAGCTAATGTCATCCCAGTGCTGAGGGAGAGGGGCACAGGAGAGTCAAACAAGGATGCTGTGAAGGCAACAAACATCCTCCTTATCAACTGATGACGTCATTGGTTGTTAGGATGCCAGTGTCTGGAAAGCATACCTCCCAACTTTTTGAGATGGGAATGAGGAATACCTATCAGCAAAAGTATGCAGGCATAGGACACACCCCTTGCCACGCCCCCTAATAGGAGAATTGTAGAACAAAGTCAAGATTGATTAAACCGACAAGTGCTTTTTTTACCACTACTATTCCTTTATATTGGCTTTTAGAATTTACAAATGCAGCAATTTAGAAATCAGATGAAAGGTTTAGCCCTGGAAAACACTTTTTTTTTATAGATAAAAAGTACATTTTATATACAACTATATAGATCAGACCAAAATGAGGGACAGATGAAGAGGAAAGAGGGACAGAGGGACATTGCTCCAAATCAGGGACAGTCCCTCGAAATCAGGGAGAATTGGGAGCTATGTAGAAAGTCGTAATGGTGCATAATGAAAACCCGTGGCCTTGTGTAACTAAAAGGCAGGCTTGATCCACCTGTTGGCTTGTATAAAATGTTTGATCAATATTTAGGCATTTTGCCAAGGCACCCCTGGATAAACCTCAAGGCTACTTAGGGTGCCTGAGCACCCTGGTTAAAAAAGGCTGCATTAGATTATACAGAGAGCATCATGAGTGTGCTGCTGGTGTGCGATTGAATATCTTATGTTGCAAGCATTGATGTGTATCATAGACCTGTACAGGGATCAGCATGGGTTCATGTGTCTTAATAAGCATGGTCAAATTTAAGAGGATAAATATTTTAAACCTGTATTGTTGCAAATGCTACTGATATATCTGATATACTGAAATGCAAAAAAACAGGGGATAATTTATATATTCTTGCCTAACCACTTCCCGTCCGCGCTATAGCCGAATGACGGCTACAGCGCGGACCTGAATTGCCGGGAGGCCATCAATAGACGTCCTCCCGTGCTCGAGCGGCCTGCGCGCTCCCGGCTGGCTCTGTGATCAGCGAGTCTATGAGACTCGCTGGATCACAGATTGGAGTAAGAGGTCGATCCCGACCCCTTACCACATGATCAGCTGTCATCCAATGACAGCTGATCATGTGATGTAAACAGAGCAGGTAATCGGCTATTTTTTCTCCTCACGCTGATAGCGTGAGGAGGAAAAAAAAGCCAATCACAGGCAGAAGACAACGGGACATCGGTCCCGATCAGGGAGAGCTGCAGACAGCTCATCTGTGCCAATGTTTGCCACCTGTCAGTGCCACCTACCAGTGCCCACCAGCGCCGCCTATCAGTGCCTACAGTGCCACCTATCAGTGCCCACAGTGCTGCCTATCAGTGCACACAGTGCAAAATCTAAAAGTCACTAATCAGTGCCTCAAACAGTGCTGCCCATCATTGTCACCTACCAGTGCCCATCATTGTCACCTACCAGTGCCCGTCATTGTCACCTACCAGTGCCATCAGTGCCATCTATCTGTGCCCATCAGTGCCCACATCAGTCCCACCCATCAGTGCCACTCATCAGTGCCGCCTTATCTGTCCACATCAGTGCCACCTTATCTGTGCCTATCAGTGCCACCTTATCTATGCCTATCAGTGCCCACCAGTGCAGCCTATCAGTTCCCATCAGTGCCGCCTCATCAGCGCATATCAATGAAGGAGGAAAATTACCTGTTTGCAAAAAAAATTAAACAAAATATAAAACATATTTATTTTTTTTCAAAATTTTTTTGTTTGTTTAGCAAAAAATAAAAACCCCAGAGGTAATAAAATACCACCAAAAAAAAGCTCTATTTGTGGGAAAAAATTATAAAAATGTAATTTGGGTACAGCGTTGTATAACCGCGCAATTGTCATTCAAAGTGCATCAGCGCTGACAGCTGAAAATTGGTCTGGGCAGGAAGGGGGTTCAAGTGCCCATTAAGCAAGTGGTTAAAAAACAATTTAAAGATCATGTAAAAGCAAAACTTTTTTTTAAGTTTTGGCTAAAGTGGGGAAGTGTTAAACTCTATATCACATTTGTATTGCTTTGTGTGGCTTAGTGGTGGTTAGCCCTTCCTCCTAGCAGCACTAGGGCCATCGGTTTAAATCCCAACCACCCACTATCCAGATAGCAGGGATAACTTGCCACAAATTTGTAGTAGACTTGAATTGTAAGCCTGTTAATTTGCTGCACATTTTCACTGGCAAGTTGTACACTTGCAAAGCACTTGAAGCACAAGTTCTAGTTGACACTTTTCCAATTTGTAGCAAATTTGCATGGCAAGTCTCTAGCAAGAGCAAAGTTGCATCTACAGCAAGCGCTCTGCAAGTCTACAGCATGAAAATTCAGCCACAGTGACCCCTGTGGTGGGATGACTATTGCACAACATAATTGAACCAGAACTTGCAGCAGACTTTCAGAATGTTTGCAAAGAAAGTTGATCTGTATCATGCAATGCGGACTTGCTGCAATTATGCAATAAACTTGTGAAGCCTGGCAAGTCTAGCAAAAGCTTAGCAAGTCATTTTCAAACTTGTAGCTCAATTGCTTGCTATCTGGGTACCTGCCTGGAGTTTGCATGTTATCCCTGTGTCTGCGTGGGATTCCTCCAGGTACTCCAGTTTCCTCCCACAGTCCAAAGACATGCTGGTAGGTTAACTGGCTCCTGTCCAAATTGACCCTAGTATGCATAAATTGTATAAATTTGAGTTAGGGACCTTTGATTGTAAGCTCTTTGAGGGCAGGTACTAATGTGAATGTACAATATGTATCCAAAGACACAGACAGTGTGCTTCCAGGGACACCATTGCTACTGAGTATCTGGCCACAACAAATCAGGCAGTTTGTATGCTGCTTACAGAGGTGGTATTTAGATACCTCTAAAAGCAGCAAAAAGTCCACCCCTGGCCACTCATGTGTATGTCACCAAAGTCTTCAGCCTGGGATACCTGCTCCGTTGACAACTGTATAAGAGGGAAATTCCATTCACTTTGGGGGTATTTCAAGCTGTATATTTCCTGCTGTCTTTGGAACAGGAAGTAAAGGAAACATTCCCCCCTAAAAAGCAAAAAATAACCTGACATGGTATTTAAACTTTAAAACTGAAAAAAAAGTTTTGGTTATACATACATTTTAACCACTTCAGCCCCGGAACATTTTACCCCCTTAATGACCAGGCCATTTTTTGTTATACGGTACTGCGTTATTTTAGCTGACAATTGCGCGGTCATGGGACACTGTACCCAAACAAAATTGATGTCCTTTTTTTTCCCCCACAAATAAAGCATTCTTTGGGTGGTTTTTGATCACCTCTGCGTTTTTTATTTTTTGCGCTATAAACAAACAAAAAAAAAAATCCTGTCCCGCTGAGGAAGTTCAGACAAGCGTAACCTGTAAGTGGGAGGGGCTACGTAAGGATGACGTCACCCGTTGCCATCCTTGGAAACTAACAGCACACGGTTTGTGCTACATGTTAGCTCTGGAGTCCATGCCGAGAGGTGAGCGTAGAACTAAGATCAAAGGTGGAGGGTCTGTCACCAGTGCTGAATTATTCTTCACCGGTGAAACCATTTATCTGGAACTTGCTGTTCCACAGCATCTTGGACTGTTATTTCATATTATTGCCCTGCACTACCTACTATCTTTACTATAAACAAAAAAAGACCATCAATTAAAAAAAAAAAATTATGCTATAAAACAAACCCAATAAATTTAAAAATAAAAATCAAATTTCTTCATCAATTTAGGACAATATGTATTCTGCTACATATTTTTGGTAAAAAATAAGTGTATATTGATTGGTTTGCCAAAAGTTATAGCATCTACAAAATAGGGGATAGATTTATGGCATTTTTATTTTATTTTATTTTTTTACTAGTAATGGCGGTGATCAGTGATTTTTAGCGTGACTACGACATTGCGGCGGACAGATCGGACACCAAACAGACATTTTTTACACTTTTTTGGGAACCAGTGACATTATTACAGTGATCATTGCTAAAAATATGTACCGACATTGTACTAATGACACTGGCAGGGAAGGGGTTAACATCAGGGGCGATCAAGGGGTTAACTGTGCTCCCTGGGTGTGTTTACTAACTGTATGGGGGATGGGCTGCCTGGGATAACACAGAGATCCGTCTTCCTGCACAGCAGAAAGACAAGATCTCAGTGTCATCCCCTGTCAGAACGGAGATCTGCCTTGTTTACTTCAGCAGATCCCAGTTCCGTCTTTGCGGCGAACAATCACGGGTGGCCCCGCTGATTGGCTCCCCTGCTAGCCAATCAGTGTGTGCCCACAGATGCTAGTGCATGAACCGCCATACCGAAATCCATAATTTTACAGTTGTCACCAGAACAAGAGTTGAGGGTAAATAGAGAGGCCTGTACTGCTAAAATAAATCTCTACAATGTCTTAAGCCTCGTAGACACGGTCGGACTTCCATCGGACTTTTCCGTGGATTTTTGTCTGAACGGAGTTGGCCGGGCACACCCATAGCATACACACCACAGGACTTTTCTGCAAACTTTCCCAAAACTTTTTGCAACATCACATGGTTTTTTTTCTCTTTTCTGCTCTTTACCGCCACCCTTTGGTCAACTTCTGCTATTGTTGGTTGATTTTAACATTAGTTGTTTTGTCCATCGGACAAAAGTCCTATGGTTTTCTGTACACACGGTTGGACTTTGCTCCATCAGACTTTTGTTGGGCAAAAGTTTGTCTGTTTGCAGACCCAACTTTTGTCCAATGAAAACAAAACCAAACGAAAAAAAGTTTGTCCGATGGAGCGTACACACGGTCGGATTGTTGGTCCAACTTGCTTAAAGTGGTTGTAAACCCACTTTGTAAATAAACACCTACAGGTAAGCCTAGATTAAGGCTTACCTGTAGGTGCATGAAATATCTCCTTAACCTACACGGTTAAGGAGATATTTGCATTTAAAACCGGCGCCGCTGACGTCACGCGCATGCGCATGGGGTTAATCCCATTCACAAATTCGGCTAGGTCGCAGCATTCGACGACGTAGCCGAATTAGACGGCTCCTGTGCGCATGCGCGGAGTCACGTCTTCGCCGCTCCGGCCAATCACAGCGCCGGAGCGGCGCTGTGATTGGCTGGTGCGGCGATACCCGGAAGTAACATTCCGGCTATCGCCGCAGCGATGGCTGCGTCTGGAGAGAGGGACGCGGACTGCTTCAGGGGCCCCGATCTAAGGTAAGTGGTACATAATGAGCTAGTATGCTAGTCGTACTAGCTCATTATGCCTTTCTCTTGCAGGTTGCCTCAAAAAAAAAAAAAAGGATTAGTGGGTTTACAACCACTTTAAAACAAAGTTTGTTGGGCAAAAGTCCGACCGGGTGTACGGGGATTTACTATGCAGAGAATTCCTTCCTGTTGCATCTCCAGGGCAGGACGTACAGGGAAACTGGTCGAAAACAACAAAGAATTAACCAACAAGGAGTTTAACTTTTCTCAACTTTATCTGAAACTGCAGACCAGGAGTGGATGCAACATTTTTATATTAGAAATTGAACCAACTTAAAGTGGAGTTCCACCCTGATTTATTTATTTTTCCCCAAAAATCAAAAAAAAAATAGTTTTTTTTTTTTTATACTCACCAGAAAGGGCGGTTGCTATGCGGAACTAGCTCTTCTGCCTCTTCCTCCACCGCGGTGGTCTTCTTCCTCGTCCTCTGTCACGGTGTCTTCTGATGAATGGGACACGCTGCCTTCTGGGAACTGTGTGTATCCCAGGAGGCAGCCGCCCATTCACAAAGCGCCGTGCATGCGCAGTAGGAAACGGGCAATGAAGCCGTAAGGCTTCACTGCCTGTTTCCCTTAGTCAGGATGGAGGCGCCGGGACCTGCCAGGACCGAGCGATCGCCGTCGGGGGCCCGACATCGCGGGCGAGTAGGACAGGTAAAAGTCAGCAGCTACAGTGTTAGAAGCTGCTGACTTTTAAAAAAAAAAAATCGGGGGTGGAATCCAGCTTTAAATATAATGCTGTAGGCTGTGGTAATAGCACTAAGGTTTAGTGTATTTTCGGTGCAGGCATGTATTGAGGCAATATTGCAGAATTTACTTTTTATGTGACTTTTACTTGCTTACTGTTCCATATTTTTGTTATAGAGATTTATATTAAAAAGGAGATCTGCATTTTCTCTGCCTCCCTGCCTAAAGCCTAGTGCACACGTGCCGAATGCTGGGTTGAAAAAAAAAAATACTAGGCTTAAACCAGAACTGCAATAAATGCTTTTTTTTTTTTTGCACCCTACCCTCAGCGCTGTCCCTGGCCTCCGCCTATATCCAGCACTGCCAGTTCTCTTGGGGCAGTTCAGTGTTTAGGTCATTCTGCCCATTTTCTGTGAGCCCCAGGGGATGCGTTATCATGCAGGCTGGACTCACAATACTAGACTTTGCGGTGCTTACATGCCATTATGTGAACGCTGCTCAGTCCAGGAGGAATGTCACCCTCTTGCCGCTGCTCAGGAAGAGGAGGATGCTCCAGGGATGTTACTGGACTGGCAAGACAGCTGCTATAAAAAGGTTTCCTGACGGCTCCATGTCAGCACAGCTGGGTGAGGCTCCGCCCACCCCTACGTGATCAGGACTTAACTATAAATTTTTCACTCACCTCAGCGTTCTTCTCTTTTCCTCCTATGTGCAGGACGGAGGTGTGCGCCTCTACCTAGCTGGTCTAAATGGCTGGCGGACCGTCCATACGTGTGGATGAAGCTGGACGAAGTCCCTGGTGTCTAGTCTAAATGACCATAATCCAGGGAGCCCCGCTGCTGGTCCTCGGGCGGCTTTATCATGGCTAACAGCCGTGTCTGGGGTCCGCTTGGTCCAAACAAGATGGACAGCGGTTGTGGCAGAGTACTCCCCTATGCACGCGCACCCGCGCTGTGCCAACGTCGACGGTCGGATGACGGAGGTTGGGTGAGCTAAATGCTTTGTATCCAATGTATGCTACATTACTGGACAGAGAGTACTCTGCATAACAGATACACAAAGTAACACTTTGTCTGTTCACACATGGATATAATCTGTTGGAGGCTGCTCATGTTTGCTTACTGTCATGCCATTATGCCAAACCCCTCCAAAGACCAGCATTTTGCAGAGAAGGTAGATGGAACCACCTGGAAGATGCCTACTGAATCCAGCCATGGCCTTTGGATGGGATATCCTTATATTTTTATATGTGATCTTTGGTCTTCCTTAAAAATAAATTAAAAAAAAGAAGAAAAAGGAGTATGGAGAAGCATGTTTGTGATGTCTACAATTCCCTTGGTTCGTGTACACTGCAGATGGTTGTAATTTTGTTACAAATTCCTACCTTTTTGTTTGATGTTCTGAAACAAACTTTTTCATCATAACCTGATTCCTCCCAGGATTAGATTCTAGCCAAATTAACCTCCATCTGGTTAACAGGGCTGTAGATGGAAGCTTCTGCCTCCCTCTAGCTGTGTTTAACCCCTCAGGGTTTGTTACTAAGCAATCTATTTACTGCATTTAACCGTTTTTTTCCCTAGTCCAGGGTCGCACTGGGTTGCGGGAATGAGGCTGTGCTATTCAGCTTTGTCTCCCGCTGGTCAGTCTCTGTTCCGGTCGCGATTTTTAGAGACATCTGTGCAAGTCTCTGTGCGGATGTCAATATAGGTCGCAACCCGAAATCGCAAGGTAGTACAAAACTGCCTTTTTGAAGTTGGTGTAGCGCCGCTGATGCAGCGTTGCACTGATTAGGGCGGTGCAATTGCCGCATATTCATGCGATTTGACTGGTCGGGTCGCATGTCAAAAACGCACCAGTGTGATCCGGGGCTATGGGTTGGTTTGCTGAATGGTGCACAAGCCCTGTGGTGAGGTTATCTATTAGTGTTTACCAATCTCAGAACGAACGTGCTTCAGGCTCTTCAATAAGAAGACATGGATGAACATGAAGGAGCAGTCTCATGGCTTTCCCAAGCCAGCAAACATCCCTCCTCAAGCTCTATAAGAGGAATACATGGATGGGCATGACTGTATGTATCCCACTGGCTTAAACAGCCAGGGAGGAGGGTGACACCTAAAAGGTGTTACACCCAATAAACAAATTGCCAATACACTCAAAAGGGGTGTTTCTGGCTCACCCTGTGAAAGGGTTCATCTGCTCTGACAGTGAGAAGAAGCCAATTTTCTGAATTTCCGGATGAGCATGACAGTATGTATCCCACTGGCTTAAACAGCCAGGGAGGAGGGTGACACCTAAAAGGTGTTACACCCAATAAACAAATTGCCAATACGCTCTAAAGGGGTGTTTTCGGCACACCCTGTGAAAGGGTTATCTGCTCTGATAATGAGAAGCCGCCTGTCCATACCAGGTGAAGCAGCCCATTCTCCAAACTTCGGGATGGACATGACTGCACACAGTCTGCTTTGTCAAGCAACCAAGGATATGGATGACGGCGCCTAACAGGTGGTCGCACTCATGAAACATGTGGTCAATACGCTCTAAAAGAGTGTTTCCACTCACCCTGTGAATTCTCCAAGCCTTCCCGAACAAACAATCCGCTTCAGATCCTTCCATAGAGAAGCAGACAGCAAGGATGTTACCTAGTTCAAGCAACCTAGGATAAAGATAACGACACCTAACCAGTTGTCACAATTAAGCAGATGGTCAAGACACTCTAAAGGAATGACTAGATTCTTCTCGTATGGGGACCATCTGTTTGGCAATGTTCAGCCTTCTTTCAGGGCCTTCTTGGTTCAATCAATTCTCTCCAGTCTCTTCTGAACAGAAGAAAGAGGACGACCTGTGTCCAGATTGCTAAGGTTGGTGAAATGCCTGTGTATAGAGGTGACACTTTGGAAGTATTTTAAATTCCTCCAGAAGACGGCTGGATGTTGAATGGATCAAGTGCTTGTTCGTCAAGATTGGAGGATATCGTCACAGCAGGATGTCAAAGTTATGCCCTTTGGAACGAATAGAGGTCCAGGGGTTGGGACCACCCCGCTGGTTAGTATGTGTCCCTTGTGGGATCGGCCATTCACATGACCTTACCATCAGAAGGTGCGACCCACAAGGACAAACGCGGTCACTGCATTTTTTTCTTAATTGCAGAAGGGCAAGCCTAAATTAAATAGTTGCCAGTTTGGCTTCCTGCCTCAAGATAAAGGTCTACGGAGTTAAAGACCGAAAATTCAAGAGTTATTGCTCACGCTCACGCCAGAGAGCGTAGCTCCTGCGCTTTTCTGGATGAGAGTCCAGGAAAGACAAGGAAGCAAATGCTTAGTCCAAGAAGTCAATAAGAACTTCCATGTCAGGATGCTCTCTGTTATTTTGGGATTGTGCCACCCATACATGCCCTAGGGGCACTATGTGGTTCCTCTGTGAACCTAGGGACGGCTTGTGGATGGACACGTGGTCCCCTAAGGAAAGCATTTTGGGCCATATTTGGAGATCTTTCATCCTTCACGTCTCAGATTGAGCCATAGAAATCGCCTTGCCCCAGCAGCTCAGACGACCTGGTGGTACAGGAAGATACCAGCCAGTTTAGGGGAGCCCTACTTCAGGAACAATGTGCTCAGGACCAATGGTCTTTTGTCAAGTATCCAAGACTCCATCTTGGAGTTGAGGGTAGCCTTTTCAGGCTCTTAGCCTTCAGTCATCTCATCCAGAGTAAGCCTGTCTTGGGAAAGTTGGACAGCACAACGACTGTGGCCTACATCTGGAAACAAGGCTCAGTCTCTCACTTCTAAAGTTTTCTCTAATTCTAGAATTCACCCAAGTCAATACTCCCAACAGTCTGTGACCTATGTGCCTGGTCGGAAGAATCTTCAATAGAGTTGAGCGGACACCTGGATGTTCGGGTTCGACGAGTTCGGCCGAACTTCGGAAAAAGGTTCGAGTTCGGGACCGAACTTGACCCGAACTTTACCCCGAACCCGAACCCCATTGAAGTCAATGGGGACCCGAACTTCTGAGAACTAAAAAGGCTCTAAAAAAGTAATGGAAAGGGCTAGAGGGCTGAAAATGGCATTAAAATGTTGTTAAGAGCATGGGAAGTGCTCTGCAAACAAATGTGGATAGGTAAATAACTTAAAATAACATAAAAAAAATAAAAAAATATGCTGGAGGCCGGCTTTTCAGCAGAAGAGGTACAGGAAGTCATTAAGAACCTCAGAAACTCAACGTCACGATGCCACACATATGGTGGGAAGGCCCCAGAATACGCCCTTTCTGGAAAAAATTATTCAATTTAATGGATAAGCTAGTGGGAAAATAAAATACTTTGAAATAAAAATGTAGCGGGGTGCTAAATTTAAGGGAAGTGTTTGAGTGGTAAATAGGCTCAAACACCCTAATTATGTAGGATTCATGGACCATTTTGTCCTCGGGGGACAGTATTGGTGTGCAGTTCCCTGCGGCCTACAGGTGGCGCTGCCATGGTAGGCTAGGGTTGAACCGCCGATACAGTGCTGTGCCTTTTGTGTCCCCTCTTGGCAGTAGTACAGCGGGGCGGGGAACCTGCTGTGCATGCCGGGAGAGGATATAAAAGGGGTAGACGCCTCCTGATCGGGGTCCGAGTCCCAGGCACCTTTGGCCTGGGGGCTGATGTCCAGTGGGGTCCACGCCCAGGTGTCTTCGGCCTGGGTGCACGTGTTCCTGTTCCATCTCGGGCACCTTTAGCCAGGGGTGAGGTACTATCCTGAAGTTCCTGCTGCCCTGGGTATGGAGGCCTAGGGGCGGGAGCCTTTGTCTGGAGTCCGCTAAGGGTCGAGGAGCCTTTGGGTGCCGCCTCGTGTAGGGGACCCTGTTCCAGGGAAGGAAGGAACCTTTCCGATGGCCCGATGCTGGAGGCACGGTGAAGGAAGGGTCTGTTGACTCCCTGGAGAGATGTCTTCCCCTTGATATGGGCTAGTTCTTAGAAGGAGAAGCTAAAGGTCATCCTGACTGTATCGGAGGCCTTATTCACCCGGCCCATGGCAGGGGCCTTATACATGTGTATCTCACAGCTACAGAACTGCAGAAAATGCTATTAAAAAAAAATGTTATTTTTTTAGGATAGCACAGTAGAAGAAAAATATATAGAAATGGTTTAGCTCACACAGCTCCAGATATGCAGAAAACACTGCAAAATATGTTTTTTGCCCTAAATGGGTCTTTTTGCAAGAGCACAATACACCCACAGTATGGAAACGGTGTATCTCACACCTACAGCAATACAGAAAATGCTATTAAAAAAAAGTTTTTGCCCTAAAAAAAATTTGGGGGAATAGCGCAATACAAGAAAAATATATAAATTTGTAAATCTCACACTTGCATATATGCAGAAAACACTGCAATTTTTTATTTTTTTGCCCTAAATGGGTCTTTTTGCAAGAGCACAATACACCCACAGTATGGAAACGGTGTATCTCTCAACGTAACATATGCAGTGCTGGTGCACTGAGCTTGCAGATAAAAGTTAGATTTTCTCTTACACTGGGCTCATGGCAGTGTAAAAAGACTGTGCACTGCAACACAAACAGGTAAACCTATGCAGATTGCTAAGTTATTAGATCTCTGAATCTGGACTCCTATATAAATCTCTCTCCCTGAAAGCACCAACAGGAACCTTCCCCTACACTGTCTCTCTATCTTTTCTCTCAGATTGCAGAATCAGGACTAACTCATGTATTTCAATCTCTCCCTAATAAGCAACAGCAGCCAGCATCCTCTCCCTATCCTGTCTAAAGCAGAGTGACGTGCTGTGCTGTGTGCCTGTAGCTTATATAGAAGCTGGGTCACATGCTGCACTGAGCTGGGTCACATGCTGCCCTGGCCAATCACAGCCATGCCATTAGTAGGCATGGCTATGATGGCTTCTAAGGGCACACCAGCTAAACAAAAGGTGATTGGCTGCCCCCTGAAGCTTTTCTAAATGCGCCATTACATCGCCGAACACCGGACCCGAACCCGAACATACGCGCAATTGTTCGGGTTCGGGTCCGGTGCCCAAAATCTCTAATGTTTGGTACGGACCCGAACTTTACAGTTCAGGTTCGCTCAACCCTAATCTTCACACGATCTATTTGTCCAGGTCAAGTCTGACGACAATGGATGATCCAGACTACTGCGAGTCTTTCGAGAACTAACAGAGCTTGGTGTTTTGTCTGCCAGAGGTAGACCGCTTACATTCCCAGTCGGCACTAAGTTGCTGAAGTTCCATTCCAGGGCCCAGGAGCCGCAAGCTCTCGGAGTGGAGGTGCTGACCGCAGAATGGATCGCCAAGACTGCTTATGCCTTTTTTTCAGCTGCTCCCTCTGATTCTCAGCTTCCAGCTAAGGCTGGAGCGAGGGAAGGTGACAGTTTTGGTACCCCCTACTCATCCTGATGAGTGTCAAGGAGTGACGCCCTCTGCCTGGTAGATCAAATCTTCTCCAGTCCCATTTATTCAGCATCCGACAGGCTCAGGCCGATGGCCTGGGTCGAGAGAGGCAGAGCCTAATGGATGTCGAATGCTCAGTGAAGATTTGAACAGTTCTACGAAACGAGAAAGGTCAGCGCTAAGCATGCCTATAGTAGAACAGGACATATATGCCCAGTATATTCGCTGATCAAGGTTTTACACTGGACTCTTCAGAAGCCTGCTTCGAATGCCTACAGGCATGGCTTGACTTAATTCTATGCGCAAGCATGCTATAGGCATGCATTTTGGCTATCGCTGTCTTCACCGGCATTCAGTAAGCTTCCAACGCTTAATTATACAGTTTTTCAAGATTCAATTTGGTGGAAACCTCAAACTTGTTTCCGGAATGAGATATACCAATGCTGATGGATGTTATTTCATCGGATGCCTTCAATCACCCTGTGGTACTTTCTCGCTGAAACTGATTTACTGGTGGCAATTACATCAGCATTGGTGTCCTTGGGTTTAAAGAACCCATACTCGCGTACTTCCCAGGCAGGATGGTGCTCATGCCAATGCTCTAATATGTGCCTGAACTGACCTTCATAGTTCATATCACACAAGAGGTTTCCCTCCTACGTTCCCTTTGGGGAGTACTCAAGAAGTTAGCCCATCGGATGTGGGCTAAGCGCTAAAATATTTAATCAAGGCGACTCCTGCCATCAGGAGCTCTGTACATCTGTTTGTCCTTTTCAGGTGGAACACATAATAATCTTGCTGGGAGCCGTAAAATCATTATCTCTTGGTTGATAAACTCATCTCCTTGGCCTGCAGGTTGTAAGGCTGGCTGTGCCAGGAGAGTCACGGCATTCTCACTAGAAAGGTCCAGACCTTGAGGGTGACAGCAGGCCGGGTGTCAAACTATCCACAATACAACTAGGTGGACACCAAAATATTCATATTCATGACAATTGAGTTTGTCAGAGGCATTATGTTTTCTGTTACCGTTTTAGTCAGACTTGGAGTGTGTAGCATTATCCCTCCCCTGTTTTGGCTAGTTAATTCCCAGCTGTGCTGACATGGAGCCGTCAGGAAAACGGAAAATTGAATTCAAATACTTACCGTAATTTTCCTTTCCTGACGAGCTCCATGTCAGCACAGAACCCACCCAGTTAAGTAGTAATAGTTACGAAACGCTGAGGCTGAGGTGAGTGAAAAATTTATAGTTAAGTCCTGATCACGTGGGGGTGGGCGGAGCCTCACCCAGCTGTGCTGACATGGAGCTCGTCAGGAAAGGAAAATTACGGTAAGTATTTGAATTCAATTTTCCGTTATGTATATTTTTTTAAGTTTTTGGGGGGCTTCAGGAAGGCAGTCAGTTATGGTTAAAAAATTCCATGTTGGAGTTCTACTTTAACAGCTATTGAAATAAGATCTCAGACACGTAAAAAGTATAATTTTCATTGGGTTAGCAATACCATGTATTTGCATTGTGACAAGGATCACTTCTGGAAGTGTCGCATTTTAAAAATGACATAGGCACCAATATTTAATTTGGCAGCTCAGGAAAGGTAAGTAATAACTGTTACTTGCAGACCATTTTTTGCAGCTTTATTAGAGCGACAGAGTCACCTTAACGTATAACTAAAGGTAAAACTTTTTTTTTAGTTTTAGATCAAGTAGAGATGAATTAGAACCCCTGTCAGATTTGTATTGCTGTCTGTGCCCTCATTAGAGAAATGCACACTATTTGTCATGTCTACTGTTATTGTTAAAAGTAAAAGTAAAAAAATTATGGGAAATGTTCCAAATATGACACTAGATCTGATGACTCTGGTGAGAACCAGGGATTCCCTCACTTTAAAGTGGCTTCCTCCCACTTCCTGTTTTGGTTATTGGACAAGAAGTGAAGGTAAACCTCCCCAATGGGACACATATATGGAAAAAACAAACCTGGTATAACCCTTCATTACCCAATCCAAATAGCCAAAAATGCCACTTCTTCTGCACTTCTGGATCACAGGAGTGTAGTTCATTCTGCACTCGTGACCAACTTTCAGCAGACAGCGGGCCGAAGTCAGCTGTCTGCTGACATCACAAAGACAGTCCATGCTTGAGAAGGATTGCGACAATATGGTTGGGATCCCCCCACATGCCCGGATCATCACTGGCTCAGCCTCTCAGCAAGCCGCTAAGAGGCTGAGCCGGCCGCTCCTGCCCCTCCACAGCCCAGTGCTCTGGTAAGCGTGGGGGGAAGAGCAGACAGCCAATGACTGACAGTCACCGGCTCTCTGCTCTGAGAACCGAGTGATGGGTGGTGTTTGATCACTTGGTTCTCAGTGCTAGAGCCAGGAGGGGACAATTGCAGCATCGGGCGATGGTTGATGGTATTTTGCCCCATTAATTTTTCCTTCTATCCTGACAAGTGCTCCAGTCCCTGCTACAAAGAAACACCCCCATAACAGGATATTACCACCTCCATGCTTTACTTTAGGAATGATGCTTTTTGGATGGTGAGCTGTATTGTATTTCCGCCAGACATATCGTTTGATTTTGAGGCCAAAATAATAAAATTTTAGTCTCATCTGACCATAACACCTTTTTCCATGTGGCCTCACAATTTTCAAGGTGCATTTTGGCATAGTCGTGACTGCATGTGGCCTTTTTTGAGGAGTGGCTTTTTTTTTTGCAACCCTCCCATACAAGCCACAATTGTGGAGAGTTTGTGATATTGTTGTCATATGCACACAATGACCACTCTTTGTCAAATTCCTGCAACTGCTTCAGAGTTTCTGTAGGTCTCTTGGTAGCCTCTCTGACCAGTTTCCTCCTGGCTCTTTCATCCAGTTTGGAGCAACAGCCTTCTGATCCAGGGGGGGTCTGTGTTTTACCAAATACACACCATTTCTTATTAGACTTCACTATACTTCTAGGCATTGATAAAGCCTTTGAATTTTTTTGTATTCATATACTGACTTGTATCTGTCCACAACTTTATCCTGGAGATCTTTTGACAGTGCCTGGCCACCCATAGATTGTTTGCTTCAGTTGCACTACCAGGAACTGAAATGCTCCAGAAAAGCTATTTTCACGCTGAGGTAATCAAAATAGCCACAGCTGATCACAGTTGAAAGTCAAATGGCTTTGTGTGCCATTGAGAAGGTGATTAGCTACACCTGATTGAGTCATTTTTTCAAGAGTGGGTGATCCTTTTTCCATCTCAGTGATTCTGTTTTTGATTTTTTTCTGACATGTTGGTGTTATATCTTTCACTTGGATGTTATAAGTAAATACAGCTGGATAAAACAAAAACTGTTTTTGTCTTCATTTCAGGCTGCAAAGCAACAAAATGCGATGCGAAGGGGGTTATTCTTTTCTATACCCACTGTACACATTAGCAGCCAACCAGTTTTGGAGGATACATGGACATGCTGAAAGCGGAACTTCACTTTCTCAATCAACTTTCACTATTTTTAATCCTTATGTTGCTAGTATTAGTAAATAGATAGGAAGGTATATTATATTTACTTGTTTTAAACCATGCCTAGGCAATTGATGTCATACATCCCAGGAATCTTCAGAAGGGGATGAGAGGTTTTCTCAGCTAAGCACACCCTCCTGCCTGCATGCCTGAGCTAAGGGCAGATGGCTTTTAGGAAGTAAGAGCCCTTTCACACTGGGGCCACCCGCGCGTTCACCGTAAAAGCGCTGCTCGTTATAGTGGCGCTTTAAAATGTTGCAGCGCTTTTCAGGCGCTTCGGAAGCGCTGCCCATTCATTGCAATGGACAGGGGCGTTTTAGGAGCGCTGAATACAGCACTCCCAAACCGCCCCAAAGATGCTGTTTGCAGGACTTTTTCTAACGGCCCGCAAGTGCACCATCCGGTTGTGAAAGCACCCATTGCAATGAATGGGAGGCAGTTTTCAGGCGCTATTTCTAGCGCTAAAACGCCTGAAAACTGCCTCAGTGTGAAAGGGGTCTAAATAATGCATGAATCATCTGCCCTTACTCAAGATGGCCACTCTCAGAAATGCTAAGGCGTGTTTTTCAAAGTAATTTCTCTAAAAAAAAAAGCCCAGAGACATGGATGGATGGGCGAGTTTGCTTTAAATACTAAAAATTAAATAGTGTTTTTGGTTTATGGTGCTCGGATGCAGTGTAGTTCCTCTTTTAGGGACTGTCACTGACCAGGAACAAGCATGTGCATTTATGGAGTCAAGACACTAATGTGTTAGGTGGTCAGTGACTCACAAAGCAATCAATAATTCTTGGCACAGAGCGGTTTACTATTGTGACTGATAAGGATTTACACTTAAAACACATCACTAAGTAGCTTTTTACATAAAATCTTGCATCTTTATTTTACACTCCATTTAACATTCAAAGAAAATCACAGTCTTGCAATAACTGGTTGGAACTTGGAATTAAAATCAGCACAGAATGCAGACCCATCAAATGCATCTTGTGCGTTCATCTGTCTCCTTGTGCTCCTTTGTGTTCTTTCCCTGTAGATGTAGTGCTTATTTGGCATTGTGAAGAGATGGAGCAGGTGTCTGCTTCTGAGATTAGTTTACCAAGGGTAAGAGGTCAGTGCAGATTTCCTGTTCCTCCATAGCCACAG
This sequence comes from Rana muscosa, assembly GCA_029206835.1. Taxonomy (NCBI): domain Eukaryota; kingdom Metazoa; phylum Chordata; class Amphibia; order Anura; family Ranidae; genus Rana; species Rana muscosa. The sequence goes on from CM055122.1 coordinate 549,149,252, forward strand.
AGACAATTTACATGGCCCACTTGTTGTGAAAACAGTCGCTGAAATTCTTACAATGTTCCTGTGTCCATTGCAAATACTTTTCCTGTGATTTACGTCACAGCCTGTAATAATGAGCTACAAGCTGTAGCATGAATTATTATTTTTTTTGGATAATCAGTATTTATTTTGTAAGAAAACATATAACAAGATATGTCCAACAGTTTACAGCAGACAAAATCACCGACCTCGCAGGGTCGTATAACATGAAAAAAAATTGGATATAAAAATGTTGAACAGAAAGAAAGAAGAAAAAAAATAAATAAAAAAGGGACAAGTACAACAACAAAAACAAAAAAACAAAAAAAACAAAAAAACTGTAATAACGGTCAGTACATGAGAGGGCTCTATGGGCCTCTGCTGAGCAGGGGGACATGTAAGAAGTCCAGGGAGCAATATATTGGAAAGCTGTGGGGGATATATGGCAAGTAGAGCAAATACCGTTCCGCCAGACAACCTGGACCCCGGTGCCGAGCCAAGGTGGGTTGTCCACATGAGTGCCCTGATGAATAAGAACACGGGTTGTCCACATGAGTGCCCTGAGAAACATGGGTTGTCCACATGAGTGCCCTGAGAAACCCAAACATGATCCCACGGCCCACAGTCGGGGCAGAGGGGGGGCCCAATAGCCTCCATCAAACCACCCTCCACCCCCCCACGCACCAAGGGGATCAAGAAACGACAGTGTACACTCAGGTGGAGCGGCAGCTGTCCCCGTAACAACAGGGGTTTAACACGCTAACACACAGACTCCCCGCAGCATATCCACCAATTGCAAATCGCATAGTCCCCAATTGACAAAAATATAATAAAAGAAAAGGCAGAAAAAAATCGCTTTGGGGGGTATAGAAAGGGGGGGGGGGAGTGATCCAATCGTACCTGTAGATTTGTAAGGGGTTGCATCCACGTCCACACCGAGCACACCACTTCGGACTGAAGCCATCAATATAACTGAGCTCCAGCAGCTGTCACCCGTCAGGGGGTTGGCTCTCTGCCTACTAAGAACTCAGCAACCTATGGGCTTTAAGGGATGGTTCTGCCAATTCCAGTAAAGCAGTATCTAGGCTAGAGGGGACATAGTTAGGGTCTGAAACATAATCAGTCCATGGCGCCCAGATACCCAAAAACCGATCCCAGGAAACCCGGCAAGTCGCCACCCAGTCCTCAGCCTCTCCCATTGGACTCACTCCGCCGACCCATTCCTATCGGGTAGGGACCCTGGACTGCTTCCAGTAAATCGGAAGCAGGCGCCGAGCTGCGTTGAGAAGATGGGACAGCACGCTGGCCTTGAATTGGCTGAGTGGGATCAATGGGACATGCAGGAGAAAGTGCACCGGAGAGAAGGGAACATCTATTCCCAATATTTCCTTTATTTGGTCTCTTATGTCTGTCCAGAAGGGTTTGATTAGGGGGCATTCCCACCGTATATGAATAAGCATTCCCCTGTGTCCACAGCCACGCCAGGACAATCCTGACTCAGAGGGGTAAATACGCGCCATGTCTGCTGGCACACGGTACCAGCGTGACAACATTTTGAAGTTTGTTTCTTGGGTTTTGGAGTCCATGGAGGACAAATCGGTGAGACAATATAGGTGAGCCAGTTGTGTGTCTGAAGTCCAGTTCTAAGTCTCTCTCCCACATCCTGATATAGGTGGGTTTGGTCTGAGGGGCAGCAGAGCCTAGTAGGTGGTATAGTTCCGACACTAAATGGGGGGTGGGTTTTTCGTTTATGAAGAGGCGTTCAAACGGGGTGGGGGAGGAAGAGTCTCTAATCATGTGGCCGTGTGTCTCAAAGAAGTGGTGCAGCTGCCTGTATCGCCAGAAGTTCATTCGTGGGCCCTGACACCCAGCGGGTAGGGCGTCATAGCTCAGAAGTTTGCCATGTTTTATAAGTTTGCCACAGCTGGCGTTTCCGTCCTCCACCTATGACCCAAAAAAGGCCATCTGTTCACCTGGGGGGAGCCAGAGGAATCCGCCCAACGGGGCCAGTGGGGACATAGGGGGGGGCCAGTTTCAGCAGGGAGTTGATCCTATCCCAAACTGAGAGCACATGTGCCGTCAGCGGGGAAGTCGTCTCGGACAGCCCCCTATGTTCCCGAGATAGCCATGGTGCATGAGATAGATTCCTGCCCACCAGGCATTTCTCCAAGGAAACCCATAGTTTTGAGTGGGTGTGGAAACGCCAGTTGAGTATTCTCTGGAGAACTATTGCTCTGTAATAACATCGTATATCTGGGAATCCCAAGCCGCCCTCCCTCTTCGAGCGCCGCAACACTCTTAGAGCTATTCTGGGTGCATTCCACACAAACTCGGTCAGCACGCTGGACAGGCGGTCAAAGAATAGTCTGGGTAGGGGGATTGGTAACATCTGTAAATAAAAGAGTATCCGGGGCAATACATTCATTTTTATGATGTTCATCCCTCCTAGCCAGGTAAAGGCAGTCTGCGTCCATTGTGAGAGGTCCTTTTTGACTGCGGTGAGCAACGGGGGGATAATTGGCTGCATATAGTGTGTCAAAGCGGTCCGTAATGCCGCGTACACACGATCATTTTTCCCGTCTGGAAAAATTTCATTTTTTCTTTTGGACGAGAAAAACGACCGTGTGTGGGCTTTTTGTGATTAATGCCGTTTTTCCGATGGGAAAAACGCCATTAATCACGACGAGAAAAATTAGAACATGCTCTAATGCCGCGTTCACACGATCGATTTTTTTCGATGGTGAAAACACCGTCGAGAAAATTGACGTGAAAAACGAGGAACAGCTTGTTCCCCTACACACGGCCGTTTTAAATTAAAAAAAAATTCTTGGTCGAAAAAAAAAAACGACTGTGTGTAGGTTCCCCGGCAGTGTTTCCCTATGGGAAAACTGCACGGAAAAAAATGACGGGAATCACGACGAGAAAAATTAGAGCATGTTCTAATTTTTCTCGTTGTGATTAATGCCGTTTTTCCCGTCGGGAAAAATTACAAAAAGCCCACACACAGTAGTTTTTCTCGTCCAAAAGAAAAAATGAAATTTTTCCAGACGGGAAAAATGATCGTGTGTACGCGGCATAATTTTTCTCGTCGTGATCCCCGTCATTTTTTTCCGTGCCAGTTTTCCCATAGGGAAACACTGCCGGGAAACCTACACACAGTCGTTTTTTTCGACCAAGAAAAAAAATGTCATTTAAAACGGCCGTGTGTAGGGGAACAAGCTGTTCCTCATTTTTCACGTCGATTTTCTCGACGGTGTTTTCACCGTCGAAAAAATCGATCGTGTGTACGCAGCATCAGTTGCACTCCTAGGTATGGCAAGGACTCCCTGGCCCAGACAAAAGGGAAGGCATCCTTAAGTCTCGTGGCCAAATGGGAGGGCAGGCATATGGGGAGGATCTCAGATTTCGTAAAGTTTATCTTGAAATTGGAAAGCATTCCAAAATGTTTGAGTTCCTTCATCAGGTTCGGTAGTGAGATCAAGGGGTCCGCCAGGTGGAAGAGGACATCGTCGGCATAAGCTGAGAGCTTGTGCTCCATATTCCCAACCTGTAGGCCTTTAATGTTTTTTCTGGCCCGTACAGTGCGGAGCAAAGGCTCCAGCACTAGGGCAAACAAGAGGGGTGATAGGGGACACCCCTGCCTTGTACCGTTCCTGATGGGGAAGCGAGATGAGAGGGTACCGTTCACCTTGACCTGTGCACACGGGGAGGAGTACAATGCCATAATTGACGTCAGCATTCGTGGTCCTAGTCCTAAATGTCCGAGTACCGCCTTCAAATAGGACCAGTCAACGCGGTCAAACGCCTTTTCCGCGTCTGTCGATAAAATAATATAAGGCTGGGGGTCTGGACAGGTGCAAGCCCAATGTATGAGTTGGACTGTCCTAAGGGAGTTATCCCTGGCCTCTCTACCCATTATAAAGCCTGTTTGGTCAGGGTGTATGATCCCAGGTATTAGATGCTTAAGTCTGTTAGCCAAAATTTTGGCTAGGATCTTCACATCCAAATTGAGGAGAGAGATGGGGCGATAGCTCTGAGGGATGGTGGGGTCCTTGCCCTCCTTCGGGATCACAGTGATGTGAGACAAAATTGCCTCGGGGGGGTGGCTTTACCCCCGGCTATGGAATCGAAGTACTTGCACATAAGAGTCGCCAAATGGGAAAGAAAAGTCTTGTAATAAGCTTTAGTAAATCCATCTGGGCCTGGACTCTTCCCGTTGGGCAAGTACTCAACCGTCGACCCTAGCTTAGTCGGGGTTATCGTAAGTTCTAAAGCCAAAGACTGGGAGCCCCGCCGAGGTCAAGTAGTCTTGAACCGTTTGTTGTCTAACGTCTCGCGTAGTAGAAGGGAGCTCGGAGTCTATATTATACAGTGCGGCGTAATAGTCTCGGAAGCCAGCTGCAATTTTGGAAGCTTGTACTGTCAATTCCCCAGAGGAAGAGTGCAATTTCGGGATGTGTGTCTGCGCATTCCGTTTCCTAAGTGTCCTCGCTAGCATCCGCCCGCACTTGTTCCCATGCTCATAGAACTTATGGGACATGAATCGGAACTGTTTATGTGTTTGCCGGTCCAAGAAGCGCAGGAACAATACTCGTAGCTTAGTCAGTTTGTTCAACGCATCTGTGCCCCCGTTTGCCTTATGGTGGAGTTCAGCCTTTTAAAGGGCTGAGTGTACCCTCAGAAAGTCTGCCCTGTGTTCCCGTTTAAGACTGGAGCCCTGGGATATCAGCCCACCCCTGGCCACAGGCTTATGGGCCTCCCACAATACGCCCTCAGTGGTGTCATCAGTAGTGGGCCAATGTGTCAGACACCTCCTTCACCACCACCGCGTTATCCATCAAGTTGTCAATCAGCCTGAATGCAGGGCGAAGGCAATCGTGACCGGAGCGTGGTCTGAGATGGTGATGTTGCCAATAGACGCAGACCGCAAAAGTTCCAGGGTATCGCGGTCTACGTATATGTGGTCTATGCGAGTGTAAACATCATGTACTTTCAGAGGGTTGTGAAATGCACCAGCTATCTGTCAGGAGATGGGATTGAAGTGTCTTGCGGAAATGTTTGAGGAACGCAAAAGAATGTGGGGGTCTAGCATGGGACGTGTCAAGCGTGGGATCAGGGCTTACGTTAAAGTCTCCCCCTGAGGATCAGGTAACACTCTCTAAATTCGGCCAGTTGCTCCAATGTAGAGTCAATGAAGCCGAGCTGGTTAGTATTAGGGGCATAGATCGACACAAAGGTGTACGTGTGTCCGGCAGTGCTACCTTTGAGAAATACATACCTGCCTAGGGAGTCTACTTTATGATCTGTGGGCTGGAAGGGACACGATTTGTGTATGGCGATGGCTGTACCTCTAGATTTAGGCGTCGGGGAGGTGCTGAGGAACCACTGATTAAAGAGGTGTGTGGGCAGCTTGGGAAGCGACTGAGGTGTAAAGTGAGTCTCCTGAAGGAAGACCACCTGCGTCTTTAACCATTTTAACTCCCACCATAGCTTACTTTGTTTGTGTGGGGAGCATAAGCCCCTGACGTTATAGGAGCTTACCTGTAGGGTAGCCATAGGGAGAGCTGGAGAAGGTCGGGTCATCGATGGCTGTGGTGCCCGCCGTGTGGAAGGCGATGTGGCGGATCACTTCTAAGAAAAGGTTGGGATGAAGGGGAAGGAGGGGGATGGAAAAAAAGAGAGAAAGAAACGGAAAAAAAAGGAGACTTAAGACAAATATATAAACAAAACAAGCAAGACAAGGTGGCCGAAGCCACCCAAACTTATAGGACAACTAAGGGCCTTGTTCGGGACCTCGTCCCCTATAAGGGGTGGGGCCTGAACCCCAGCCCAAGATCCCAAGTGGGATCAATACCCGAAAAAAGGGGGGGTGGCCTACTAGGGGTACGTAGGCCAGCAATGGAGGAGGGAGAGGGGGCATCCGCCACCGTCCACCACATCTAACAAAGTGTGATAAGGGAGGGGGGGAAGAAGTGGGTATCCACAGGTGAGGAAGACCCGGAGGACATGGGATCAACCAGGCAAATGAAGGGAGCTGGGTCGGTGGTAACTGGCTACCTCCTCACCCTGCCAGGATACTTCAGTCTGGAGTGAGGTACTCAGCCGGAGGCCTGGGGCCCAGTATCTTCCGCTGGGTCCTGCGAGGGAGGGATCGTCCTAAGGTGCTCTGGGTGTTGGGCACCTGAATCCAGAGCATAAGGGACCGGAGAGGGGACCCTTCGTGAAGCTGGTGCAGCATATTGCCAGTGTCGGGTGGACCTCCGGAGACCGCTTGGATGTATGTCTCTCTCCAACAAGGGCCTATTCATAAAGGAAGGTAATTCATGTTCTGTGACCGGTGGCAGCGGTACATCTAGTCATTTCAGGTCGGTGGCAGAGACCTGCTTTAAGGCCTGTGGCAGGGGCCTCAACAGTTCACCCAGTTGGTGGCAGCGACCAAACTCACAGTCGGTGGCAGCGAATGTGCGCCAAGCCTATTCACCAAAGAGGTAATAGGAGAGTTCATTGTGCCTGGGCCTACTCGTATCCACACCCTGTTTGTTCGTTTAAAGTTCAACTGATACTGTTCATATGTGAAGAAGAATAAAGGAGTGTTGGACTTTTTATGGTGTGGGGCTCTATTACTGACAGTCAAACTTGCTCTCTGCAGGAGGGCCAGAGGCTCCATCCAGAACACAGGACTCGGAGGTAAAATAGTGTTGGCCTTCACCTCTACACCTTAGAGGACATGGGCCGTAGTGAACCTCATCCTCTTCCCGCATACCCCTAGACAAGCAAGCCATTTTATTTACTAAAAGGGGACGGAGGGTGATCTTCTCCCACTTCCAGGGAAAGATGCCTGGTCCCTCCTCCTTCCCCCTGCTGCCTTCTGGGAGAGACACAGGTCCCAGAAGACAGCAGGGACCATTCAGAATGTGCAGTGCGACTCGCGCATGCACAGTAGGGAATAGGCTATGAAGCCGCAAGGCTTCATTTCCTGTTTCCCTTACTAAGGATGCCGGCACCTGCACCCAGAGCCGAGGAACGGGTCAGCTTCGGGTGCTGACATCGTGGGCTCCCTGGACAGGTAAGTGTCCTTATATTAAAAATCAGCAGCTACAGTATTTGTAGCTGCTGGCTTTTAATTTTTTTTCCCCCAGGCGAAACTCCGCTTTAAGCTCTGGAAGCTTCTTTCAGAGGCATGGGGAAGCAATCAAACTCCCAGCCTGTGAAACCCTGAACAGGCCAAAGCAAACGACCACTGCTCCCTTGATTACAGAAGGAACCAGAAAGTAAGTTTACCAAGCATCCTACGCTAGGAGGGTGCTACACATCCTTTATAAAGTGGTTTTTTTTTTTGGGCTCTGACAGTTGAATCAAAAGCAAATGCAAGCTACTGCTGTTTTTTTTTTTCCTTCCCTAATCCCTACTACCAAGACTGTGTTGTGATCATTGGTGCACTTCTAACCTTGGAACCTTGCTTTTGAAATGCATACCAGAGCTGCATTAGCCACTCAACAAAATGTTAGAAAGTTAAGGATCATAGGCCTTGAAGCAGAGATCACAGATCAGTGAAGCTAGTGGAGAAAGACCCAAGATCAAAAGGTTTAGATAAGCAAGTTTTAAAAAAACATCACAGGGTTAGAGCCTTCAGATTTTTGGGGTAGGTTTATAAATCCCACATCATTGAAAATGAGGTAATTCTCAATGTCTTCAGGTCTGGTCTCTGCTGCAGCAATTTTTCGTTCCAAATCTGTTAGTCTTTTAGAGACTAGATGACGATTTTCCTCTAAGCTACTAACCCTCTTTTTCACCTCTGTAGTGTGTGCTCTCATGCATTGCATATCTGCATGTCTTGGTAATCTCATCTATTGGCTAGATTGTATAGTGTATTTACACTTTTGTAGCCAAACTGGGATAACATTCCCCCCCCCCCCCAAAAAATGTTGAGGCCTCCACCCCCACATTTATGCATGTACAAACGTAAACGCATGCGTCAGGGGCGCCTACACGTAAAAACGTTGTTTGCGGTACACATGTTACATATCACCACGCACGCTGGAGTGAGAGCAATAATTCCAGCCCCAGACCTCCTCCGTGTCACAAAAAAGATGACCTGTAGGGGGCTTTTAAAGCGTTGCCTACGGAAAATATAGAGTACTAAAGTTTGTTGCCATTTCATGGGCACACACAAATTTAAACACATAAAAACACACAGGTGGGACACACAGACATGCTATTATGCAACACATATTAGGTACCCCTACCAATACCAGAAGAAATTGAAGTAGAAGAATAATTTTAGGGCCACCAGGCCAGGCCCAGCTCGGGACCTCACCCACACGGGTGCCCCCATAGCACATGGCTTGCTTTGAGGGTGCTCGTAAGAAGTAGGAGGGGAGAGTGATGGCGGGGGACTGCCAAAGAAGAGGTAAGTGACAGGCTCTGTGGAAAATTGTTGCACAGAGCAGGTAAGTATAACCTATTTTTATTTTTATTTTAAAAAAATGTCTTTACAACCACTTTAAAGGTTCGTGTCAGCCATAAGTGACACAGATTCACTTGATGACATCTTCTATCTCTTGGTGATTCTAGCAGTGACATTTCCCCATCTTACTTTCTGGTTCTGTTCCTGTTCATTCTCTACTTTTAGAAGTCTCCACCCATTGCAGGGTCTTCTTTACACTCCCTATAAATGACAAAGGAGAGAGGTTTTGTCACACCAGTCACTGAGAGACATAATGCTTAAAGAGGAAGTAAACCCTGATGTGTTTTACTTCCTCTTTATTCCCCTGCAAAGTAAAAGCATAATGCGCTAGTATGCATTGCATACTAGCCCATTAAGTTGCACTTTCCTGCAAATGAAGCCCGCAATGTCTCAGAGGTCCCCGCTAGTGGCCACGTCCATCTTCACCCCTCTTCCTTCCGGGCCTGTGGACTCCGGCTCTGTGACTGGCTGGAGTCCCGTGACGTCACTCTCACTGTCATGGCACGGGCACTATAGAAACGGCACGATCATGCCCTTTCTTTAGTGCGCATGCGCCAATGACGTAGACACAAGTGCATATGATAAATATCTCCTAAACTGTGCAGGTTTAGGAGATATTTCCAGTACCTACAGGTTAGCCTTATTATAGGCTTACCTGTAGGTAAAAGTCGTGTGGGAAGCCTCGTACATATGACCGATTTTCTCAGCAAGAAGCAGCAAGAAACTTGCTGGCAGAGCTTTCTTGCCGAGTAAAATGGTCGTGTGTACGCGGCTTTCAGATTTCTCGTCAAGAAAACAGGCAAGAATCTCGACGAGAAAAATAGAGAACCTGCTCTCTATTTTCTCGTCGGGATTCTCGCCGGCTTGTTTCTCGACGAGAAACCCGAGTGTGTATACACTTACCTGTCGCCATGGAAACCCGCGCATGCTCGAAATTACTTTGACGCATGCGCGGTAGCTTCCTAGGCATAGGTAGGGTGTAGCAAGATGGCGGCGACGGCATCGAATGTGACGAGCGCACGCTCGTCGTAGTCGAAGACGTCACCACGTTCGTGCCATTCAAAAGAACGGCGGTTCTTTTGAAAGGTACGTGTGTACACTCGGCCGGGACAAGAATCTCGTCAGGAAAAACGATAAGGGTTTACAACCACTTTAATGTGAGTACTACTGTTGAGTACTGTCAGTGATACTTTTTTTATTTGAACTAACAGTTAAATGATCAGAACAAACTTTTGGGGCTGAACATGACGCATCATGGCTCCAGCGTGTGTATACCCTGTGCAGCTACCTTTGCTTATAGGAAGTGGTTGGGGTGGTAAAAACGCAGCATAAATGGCTTTTTATTACTGCCCCAACTGCAAGTGTCATCTATGCCTTAGTGCAGATAAAAAAAGTATTACGGACAGCACTCATCTGTGGGAGGCACCTTTGCTAATGATACAAATCTCCAAAAGCTATCAAACCCTGAGGCCCCATTCACAGCTGAATGATTTAAAATCCCTTTCCAAATCATGCTAAAATTGTGGTAAAACGTGTAACGTGCCTTTGGGTGCCATACATTCATAATAATACCCCAAATGCAGTGTGATTTTGCCGTGGTTGTTTTGCGACAAAACACGCATGAGAAAACGTTCCTCACTCAGTGACAAAATTTGGTACCTGAGCTTTTTTGGCATGACAAATGTGCATATGGCAGTTCATTGAAGTGAATGTGCTGCCCTATGTGTGACGCGCAGAAACATTTGTAAATCACGCAAAACAATTGCCGCTATGTGAAATTCAAAAGGGGCCTGAAGTGCAAACTTGTTTGTCTCTACCTGTGCAAAAACTTGTGTAAGTTGACAGATATAAATGTAGATATCAAATAATATATACTATTATACAATATACTACTAGAGCTGCAGGATTCTGGCTAAAATGAGAATCAATTTTTTTTACTTAGAATAAAGATCACGATTCAGTCACGATTCATCTTTAAAATTTTCCCCAAAAATTGGGCTAAATTTACTATTTCTTTTTTTTTTTTACTTCATTGAAGTGTATTTTTTCCAAAGAAATTGCGTTTGATACACCGCTGTGCAAATACAGTGTGACATAAAATATTGCAATGACCACCATTTTATTCTCTAGAGTCTCTGCTAAAATATATATATATATATAATGTTTGGAGGTTCTAAGTAATTTTCTAGCAAAAAATACCAATTTTAACTTGTGTCAGAAAAAGGTTTAGTCTTTAAGTGGTTAAACTGACCTCATTTACAGACTGAAATTCATCCCTTTGATCTGAAAGAACCAAATGATGCAATGTTTCTTTTTACCTCAGTGCTGAGCAATGTTGATAAATGTTTGAAGTGAAGTGACTAAAGCGCTGATAATAATACCAAAATATATATCCCACAGATGTGCAAATATGTGCAACTGTAATGAATAGATAAACAAATGATAAAAGCTGCAATTAAATAAGTGTTCCAATCACTGTGAATAGAGTATGAATAAATTGCGCTAAAATCAACCTATTAATTAACAAAGTAATCATATACAGAAGTGCTGGTGCAATACCACAGTAAACACTCATATATAAAGTGCTGGTGCAATATATATATCAATCTAATGAGAATAGATCAAAAAGAATGAGTCCTCATAAATGCAGGCAAGCTTATCTTAAAATATCACTGCAGGTGATTCCTGGCATACAGCCTTCCCCGCAGAGTGCTCCACTCGTGAATAGCGGTGCCGTAGGGGAGGAGCCTAGTGACGAGACCCAGGAAGCTGAGGAGGCATCTCTGTGTATCTGAGCGCCATTACCATTGGATGTACATGTGAGTGGAACATATACACACCAGCGGCAGTGGCGGCTGGTGCTTAAAAATTTTGGGCGGGCGCAAACAAACTGAAAAAAAAAATCATCAATTGCCGCCACTGTGCCCATTAAACGCAGCCACTGTGCCCAAAGCCCAAACGCCACAAGTTTGCCCCCTCAAATGCAGCCAGGTTCCCCAAAATGCAGCCAGGTTCCCCCCAAATGCAGCCAGGTTCCCCCCAAATACAGCCAGGTTCCCCCCAAATACAGCCAGTTTGTCCCCAAATGCAGCCAGTTTTTCTGCAGCCAGTTTGTCCCCAAATGCAGCCAGTTTGTCCCCAAATGCAGCCAGTTTGTCCCCAAATACAGCCAGTTTCCCCCAAATACAGCCAGTTTGTCCCCAAATGCAGCCAGTTTCCCCCCAGCCCTGCACTTACCTTCCTGGGGTCAGCACCGTCCTTCTTCCATCCTCGTTGTCTTCTCCTGCCCTCAATGTCGCTTCAGCCAAGCAGGTTATCGGTAACCAGACCCGGTGGACCTAATTGGCTGAGACGCCTGTCAGTGTTAACCAAGGAACGCACCCCCGTGCGTCCTCTGGTTAACTATTCGGAAGCCGATTACAGCCCTCAGGCTGTAATCAGGAAGCCTATCAGAGCCGCTGGCTCTGATAGACACTTCCAAACATCAACCAGCCGCTGTCATTCAGATGGCCGGCGCTCAACAAGAGGCCGGCCATCTGAACAGTGGGCGGCAGCGGCGGCGACAATACATAGGTTCATGCAATGCATAAACCTATGTATTGTTGTGAGTGACGGGCGCAGAAGCGAGAGGGGGCGGCGCTCCTGCGCCCACTATGGACGCACCGCCACTGACCAGCGGTCTTAATATTACTAGCCTATTGCGCTATGTCCTGTTGTCTCCTTTGTTTTTGAGAACTGTAAGATTTTGAATCAGTTTGTTTGTGCCCCCCAAAAAATTTTGAGCACCAGCCGCCACTGCCGCTGGTGTGTATATGTTCCACTCACATGTACATCCAATGGTAATGGCGCTCAGATACACAGAGATGCCTCCTCAGCTTCCTGGGTCTCGTCACTAGGCTCCTCCCCTACGGCGCCGCTATTCACGAGTGGAGCACTCTGCGGGGAAGGCTGTATGCCAGGAATCACCTGCAGTGATATTTTAAGATAAGCTTGCCTGCATTTATGAGGACTCATTTTTTTTTAATCTATTCTCATTAGATTGATATACTGTATATTTCACCAGCACTTTATATATGAGTGTTTACTGTGGTATTGCACCAGCACTTCTGTATGTGATTACTTTGTTAATTAATAGGTTGATTTTAGCGCAATTTATTCATCTGTTGATAAATGTTTGCTGCTTTTTTTTTTCTTTGACAGTTCTGAGCAGAGAACGGCTCTGCACTTGTTACATAAAATCATGGAAATGCCGAATTAAGATCTTAGGAGGGGGGATCGAGATCATGATTTTTTAACGCTCAAAGTGTAGTTCTATATACTACTATACTAATATAATAAAATATAACATAATATAATATATACTTTTGTTTCTCCAGTCTTAGATTTCACAGATCCTTTCAGCACAGAAGTGAAGCCAAGAATCCTGCTAATGGGTTTACGGAGAAGCGGCAAATCTTCAATCCAAAAAGTGGTTTTTCATAAAATGTCTCCTAATGAGACTCTTTTTTTAGAGAGCACAAACAAGATCTGCAGGGAGGATGTCTCGAATAGTTCATTTGTGAATTTCCAGATATGGGACTTCCCAGGGCAAATTGATTTCTTCGATCCCACGTTTGACTATGAAATGATATTTAGAGGAACCGGAGCACTAATATTTGTCATTGACTCACAGGTAAAATTTTGAAATTTTGATCAAAATGCTTACATTACCAAATTGTTACATGGAAAAGCAGTATAAAAAGTATTGCACAGAGCACAAGTGGAGCAGAGCTGTCAGGAAAACACGACTTAGCAGAATTACCGGTAATACTGTGTGCCCCTTGTTCTAGAATAGGAGAGGAGGAATATAATATATAACATTACATAGGAGGAAAAGGAAAGAAAAAAAACCCGACAAAAATCAAGATATACCAACTGACCAGGAGTGGGACCCCCTTACCCACCAACAAAGATCTGAGAAGGTGAAAGAAAAAGGGAAATAAAAGGGAGAAAGAGAGAGAGAGAAAAGGGAGGAGAAGATAAAGATATTTTTCAATACCCGCACACCTGTTACTTTATAGGAGCAATGACTCTGGGTCAAAAAAGGGCAGCATATAAGATAGGCATTACTGTTTTATTTTTTTAAAGTGATTGTAAACGATAACCTTGTGAAACAACTTATTCCGTTTGAAATAGAAATGAAAGGCAAAACATTTGTGTATAGATATAAAATAAAAACATTATACTGTAAATACCTTTTTTCCCTTTTTTATGTGATCACCTTCCCTCTGTTCTCAGCTGCATAAGAGCTGGGGGGAGAAGAAGCAGCAGAACACTGAGCTTCCCAGTGAATGGCTGTTCAGGTGAGGCGTGTCAGGACAAGTCTGATCGTTGGAAGAGAGCAGGCTGAGTTCGCTAGAGGACGCTATGAAGGATGTGCTTCTATGCCTAGTGTGGTCAGTTTTAAATAGCAAAGCAGGGGGACTGGCAGGAACACCAGGGATTTCACACAAAGGAAGCAATACAAAGAGAACAGGAAACTTTTTCATACAACTACATGGTACAGTAGGCACATATAAGGAATATGAAATGTTGGGGTAACACATGCTTTAAGTACAAGTTAAAGCCAAACTAAACTCTGCTATACTTAGCTCAGTGGTCCAACATCCTTCGCAGGAGCCTGCATCTTCTACCCAGCTCCTTCTGGGTGTCTGGCTTTGGCCTTTCTCTTTGGTGAGCGCAGGATGTGAGGTCATTCTAGCACACAGGGACTGAGCCGGTGTCCTATCATTCTGGGTCCAATGACCCAGATGTCTCAGTAAAGAGTACCTGTCACTGCCCATATCACAAGGGATGTTGTTCATCCCCTGTGATAGCAATAAAGTTGTTAAGAGACAGTGTATACAAAAAACATGCACATGCATATGTGAATGGTGATTGCACCACACATGTGAGGTACCACCACATATGTCATAGCAAGAGCAATAATACTAGCACAAGTCCTCTTTTTTTTTTTTTTGCAAAATCTTTTTTTTTAAAGTTTACATAAGCATATAAAACTAGCCCACGCAGCGGCCAAACCATACAAGTCCTCTTGTTTGACTCTAAACTAGTAACCTGATACTTTGTGAAAAAAAAAAATAGTAACCTGTAAAGGCTTTTAAAGCGTTGCCTATTAAGATTTTCAAGCATCGTAGTTTGTCGCCATTCCATGGGCCTATGCAATTTTAAAGGATGACATGTTAGGTATCTATGCACTCAGTGTAACATCATCTTTTACCAAACAGTTGGGAGTTTTATTGTATTTTTGTGCATTAACATTCATCAAAGTGTATTTTTCCCAAAAAATTGCATTTGAAAAAACTGCTGCGCAAATATTGTGTGACATAAAAAAATTGCAACACCCACCATTTTATTCTCTGGGTCATCTGCTTAGAAAATATATAATGTTTGGAGGTTCTAGGGAAAAAAATGTACATGTGCAGTATGTGAGAAGTGTCAAAATTGGCCTGGGCAGTTAGTGGCTAAAAGCAGGACTTCAGTTCTGATTGAACATAGTGAACTTGTACAATGCTTAATTGCTCACCAGTTCTAAGTGTAGCCTGCTATGTTAAATACCAAACTTCCTCTCTGTGCAAGGAATATTTACTGTACAGCTTTGCCCAGTGCCACATAATCTTTTTAGTGAAAACAACCACAACTCTTCTCATTGTAAATGCATGCCGCAGCACAATCTGTGTAAGAAAAGGTATACTATCTATGGCTGTCTTCAATTTTTGTCAAATGGACAAGCTAGAAAACTTGGGCATGATTTCAGCCCATTGATTTGAATATAAGTCGCAATCCAAGCCGGATCATCATCTTAACTAATCCGACTTGTGGCATGTGACTTGTGCTCTGAGAATCTTGAAGGGGAACCCCAAGCCAAAGAAAAAAAAAATTACCCTTTAGTCTGGTATAGATTTTAAGGGGAACCCCCACACCAAAAATAAAAAAAAACAGCGTGAAGTCCCACGCCAAATCCATACCAGACCCTTTTCCAAACACGCAGCCTGGCAAGTCAGGAAAGGGGGGGCCCCCTCTGACCCCAACCAGTCCACATGCCCTCAACATGGGGGGGGTCCTTTGGGGCATGTTGATGGGGACAAGGGCCTTCTCCCGACAAACCTGGGCAGTGGTTGTGGGGTCTGTGGGCAGCAGGCTTATCAGAATCTGGAAGCCCCCAGATCCAGGTCCTCTCCTTGTACCCCTACTCATTTCCCCCTAAAATTGTCAAAAATAATAAAACAGTACGCAGGTATTTGACAAAGTCTTTTATTAAAAATTAAGAATATTCTGTCAAAACTTCAACGTGTCTTCTCTTTCCAGTGATGTCTTCTCCCTCCGGTCTTCTCTCACCGGTTTAAAGCCATGGGGCGTGGCCATCCGTTGACGTCATCTGGAGACCCCACCCCTTGTGACGTAACTGCCTGCGGCATGATGGGGCGGTGATATCACAAGAAGTGGGGTCTTCAGATGACATCACCGGATGGCCACGCCCCATAGCTATATCAGAAATGGCATACCCTGGAGCTAACACAACAGCGGGAGCTAGCAATGGGAGAAGTCATCAGCGGAGGGGGAAGAACCGGGAGGAGAACCAGAGGAATAAGTCATCAGCAGAGGGAGAAGCCCCGAAGGAAGAAGACATCACCAGAAAGAGAAGAACCAGAGGGAGAAGACCAGAGGAAGAAGACATCACCGGAGAAAGAAGACACATTGGAGCTATGACAGGGGACATTCTTCATTTTTAATAAAGGCCTTTGTCAAAAACCTGTGTACTGTTTTTATTTATTTTTGACACTTTTTTGGGTGAATGAGTAGGGGGTACAATATACCTCTACTCATTCACCTACGGGGGGAGGCGGGATCTGTCTGGGGCCCCCTTGTTAAAGATTCCGATAAGCATCCTGCCCGCAGACCCCCAAAACCACCACCCAGGGTTGTTGGGAAGAGACCCTTGTCCCCATCAACATGCCCCAAAGCACCTAACCCCCATGTTGAGAGCATGTGGCCTGGTATGGTTCAGGAGAGGGGTTGCTCGCTCGTCCCCCCCCTTTCCTGACCTGCCGGGCTGCATGCTCAGATAACAGTCTGGTATGGATAATGGGGGGTACCCCACACCTTTTAAATTTTTATTTTGGCGTAGGGGTCCCCCTTAAAATCCATACCAGACCAAAGGGTCTGGTATGGTCTTGGGGGGACCCATGCCCTTATTTTTGTAAAATCTTTGGCGCTGGGTTACCGCTCAAGATTCATACCAGACTCAAAGGGGTTGATTTACTAAAGCCGGAGAGTGCAAAATCAGGTGCACCTCTGCCTAGAAACCAATCAGCTTCCAGGTTTTATTGCCAAAGCTTAATTGAACAATCTGAGGTTAGAAGCTGATTGGCTACCATGCACAGCTTCACCAGATTCTGAGTGCACCAGTTTTAGTAAATCTACCCCATTGGGTCTGGTATGGTCTGATCAAAGTTGGATCCCGTTCATTGAAGTTGCATGGAAGTCGGACATGAAGTCGTAGGGCAAAGTCAGATGGGAAGATGTCCGACTTTCAATGGATTAAGTGTAAATTGCATCTGCTGCTAGATTCAGGTGTAAATGATTAATACTTTAGATAGCTGCCCTGGTTAACAGAGATATAACAGTATATGCGAATAATTTGTTTTGTCATTTGTAAATGTCTGCAGTGTAAATATCTGTAACACCCTTTTTTCTGTTTTATGATGATACCCAGGATGATTATATGGAAGCACTCGCTAGATTACACCTCACGGTCACTAGCGCTTACAAAGTGAACCCTGATATTAACTTTGAGGTTTTTATTCATAAAGTTGATGGGTTGTCAGATGATCACAAAATAGAGACTCAAAGAGATATCCACCAGAGAGCAAATGATGACCTTACTGATGCTGGGCTGGAGAAAATTCATCTCAGGTAAGACGCACTTAATGTACTGTACAGAATGGCAAGGTACACTTTTATTATATACTTTGCTACAAAAACCTGGCTTTGTTTGCTAATCATGAATTCAACAACACAAAAAGGGTTTAAAAAAAAGTAATTCATTCATCTATAACTGTGTATATATCACATGCAGGTTGATAAAGAAAAGATACGTCCATTCATAATTTAAAAAAACGAGTTATAAATTGGCACGGAATACTTACAACGGCTGCTTGTATATTTTTTAGGGCTCTGTATTTGACCTGTTTTGGTAAACTTAGGAGTGTAGGCGTTTACTACGATTAAGATTACATTGAATATTGCTTGCCACAAAATTGTTGGAAAAATCAATACATTTTTATCACCATTGTGTATTTGGCATTACCTATTTTAACCCACGTGATACTTTAGCATAGCAACAATCATAGACAATAACCAATCATGAGACATTTCCCCTAGCCCTGAACTGTCAGGTGTGAGACTACCATATTACTCTCAAACTTACAACTATCTCTAATTTTGTCCCTAAGCAAAACCTTACAAAAATCATAGTCCTCCTAATGGCAAGCCAATTTATTTTTTATTTATTATTCATTTTAATACTGATACTATTTTGTGCTAATACAAACCTATGCTGTAATTTACCAACAATCAAAATTCTGACACCTACATGGAATTCGCTGGCATGTCTGTGATCAGATTTTATGCCGCGCACACACGATCGATTTTCTCGACGGTGAAAACACCGTCGAGAAAATCGACGGGAAAAATGAGGGAACGGCTTGGTTCCCTACACACGGCCATTTTTCTCGACATTTTCTTTCTTGTTCGAGAAAAACGACCCTGTGTGGGCTCCGTGGCAGTGTTTCCCTATGGGAAAACTGCCGCGGAAAAAAACGACGGGAATCACGACGAGAAAAATTAGAGCATGTTCTAATTTTTCTCGTCGTGATTAATGCCGTTTTTCCCATCGGGAAAAATGACAAAAAGCCCACACACGGTAGTTTTTCTTGTTAAAAAAAAAAAATGTAATTTTTCCAGACGGGAAAAATGATCGTGTGTACGCGCGGCATTAGACTTGTAGATTATATGATTCAAGAGCATGCAGGGCTGGGACAGGCAGAGGCAGAAGAGGCACCCGTCTTGGACCCTGTTCTGGAAAGACATACCCGAGTGAGACGCCTCCTCTGCATCTGCATCATCCTGCTGAGTCCTGCAGGTTACACTGGGAGAGTGGGGTTTTATCTGTTACATAGTTACATAGTTAGTCAGGTTGAAAGAACACACAAGTCCACCTAGTTCAACCATAAAAATAAATATATAAAAAATAATATCATACAATCCCATGTACACAGTCCTATAGCTACAGTTTATCCAGAGGAAGGCTGTGTTATCAGCAGAGCTATGCTATCAGTGTGATAGATGCCCACTCTGTACCAGGAGAACTGTCCAGTGGATATTTGAAAAAGTGGTAGCCAAGATTACCCAGCAAGTAATCTTCCAGACTGGTGCTACATGCGTTAGTGTTCTGTGGTGCCATTCATTTTGAATGGCATCCCAGAGCACTTAAGCAATGCACCTGCGCCGCAGAGCAGAAATGCAATCCCGGGAAGTAATCGGCAGACATGGGAGTAAGTCACACATGTGCAAGTCACAAGCAAGTCTCAAGTCTTAACCTTCAGGTCTCAAGCAAGTCCCAAGTTACTGTGACGAAAAGCAAGCAAGTTAAGTCGAGTCCCTGCTAGAAGTCAAGCAAGTCAAGTCAAGTCATTTATTTTGGTCAAGTCACAAATCAAGTCAAAATACTGATCTACCCCATACTGTATAAAAATAATAGGAGGGATAACAATAAATATTGGTTATGTGCCCATGCCTCACTGTGCCTCACTGTACCCGTGTCTCACTGTGCCCAATGCCTCACTGTGCCCGTGTCTCACTGTGCCCGTCAGCCGTGTAACTGATCGGTGTCATCCCGGCGGCCATTCCAGTATTCAAAAGCCCCGCCTCCTCCTCGTCTGTGATAGGCGGAACACTCAATTTCCCAGCATTCAGTGTTCCGCCTATCACGGGCATCTGCTCATCCTCATAACACAGACGAGGATAAGAGGATGTCCGTGATAGGCTGAACACTGCCTGCTGTGAAATTGAGCGTTCCGCCTATCACAGACGAGGAGGCGCGGCTTTTGAACACTGCAATGGCGGCCGTCTGTCTGCATGACACGCTGATCAGGTAGGCAGACGGCGGCTTGCGGTTAGTGGTGCCAAGTCATTGCAAGTCATATAGTCCAAGTCAAAGTCAAGTCGCAAGTCATTAGTGACAAGTCAAAGTCAAGTCGAGTCATTTATTGAATTCTGTCAAGCAAGTCGCAAGTCCTCAAACAGGTGACTCAAGTCTGACTTAAGTCAAGTCATGTGACTCAAGTCCCCTACCTCTGGTAATCGGATTTTAAAACGTTTAAAAAATACTTTCCTATTCAACCCTTTATTAACAGACTGTTCCACCGAATTAGCACCAATTAACTTTTTACTCTCTCTGCTTTCCTTAACCACTTAAGCCCCGGACCATTTTGGCTGGTTAAAGACCAGGCCCCTTTTTACGATTCGGCACTGCGTCGCTTTAACTGACAATTGCGCGGTCATGCGCCATGGCTCCCAAACAAAATTGACAAATAGAGCTTTCTTTTGGTGGTATTTGATCACCTCTGCGGTTTTTATTTTTTGCGCTATAAACAAAAATAGAGCGACAATTTTGAAAAAAATGCAATATTTTTTACTTTTTGCTATAATAAATATCCCCAAAAAAATATATAAAAAAACATTTTTTTTCCTCAGTTTAGGCCGATACGTCTACATATTTTTGGTAAAAAAAAATTGCAATCGGCGTTTATTGATTGGTTTGCGCAAAAGTTATAGCGTTTACAAAATAGAGCATAGTTTTATGGCATTTTTTTTTACTAGTAATGGCGGCGATTAGTGATTTTTTTCGTGACTGCGACATTATGGCGGACACATCGGACACTTTTGACACATTTTTGGGACCACAAATCAGTGCTATAAAAACGCACTGGTTACTGTGAAAATGACACTGGCAGTGAAGGGGTTAACCACTAGGTGGCGCTGTAGGGGTTAAGTGTTCCCTGCATTGTGTTTCTAACTGAGGGGGGGTTGGGCTCTGTGTCACATGACACTGATCTTCGCTCCGTGTACACGGAGCCGAGATCAGTGTTATTGTCACTACACAAGCATCTCCCTGCTCTATACCTCCGTGAGACGATCGTGGGGATCCCCGCAGCGATCTAGTCCGCGGGACCCGCGGCCTGACTCACAGGGAAGGCGACAGGGTCGCGAGCGTGCCACCGGCGGTGCGGGCGCGACCACACGGCAGGCATTTAATGGGCCACCTACAGGTACGTAATTATACCTGTCTGTGCCATTCTGCCGACGTATATCTACAGTGCGCGGTCCTTAAGCGGTTAAGCCTGGTACACACCAATAGTTTTTTTTTCCTTCAACCCAGTGGGTGGAACGAAAAAAAGACTGACAGCTATGGTCAGAGCTGTTGTACTAACAGTCCGATGTTAATACAGCGATCTCCCCCACTGAGCTGTTGTGTTATATACAATAAAATACATTTCCGTTTTTTGGTTGTAACATGACAAAATGTGGAAAATTTTAAGGGGTGTGCATACTTTTTCAAGGCATTGTTGTTCTGTCTCAACTACAAAGCGATAAAGTTCATCTCCAGGTTTAAGTAGGCCTTACTCAAGCTGGTTTGATATTCATCCCTTGCATCGATACAGGCAGTTTAACTCAATGAATAAACTCACAGTTAGGACGACAGACGATGAATCCTTTCGAATGTTCCGTTTAATGATGGATATTCATAGGTAGAAAAACGTTGCAGTTGTTAGCCACATGTAAGATGTTAGCATGGAAGAAATACAGGAGTAATGACCAGAATCAGGAAGTGGAGGAGATATATAAAGAACTACGGTGAGAGAGAGAGTTCAGCTAGAAAGAAGGGGACAGATCTTAAAGACACAGAGCAAGAATAATCACATAGTGTAACACAACACTCCCCGTCTGAAATCTGTAGATTTCATAACCTTAAACTAATATATATATTTTCAAAAAGTCCAATACTGACGAATGTCCTGGAACCTGTAATGAAAAACATGCAACAAGCAAATAATAAACGTAAGTTCAACAGGATGAAGAACATAAAGTCACAGTATGATGTCTTCAAATAATTCCAAAGTTCTGAGTAGAACCTGTAGATGGCAGCAATGTACTCCCCACCGTGCCAACAGCATGGCTAGTCCTTGCACAAGTCACTCACCTGGCAAAAGGAGTACTAACTCTGTAATTGGTCGACCAAAGGTTCGTGTCGATCCTCCCTTGGTTACCTTGACTTCTACCTTCCGGACTTTGTTATCATCGCTGGGCATAACTTCAGTAATAAGACCCATAGGCCACTCATTCCGACAAACTTTCTTGTCTTTTAGAAGGATGAGGTCTTCAACCTTAAGATTCGGCTTAGATGCTTGCCATTTGTTACGACCTTGAAGGTGGTGAAGATACTTTTTCTTCCAGCGATGCCAGAACACATTGGCTAGA
Source organism: Rana muscosa (assembly GCA_029206835.1). Classification (NCBI taxonomy): domain Eukaryota; kingdom Metazoa; phylum Chordata; class Amphibia; order Anura; family Ranidae; genus Rana; species Rana muscosa. The sequence continues at coordinate 549,171,315 of CM055122.1, forward strand.
TGCTGCACCTGCTTCCATTGATGCTCGTAATGGTGTAACCGCAGCTTCAGTTTTGTACTTACAGAAGTGTGGAGTGAGGTGTTCACAGTTCTTATTTTCTTATCATCTTCAGGGTTTACTAGCCCATAGGTGGTGTCAATAGGGAGTAAGTAAGAGTCCTCACACAGAAACCTTGGAGGTGACAGCCATAAGCTTTCCTGAAGAGCGGCAGGTGACACAGCTCTGGTCCCACAGTCGGCTGGGTTGAGTTCAGTGGGAACGTGATGCCATTGACTTGGTAGAGAGAATCTCTTGATACGTTCAACCCTGTTGCTGAGGTACACATAAAATTGTTTTGTTTGGTTGTTTATGTAACCAAGTACTACCTTACTGTCTGTATAGAAGGTGAAAGAATCAATTGTAGTGTCCATTTCACTTCGTATGACCTCTGCAATTTCTACTGCTAGCACGGCTGCACAAAGTTCAAGTCTTGGTATGGTATGTGCAGGCTTGGGAGTGAGTTTTGCCTTGCCTAGGACAAAACTACAGTGTGATTCTCCATTCAGTTCAGAGGTCTTCAAATAGGCTACTGCAGCAATAGCTTCAACTGATGCATCAGAGAAAATATGAATCTCTCTCCAGTTAGCAGTTGAAGTGGAACCTGGAACATAGCAACGGGGAATCTGAAGTTTTTCTAGTGACTTCAAAGAATATCTCCACCTTTCCCACTTGTGTTGATTCTCACTAGGCAAGGGAGTATCCCAGTCTATGTTCTCAGTAGACAACTGTCTTAGTAAAATCTTACCTTGAATGGTAACTGGAGCAAGGAAACCCAGTGGGTCATAGATGCTATTCACCACGGACAGGACTCCTCTCTTAGTGAAGGGTTTGTCACAAGTTGACACTTGGAAGGTGAATTTGTCTTGCTTGATGTTCCACAACAAACCCAGACTTCGCTGTACAGGAGGCACATCTGTACCTAAGTCAAGGTTTTTTAGACTAGTAGCATAGTCCTCAGAGTGAAAGGCATTCATAAGTTCCTGGCTGTTGGATATAATCTTGTGCAGTCTAAGGTTTGCTACAGACAGCACCTCCTTTGTTCTGGTGAGAAGATCAATTGCTTCTTTAGCAGTTGGAAAGGACTTAAGTGCGTCGTCAACGTAGAAGTTTCTTTCAACAAATTGACGGGCATCAAATCCATATTCAACTTCTCCAGTCTGAGCTGTTTTCCTTAGCCCATAAGTTGCCACTGCTGGGGAAGGACTGTTACCGAAGACATGTACCTTCATGCGATAATCTATAACTTCCTTGTTGAGGTCATTGTCCTTGTGCCATAGAAACCTGAGGTAGTTTCTGTTGTCTTCTCTGACGATGAAGCAGTGAAACATCTGTTGAATGTCGGCCAATACTGCTACAGGCTCTTGTCTGAAACGAATCAAGACTCCTATTAGACCGTTGTTCAAGTTGGGTCCCGTAAGGAGCATGTTGTTAAGAGAAACACCTTCGTGCTGAGCACTGGAATCAAAGACAACTCTGATTTGGTCTGGTTTGCGTGGGTGATACACGCCAAAGGATGGAAGGTACCAGCATTCTTCTCCCTCCTTTAGTGGGGGAGCAGGCTCTGTATGATCTCTGTCAAATACATTTTGCATAAAGTCCACAAAGTGCTTTTGCATCTCTGGTTTCCTGCTTAAGTTTCGCTTTAAGGAGGAGAATCTACTGATGGCCTGCTGTAAGTTGTTGGGCAATCTCTCTCTTGGGAGACGAAAGGGTAGGGGTGCTACCCAGTTATTGGAGTCATCTTGAAAGAACTCATTGTCCATTACCTTGATGAATTCTTTGTCTTCCATTGAAGGAGCCAGTATGTCATCTTCACTGGTTGCATTAAACACTGTAGAGCCGAAGTCGCCATCATGGCAGGAGAAAGGGCTTGTGTCACCTGAGATACCATGTTGCCATTCGTGGCTGGCTATCTTCTTTTTCACCCAGTAGTGATGTGGGCATGGCTCAAAGTAAGTGTTTCGGCCATTTGGCAGAACATTTGTCTTGAATGACGAAATGTTGGTAGGTCTTTTCATTTTGCCTATGCAGACATTGCCTATGATGACCCACCCTAGATCCGTGCGCTGGGCAAATGGGGCATCTGGGGGTCCACTGACTTGTCTGTGTACCTTGTGAACTCTTAGAATGTCTCTTCCTAACAGAAGAAGGATCTGAGCATCTTTGTCAAGCGGCGGTATCTCATTTGCTATTACCTTGAGGTGAGGGTGATGGAAAGCAGCAGCTGGAGTAGGGATTTCTTCCCTGTTAGCAGGTATCTGATTGCACTCAACAAGTGTAGGTAAGGGTAATTGCAAGTTACCTTTGAGAGAAGATACCATGAGTCCATGAGCCCTTCTTCCAGAAACCTCTATAGTTCCACTACAGGTACCCAAGGTGTAAGGATGAGCTTCGCCTTTTATTTCAAATAGATTGAACAATTCCGATTTTGCAAGTGATCGATTGCTCTGATCGTCTAAGATAGCATATGCCTTTAGAGACTTTTCTGGTTGATCCTTGTGGTATATGTTCACCAAGCATATCTTAGCACAGGACTTACCACAGCGGTCTTCTCCACAAACTTCAGTGCAGGATGAAGAAATGATGGTAGAATTAGGCACTTGGTCTGTATTCTCCCCGCCATGCGTTAACCTGGGAGGAGTGTTGGCAGGTTGTGCAGAGCTGGGCTCAAGTGGATGGAGGGCTTGCACATGTTCTTCAGAGCCACACTCTATGCACTTGATGGACACATTACAGTCCCTTGCAAAATGTTCTGTAGAAGCACAGCACCTGAAACATACCCTAAATGTCTTTAAAAGCTCCTTGCGCTCTTCCAGAGGCTTTTTCCTAAAGCCGATACATTTATTGAGGGGTGTGGCTTCTTGTGTATGGGACACTCTCTGTTAGGGTTTTCAATCTTCCTACTCTGTTTGCTCGTGGCCAGAACTGTGGTAGGAGTGGGAAGGATGTCAGTCTTTTTCACGGACACTGGGCCTCTATGGTTTCTATAGTTGCCCTGAAGACTGGTACTCTTAGGAAAGGGTGAGAAGAGGCTGTACTCACCGTAGGAAAAACTTGGATCGTTCTTGGTCTCTGCAATTTTCCTGATGAATTCACAGAAGAAAGAGAATGGAGGGAAGGAAACCTTGTTCTCTCTTTTGTATGATGACCCTAGTGCAGTCCATTTCTCTTGCAAACCATACGGGAGCTTGGAGACAATTGGGTTTACCCCTCTTGGAGTGTCAAGGTAACTGAGTCCAGGTAGTTTTGGGTCTGTCTTGGCTAGCTGAAGCTCAAGGAGAAGGTCACTCAGTCTCTGGAACTCCTTGTTGTCCTTACCGGATATCTTTGGGAAAGTTTCCAGACGCATGAACAAAGCATTTTCTATAGCTTCTGGACTGCCATAACTTTGCTCTAGTCGCTCCCATGCAGCTGTGAGGCCTGCAGTAGGATTGTCCATGAAAACCGATCTTAATGGCTTAACACGTGCAGCAGATAGAGGACCAAGCCATTTGATCAGCAGATTCAATTCTTGATCAGCTGTAATGCCAATATTGCTGATTGTAGTTCTGAAGGCACATTTCCAACTTCTGTAGTTCTCAGGTTGGTCATCAAAACTTGTAAGACCAGTCTTTGTGAGCTCTCTGCGAAGCATGTACCTCACAAACTCTTCTGTCTCAGTTGTCTCCGCCTTTATGTGAGATGCTGTTGGCTGTATGGTGCTGATTGCGTTATCTTTGACATTGTTGTTAAAGGACACAGGGAAATATGGTGCAGCAGAAGCATCCAGGTGAGTTGCTTGCTTGAAGTCAGTTGTTCCAATGGTACGTTGATTCAAGGCTGTACCGATGACTGGAGATTGATGACTTGCTTGAAGCTTGCGCTGATGCTCTGTGACGTATGAAGGCAGGCAAGGTAGGCAGGTAGGAAATGCAGTGGAGTGATTTTGAGTGCAGGAAGTTGCTGGAACCTCTTTAACTTGAAGCTGTGAAGGAGTCTCTATGTAGTCGGGAGCATTGGAGACAATGGAGTGTGCACTGCAGTGGCTTAGGACATAGTCTTTAGTGCGTTTGAGGGGGTCTTCCATATCTGCTATGTTTAGGTTAATGCTGTCTTTCTCACTTGCACCTTTGTCTGCACTGATAGCTTGCTGTAGGACCCTTAGCTTTGCCATAGCTGCGTCATGTTTACACTGTTCATTTAAGGTTTCCATTGTTGCTCTTTGACGTGCTGACTGAGCTTCCGACTCTGCTTTTTGACGTGCTGACTGCGCTTCCGACTCTGCTCTTTGACGTGCTGACTGCGCTTCCAACTCTGCTCTTTGACGTGCTGACTGCGCTTCCAACTCTGCTCTTTTTTCTGCATATGCCACCTGCACTTTTGCTGGCTTCCACTTCAGCGTGGGCATTAATAAGTCGCTCACTGATTGTTGAGTATCTTGAACTATGGGATCTTGACGAGTTTTTAGAACGTCTGGTGGAAACAGATCTGTGAGATGCAGTGTCCTGTAACAGCTTTATTTTTGCTTCTGCCTTTAATCTGGTTTGCTGGATAAAACTGTCTCTTTCAATATTGAGAGCATTGACACGCTTTAATTGCATCATCGCATTTTCTGACTTCATGTTTTGTAAGACATTAGTGAATTTGATGCTGGTAAGCTGATAAAGCTCATATGAGGCAGAAAGTTGTTTAATGGCGCCCTCTAGTGTCAGTAGTTCACGTTCAACAGACACTGTATTGGCTTCAGCAAGGATTTTCTCCCAGACTAATTCCAAGCTATTTGACAATTCAGTCCTTGAAGCTTCATAATTCTCCATTACTTTCCAAGTGGGTTTAACTGAGCGTTTGGGTAACTCAGTTTCTTCAGGAACTTGTGGGGAGGTAGATGTGAGTTCACATGCAGAAGATTGGTCACTCATGATAGCAGACTGACTGTGAAAGCAGGCAGGATCTGTGTGCTGAAATATGACACTGTACAGATTGTCTCAGGCTATAAGGCTGCCATGTGCTGCTCTGTCCCTTCTGTCTTGCTATGAGGGCAGTAAATCTTGTCTGTTTCAGTACTGACATGCAGAAATCTTGTAATTAGGCTGTGAAACTCCGTTTTTCTACTGTTCTGTCTCAACTACAAAGCGATAAAGTTCATCTCCAGGTTTAAGTAGGCCTTACTCAAGCTGGTTTGATATTCATCCCTTGCATCGATACAGGCAGTTTAACTCAATGAATAAACTCACAGTTAGGACGACAGACGATGAATCCTTTCGAATGTTCCGTTTAATGATGGATATTCATAGGTAGAAAAACGTTGCAGTTGTAAGCCACATGTAAGATGTTTAGCATGGAAGAAATACAGGAGTAATGACCAGAATCAGGAAGTGGAGGAGATATATAAAGAACTACAGTGAGAGAGAGAGTTCAGCTAGAAAGAAGGGGACAGATCTTAAAGACACAGAGCAAGAATAATCACATAGTGTAACACAACAATTGTAATTGGGCTTATTTTATAGTGCAGTGAATGTGACATTCCTCAAACATTTACAAAAGGTATATCATACCATGTAGGTTAAAACAATTGCACCAGGATGATTCACCTGCGGTAAACATTTGGTGCATGTTACATTCGCTCCTTTATAAATATGGCCCTTTTTAAAACTAAGTTACTCTTAATTGGTTTTTATTTAAAATGTAATTGAAAGAAATGTTTTCCTTACATTTTCATTCCTCTGCTCCCCCGAAGCTGAGATATTCTAGTGCTGCAGGGTAAATATGAGCTGCTGGACCTGTCACAGACACTCTACAAAAGTTCTGACTTTGCCTGCCCTTTCCGCTCCCTGTGCTCCATTCTTAAAAGCTATATAGCTTCCCACAGTGAAAAGTGCTCTATGAATGGACGTGTGAATGAAAGGTCTGCGTCCTCCATTCAGAGCGCTTTTCATTGTGGAAACTGATAGTACAGCTTCTACGAATGAAGCAGGGGATGGAAAAGGCGGGCATAGTTGCCACTTTTGACGAGTGCCTGTAACAGATCCAGTGGCTCATAGTCACTCCTGCAGAACTGGAGGATCACAGCTGAGGAGGTACCACAGTGCTCAAACTGTGGTCCATGAGCCAAGTTCAGCTTGCTTCAAGATTTTATCCAACCCTTTGATGTAAGGTGGGGGACTCAGATGAAGGGAGACTCTGATGTAAGGTGGGCCTCTGATGTAAGGGGATACGCTTTAAGACTACCACACATTATACAGCTATTATCCCAAATGTGCCTTCCCATTGAGTTTATGTGACCTGATGGCTACCTTTTTACTGTTAAGCCGGGTACACACGATTGGCTTTTCCGACGCGAAAAGTGTGATGACAGGCTGTTGGTGGAAAATCCGACCGTTTGTATGCTCCATCGGACAATTTTTGTCCTATTTTCTGTGGAAAAATGTTGAATAGCGTGCTTTAAAATTTTCTGCCAATAATTGTGTGTTGTCGGATTTTCCAAGCATGTCTACACAAGTCCGTCGGACAAAAATCCAAAGTACAAACACGCATGCTCGAAAGCAGTGCTTACCAAACACAACATTAGCAGAAGATGCCCAAAGGGTGGCACTAAAGAGTTGAAAAACCACGTAGTACGTCACTACGTTCATGTTTGTTAGCCGACAATTGTGTGCCATTTGAATGCAAGATAAATTCCTGGCCAACGGCCTTCGGACAAAAGTCCTACGCTTTGTCTGCAGATAATCCGATCGTGTGTACCAGGCTTAACTCTAAAGCCTCGTACACACGGGCGGGAATCTCGTTGGGAAAAAAAATTCGGTTTTCCCGACGAGATTCCTGGCAAGCTTGTCTTGCCAAGCCCTGTGTACACATGCACATTCAAAAGAACTTCCGTTCTTTTGAATGGCAAGAACGCGGTGACGTCATCGACTACGACAAGCATGCGCTCGTCACATTCAATGCCGTTGCCGCCATCTTGCTACACCCTACACTACCCTTGTATGCTACCGCGCATGCGTCAAAGTCTTTTTGAGCATACGCGGGTTTACCTGGAGACAGGTAAGCATACACACGCACGGTTTTCTCGTCAGGAAACAGGCCGATGAGAATCCCGACGAGAAAATAGAGAGCAGGTTCTCTATTTTTCTCGTCGAGATTCCCGGCAGTTTTCTCGGCAAAAAGCTCTCCCGGCAGTTTTCTTGCCGAGAAAACCGGCCGTGTGTACGAGGGTTGACACAGGGTTTTTGTTCATGAGACAGAAAATATCTATACCCCATATGACACCATAGGACCATCAATGACTATGCTGGCTACTTGAGAAGTACCCTAGTGATAGTCTGCATCCTCCCCCTCCATCCCAGCCCTCCCCCCTTTTTTTTTCTTATCTATCGCTATCTTTAAATATGTTCGCTGTATTTTTTTCCCTCTAATAGCTACATTCTTTTTCCTGTCCTACCGGAGACATTTTTCACTTGCAAAACTGTTTATTCCCTAAGGTATTATTTCTGCTCCGCTGGAATAAAGATTTTTCTTCTGTCACGTAGTTTTCCCTCTGGGGGTTCTTTTGTTTTATAATGGTTGGAGGATGTGATAACTATCAGGGCAATCATAGACTTTCTAAAGTTGTAGACTAATACCTCTATTAGTTGTTTTACCCCTTTCAGCGGTTTCTTTACGCAACCAATAATTTTTTGCTTGTTTTCCTTGATTACACGTTCTTGACTGAATGTACGTCTGCATTCTGAATACTGTGTGCTGAACTGATGCATATAAAACACAAAATAAAAATATTACGAAACAAAATTTGATTCATTTATTTATAAAACCATTTTTTTCAGCCTGCGTAAAGTTGTAAAATATACAATGTGGTCCTCGTTCTGAAAAGTTTGGAGAATTTGCTGACAGTGGATGTCATTTCACCTTCTGCCCTAGCTTGGGAGGGGGGGGGGGGTACTTTGGCATTGTTGGTCCCAGCTCTGAAAGTACTAATCGGTTTCTCACGATGAAAAATCACAGATTTTACGATACCATACTAATTTTTTTATATTAATACTGTGTTTTTTTTTCCGCAGCTTTTATCTTACCAGTATATATGACCATTCAATCTTTGAAGCTTTCAGCAAAGTTGTTCAAAAACTAATCCCACAGCTTCCAACTTTAGAGAACCTGCTAAACATTTTTATATCCGTAAGTAAATTTTTATATTTATATGTTAAAAAGTATAAAATTATTTTTCATGTTATTATTAAAAGGTAGCATTTGAATATTTTGATTCTGCAAAACTATCCCAATACATTTTAAATGTCAGCAGGCCACATGTTCTAAGGTAAACATTCATGTCACTTACCATTGTATTTGCAGTAAATGCACAATTTGCATTAATTTTATTATTATATTTTGTTTACCTGAAAGTAATTTTTGGTGAGGTTTTATTTACAGTTTCATATTTTGATTAGTGTTTTCATGTTCAGATTGTCAGTGCTGCTGTAGTTGTTATCTCTTATGAAACACTGAGAAAGCTACAACGTATCTTAGTAAGCAAAGGGTGCAGTGCATACCTGAGAAACTAGAACAGGGGTAGGCAACCTTTTGAGCGCAGTGTGCCGAAAAATGTTTTCAAAGAAATTAAGCGTGCCGATTTTATAACAAAAAAATATCAACGTCACACTCGCAATCACAAAAATGATTTTTTATAAAGTAAATGCAGTAAACTACTTCTAGTAGTGAGAAATTAACATCCTCCACTCTCACGCCTCAGATCAGCCCCAAATCTTTCAACCCCACACCTCAGATGAGCCCCAATTCCTGCAACTCCACACCTCAGATGAGCCCCAATTCCTGCAACTCCACACCTCAGATGAGCCCCAATTCATGCACCTTCACACCTCAGATTACTGTACCCCCCTGCTCATCTGTCCCACCACTGTAACCCCCTGCTCATCTGTCCCACCACTGTAACCCCCTGCACATCTGTCCCACCACTGTAACCCCCTGCTCATCTGTCCCACCACTGTAACCCCCTGCACATCTATCCCACCACTGTAACCCCCTGCACATCTGTCCCACCACTGTAACCCCCTGCACATCTGTCCCACCACTGTAACCCCCTGCTCATCTGTCCCACCACTGTAACCCCCTGCACATCTGTCCCACCACTGCACATCTTCCCCACCACTGTACTACCCTGCTCATCTGCTCCACCACTCTAACCCCCTGTACATCTGCCCCACCACCGTACTACCCTGCTCATCTGCCCCACCACTGTACTACCCTGCTCATCTGCTCCACCACTCTAACCCCCTGTACATCTGCCCCACCACTATACTACCCTGCTCATCTGCCCCACCACTGTACTACCCTGCTCATCTGCTCCACCACTCTAACCCCCTGTACATCTGCCCCACCACTGTACTACCCTGCTCATCTGCTCCACCACTCTAACCCCCTGTACATCTGCCCCACCACTGTACTACCCTGCTCATCTGCTCCACCACTCTAACCCCCTGTACATCTGTCCCACCACTGTACTACCCTGCTCATCTGCTCCACCACTCTAACCCCCTGTACATCTGCCCCACCACTGTACTACCCTGCTCATCTGCTCCACCACTCTAACCCCCTGTACATCTGCCCCACCACTGTACTACCCTGCTCATCTGCTCCACCACTCTAACCCCCTGTACATCTGCCCCACCACTGTACCACCCTGCTCATCTGCCCCACCACTCTAACCCCCTGTACATCTGCCCCACCACTGTACCACCCTGCTCATCTGCCCCACCACTGTACTACCCTGCTCATCTGCTCCACCACTCTAACCCCCTGTACATCTGCCCCACCACTGTACCACCCAGCTCATCTGCCCCACCAATGTACTACCCTGCTCATCTGCTCCACCACTCTAACCCCCTGTACATCTGCCCCACCACTGTACCACCCTGCTCATCTGCCCCACCAATGTACCCGTTTCTTATCTGCCCCACCAATGTACCCCCTTTTCTTATCTGCCCCACCACTGTAACCCCCTGCACATCTGCCTCACCACTGTAACCCCCTGCACATCTGCCCCACCACTGTAACCCCCCTGCACATCCTCCACTCATCTTCTCATCTGTCCTAACACTGAACTTATCTGCTCATCTGCCCCATCAATGTTCCCCCTTTCTCATCTGCCCCACCATTGTACCTCCATGCACATCTGCTCCACCACTCATCTTCTCATCTGTCCTAACACTGAACTTATCTGCTCATCTGCCCCACCACTGTAACCCCCTTTCTCATCTGCCCCACAACTGTACCTCCTGCACATCTGTCCCACCTGTTCCCCCTGCTTTTCTGCCCTACCACTGTAACTCCCTGCTCATGTGTTCCACCAAATGTACCTCCTTTCTCCTCTGCACCCCTCTGCACATCTGCCCCACCTCTGTACCCTCTGATGCTCTGCCCCACTGCTGTAACCCTCTGCTCATCTGTCCCACCAATGTACCTCCTTTCTCCTCTGCCTCAACACTGAACCCCCCCGCTCATCTTTCCCACCACTGTAACCCCCTGCTCATCTGCCCCACCAATGTACTACCCTGTTCATCTGCTCCACCACTCTAACCCCCTGTACATCTGCCCCACCACTGTACCACCCTGCTCATCTGCCCCACCAATGTACCCCGTTTCTTATCTGCCCCACCAATGTACCCCCTTTCTTATCTGCCCCACCACTGTAACCCCTGCACATCTGCCTCACCACTGTAACCCCCTGCACATCTGCCCCACCACTGTAACCCCCCTGCACATCCACCACTCATCTTCTCATCTGTCCTAACACTGAACTTATCTGCTCATCTGCCCCATCAATGTTCCCCCTTTCTCATCTGCCCCACCATTGTACCTCCATGCACATCTGCTCCACCACTCATCTTCTCATCTGTCCTAACACTGAACTTATCTGCTCATCTGCCCCACCACTGTAACCCCCTTTCTCATCTGCCCCACAACTGTACCTCCTGCACATCTGTCCCACCTGTTCCCCCTGCTTTTCTGCCCCACCACTGTAACTCCCTGCTCATGTGTTCCACCAAATGTACCTCCTTTCTCCTCTGCACCCCTCTGCACATCTGCCCCACCTCTGTACCCTCTGATCCTCTGCCCCACCACTGTAACCCCCTGCTCATCTGCCCCATCACTGTACCCCCTGCTTTTCTGTCCCACCGCTGAACCCCCTTCTCGTCCCTCCCACCACTGTACTTCCTGCACATCTGCCTCACCACTGTACCCCCTTGCTCTTCTGTCCCACCACTGTGCTCATCTACCCCATCAATGTACCCCTTTTCTCATCTGCCCCAACACTTTACCTCCCTGCACATCTGCTTCACCGCCGTACCCCAATGCTCTTCTGTCTCACTACTGAATCACCTTCTTATCTGGCCTAACACTGAACCCATCTGCTCATCTGACGCACCACTGTAACCCGCTTTCTCATCTGCCCCACCAATGTACCTCCTGCACATCTGTCTCACCTATATACTCCCCTGTTCTTCTGCCCCACCACTGTTCCCCCCACTCTCCTGCCCCACCAATGTTTCCCCTGCTCTCCTGCCCCACCACTGTAACGCCCTGCTCATCTGCCTCACCAATACACCTCTTTTCACATCTGCCCCACTGCTCTACCCCCCTGCTTTTTTGCTCCAACACTGAACCCTCTTCTTATCTGCTCCACCACTGTACCCTCTTCTCATCTATGATATGCGCGATATGCAGAGTGGTGAAAGGAAGCAGCGATGAGACACCTCTACCTGTCCTGGCACACTCATCCTGCTGATCCAACTCTCGCATACAGCCCACGTGCTTGTATGTGATGTCACATACAAGCATCTGGAATGGATGCGCAATGATGAGCTCAGGTCAGGGGCATTTTCTGAAAGCAGTGGGCCTGTGTGCAGGATCATAAATTGGGCCCCCCGCAGCTGAGAAAAAGTGCACGCAGCAAAAGTTGGGTGTGATTTTCATTGCGCTGAATACTGGCTGTGGCTTAAAGGGACACAGAGTTGCAGGGTTCAGTAGTAAGTGACGCAATGGTTCAGTAATAATTTCAACAAAGTTCTCAGAAGCTTAACAGCAATTCCACAAACTGTCACCTGATTGTGATTTTCTCAATCACAGTGAAATCCCTTCTTTCTGAAATTGGTAGTGGCAACCAATCAAGTCAACTTTCTCCTGATGGTGGACGGGGGCTGTGATTGCCTTTAGCAATGGCCAATGACAGTCCTCCTCCTCCTCCTGGAAGCATGAACTGCCCCCCCCCCAACAGAACTGAACCCAATCTCTTCCCCGTCACAAAAGCTGCCGATCGCATCTACAACAAAGTTAGAGAACCAAACAATGTTTCCCATCTTTTACAATGTGTGGGGGTACAGTGCCTCCCCCTCAGTGGAGGTGCGGTGTGGGGAATTCTGAAATTGGAATGCATTAGTGTCTCACTGACACTTCCCTGCACTGCTCTGCTGATGGGGATGAAGTCGAGTGCCGGCAAAAGAGGCTTTGTGTGCCGGGGGTTGCCTAACCCTGAACTAGAATGAGCAAGGACAATTATAAAACTGCTGTGATTGTTCTTGACAAAGGTGGAAACTGTCTTCACAGGAGTCTCTTAGAACTTTTGCAAACCTTGAAGCAAACAGAGCATGTTGCTCTGCAGAGAGACAATGTGTGGAGGCAGCCTTGACAAGTAAGAAATGTTTTTTTTTTTTAAATTTGGACATTTCCCCGTCAAAAATAGATTGTGTTTGTGTGGACATGTTAGAATTAATTTTATGCCTATTTGCTGTGGCCAACCAGGATGTGTTGAATATGACATTGGATGTGGAATTTAGCTGGTAGAAGACTGTTTGAAATTGTTGTGTGGATTCTTAAAGTGGTTGTAAAGGATCGTTTTTTTTTTTTTTTAAATAACAAACATATCATACTTACCTCCACTGTGCAGCTCGTTTTGCACAGAGTGGCCCCGATCGTCCATTTACTTGTAGTGGATGGAGAAAAGCACTTGCAATGTGGTTACCCAGCTGGGTTTTCTATTTATGGGCAGCATTACAAGAAATTAAGTAGACCTGTTAAAGCGGAGGTCTGCCCACCCCTGCAAAAATGAAAAGCCAGCAGCTGCAAATACTGCCACTTCTGACTTTTAATAATAGAACGCTTACTTGTCCTGGAGTCCAGCGATGTCGGCACCGCAGCTGATGTTTCCATCAGCTGTCGGGTGCTGCCGCTACCATTGCCGGTGGCTCTCCTACTGGCCTGGTGGTGGGGAGAAGGAGGAGAGAGCGGAGCTTCTGACATAATGCGCCGTGGCCCGGTCTCCCAAAAGTGGGGATAGAAAGACAGGTATCCGCTCCCCCCCCCGAAAGGTGCAAAATGTGGCACCGGAGGGGGGGGAGCAAATAAACAGAAGTTCCACCTTTGGGTGGAACTGCGCTTTTATAGCAAATAAATTGTAAATTCTGATCAATATACAGTGGGTACGGAAAGTATTCAGACCCCCTTAAATTTTTCACTCATCAATGTACACACAGCACCCCATATTGACAGAAAAACACAGAATTGTTGACATTTTTGCTGATATATTAAAAAAGAAAAACTGAAATATCACATGGTCCTAAGTATTCAGACCCTTTGCTGTGACACTCATATATTTAACTCAGGTGCTGTCCATTTCTTCTAATCATCCTTGAGATGGTTCTACACCTTCATTTGAGTCCAGCTGTGTTTGATTATACTGATTGGACTTGATTAGGAAAGCCACACACCTGTCTATATAAGACCTTACAGCTCACAGTGCATGTCAGAGCAAATGAGAATCATGAGGTCAAAGGAACTGCCTGAAGAGCTCAGAGACAGAATTGTGGGAAGGCACAGATCTGGCCAAGGTTACAAAAAAATTCTGCTGCACTTAAGGTTCTTAAGAGCACAGTGGCCTCCATAATCCTTAAATGGAAGACATTTGGGACGACCAGAACCCTTCCTAGAGTTGGCCATATGGCCAAACTGAGCTATCTGGGGAGAAGAGCCTTGGTGAGAGAGGTAAAGAAGAACCCAAAGATCACTGTGGCTGAGCTCCAGAGATGCAGTCGGGAGATGGGAGAAAGTTGTGGAAAGTCAACCATCACTGCAGCCCTCCACCAGTTGGGGCTTTATGGCAGAGTGGCCCGATGGAAGCCTCTCCTCAGTGCAAGACACATGAAAGCCCGCATGGAGTTTGCTAAAAAACACCTGAAGGACTCCAAGATGGTGAGAAATAAGATTCTCTGGTCTGATGAGACCAAGATAGAACTTTTTGGCCTTAATTCTAAGCGGTATGTGTGGAGAAAACCAGGCACTGCTCATCACCTCCAATACAGTCCCAACAGTGAAGCATGGTGGTGGCAGCATCATGCTGTGGGGGTGTTTTTCAGCTGCAGGGACAGGATGACTGGTTGCAATCGAGGGAAAGATGAATGCGGCCAAGTACAGGGATATCCTGGACGAAAACCTTCTCCAGAGTGCTCAGGACCTCAGACTGGGCTGAAGGTTTACCTTCCAACAAGACAATGACCCTAAGCACACAGCTAAAATAATGGAGTGGCTTCACAACAACTCTGTGACTGTTCTTGAATGGCCCAGCCAGAGCCCTGACTTAAACCCAATTGAGCATCTCTGGAGAGACCTAAAAATGTCTGTCCACCAACGTTTACCATCCAACCTGACAGAACTGGAGAGGATCTGCAAGGAGGAATGGCAGAGGATCCCCAAATCCAGGTGTGAAAAACTTGTTGCATCTTTCCCAAAAAGACTCATGGCTGTATTAGATCAAAAGGGTGCAAATACTAAATACTGAGCAAAGGGTCTGAATACTTAGGACCATGGGATATTTCAGTTTTCTTGTTCATACATCACGGGACACAGAGCAGCATAGTCATTACTATGTGGGTTATATAGAATTACCTTCAGGTGCTGGCACTGGCAACTTCCAAAACAGGAAGTACCCTCCCCTATATAAGCCCCTCCCATCCGGGAGTACCTCAGTTTTTTGCCAGTGTCTAAGGTGTTGGCCAAGGTTAACATGTATTCATCTGGGCTTGTGTACAGGTTCTCTGGGCCTTAGCAAGCTATTCCGGATCCGACCAAAAAAGCTTCATAGCTAAACGGTCGGTACCCGGGCCTTGCAGAGAAGAGCAGGGTTTTGCCTGTAATGCCTCTCTTAGGAGGGCTGGACCCTGGGATCCAGAGCTCTGGTCATACCCAAAACCAAGAGGCTATCTGTGCAGGGTGCTATACAGGTCCAGGGGAGTGGAATCCTTGGGAACCCGGTCCCTGAAGGTCTAGTACAATGCCTGCCGTGAGAGGTGAAGTTTGGGCTTCTGTGGACCAAACAAAGTCCTGCGGCGGGGAAAAGGTAAGTGGGGGCCCCTCAGGAACTTGGTTCTATTGAGGGGACCCCCAAGCCTAATATGTCTTTCTGCCTGTTACCTAAAGGTATTCCCGCTAATAGCTGTATATGCCTAAGAAATCCTAGAAATGTCTTTTCATAAAGGAAGTTTTAAAAACTGTAAACCTGGAAATGTTTTTCATAAAGGAGGTTTTAAAAAAAAAAAAAAAAAATGACAAAAGTGCGGTACCTGTGTTTGTCCACTAGAGGCCGCTGTGGAACGTCTTTTTTTCTTGGGACTATTCCTTCCATGGTGAAAGTCTAGGCAGATGAGTGAGCTCTCTATCAGGGAAGCTGCATTCCTCTGTCATGCTGCCAAGTAGTTTCCTTCCATCCCCGAGTCCTGGTGAAACAGGGACCCTGGCTCCTCTCCCTACAGGGCGCCAAGAGCGCACACGTGCACGCGCACGCGCGCGCACACAAGCTTTCTTTTTATAGATTTAGCTTCAAAAAAGTGGGCCGAGCCTGGCGGATGACACGCTCTGTGCGCCCAGCGCTTCTGCGCATGTGCGGGCGTCCCAGCAAGATAAAAGGACTCAGTCCACGCTGCTTGCTATGGACACAGAGCATGAAAAGGAGCTGGTAGCATGGTATAGGGGCTTACAGCGGGCGGTTGATACAGGCATCCCCAGAAAGACGCATTAGTAGACACCCACTGATGTACATAGCAGCAAATTGCATTAGACTATTTCAGTAAAGGGGTGTATTGCGGCTGGAATACCTCAGCTTTGAACTAAGGAATATGCCGCCTAAAAAACTCCGAGATATACCTCTCAGGAAGTGTAGGGGGTCTCCATCGGGCTCTGAGGATCTGGAGCAGTCATCTGCACCCTCCTCCCCTGAGAAATCAGAGGTTAATACCCATAAGGAACCCCCGGGAGTGCCAGGTACTGCGGCTGTCCTCAGTCCACCTGCTCCTGCATATATAACAGAGGAGGTTTTTGCCTCAACTCTGGAGGGATTGGAGCACAGATTGGCAGCATTGATCGCTTCTTCTCTGCAGGAAAGAAAGCGCGCCAGATCTCCATCACCTCCATTAGAGTGCCTGTTGGCAGAGCAACAGTCCCAGGAAGGGACCGACCTACCTGAAGGGGATCAGGAGGAGGTTAACTCTGTTTTTGAGGAATCGACAGTAGATGAACCATTTTCAGCATCACAGACTGAAAGATTGTGGGTCCAGACCCTAACTCACATGGTTCGATCTGCATTTAAAATGCCTCTTGTTGAACCATCAACTACTGCTGTCTCCTCATTGGGGTCGCTAAAAGCTCCCCAGGTTAATTGCTCCTTTCCAATACATCCATTATTGGAAGGACTTATATACCAGGACTGGGAACATCCTGATAAACTATTTGTTCCGCCTAAGAAATTTCCGGTGATCTATCCCATGGAGGAAAAGTTCACCCAGAGATGGAATGTTCCTACGGTGGATGCAGCCATCTCTTCTGTGAACAAATCACTGACATGCCCAGTAGATAATGTTCAAATGTTCAAAGATCCAGTAGATAAAAAATTGGAATCTTTATTAAAATCTGCTTTTTCCACAGCAGGGGCTGTTACACAGCCAGCAGTGGCAGCTATTGGGGTCTGCCAAGCTTTAAAGGATCAGATGAAAATGGTCCTGAGGGATTTGCCAGACCAGCAGGCCCAGGCTCTGGCTGATCTGCCTAGAGCATTATGCTTTGCGGTTGACGCCATCAAGGATTCTATCCATCAGGCCTCCCGCCTCACGCTGTCTTTGGTACATATGCGTAGGCTTCTGTGGCTCAAAAACTGGTCTGCTGAAGCTCCCTGTAAGAAGCTCTTAGTTAGCTTCCCATTTCATGGGGAACGCCTTTTTGGCGAGGACCTGGATAAGTATATCCAGAAGATTTCCAGTGGTAAAAGTACTCTCTTACCGAGTAAGAAGAGGTCTAGGGGTCCATCTTTTAAGAGGACTACCTCTCCTATCCCTGCGACGTCTGCTACTAAGCAGTTCCGACGGCCTCCTCGGTCAAACTCAGGGGGTAAAAATCAGGGACAGTCACAGGGTAATAAGAAACCCTGGATCCGAAGGGGTACTAAACCAGCCTCCAAGTCAAGCCTATGAAGGGCTGCCCCCACTCAAACGGGTGGGGGGAAGACTTCAGTTGTTCGCAGAGACCTGGCGGGAGACGATCAAAGACAGATGGGTGCTCTCCGCAGTAACTCTGGGATACAAGTTGGAGTTAAAAGAGTCTCCTCCTTCCCATTTTATGTGGTCAGGCATGCCAAAAGACCCTCTGAAAAGAGGGTCTCTCCTATTGGCGTTAGAACAACTATTGCTCCAAGGAGTAATTATGGAGGTTCCTATGGAAGAGTGGGGGTTGGGTTTCTACTCAAACCTTTTCACAGTCCCGAAGCCAAACGGGGACATAAGACCCATATTGGACCTAAAGAGTCTAAACAAATTTCTAAATGTCCGGTCTTTCCGGATGGAGTCGATCCGATCGGTCACCGCTGCCCTACAGGGGGAGGAATGGTTAGCCTCGATCGACATCAAAGATGCTTACTTGCATGTTACCATCTTTCCAGGTCATCAAAAATTTCTACGCTTTGCAGTAGAAGGGCGCCATTTTCAGTTCAGAGCCTTACCATTCGGTCTGGCCACAGCACCACGAGTGTTCACAAAAATTCTGGCCCCACTGTTGGCCGATCTAAGAACACGAGGTGTAACGATAATGGCATACCTAGACGACCTGTTGTTGATGGACCACTCAGTTGCCAAGCTAGAAGTGGTAATTGTCGATACAATCAAGTATCTAGAATCTCACGGTTGGGTCATCAACCTGGACAAGTCAGCCCTACAGCCAGTGAAAAACCTGGTATATCTAGGGCTACGGCTGGATTCAGACCAGAGGAAGATTTTCTTACCTCTAGACAAGGTATCCTCTTTGAGGGGCTTGGTCCGTCTGCTTTGAGCAAAAAGACAGCCGTCCATACGCCTGTGCATGAGGCTGCTAGGAAAGATGGTAGCATCATTCGAAGCTGTGCCATACGCCCAGTTCCACTCAAGGAATTTACTGAGGGCAGCCTGGAACGGAAAAATTCAGGCTCTAGACTTCCCGATGGCTTTGTCCCCTTCCGTTCGGAAGAGTCTCTGCTGGTGGTTGATCCCCCAGAATCTCCAGAAGGGAAAACCCTTCAGTCCGATATCCTGGAAGGTGGTCACTACAGATGCCAGCCTTATAGGCTGGGGGGCAGTACTGGAGCAATGGTCTCTCCAGGGCAGATGGTCAAATGTAGTAAAAACCCTGCCCATCAATCTCTTAGAGATACGAGCAGCCCGGTATGCCCTAGTAGCCTGGACATCCAGACTCCAAGGGTCCCCTGTCAGAATTCAATCAGACAATGCCACAGCAGTGGCATATATCAATCATCAGGGAGGCACCAGGAGTCGTGCAGCCCAGAGGGAAGTAAGTCACATCCTGGAATGGGCAGAAAAGCATGTCCCATGTATATCAGCTGTCTTCATTCCAGGGGTGGAGAATTGGAAGGCAGACTTTCTGAGTCGCCAACAGTTATGCCCAGGGGAATGGTCCCTTCATCCCGAGGTCTTCCGAGCAATATGTCAGCGGTGGGGAACACCGGATGTAGATCTGCTAGCATCCAGATTCAACGCAAAGGTGGACAGATTTGTCTCCCGGACAAGGGATCCCCTCGCTTGCGGCTCAGATGCTCTGGTGTTCCCTTGGGATCAGTTCAGACTGATATATGCATTCCCTCCGCTACAATTGTTGCCTCGACTCCTTCGCAGAGTCAGGTTGGAAAAGAAGCCGGTGATCCTGGTGGCTCCAGCGTGGCCCCGAAGGGCCTGGTACGCGGAGATCATCAAAATGTCTGTGGGGAGTCCTTGGACCCTTCCACGTCGTCCGGACCTGCTTTCGCAAGGACCGATATACCACCCTTCCTTACTAACTCTAAGTTTAACGGCCTGGCTATTGAATCCCACATCCTAAAGAAGAGAGGTCTCTCTAACTCTGTGGTATCAACTATAATCAATGCCAGGAAGCCTGTATCCAGGCAGATCTACTATAGAGTTTGGAAGGCGTACATCACTTGGTGCGAGGCCAGAAAATGGCATCCACGTAAGTACGTTATAGGCAGAATTCTGGACTTCCTGCAGTGGGCTGTAGACAGGAAGTTTGCCTTAAGTACTATCAAGGGCCAGGTTTCGGCCTTATCAATACTATTTCAAAGGCCCCTGGCTATGCATTCACTTGTCAAATCCTTTATGCAAGGGGTGACTCGTATTATTCCACCGATTAAAGCTCCCATATGCCCATGGGATCTAAATTTGGTTCTGTCGGTTCTGCAGAAGCAGCCGTTTGAACCTTTGCGGCACATTTCCTTGGTTCTACTCACCAGAAAATTGATATTTTTAGTAGCCATATGCTCGGCTAGAAGAGTGTCGGAATTAGCCGCCATGTCCTGTAAGGAGCCATATCTGGTTATTCATAAGGACAGAGTAGTATTACGCCCTCACCCAGCCTTTCTTCCTAAGGTGGTATCGAGGTTTCACTTGAACCAGGATGTGGTTCTTCCTTCTTTTTTCCCCAAACCAAGTTCGGTAGAGGAAAAGTTATTGCATTCTTTGGATGTAGTAAGAGCAGTTAAAGCTTATCTAAAAGCCACTGCTCAGATTCGTAGAACGGATTCTTTGTTTGTTCTGCCGGAAGGCCCCAGAAAGGGTCAGGCAGCATCAAAATCTACTTTAGCCAAGTGGATTCGACAGGTCATAATACAAGCCTATGGCTTGAGAAGTAGACCGCCTCCGTTCAAAGTTAGGGCGCACTCCACGAGAGCAGTTGGAACTTCATGGGCAGTGCATCACCAGGCCTCCCTGGCTCAAATTTGTAAGGCCGCAACATGGTCTTCAGTACACACGTTTACTAGGTTCTACCAGGTGGACGTTAGAAGTCAGGAGGATGTCGCCTTTGGGCGCAGTGTGTTGCAGGCCGCAAAAGATCCTCATGCCTGATGGCGCCCAGCTTATGTATGGTGTATCCCCCCCCCTCATTTGGCATTGCTTTGGGACGTCCCACATAGTAATGACTGTGCTGCTCTGTGTCCCGTGATGTATGAACAAGAAAGTAGGATTTTTAAAACAGCTTACCTGTAAAATCCTTTTCTTGGAGTACATCACGGGACACAGAGCTCCCACCCCTCTTTTGGGGACATGTATTGCTTTGCTACAAAACTGAGGTACTCCCGGATGGGAGGGGCTTATATAGGGGAGGGTACTTCCTGTTTTGGAAGTTGCCAGTGCCAGCACCTGAAGGTAATTCTATATAACCCACATAGTAATGACTATGCTGCTCTGTGTCCCGTGATGTACTCCAAGAAAAGGATTTTACAGGTAAGCTGTTTTAAAAATCCTACTTTTTCTTCTTTAATAAATCTGCAAAAATGTCAACAATTCTGTGTTTTTCTGTCAATATGGGGTGCTGTGTGTACATTAATGAGGGGAAAAAATAAACTTAAATGATTTTAGCAAATGGCTGCAATATAACAAAGAGTGAAAAATTTAAGGGGGTCTGAATACTTCCGTACCCACTGTATATTGCTGGCATTCCAGACCTGAAATAGCCGGAGGGTTATGCTTAACAAAAGCATTATATTCTCTTACTGCAAGTTGCTATGGAGAGACTCTTCTTTTACACAGTAACTGACAGCTTTGCAGACATAGTTTGCAGAAATCTGTTTAGTGGGCATATTTTAAAAATGCAGACAAGTGTAAGTACAGACAGCCTGCTCAGATTTGTATGCACTTGGAAGACATGCAAATTCATGGCAGGAGCAGGGAGTAAATGCCAACAAATGCAAATGAGGGTTTTCAGTTGAAAGTGAAAAAAAAAAGACATATGATGCAGTCTGTCACTAGAATGTACACAGCAACATTTTTTTCTAATTAGTCCCTAACATAGTTTTATTACCTGTTGGTTGTGCCAGTAGATCTGTTATGCTTACACTTCCTTTAAGGCCAATGTCACACGGGCAACTCTGCAGCTAGTAACACATCACCAGTAACTGAGACAAGTAGGAGAGTCTTACACCTACTGTACCTCTATGGAATCGCTCTCACACTTGCACTGAATGCCGTTAAAACTAAGGCCCCTTTCACACTGAGGCGTTTTTACTGCGTTTTCGCGGTAAAAATAGCGCTGTAATAACGCCTGAAATAATCCTGCCCCAGCATTCTCAATGTGAAATCTCTGAGGGCTTTCACATTGAGGCGTTTTGCTGGCTGGGCGTTGAAAAAAATCCTGCAAACAGCTTTTTTAGAGCAACTTTAGGGCGCATAAAATAGCGCTGTAAAAGCGCCTATCCCCATTGAAATGAATGGGATTCGCGGTAAAAACGCGGTAAAAACGCATAGGCATAAGCGTTATGTTAAAAAATAGCGCTAACGCCTATTCGTTTTTACCGCGTTTTTACCGCGTTCGCGCAAATTTTAGCGCGAACGCGGTAAAATCGCGGTAAAATCGCGGTAAAAACGCATACACGTTAGCGCTATTTTTACCGCCATCGCGGTAAAAACGCGGTAAAATCGCGGTAAAATAGAGGTACAAAATCCTATAATTCTTGAGCGTTTTTTCAACGCCTCAGTGTGAAAGGGGCCTAACTAACTAGCCGCAGGCCTAGCTAGCGGGAGGCGCTTCTATAGAGACTGTCAGGCAGTTTCTTAGTGATTTGTCACCAGCGTTCAGCCTAACAGGGTGACAACCTGTTCATTCTGCAGTGAAATTGCACAGTAGCATTGTCACACTGTGAACAGAGTATTTTTAGATGCTCATGAAGCTTTAAAAGAACTTAAAAATTACACTAAATTACAGTCAGGTCCATAAATATTGGGACATCAACACAATTCTAATCTTTTTGGCTCTATACACCACCGCAATGTATTTAAAATGAAACGAACAAGATGTGCTTTAACTGCAGACTTTCAGCTTTAGTTTGCGGGTATTTACATCCAAATCAGGTGAACGGTGTAGGAATTACAACAGTTTGTATATGTGCCTCCCACTTTTTAAAGGGACTAAAAGTAATGGGACAGATTAATAATCATCAATCAAACTTTCACTTTTTAATACTTGGTTGCAAATCCTTTGCAGTCAATTACAGCCTGAAGTCTGGAACGCATAGACATCACCAGACGCTGAGTTTCATCCCTGGTGATGCTCTGCCAGGCCGCTACTGCAACTGTCTTCAGTTCCTGCTTGTTCTTGGGGCATTTTCCCTTCAGTTTTGTCTTCAGCAAGTGAAATGCATGCTCAATCGGATTCAGGTCAGGTGATTGACTTGGCCATTTCATAACATTCCACTTCTTTCCCTTAAAAAACTCTTTGGTTGCTTTCGCAGTATGCTTCGGGTCATTGTCCATCTGTACTGTGAAGCGCTGTCCAATGAGTTCGGAAGCATTTGGCTGAATATGAGCAGATAATAATAATAATGCTTTTGTCAGCAGTCACATCATCAATAAATACAAGAGAACCAGTTACATTGGCAGCCATACATGCCCACGCCATGACACTACCACCACCATGCTTCACTGATGAGGTGGTATGCTTTGGATCATGAGCAGTTTCTTTCCTTCTCCATACTCTTCTCTTCCCATCACTCTGGTACAAGTTGATCTTGGTCTCATCTGTCCATAGGATGTTGTTCCAGAACTGTGAAGGCTTTTTTAGATGTTGTTTGGCAAACTCTAATCTGGCCTTCCTGTTTTTGAGGTTCACCAATGATTTACATCTTGTGGTGAACCCTCTGTATTCACTCTGGTGAAGTCTTCTCTTGATTGTTGACTTTGACACACATACACCTACCTCCTGGAAAGTGTTCTTGATCTGGCCAACTGTTGTGAAGAGTGTTTTCTTCACCAGGGAAATAATTCTTCGGTCATCCACCACAGTTGTTTTCCGTGGTCTTCCGGTCTTTTGGTGTTGCTGAGCTCACCGGTGCGTTCTTTCTTTTTAAGGATGTTCCAAATAGTTGATTTGGCCACACCTAATGTTTTTGCTATCTCTCTGATGGGTTTGTTTTGTTTTTTCAGCCTAATGATGGCTTGCTTCACTGATAGTGACAGCTCTTTGGATCTCATATTGAGAGTTGACAGCAACAGATTCCAAATGCAAATAGCACACTTGAAATTAACTGTGGACCTTTTATCTGCTCCTTGTAAATGGGATAATAACACACACCTGGCCATTGAACAGCTGAGCAGCCAATTGTCCCATTACTTTTGGTCCCTTAAAAAGTGGGAGGCACATATACAAATTGTTGTAATTCCTACACCATTCACCTGATTTGGATGTAAATACCCTCAAATTAAACCTGCAAGTTTGCAGTTAAAGCATATATTGTTTGTTTAATTTCAAATCCATTGTGGTGGTGTATAGAGCCAAAAAGATTAGAATTGTGTCGATGTCCCAATATTTATGGACCTGACTGTATATTATATCCTTATTCTCCCTAAATAATCCATATACATCCACTACTTAAAGTGGTTGTAAAGCCACTTATGCAACTTGCACCTACAGGTAAGCCTAGATTAAGGCTTACCTGTAGGTGCAAGAAATATCTCCTAACCCTACACGGTTTAGGAGATATTTGCAAAAAAATGACATGCATCGGTGTCTATGGCGCATGCACACTGTAGACAATGGCGCATTCATAGGGTTAATCCCATTCACAAATCCGGCTTAGCCGGATTTGACGGCTCCCGCGCACATGCGCGGAGTGACGTCTTCGCCGCTCCGGCCAATCACAGCGCCGGAGCGGCGCTGGGATTGGCTGGAGCGGCGATAGCCGGAAGTAACCTTGCGGCTGGAGAGGGAGACGAGGACGGCTTCGGGGGCCCCGATCTAAGGTAAGTGATGCAAAATTAGCTAGTATGCTAGTCATACTAGCTCATTATGCCTTTGTCTTGCAGGTGGGTTTTAAAAAAAAAAATTTTTTCCAGGGTTTACAACCACTTTAAAGGAGAAGTGCAGGATAGCAACATCTATACTCACTTATATGTTTGCAGCATCAATCTGAAAACGGCAGCTGCCCCCCGCCAGCTCTAATCCAGAGAACTGGGCGATTAAATCACCCCTCTCTGAGCAGAGAGGGGTGACTGTCAGTCGCTGCTCTCAGCTCTGCCCCTCTGGCAATCACTGGAGCTTTGGGCTGTGGAGGGGTGACTGTCTCAGGCTCTCAGTGGCACGCAAGCTATCGGTCAGGCATCTGAGTGGATCCTGATATTATTGTCTGGATCGGCTCTGTGACATCGACTGATAGTGGGTTTTACTTTAGTGCACTAATGTGACCTAAAAGAGAAGTATGGCCAAAAAAGCCCTGTCAATTATTTTTTCTTACTATGTTTTTCCACCTCTCCAACCTCTCCTTTCTCCCCTCAATTCCTTTTTTTGGAACATGTTAGTTTTGGCTAGTGCACTGCTCTATGCAGACTACCAATCTCATAGTCCATAGTGAATATTGGGAGCAAGGAAGGGAGGCTATGTTCCTACATACAGTGTGACCATGAAGAATGAATGTAGCCACCCTCTGATAGATAGTCAGGTCACAGCAGCAAATAAAAGGAATCTGAAGATTTGGAGGAGGCTGAGAACAGAAGGTACTTTTTGAGTTAAAAATGCATATTTCTATAGGTATTTTAAAACCAGAGTATAGTGTAACTTTAAAGAGGAGTTCCACCCAAAAGTGGAACTTCCATTTATATGCTTCCTCCCCCTTTCCTGTGTCACATTTTGCCCCTTTCAGGGGGGAACTGGGACCCATTTTTGACAGGTCCCCTTCCCCACTTCCGGGAGACAGGCTGCGGCCTGATCTCCCGGAAGTTCGGCCCCCTCCTCCTTCCCCCGCCACTGGGCCAATTAGAAAATGCATGTATAGTAGGGAACCAGCAGTAAAGCCAAAAGGCTTCACTGCCTGGTTCCCTTACGAGGAATGGCAGTGGAAGCACCCGGGAGTCGATCCGAAGATCGACTGGGGCAGTGGTGACCCATCCATAGAGGGCACATGGGTGCTGCCTCCCCTATCCATTCTTCCGGCCCCCTGATCTACATATCAGTGGTGCCAGACCATGGATTCCAATGTGGGGGTGGGTGTTTTTTTTGAAGCACCTGGTTAGAGCCAGAGGCTCTAATAGGCTTCAAAAAAGGGAGCATTGCAAAATAATTTTTGTTTTTATCACACTAAAGTTACTCCCCGCCAATCAGGAGGCAGGTCTGTGAGACCTGTTTCCTGATTGGCCAAAGCGTCCTATTAGATGCCTAGCACTTTGGCGCAAGAGGAGATACGACGGAGGAAACTGGGAGCTGGAGGAGCGGACACCGGAGCCGCCGCGGCCACTGCCCGCACTCCAGGAGAGCAGGAGTGGATACCACAGCCTCGCCACACGAGCGGGTAAGTGTTGTTTGTATAAGCCCAGTATTTGTAGCGGCTGACTTTTAATTTTGTTCACCCAGACTGGACCTCCTCTTTAAGTGACAGTCAAAGCAAATTAAAAACTTAATAACAGCTATCACTTTGTAAGCTGTTTCAGCAACAGTCGTTTTCTTTTTTCTTGAATAAAAGCAGATCATTGTAAGCACCCCAGCAGCATGTTATGGTTTGTTTTAACTGTAATTTCAAAAACCCAAAAAAAGGTATGCCGTCTCTTTAAATTTTTATACCACGTGTTAAAGTACTTTAAATATTTAATTCATATACCGTATATGCACCGTGCGTATATGCCAACAATATCAAAAATTCATACTTAATGAAGATAGGCACAGTCACCCCAAATTACATAATGTAGTGAGAAAGGAATTATGCATTAAGCTGCTGGA
The DNA here is from genome assembly GCA_029206835.1 of Rana muscosa. NCBI lineage: Eukaryota > Metazoa > Chordata > Amphibia > Anura > Ranidae > Rana > Rana muscosa. The sequence continues at coordinate 549,197,616 of CM055122.1, forward strand.
ATTCGGGGGAGTACGAGAATAAAACCCAAGGTTGCCAAGTTTCATTAAAATTGTCGCTATTCTCTCTTTTCATGGCTGCAATTTCTTCAATTTTGTGTATATGTTTAACTCTATCCAACCAATCTCTGATTTTTGGTACCCGTTTGGTCTTCCAATGAAGAGGGATAAGTGTTTTTGCTGCAAGGAGAAGGTGTCTAGAGAGAGATTTCTTATACTTGCTTATGGTGAGTATGTTAACATTAATTAGGCAGGCAGCTGCTGTAAGATTTACTTTAGTTTCAGTTATGAATTGGATCCATTTCCTGATCTCATCCCAGTACTCAAGAATTTTTGGGCACTCCCATCATATATGGAGAAAGGTGCCAATATCCTGTTCACAGCGCCAGCATGTATCCGAGGCTGCGGTGGACCATCTCCTGGACCTCTGGGGTGTAATGTACCATTGGGTAAGGATTTTGTAAGAGACCTCCTGATATTTGGAGCTTAGGGAGCATTTATGTGTCATAATACATGCCTTCTCCCAATGTTTTGTCGATATCTTAGTTTTAAGGTCACTTTCCCATTTAGCCTTATGTTTCAAGTCATCTGTGTGCTGAGCCTCATTTAACCAGGAGTAGGCTAGAGAAGTGGTATGTGCTACTGAGGATCTCTTAAAGCAGAGATTTTCAAGTGGAGACATTGGCAAGCAGTATAATGATCTAAATTTGCTATTAATCAAGAAGTCTCTTAGTTGTAAGTAAAACCAGAGGCCAGGGAATGGTCCCCCCCACTCTGCCCGTAGGGTCTCCAAAGATTTAACCTTGGAGTCTGATAGGCATTGGGAGGTCGTGCATGGGATTACATCCTTCAAAGGGTGTCCCGGGATAAAATCAGGGTTGTTGGTGACCGGGGTCAGAGGACCAGGTATGGAGGCAATGTTGTGTTTGCCTACAATTTTGTGCCACACATGAAGGGTGTTTGCTACTAAGGGATGCGTCTGATTCTTGTCTCTTTTGGAATGTAGTGTCCAGGGATAGAAACGTAGGTTGTTTGGAGTTAAGCTTTGTTCCAGTTGGATCCAGTCTTTGTCCTGTCCATGGCAGTGCCAGTCAAGTATTCTAGTGATGTGGGAAGCTTGGTAATATTTTTTAAAGTCCGGCAGACCTATTCCTCCTCTACTTTTGGGACGTGTCAGCAAGTTGAAGTTGATTCTTGGTTTCCTGTCTGCCCATAGGAAACCTCTTTGTGCCCTGAGGAGGCTTGTGAAAAAAGTCTCTGGAATTTTAATGGGAAGTGCATTAAAGAGGTAGAGCAATCTTGGGAGGACTGTCATTTTTAAGATTGAAGCTCTGCCGAACCACGAGAAGGTCTTGGAGGACCATACCCGTAGTTCTTTAATCAGTGAGTTAAGTAGAGGCTTATAGTTGTGTTGGTAAAGGGAGTCTAAGTTGTCAGTCAGGTTTATCCCTAGGTATTTCAGTGTTTTTTGTTCCCATCTATAATTGTAGTTGTCCTTTATTAAGTTTAGTTGGTCAGGGGGTAGATTAATATTCAGGGCTTCATATTTAGATTGGTTAATCATAAAGTTGGATATAAATCCAAACTTCTCGAAGATTTTTTTTAAATTAGGGATAGATATGTATGGTTGTGATAGAAAAAATAATAAATCATCCGCATAAGCGGCAATCTTGTATTCTCTCTTTCCTATCTTAAATCCTGATACATCATCCGTCAAGTTTATTTTCCTTATCAGGGGCTCCAGAGAGATGATGAAGAGAAGGGGGGAGAGGGGACATCCCTGACGTGTACCATTGTTGATCCTAATGGGGTCAGAGAAGATGTTGTTGACTTTGATCTTTGCACTCGGGTTTCGATAGAGGGCGGAGATCCATGAAAGCATATTTTCATTTAAGCCAACATGGGAGCATGTAGCCATCATATAATCCCAGGAGACCCTATCAAAAGCTTTCTCAGCATCAGTGGAAAGCAGTAAACCTCTTGTTTTAGAATTTCGGGAGAAGTGTATTAAATTTAATGCTTTGGTGATATTATCTCGTGCTTCTCTGCAAGGCATAAATCCTACTTGTTCTGGGCCTATAATTTTTGATAGCAAGGGTTTCAATCTGTTAGCTAATATTTTGGCCAGGAGTTTCAAATCTATATTCAGTAAGGAGATGGGTCTATAATTTGCACATTCTGAGTGGTCCTTATCCGGCTTGGGTATTACCGCAATATTTGCCATGGGAAAGGATTTTGAGTTATGGTCATTTGTGGCCAGATAATTGAAAGTGGATCTAAGGGGCTTAAAAAGGAGATGTGTGTAGGTTTTGTAGTACTGTGACGTGAAACCATCTGGTCCCGGGCTTTTCCCTGTTTTGAGGCCTTTAATCGCCAATAGAATTTCTTCAGTGGTAATGGGTTCTTCTAATTTTGCCGTGTCCTCCTGATTGAGTGTGGGAATTTTTCTATCTTTAAGGAATTCATGGATCGTTTCCTGTTTCGTGGTTGATAAATGAGGGGGTTTATGTTGTTCCGGAAGGTTATATAGTTTTGAATAAAACTTATGAAAAAGGTCAGCTATCTCAGTAGGCTTGTGTCTGGGGATACCATCTTTGTCCCTTATAGCATGTATGCGTCCTGCCATAGTTGTGTCTTTAAGTGCTTTGGCTAATAATTTTCCACCTTTATCTCTGTGTTCAAAGTAAATGCTTCTCTTGAAGAAGAGGGCCTTTCTAATTTTAAGATCAAGTATAAATTTGAGGGCGTCCCTGCAGCGTGTCAGCTCTTCTTCTACCTTGATGGAGAGTGATTGTTTGTGTTGTGATTCCAATGTGGCTATCTGCGAGGACAGTTTAGTAATTTCTTTCTCCCTCTCTTTTTTTTTCCTGGCACCCCATCTCATAAGTTCTCCTCTTATCACACTTTTGTGAGCCTCCCAATTAGTTAGTGGGTTAGTATCGGAGTCAATATTGGTTTTAAAGTATTCATTAATTTCTAAATGAATGTCATCTTTTATGGTCTGGTCAGTCAAGAGTGAAGCATTGAGTCTCCAATTAAAAGTGGGTTGTTTCGGAGGGTTGAATTTCAATGAGATGGCTGTAGGAGCATGGTCTGATAGGGAGATTATACCTATCTCAGCCCTTTGTAGGGAGCACAGATCCTTTTGCGAGATCAGAATCAAGTCAATTCGTGAGTAGCGTTTATGTGGAGGGGAGAAAAAGGTATAATCTAGATAAGATAAGGATCTTAAGAGTGACTTGATTCGTTTGAGGATCCTATATGTTACTGCCGTGTGTCCCGTAGAAGTGTCTTTGAGGGGGGAGAGGGGAATATTGAAATCTCCTCCTAAAATGATACAACCCTCAGCAAACCATTTAAGCTCGTCGATTATCTTGTGACAGAATGAGATGTGAGCAGTATTCGGAAAGTATACATTAGCGAGTGTGATGGGGGAGCCTGCCCAGTCGCCCTTGAGGAAAAGGAAGTGACCTTCGGGGTCCGTGAGGTGTTGTCTAACTTCAAAAGGGGAATCTTTGTCAATTAATATAGAAACTCCTTTTGTTTTGGCTAGAGGGTTCGTGGCATGGTGCATTTTTGTAAAAATTTTGTCTGTGAATGTAGGGACATGTTCGCTCTTGAAATGTGTTTCTTGTAGGAAAACTACTGATGGGGGGCTTTTTTAAGTTCTCTTAGCAGCTTAGATCTCTTCTCTGGGATATTAAGAGCATTAACATTGTGAGATATCAGGGTTAGGGATTTTCCTAGATGAGTGTATGCCATGATCTAAAATCAGAGAGTTACTAGTTAGTACTATATCTTGCTATTAGTAGGGTATGGGGAGGGTAAGGAAGGGGGTAGGAATAGTGAGAATGAAAAGGGGGTGAACAGATAGGGGAGGTTGAGTGGGTGCTCGAGTCACACCTAGAAGGTGAAGAGCAAATAAGTCGTCTTTGAAACGAGACGTCTGTGTCAACACTGAGGGTTAAATGGGAGACGCAACAGAACAGTTTTGGCAGTGGGAAGGTGATTACCAAAAAGGTGTGTTGCGTGTGAGGTTATATCTCATAGAGAGTGAGACAAAACTGGGAGACCTGGGGAGTTGAGCATCATAAAATCTTATTGTAATCTTAAACCGTAAAACTGTAAAATAGTAAAGTAGTAACAACATTTGAGGACAAAAAAAAGGGAGAGGGATGGGGGGGTGGGGGGGTGGGGAGAGTCCAGCTTTCTTACTGGGTTAGATAGAGTAGTTCCTGCCTTGTATGGTATCAACAGTGGGAATTTATAGATATTTAATATCATGAAAAAGTCTTGTCCCGTTATCTCACATGGGACAGGCAGCATATTGTACCATGCAGGATAATCAGGAGGGAAAGCTTATAAGCCTAGAAAGATGCTTGTACACATGAAGAACAACTCAAAACGAATAACAGTAGTCATATGTAGAAGACCCACATTTTTCAAATAACAGTTTCTGAGAAATGGTTGTATGTTGACTGGTTACCCCGAACAAGTTCGGGGAAAAGTCTGTCCCCACCGGTAACCACTGTCACAGGTGGGTCTGATAAGGTATATGAGAGCATTCAGTGTCCGTGTGACATGGTTTATGCTTCCGTAAGTATATTTTTGTGCTCCCTCATATGTCTAAGGGGATTGCTCTCGGTACATCTTTAGTGTGGCTATTTAGCATACTCACTGCTCTGTCGAGTTACCATTTTCTCACAGTAAGCAGGCCAAGATATAATTTCCGTTGAGGTGAAGGTGATAGCCTTACCGATATGAAATATCAACGAAACAAACTGGACCTCAGTGCAGATGTTTCAATCCGGGACTACCTGTTAAGAGAGGAAAAAAAAAAAAAAAGGGGGTGGTGTGGGGGGGGGGGGGGGTTGGAGGGATGTCCCCTTTCTGTTTTGTGACCGGATGCTGTAGAAGTGAATATTGGGCCTTTTACTTGAGCTTTGGACTTTTAGCTCCTTTGGAGGAAGAAGGAGGATCAAAATTACATCTGTTGGCATTTCTGCAGTAAGACCCTTGTTGGAAAGGGGAGCGGGTGGGTGTTGATCCAGGTCCAACTTGGTAGTTGTTGATTTCCGGCGGCAGTAGAAATTCCGCATACCAGTCAGGTAGATCAATCAGAGCTATTTGTAAGTTTTTGCAGAATTTTTTTAAATCTTCAGGGATTTTAAGCAGGTGTTGTTTGCCCATGTAAGAGGCTTGAAGTGCAAACGGAAATTTCCATCTATAATTGATCTCTTTTTCTCTTAAGACATCCAGTAATGGCCTCAATGCTCTTCTGTTCTTAAGAGTGATCGGTGACAGATCTTGAAACAGTTGAACTGCGGACTCGTTGAATAGGATTTGGTCATTGGATCTCGCTTTCTGGAGGACATCTTCCTTCAGGCCAAAATTGGGCAAGCAACATATAATATCTCTAGGTGGGTTTCCATCTGGTGCTCTAGGTCTTAGAGCTCTGTGAGCTCTGTCAAATTCTATGGGAGATTGTTCAGGTCTGTCAAGAAGATTGTTGAAGATGGAAGTTAATGCTGGTTTGATTTGGTCCGGGAGGATTGTCTCAGGAACACCTCTGATTCTTATATTATGTCTCCTTCCTCTGTTATCCAAGTCTTCCAAGTGCCTATTCATTTCGATCAGGTGTTGGGAGTGGGAGGCAGTAATATCATCCAGTCTGACCAGTGCCCTGTCTCTCCTTTTCCCTGCACGTTCCGTTACAGCCATTTGTTCGGAGAGCCTAAGCAGCTCCGTTTTAATGTCCGTGATGGCGGAGGTGAATGATCTTTTGATGTCCGCAGCTATGTCTGTCATGGTAGCATAGGTCAAAGGTCTGTCATTGTCATTGTGACCTGCTGCTGAATCCTCAGATGGTGGCACGGATACTTCGTCGTCCTCGAATTCTTCCTCAATATTATGTCTGTGAGGTGTCGCCATTTTTGAGTTTCTCCCTCCCCACTATATCTGTACTTGTTCAAGTTTGTTGATGATAACCGTCTTTTGGGGGTAGTCAGAGAGCGGAGAACGTGGTTATGTGTCCCCTTTTTAATCTGTGTGGACATATTCACTTTGCATACGGTTTGTTTTCAGGCCCAGGTCTCACAGCAGCTCAGGATTCACTCACACATCTGCCATCAGTGCCGTGCGCCAAGCCATTATCCCTAGCTCCTGAATAAGGGTGGTGGAAAGCAGATTTGTCGTGCTTGGACAAGTTCACCGTAGGAGCGTTAGTGTGATGCGTGCGTTAGTTGCGGTGGGGAAGGAATGACTGCTGCATCAGATTGCAGATACCTAGTTACATCCTAGCAGGAACGGTCCATAATACAGTAATCTGTGTGTCTGCCAAGCTGCTTCTGCAGTATAGTGGTTAGGCGAGGAAATACAGGAATGACTAGGCCTCTGCTGCTGCCAGGTCAAGGGTGTAGTAAGATGGGATTTGGTGAGGGAGCAGTTCCTTCCAGGTAGCTGCCTTGCGGGCGGGCGGGTCAGTTTTGTGCCTTGGTAACTGAGTAAGAAGGGTATTAATCCCAGTGATGCACAAAAACTGATGTAGAGGTAGCTGTGGTTCAGGTGGGATGGAGTAGGATGAGGCTGGTGTACTTGGAGTAGCAAGATGGCCGCCGACTTCCGAGGTTAGGCCGAAGCCGCGGACTTTCCTGAGGGTGGTGGCCGTCTGAGAATGCCCCGTCCTGTATAGACCTGCAGTTTCCCTGCTAGTCCAAAAATCAGAGCCCCGCCGGTACACCTATGGACAGTCACTTTTAGGGGTGTCTGGTGTGCAAAGGGAGGGCTGCTGCCCTGTTACTCACTGCGCTCCTGAGGGTGGAAAGTCCGGGTCAGCAGGCTGCAAGATGGCGTCAGGCTGCGGTATACCAAAGCTAATGGCAGATATCCTCAGGCAATTCTCCTCCGCAGGACGTCCGTCCCGTGTCCTCCGGGACCGCGGCAGCTGCTGGACCAGAACAGGGCCACCAATCACCCGCTTCACCCCCAAGGTGGCGTTGTCTCCTTGCAGTGCGGATCCACTTGCCGGCTTCTGCTGGATCCTGTGGGAGCTCCCCGCAAGTGCTGTTCTTTCAGGACCGGAGGCTGAGTATTTCTTGGTGGGGAGCCCCGGCTTACCCCTTGAGGAGGCAGGCAGGCACAAAAGATCCAGGAAGGCCAGGAGATAGGAAAGTACAGCCGTCGGGAGGAGCAAGATGGCCGCCGCTTTATTGTATAGGCCGGAGCTGCGGACCTCGGCGGTTTAGGCAGTCATTGCGGTGGTCCTCAGCAACAGGAGAAGGAATGCACAGTCTAGTCACCGAGGGATTAGCGCAGGAGAGCCTGGATATCCGTGAGGCAGCGGAGAAAGATCCGTCGGGTGTAGCAAGATGGCCGCCATAGCATAGGCCGGAGCCAGAGGCTGTCCTGCAGGAGATCCAGGGAATACTGCGGCAATGGGGTCCGAGCGGAGATCCAGAGATGCAGCGGCTGGTGGGCGAGGAAGTGACGTTGGTGCGCCCCTCGGATTGCGGCAGGTAGGTGCGGTAGACACCGGAGGTTCCGTAGGCCCCAAGATGGCGGAGATACTCGGCAATGTGGAGCCAGCTGCAGGCCAGGAGCGGGTACAGCTGGCCAAACTTCAGGAAAAAAAAAGCTGGGTCTGTAGTAGAGGATGGCCAGGGACAGATGAAGGTAGTCTGGGGTTTCACCAGGGTAGAGTGGGCAGAGGATGGATATGGATATGTGCTCAATAAAACTTAATCAAACAAAGTATTTCAATGTGTAATGACTCAAAAATCACAAATTGCTTCTGTGGATATCATCCATAAAATGACAAACACATCAAAATGTATAAAGTGCAAAACTGATCAGTGTCCACATCCATTGCAGATGGTTCGGCACACCTCCTAACTCCAATGTGTCACCACAGAAAGAGCCCTGTGTCACTAAAGAAAACCAAACAACAAACCATGGCCCAATATCTGCTAAAAAGTGAGTTTATTGAACATGTGTGGTACTCACAATGCGTGATGACGTCACAAACTGGCTTTCTGTGGTGACACATTGGAGTTAGGAGGTGTTCCGTGTCCATCCTGTGGAGGTGCAGACCATATATGTTGAGCATTGCTGGATACATATGCTTGGTTAACCTCTTATGATCTGGAGATTATCCTTTTGGTAAGCACTTTGAATTGATGATGGTAACCATTCACAAAGAGGTGCAGTCCAAGTTAGAGATCACAGCATCGGTCTGTCTATATCTTCTGCAGTAGATGGACTCTATTCACGTATTTACTTATGTCCATGGACACTGATCAATTTAGCATTTTATACACTTTGATGTGTTGGTCATTTTATAGATTGATATGCACAGAAGCACTTTATGGTTTTTGAATCATTGTACATTGATAACATTTTATTATGCATTAATGTTTGATATTTATTGCATATAAGCACTGTGTGTGTGTGTGTGTGTGTATGTATGTATATATATATATATATATATATATATATATATATATATATATATACACACTGTGACAGCAGGAAGGTAAAGTCACCTGGTTGCATCCAGGGGGGTAGATATATTTCGCCCAGATTCAGGCTTTACGCCGACTTATACAACTAGGTGGAGAGTTGTATAAGCCCAGCTGAGGCTAGTGGGCTCATGGATGACTCATACCTCTAGGGAGAGTGTGGGGCGTCGTGCAGACAGGGAGTTGATGAGACCAGCTGAAGCTTGTCAGCTCATTTAGGCCTCTATAAGAACTCCCAGCTTCATTAGATGTTAGCTCATGCCTGGAACCAGACCTGTGTGGACTGTCTAGGGAGAGTGAACCCCTGTGCGGTGAGACAAAGCCTGTGTGGCTATTTGCTGGGCCTGTTTTTGTGTGGGGAGCCCATCTCGGGGGTCACACACACCCGCTGCCGAGCTAACCCCCTCACAGTTGGTGGAGAACCAGTGGCAGTTTTTTTTTAAGCCAGCATGGAGGAGATACTGAAGAAGCTGGCTCTAGCAAATGCCAATCAACAGCAGACAAATGCAGGTTTGCAAAAGAGCCTTGCAGCTCATCAACAGAGCCTTGCAGCTCAACAACAGAACTTCGCAGCCCAGCAGCAAGCTCATCAACAGAGCCTTGCAGCCCAGCAGCAGACAAACGCAACTTTGCAACAGAGTCTGGAGGCTCAGCAACAAGCCCAGCAGCAATCTGAGGCCCGCTTCATAGACCTGTTGCAGAAGCAAGAGCAGAGACTACAACAACAGATGGAAGCAGTAATGCAGCAACGTCCGCAGACCAGTGAGGAAAGCCGTCCCACTAATACCGCGTCCTTTGGGGTGAGTCGTTTATTGACAAAAATGACTGGAGAGGATGATCCAGAGGTATTTTTGACCACATTTGAAAGGACCGCTGAAAGAGAAAAGTGGCCTGAGGAGCAGTGGGCTGGACTGGTGGCTCCTCTGTTAACTGGTGAATCGCAGAAGGCTTACTATGACCTAGAGCCTAACCAAGCAAAAGACTATGTGATGCTAAAAGCTGAAATATTGGCAAGGCTGGGTGTCACCCAGGCTGTCCGGGCTCAGCGTGTGCATAACTGGACTTTCCAGCTTGGAAAACCCCCCAGGTCTCAAATGTATGATCTCATTCACCTGAGCAGAAAGTGGCTACAGCCAGAGACTTTGTCCGCACCAAAGATTGTGGAACGTGTTGTAATGGATCGGTTTTTGAGAGCTCTTCCTACTGCCATCCAAAAGTGGGTAAGCCATGGAGACCCAGAGACGGCCGATGGTCTTGTGGATCGTGTGGAGAAATACTTGGCTACAGAGAACCTGACGGCCTCTTCCAGAGACACTCGGACTTTCCACCCTAAGACCAGACCATCCCCAGGGGCGGATAAGAGGATTCCAAGGGGTGAGGGTGGAGAGAGTGAGAGGGTGGGAGCTCTACCCCAAGTTTGGCGAGAACAGCCTGGGAAATCAGCGGCTCAAGAGGCCGCAAGACGGATCATTTGCTACCGCTGCCGGCAAGCGGGACATATTGCAGCCAATTGCCCGGTTGTGGAGGAACCCATGCAGTGTGACTTTCTGACGGGCAGACGTCAGTCGCTGTGTGCGACAGTCGTATGCACTGCCATTCGAGGAACTGAGAAACATTTATGCAAAATGTGTGTTAATGGTAGAAATGTTGTGGTATTGCTGGATTCAGGTAGCCTTGTGACCCTGATAAAGGCTGAGTTAGTTAAAACAGAGGTCTCTGGGAATAGCAAGGTAGCTGTTATTTGTGTGCATGGGGACACCCGAGAGTATCCAGTGACTACAGTGTGTTTTGAGACCCCCAAAGGTACCCTCTCTCATCCAGTGGGCTTAGTATCTCAGTTACCGCATGACGCCATTGTGGGAAGGGATTTTCCGAAGTTCTGGGAACTGTGGGATGATCCTGAGCCCCCCACTGGTGCCCCTATGTACCAGGAATGTGATAGCCAGAACTCCCCTGAGAGTGGTGAGGACTCTCCGGAATTTCCCTTATCAGTATTGGCAGGGGAGACTCAAGAAACTGGAGAGGAGCCCACCTCCTCAGACGAAAACCTACCGTCTGTGGAGTTTTCTGATCTTGAGGTTCACAGGGAAAACTTTGCCACAGAACAGTTGAAAGACCCCGCCCTAATAAAGGCACGGGAAAACGTAGTGAAAATAGATGGCGAGTTAGTGAACCCAGATAATACCTGCACTTACCCATACTTCAGCGTAGAGAAGGACCTACTGTATCGGGTGGCAAAAAGGGCAGAAGAAACCGTTGAGCAGCTTGTGGTGCCCAAACCTTACAGGAAGTTGGTGTTGGAGTTGGCCCATGGGCACATTCTTGGAGGTCATCTGGGGACAGAGAAAACCCGAGAGAGGGTATTACAGAGATTCTATTGGCCGGGGGTGATGAAGGACATAGAAAATTATTGTTCCTCCTGCCCTGTGTGTCAGAGGTCGGCCCCGATGCCACATTTCCGTAGCCCGCTGGTCCCTCTACCCATCATTGAGGTCCCGTTTGAGAGGATCGCCATGGATTTGGTAGGTCCTATCATCAAGTCCGCTAGGGGGCACCAGTACATATTAGTTATAATGGACTATGCCACCCGTTATCCAGAAGCGATCCCTCTCCGAAATACCTCGGCCAAAACCATAGCCAAAGAGCTATCTCTTGTGTTTAGCCGGGTGGGTATTTGTAAAGAACTGCTTACGGACCAAGGTACACCCTTTATGTCCCGGGTTATGAAGGAGCTGTGTAAATTGTTCAAAGTGACGCAATTACGTACATCTGTGTATCACCCCCAAACCGATGGGCTGGTTGAAAGATTCAACAAAACCCTAAAACAAATGTTGAAGAAAGTGGTGGATAGAGATGGAAAGGATTGGGACTGTCTACTTCCGTATCTGATGTTTGCTATTAGGGAGGTGCCCCAATCCTCTACGGGATTCTCCCCCTTTGAGTTACTGTATGGGAGACACCCAAGAGGGCTGTTGGATATTGCCAAGGAAACTTGGGAAAGTGAGAGTTCTCCCCACAGGAGTGTGATTGAGCATGTCGCCCTGATGCAAGACCGAATTGCACAGGTAATGCCCATCGTGAAGGAACATTTGGCCCAAGCGCAGTTAGCACAGCAGAGAGTGTACAACCGTGGAGCCAAGACCCGTACCTTTTCCCCGGGGGATAGGATACTGGTACTTGTCCCTACGGTTGAAAGTAAATTCCTTGCCAAATGGCAAGGCCCCTACGAGATAATGGAAAAAGTGAGCGAAGTGAATTACAAGGTCAGACAACCAGGAAGGCGAAAGCCCGAACAGATCTATCACGTTAATCTGTTGAAAGCCTGGAGGGATAGAGAGTCCCTAGTCGCAGACACTTGGTCACCAGCTCAAACTGGTTGCGTGATTCCTGAGGTTGGAATAGCAGCCACCTTGTCACAACCCCAACAACAGGAGGTTAAGGAGTTTGTGCTTCGCAACAAGGAGGTATTCTCTGAGCTGCCGGGACAAACATCTGGGGTAGAGCATGACATCATTACCCCGCCCGGTGAAAGGGTGAAGTTAAAACCCTATCGGATCCCAGAGGCCCGACGGGAGGCAATACGGGAGGAAGTACAGAAAATGCTGAACTTAGGGGTGATAGAGGAGTCCCAAAGTGATTGGTCTAGTCCCATTGTGTTGGTGCCTAAACCGGATGGGAGCTGGCGATTTTGTAACGATTTTCGTCAGTTGAACAAAGTTACAAAATTTGACACCTACCCCATGCCACGTATAGATGAGTTGATCGACCGGCTGGGAACAGCCCGATACATGACGACTCTTGACCTCACAAAAGGGTATTGGCAAATCCCCCTGGCCAAGTCGGCCAAAGAGAAAACCGCATTTGTAACCCCAGACGGGGCGTTCCAATATAAAAGAATGCCGTTCGGGTTACAGAATGCGCCGGCCACATTCCAGCGGAAAATGGACCAGATGCTGAGGCCCCATCGGAAGTATGCTGCGGCTTACCTGGATGACGTAATTGTCCATAGCACAGATTGGGCCTCACATCTGCCAAAAGTGCAAGCAGTCCTGGACTCTGTTCGGGAAGCGGGGTTTACGGCTAACCCCAAGAAGTGTACCATTGGGCAGGAGGAGGCCAAATATCTTGGGTACACCATTGGGAGGGGAGTAATAAAACCCCAACTCAACAAAGTCGAGGCCATCCAGAGTTGGCCACGTCCCAACAGCAAGAAGCAGGTACAAGCCTTTCTGGGAATCGCTGGGTATTATCGGCGATTCATTCCCCACTTTGCTTCTAAGGCTGTGCCCCTAACCAACCTGACGAAGGGGAAAGGGTCGGTCATGATTAAATGGACCCCCGAGGCTGAGGCAGCATTCCAATTCTTGAAACAAGCCTTATGTAGCCAGCCAGTGTTGTACTCACCCGACTTCTCTAAAGACTTTGTCGTACAAAGTGATGCGTCAGATGTGGGGTTAGGAGCAGTATTGTCCCAGGTCTGGAACGGGGAAGAGCACCCAGTCATTTACCTCAGCAGGAAGTTGAAGTCCCATGAGGTAAATTACGCCACCGTTGAAAAGGAGTGTTTAGCGGTGAAGTGGGCTCTAGATTCCCTTCGGTACTACCTGCTAGGTAGGCACTTTGACTTGGTTACGGATCACGCTCCGTTAAAGTGGATGGCTCAAAACAAGGAAACAAATAGAAGAGTGAATAGGTGGTTCCTGGCCCTCCAGGAATTCAACTTCACAGTAAAGCATCGCCCTGGCGTTCAAATGGGGAATGTGGATGCTTTGTCTCGAGTACATGAATGCCTGATTGCTGGTGTTCCAACCCCGAGGTTAAAACAAGAGGGGGGGGTATGTGACAGCAGGAAGGTAAAGTCACCTGGTTGCATCCAGGGGGGTAGATATATTTCGCCCAGATTCAGGCTTTACGCCGACTTATACAACTAGGTGGAGAGTTGTATAAGCCCAGCTGAGGCTAGTGGGCTCATGGATAACTCATACCTCTAGGGAGAGTGTGGGGCGTCGTGCAGACAGGGAGTTGATGAGACCAGCTGAAGCTTGTCAGCTCATTTAGGCCTCTATAAGAACTCCCAGCTTCATTAGATGTTAGCTCATGCCTGGAACCAGACCTGTGTGGACTGTCTAGGGAGAGTGAACCCCTGTGCGGTGAGACAAAGCCTGTGTGGCTATTTGCTGGGCCTGTTTTTGTGTGGGGAGCCCATCTCGGGGGTCACACACACCCGCTGCCGAGCTAACCCCCTCACAACACACACAATGAATTGAATATTTATAGTACTTGGTATGAAAATTTAAAAGAGACAGCACACTTTTTGTTGTTTTTTGCATGCACATATCTTGTATCCAGATAGAGGTTGCTGCAGTTTCATTGATGACTGGGACACTAAGTGCTGGTTAATTTCTAGTTTTTCTGTAGTTTTAACTGTAAGGCCCCTTTCACACTGGGGCGTTTTTCATGCGGTTTAGCGCTAATATTAGCGCTATTATACCGCATGAAAAAATCATGCCCTTTAGCCTTCAATGTGAAAGCCTGAAGGCTTTCACACTGAAGCGGTGCGCTAGCAGGACCGCTCCAAAAGTCCTGCTAGCCGCTTCTTTACAGCGGTGAAGGAGCGGTGTGTTCACCGCTCCTTTACCGCGGTCTCCCATTGAAATCAATGGGACAGCGCGGTAATACCGCCCGCAAACCGCGGCAATAGCCGCGGTTTGCGGGCGGTATTAACCCTTTTTCGGCCGCTAGCGGGGGTTAAATTCAACCCCCTAGCGACCGCATACCGCGGTAAGAACGACGGTATAGCAGCGCTGAAAATCGCGCTGCTATACCGCCACCGCTCCTGCCCGCCCCAGTGTGAAAGGGGCCTAATTGACACTTGTGCTGGGTAGCTTGGCCTCTTATTGGTAGTGGAAAAATAATGGACCTATTGGCCCAATCAAGAGGTAATCAGACAAATGTTATGGGAGGATTCAGAAAAACAAAAAACAATATTTTATTGCTATTTGATGGACTGCAGTTCCACTTCATAAACCTCGCAATCTAGAAAATGTGTGTGGGGTGTGTGCTAGTACAAGCATGACAGTTCCTCCACAGGGATCAATGGATGAATCATTCAGAAAAAAATCTATATCTCAAAGTATCAAATATGAAACAGAGAACTGGGCTTGGGGCTGTTACTTGCCTTCTTATAGATATGATGAATGTTACTGAGGCTTTGATTTCCCATAGAAGGGAAAATACAGATGTACAGTGAATAGGAGCAACTTTTACCCAATCCAGTGGGTCAAAAATGTGCATTAGAACTATACCTAAATATGCTCCTATAATAAAATTTAGATTACTGAACTAAAAAGGTGATTTATAATTCATATTATATATATATATATATATATATATATATATATATATATATATATACACACAAAATATCAACTTTAAAGTACAGAAATAATATATTACTATTGGACTGTTTAAATACTTAAAGAGGAGCTCCAGTCTGTAAAAAAAAAAAAAGAAGTCAGGAGCTACAAATACTATAGCTACTGACTTTTAATATAAGGACACTTACCTGTCCCGGCACCCCGAGCTGATTCGTAAATCGGCTTTTGGTGCAGGCGCTAGCATTGTAAGTAAGAAAAACCGCCAGTGAAGCCTACAGGCTGGCTGTTTTTCTACTGTGCATGCGCAAGTCACGCTGCCCTTTCTGAGTGGTCCCATCATCTTCTGGGACCTGTATGTGTCCCAGAAAGCAGCGGGGGGAAGGAGGAGGGGCCAGAAATGTTGTAGATCGCCGATAAGTGATCCTACCCAAAAGTGGGAGTGCGTACCTGTTAAAACCAGGTATCCTCTCCCCCCTCCCCCCAAAAAGTGCCAAATGTTACAGTGGCGAGGGGGAGGGTACAACCAAGTGGAGCTTCACCTTTTGGGTGGAGCTCCACTTTAAAGTGGTTCTAAAGGCTGAAAGCTTTTTGCCTTTATGCATTCTATGTTCTCCCCAACCCCCCTAATACTTACCTGAGCGCAAGCTCAAACCAGCAATGTGCCAGACAGCAGAAGGAGCAGCTCTCTCCCTTCTCATTGGCTCAGACACAGCAGAAGGAGCCGCTGCTGTCAATCACAGCCAGTGAGGAGGCAGCGGAGGCGGGCTGAGCTCTATTTTACTTCAATTGACACACAGAGCGGGGTTTAGGAGCAAGCAGCGTGCACGATTGGCCCATAGCAAGCAACTTGCTATGAGGGCACTCAGCAGGGGGAAGGAGCCCAGAGTGCTGGTGGGGGACCTGAAAAGAGGAGGATTGAGGCTGCTCTGTGCAAAACCATTAAATAGAGCAGGTCAGTATAACATTTGCTATTTTTTTTTTTTTAATCCTTTAGTATCCTTTTAACACAAAATAAACAAAAAAAATAATAAGGAAAATAATAGCCAAAGAAAGAAGGGGAAGAAGGAGTTAATTGGGGCTGATTAGGATGAACTATGGGTTAAAAAGCATAAATAAATAAGGGTATAATACAATAAAAAAAAAAAAAAAAAAAAAGAAAACAACCTTTTTTGATTGTCATGTTGAATGAACTGAGCTCATATGCAGGTGATAGTCCATCTTTTCAGATGCATCCCCTATGAAGGCGAATGAAACAGAGTATATACTTAAGTAATGTTGTAGCTTTCCTCTGAACATTAGATAAACACAGTGTCAGAGGATTACTTTCTTGACAAAAAGCAGCTGCTGCATTTATACAGCAAGTCCTGGCTTCATGAATGGGTGGTTGGGAGGGGGCAACAGCGGGGCAGAAGGAGCATACTGCACATGCTCTGTGTACTTGATGAACCTCTACACAGTAAAACAAAAAAAGTGGAAGAGTCAGTGAAATCAGTAAAAATCTGAACTTGGTTTCAATAATGTACAGTATATGTAAGGCAGCAGCAGTCTTTGAAGCACCCTCGGTGGCAGAAGATTTTGAGAATTTTGAACCACCAAAAATAATCCGTAATAATAGATTTTGTCTGAATTTAACAATTTGTGAATTTGAAAATGAATTCTAACTACCAGCCATACCAACCAATTAAGAAGAAATGTTATAGCTCTGTATAATGCGTCCTAGATCAGTATTGATTCCAATTCTAATCGCTGTGTCATTCTTCATTGCAGAATTCGGGGATAGAGAAAGCATTCCTTTTTGATGTGGTCAGTAAAATCTACATAGCAACAGACAGCACTCCAGTGGATATGCAGACATACGAGCTGTGCTGCGACATGATTGATGTTGTCATTGATATTTCTTCCATCTATGGGTATGGCACTGAAGTGTAGATTTCACTTGTAATGTCAATTTCAACTTTACAGTACAGTATATATTGATGAATCAAAAAATTTCAAAATGTATAAGAATGTTTGTTAAGAATCGGAAATTGTAGACAAGGAAAAGTAACAAATTTTTTCATTTGGGTGAAATACGTTCTTTTTTATGTAAGCTACAATATATGTCATATAGGTTTGGGTCCTCTTTAATGGTACTTGTATTTTTTTTTTTTATAACAGGTTGAAGGGAGCAGGTACCCCTTATGACAAAGAGTCCCTGGCAATCATAAAGCTAAACAACACAACAGTTTTGTATCTAAAGGAAGTTACAAAATTTCTAGCACTTGTATGTTTTGTCAGAGAAGAAAGTTTTGAAAGAAAAGGTAATAAAATGTTTCTTAAATTAATTTTTTCCATTTGTTTTTTAAATTACATTCTAACAAGTCGGATCCCAAGTCGCGACAGTGTGAACTGAGCCTGGGGCTGGGTTCACACTTGTGCGACACGACAGCCGTCCGACTTTGCCCTGCGTCATGAAGCCGACATATGTCCGACTTTCAATGAACGGGGATCCGACTTGGATCCCCGCCAATACCAGGCACTGTGTTTGGTATGAATCTTGTGGGGGAACTCCACCCAAATTTTAAATAAAAAAACGGCATGGGTTCCCCCTCCAGGAGCATACCAGGCCCTTCGGTCTGGTATGGATTTTAAGGGGAACCCCCTAAGCTAAAAAAACGGTGTGGGGGTCCCCCCAAAATCCAAACCAGACCCTTATCCGAGCATGCAACTTGGCAGGCCGCAGGAAAAGAGGGGGGACGAGAGCGGCCCCCCTCCCTCCTGAACCATACCAGGCTGCATGCCCTCAACATGGGGGGTTTGGTGCTTTGGGGCAGGGGGGCGACCTGCGGCCCCCCCACCCCAAAGCACCCTGCCCCCCATGTTGATGAGGACAGGGCCTCTTCCCGACAACCCTGGCCGTTGGTTGTCGGGGGCTGCGGGCGGGGGCTTATCGGAATCCGGGAGACCCCTTTAATAAGGGAGCCCCCAGATCCCGGCCCCTCACCCTATGTGAATGAGTATGGGGTACATCGTACCCCTACCCGTTCACCTGGTGGAAAAAAATGTCAATAAAAAAACACTACACAGGTTTTTAAAGTAATTTATTACACAGCTCCGGGGGTCTTCTTCTGACTCCGGGGGTCTCCAGTGTCGTCTCTGCGCTCTCCGCTATCTTCTTCCAGCTCTTTTGCTAGCGGGGCCCGGTCTTCTCCGTCGCCTTCTATCCTCTTCTCCTCTTCGATATTGACACGTCGCTTCCTCCCGCTGTAATTCTGGGTGTGCGGTGCGCTCCGATTTATATAGGCCTCTCATGACGTCACAGTCACATGCTCCGGGTGGCCCCGGAGCATGTGACTGACGTCATGGGAGCATGTGGCCACCCGGAGCATGTGACTGACGTCATGAGAGGCCTATATAAATCGGAGCGCACCGCACACCCATTACAGTGGGAGGAAGCGACGTGTCAACATCGAAGAGGAGAAGAGGATAGAAGGCGACGGAGAAGACCGGGCCCCGCTAGCAAAAGAGCTGGAAGAAGATAGCGGAGGCCCAGCAGAAGGAAGAAAGATCCGGAGAGCGAGAGAAGAACCGGAGAGCGCAGAGACGACACCGGAGACCCCCGAAGTCGGAAGAGATCCCCGGAGTCAGAAGAAGACCCCCGAAGTCAGAAGAAGACCCCCGGAGCTGTGTAATAAATTACTTTAAAAACCTGTGTAGTGTTTTTTTATTGACATTTTTTTCCACCAGGTGAATGGGTAGGGGTACGATGTACCCCATACTCATTCACATAGGGTCGGGGGCCGGGATCTGGGGGCCCCCTTATTAAAGGGGCTACCGGATTCCGATAAGCCCCCGCTAGCAGACCCCGACAACCAACGGCCAGGGTTGTCGGGAAGAGGCCCTGTCCTCATCAACATGGGGGCAGGGTGCTTTGGGGTGGGGGGGCCGCAGGTCGCCCCCCTGCCCCAAAGCACCAAACCCCCCCATGTTGAGGGCATGCGGCCTGGTACGGTTCAGGAGGGAGGGGGGGCCGCTCTCGTCCCCCCTCTTTTCCTGCGGCCCGCCAGGTTGCGTGCTCGGATAAGGGTCTGGTTTGGATTTTTGGGGGACTCCACGCTGTTTTTTTGGCTTAGGGGGTTCCCCTTAAAATCCATACCAGACCGAAGGGCCTTTATGCTCCTGGAGGGGAACCCATGCCAGTTTTTTTATTTAAAATTTGGCGTGGAGTTCCCCCTCAAGATCAGCAGAGCACAAGTCGCATGCCAAAGTCGGATCATGCAAGACTGCGGTTCCGACTTCAATGATAGTCAATGGGCTGAAGTAGGATCAAAGTCGGACCAAAAGTAGTACAGGGAGCATTTTCAAAGTCGGACCGACATGTGTCGGACCAGTTAAGACGGCTCCCATAGGGAAACATTGATTTTCACACGTCATGCGACATGAGCTCCCAATGTCGGAGCGTTTGTCGGACAAGTGTGAACCCGGTCTGACAGCTGATTTCACTCAGGTATACAGGTATAGGTAATTTAGGTAATGATTAACAAAAAAGAGGCTAAATATAAGAAAACTTGGAGAGTAGGCTACATGCTGCTGAGACTCGTTGGTAGTCGTCTCACGTGCAGCATGATGGAATTAATGTTGTTCTAATGAGATGGGAAATTTACGACTGTTTAACAGCCAACAGCAAATAGATTTAATCGCCAGTGTAGCCCTAGCCTAACCTACACAACTGATTTTAATCTCTTGCTACTGAAATAATAACCACTTGCTTGAAGTCACCTGAAAGGCTGCATGGATGTATGTGGCCTGATAACTTAAAAGTGGATGTAAACCCTCTCCCAGTAAAGTGAACACCCTCAGAAGATACACAGAGATGAAACAAGTATCCCTACATAAGTGTTACATGTATATATGTTGTCTTTAGCGTTCTACACTCTTTAGAAAGTGCACATTGTTTTACAAATCTTGTTTCCTCATTCAGCAGTCGGTGTGGAGTCTGGGCATACACTGTGTGAGAGCTGATTGGAGGAAAGGCACCCCCCCTCCGCAAATGCAGAGGAATGAAGGAACATGCAGAGCTGTTCTGTGAATAGACCAGCTCTCTGCTAATTTCCCCTAAGCTCCCTCCCTGACACAAATTTTCAGCTGCTGTTATCTCATGTGTCAGAGAACTTGTCAGAAGTGACTCTGCTGATAACAGAGGAACAGGGCAGCAGAAAGATAGGGGACTTAAAGCTTTGGATAGAGATAAGTAAACACTACAGATGTATGTTCCTAAGTCAGAT
This sequence comes from Rana muscosa, assembly GCA_029206835.1. Taxonomy (NCBI): domain Eukaryota; kingdom Metazoa; phylum Chordata; class Amphibia; order Anura; family Ranidae; genus Rana; species Rana muscosa. The sequence goes on from CM055122.1 coordinate 549,217,770, forward strand.
TTCATAAATCGGGTTTACAACCACTTTAAAGTGATTGTTACCCCCCCCTCAAAAAAAAGATGCTCCTGTCTCTTTAAGGTACAAGTTGTAGCATAGAGTGCTTTTGCTTTGCCAATTGCCCCTTTCTATATCCTACAGTACCTGGTTGATCCTGCCTGGTTCTGACTCCTCCCCCCCCCCTGTGAGCTGACCACGTTTAACGTGGCTGCTGAGCCCTAAAAACATGGTCGGAATACGTGCCTCCGGCATTGCAGCTATCCTCTGTGTGTCTCTCTATCTCCCCCCTTTGTCATGACAAATCACATGCACGTGAAACGCATCATCACGGCAACAGTGAGCCTGCGTTCCATGTTGGTTTCCCAGCCTTTTTCTCCTCCATCCTCCCGGCAGGCACAGATCGGCTTCCATGCGAGCCTGCTCCATCTACGACTCGGCTCCCCTAGTTTCAGTCTCCGGGCTTTGGCTGTCTGGTCAGCTGACCTGTCCCTCCCGTGACCGGTATCAGCAACGCCACACCATCAGGTTTTCCCAAGGCTATCAGCGGTAACATACCATCCTGAGACCCGCAGCAGCTCCAGCTTCGTGTCAGCCCATACTTCCATCTCCGGATAGCAGACCCTATCCTCCTTTGGATCCCTTCTTGCAAAGCACTGGCATTGGCGCCCTGTGCCTCTCCGCCAATGTTTTTGAATGTCGTTAGCTTCTCACTGCCCCGGTGACCTCCAGTGGTATTGTAGGCTCGTTTATACGCATAAATTCTTAAAATAACTTTATTACAAACGTTCAAATCGTGTACTGAAGATAATAAACGGTTTTCTTTTTAACTATTTCTGGTCCCATTGACTTGGTAACTATTTTCCTCATTAACCCATTGAGCGCTGACCACCCTTCAATTCTCTGCATGCTACATTTCTAGATATCCTTGGTCAGCTGCACTGGGTTTAGTCTACCACTCAATTTAACCCTGATGATTGATCCACGGTTTACCGCTTAAGGACTTGTTTCCTAAACTATTGGGAACATTTGAGTTTACAACCACTTTAAAGCAGATCTAAAGGGTGAATACTTACATGTCCAAATGTCCCCCGCCATTGCCAGCACCTTATTCTAAGTGCTGTTCTTAGGGCCTCTTCTTTGGCTGGGGGGATGATGTCGCTCCTGTGTATGCGCAACCCAGTTTATAGCACTGAAGAAGACAGCAAGCAGGAAGGTAGGGGCATTTTATTGTAGAAGGGACAGTGCCTGCCCCTGCTGCAATAAAAGCCTGCCTGCTCACTGTCTTCTTACAGCAGAACTTCAGACCTAGGTGTGCAGATCAGGAATTGTAGGTCTGGGGCTGCATGAGTGCTGCCGGCACTGGGGAGCTACAATTCATTGAGGGAACCATGATTTCCAACATGTACTGTGACATACTGAAGCAGAGCATGATCCCCTCCCTTTGGAGACTGAGCTGCAGACGACCACTGCCTTGCTAAAGAAGCTGAGGGTAAAGGTGATGAACTGGCCAAGCATGTCTCCAGACATAAACCCATATCTGTGGGGCATCCTCAAATGGAAGGTGGAGGAGCACAAGGTCTCTAACATCCACCAGCTCCATGATGTCGTCATGAAGGAATGGAAGAGGACTTCAGTGGCAACTTGTGAAGCTCTGGGGAACTCCATGCCCAAGAGTGTTAAGGCAGTGCTGGGAAATAATAGTGGTGTCAGGGAGCTAGTAGCCTGGACTGTGTGACTACACAGAGGAGACCAAAAACGCATGTACAGTAAGTGAAATAAAAAGGTGTTTATTTACAAGGTGACAAACAAGTGAAAACAACCAACAACGAATAGTATATATGTAGCGGGGTATTGCCCTTTTAATTCCCCAGAGACTACAGTACCCAGTACACCTTGAGGCACCCAGGGTGCATTGCCCCATGCAAAGACTGCTGGGGTGGACTTTATAAGAGGGAGGCGGGCCCCACTTCTTTCTCTTTGGACACCGCCCTCCCAGCAAGAGGATCCCTGTGCTGACCTGCTGTGTGTACAAGGCCTGAAGCCTGGGCCTTGTGCTTTTCCAAAGAGCCTTACGCTCCACCGAGGAACCTGCGGAGCGTCTGATCCTGTTGCTGGACACTGTGAATCAAGTCACAGCAACGGAAGTAATGGACAAGGACTAGTCCGGTTGGGTGAGAGAGCACCTGCTCAGAACTACACCACAGTATCTTTAGGCCCACTGACTGTATTCAGGGCCACCACAGTGATTGCAGTTACACTTTGAGGAGATTATCTACAGAACTGAGCTATCAGTCTCCCTGGCATTATAAAGTTACCGATCATCGTTACTTTGTTGGATTACAATTTGTTCTTAAAGTGCACCACCGTGTTTGCTAGCGAAGATTTCTTCCACAGAACTATACCCAAATCATAGTCAGGCCTGACTGGGTAGTGTAGGACATTGCTGGGCGCCATTTTGTCCATGAGGGAGGATAGCTGCAGTGGGGTCTGTTAAACTGTCTATCATATTGCTGAACGTTTTGATGTTTTAATAAGTATAATAAGTATATCCATATTGCAGGGCTCTGCATGTGACATTGCATACTGTTTATCATTTCAACCTTTACCAACAGTAAAATATTAGAGTTAAGTATATTGGTTGTCAGTGTCATTTACTGTTCTATACCATTACACTGCCACGGAGCCTACACACGGTCGTTTTTCTCGACAAGAGAAAAAATGACGGGAAAAACGACCGTGTGTGGGGGAACAAGCCGTTCCCTCGTTTTTCATGTCATGATTCACGCCGGTTTTTTAACCGCCGTGAATCATGATCGTGTGTACGCGGCATTAGAGATTGATAACATGCTTCAATTGTGGGGGAATCGGGCATGTTAGAGCAGTGTTCCCCAGTCCAAGGAAGAACCAAGGCACTCAGTACCAGCAGGCGGAAAACTTCAGAGGGCCCCGGTGAAGGAGTCAGCTCCAAAAAGATTCAGAAGCAAGAAAAGGAAAAAAAAAGAGAAGGAAAACAATGCCCCTCCAAAAATCCTCAATACCACCTGTCGGGAGTTAAAATTTAACAATCTGAGGGAAATCAATGCATACCAGGTCCAAAAAAGGTTGAGGTCCAGGGAAAAATGGAAGAAAAAGAAAACCACAACAGGAAAATCAAGAAGTCCAAGGAAGGAGACACCCCAGAAGAGGCTTCCAGGCAAGCTAATAGGACCCTCCCCTCTAGTATCTGTTCAAGTGGAGGGAGTTTACACCAAGGCCCTCCTAGATACAGGAGCCCAAGTGACTCTTTTGTACAAAGACTTTTACCCGAGTCATGTGCCCCTACAGAAGCTGAAAGACCTACAGATAGGGGGAATTGGTACTCATAGTTTTCCCTACGACGGTTATGTCTCAATCAGGCTGGCCTTCGATCCCTCGGTGACAGGAAAGGCGGAAGTCTTCGACACCCTGGCAGTAGTTTGCCCCCGCCCACCAGGAGCCAACACAAGTTCTATGATAATCGGGACCAACACTGACCTGGTCAGGAGACTGCTGACCCCTCTAGTGCAGGAACAGAGTACTTCAGCAGACAAGATTCACCCCATGCTGCAACAGGTCTACCAGAAGTTGGTCCTGGAACAGAAGGCCCCGGAAGAGGGGGTGGGAAAAGTCTGGAGACTGTCAAGAAAGGAGAAGATATTGCAGCCTGGCGAGGTGACCTGCCTTCAGGCTATGGTAAAACTCTCCTGGGAGCAGCCCGGCCCCTTTGTGGTCCTGGAGCCAGACCCCTTGGACACCCACCCAGGGTTGGAAGTGATCCCTGAAGTGGTCCCGTTGAGGGCATTGAAGAAGGCGAAGGGCCAGATTCCAGTGAGCATCAGGAATGTCACTAGTTCTCCCATGAAGATTCCAGCCCGGGTACTACTGGGCAAAGTAAATCCTGCTACCCCAGTGACCCTGTCTGACTTGAAGAAAGTTGAAGGAGGGGAACTCACCCTGGAGAGACTCTGCCTGGAAGACACCACCTTACCACTGAAGTGGAAGGAGAGAGCTAAGGCCCAGCTGACCAGATGGAGAAAAATATTCTCGGAAGATGAGTTTAATGTGGGGTGTGCGAGGAGTGCCACCCATGAGATTCGTCTGCAGGAAGACAAACCCTTCCGGTAGAGGGTCCGGCGAGTCCCCCTGGCTGACTTGGAAGATGTGCGTGAACAGTTGACAGAGCTTAAGAGAACAGGGGTTATTCAAGACTCCAGGAGTCCATATGCCTCCCCCATCGTGGTGGTCAGGAAAAAGAATAGGTCGTTGAGACTCTGCATAGACTACAGGACTCTCAATAGGAGGACCATACCCGACCAGTACACTACTCCCAGGATAGAAGATGCTTTACAGAGTCTGTCTGGGGCTAAGTGGTTCAGTGTTATGGACCTGAAGAGTGGGTATTACCAAATCCCAATGCACCCTGAAGACAGAGAGAAGACAGCCTTCATCACCCCGGTGGGATTCTATGAGTTCAATAGGATGCCTCAAGGCCTGTCAGAGGCCCCCGCCACTTTTCAGAGATTGATGGAGAAGACAGTGGGGGACATGAATCTTATTGAAGTCCTGGTATACCTAGATGACATCATTGTCTTCGGGAAGACTCTGGAGGAGCATGAAGAGAGATTGGAGAAAGTCCTGAAGAGACTCAGTGAAGAGGGACTAAAACTCTCCAGGGAGAAGTGTCAGTTTTACCAGTCCTCGGTCCACTATCTGGGACACATAGTGTCTGCAGAAGGAGTGTCTACAGATCCCAACAAACTGGACGCAGTTACCTCCTGGCCCAGACCAACTACAGTGACTGAGCTCAGATCCTTCCTGGGGTTCTGCTCTTACTACCGTAGATTTGTGGAGGGGTTTGCGAAAATTGCCAAACCCCTGATTGAGCTACTGAAGACAGAAGGAGAGGAGGATGATATTGGCCCCAGGAAACCTGGAGAGTCCGTGGAAGGCCAGTGGACAGAGAAGTGTGAAGAAGTCTTCAAAATGTTGAAGAAAAGTCTGACCACTGCCCCGGTCTTGGCCTATGCTGACCCTAAGAAATCATATGAACTGCATGTAGATGCCAGCCATGATGGTGTGGGAGGTGTGCTGTACCAAGAGTATGAAGGACAGTTAAGGCCAGTTGCCTATGTCAGTAGAAGTCTAACACCAGCGGACAAGAACTATCCCACCCACAAGCTGGAATTCCTGGCCCTAAAGTGGGCAGTCGTGGATAAGCTCAGAGATTACCTGTATGGAGCTGACTTTACAGTAAAGACCGACAATAACCCACTCACCTACCTCTTCACCACGGCCAAGCTGGATGCCACTGCCACCGTTGGTTGGCAGCCCTGGCCGGATTCAACTTCAGTCTGAAGTATAGGCCTGGGGCTGGGAATTGTGATGCAGATGCATTGACCAGAAGGGCTCATGCACCCACCCACCACCCAGAAGACTGGACCCAGGTAACCCCGGATGGGGTACGGGCCTTGTGTCAAGGAGCACAACTTCAAGCTAGTGGTGGGTCAAGGGCGGAAGAGATCGGAGTTTCAGTAGTGGGGGTGCCCAAGTATTATTGTGACGTGACCCAGATTTGCGAGGACGACCTGCCAAAGCTGTCTAAGAAGGACATAAGAAGAGACCAGTTGGAAGACCCCTGGGGAAGATTGGCTTTGAAGGCACTGGAAGACCGGGATCCAGGCAGGCTCCTGCAGGACCCTTCAAAGGTGGCTCGACTGGTCCACAAAGAGTGGGACAAGTTGCAGGTGCATCAGGGGGTGGTCTACCGAAGGGGCCCCTCTGATGACCTAGGAGAGAAGTGACAACTGTTCTTGCCAGAAAAACATAGACTGTTTTAGCTGCCCTACATGACAATCATGGCCATTTGGGGGCCGAACGGATGTTCCAGCTTGTGAGGAGTAGATTCTACTGGCCTTGTATGCGAGCTGAAGTGGAGGAGTACTGTCACTCATGTGCTCGCTGTGTTCAAAGGAAGACATTACCACGTCAAGCTGCCCCAATGGGCCATCCGCAGAGTCAAGGACCCTTGGACTTGGTATGCATCGACTTTCTCTGTCTAGAACCTGACTTGAGTGGACATGGAAATGTTCTGGTGATAACCGACCATTTCACCCGTTATGCCCAGGCCTTTCCAACTAAAGACCAGAAGGCCTCCACCGTAGCCAAAATCTTGGTGGAAAAATACTTTGTGCATTACGGGCTACCATAGTGCCTGCACTCAGACCAAGGGAGAGACTTTGAGAGTCGACTGATAAGGAAATTGCTGGACTCTTTAGGTATAAAGAAAACTTGCACTACCCCTTATCACCCCCCAAGGTGATGCCCAACCGGAAAGATTCAACAGGACTCTGTTAAATATGTTGGGGATTCTGAGCAGCGAGAGGAAGCAGCATTGGAGCAAGCACATAGCAGCAATAGTGTATGCCTATAACAGCACAACCAGTGATGCCACAGGGTACTCTCCCTACAGATTAATGTTTGGCAGGGAAGCAAGACTGCCTGTGGATCTGGCCTTCGGCATATCAATGGATCACACATCAGCCACCTCGCACAAGGGATATGTAGACAGGCTGAGGAGGAGCCTGAAACTGGCGTTTGAACAGGCCCAAGCGGCATCAGAGCAAAGAGGAGCCCGGAACAAGAGGAACTTTGATCTTAAAGTTCAGATCCAGGATTTGCAACACGGAGACAGAGTGCCGTTGCGGAACTTGGGAGTCACTGGGAAGCACAAACTAGCAGACAGATGGAGACCCGAACCGTATGTGATCTGCAAACAGTTACCAGGCTTGCCGGTATATCAGCTGAAGCCAGAAGGGAAGATAGGGCCGCTGAAGACCTGGCACAGAAACCACTTACTTCCACTTTTAGAAGCAGTTCGGATACCTCCTGTAGAGGATTCCCCTGGACCATCCTCAAGTCTGAATACACCTAGGCCCAACACTCGGTCTCAGGCACCTCAGTCTGGAGGACTGGATGTCACTGATCAAAGTGAAGATGAAGAAGAGCTTGAATGGTTGTGGCCGTCCCAGGCCCCTGAGCCTCTGTCCATAGACCTTCCGCCCTTTGAAGATACCTTAGAGATAGTACATTAAATGTGGAAGCCACCGAGTTTGTCCCGTCCAGCTTTCAATCTGATAAGTGGGAAGATGCCATAGAGTCACTCCCTGCTGAAGATCCAAGGAACTCTCTGTGTCCTCCTTCACCTGATCAGGATGCTCCAGAAACAATGGGACCCAATACACCTACTCCAGAAGAAGAGCCTGTGGTGGATGAGACGGTTACCCCAAGAGAACAGAGAGCGAAGAGAACCATTCGTCCTCCACAGAAGTTAACCTATGCCCAAATGGGAGAAATCTCTGAGGACACAGTAACTACTGCAAGAAGGACAATACAAACACCTGGTCCCTCCACTGTACATTTGGTGGAGGGCAACTCCAGCTCACTTTCTGGCACAGTTAGGCAGGTCACCCCCATTGACGTGACCTGTGGGCAGGACAAACTCCTGTAACGACAGGGGTTAACGTAGTTTAGGATATTCCATTCTCGAACACACGCCAGCTACCAGACACTCCAACCAGCCGAATAAGACCCCATACAAATATTTCTCCCCGCACAAACGAGACAATGCTCTGTGTTGAAGTTCCAAAAACAGGGAATGAATCTTTATTACAAGCACATGGTAACACACTTCCCTTCAAAACACTTCCCTCCCATCCTTGGGGAACAGGGCGGGTTAAACTGTCCAATGACAATGGTGATACAGGTCAGGTGTGTTCAAACTTCTCCTTCAGTAAACAGTCTTAGCAGGAGGGGTTGCTGGAGTGATTTCCCCCCCCCCTTTCCTCACAGCAAGACACTTAAACATCCCATAATAGGCAGCCAGATGGTCTACCAGCTCCAATCCACATCACCACAAACAACAATCAAAAGTCTTTGGAAGCTAGTCTGGATTTAATCTACATTACAGGCAGCCAGGTGGCTAGAGTTGAACACATCAGCATCTCTCAATTAACCTGTTGAGTTCAGAATCAAACAACCAGTAAATAGTCCTTTACAGATATCCTGGGAAATACCGTGGATTAATATTACAGACCCATTTTAAAGCAATCCAAGACATATTCTCAATGTCCATTATTTTCTGGCTCATACTTTCTAAGAACTTCTGGGTTCCACGGGCCCTCCCGTTACAACTCCCTTCCCAGTTTTGGTGGGAGCTTCCCCTGCCGACTTCCCTTGCAGCCCTCAATGCATTTGTTTGTACATATTGTTAATACTGTCTTTGGGGACCAAAGATTCTAAGTGGGGGGAGTGTGTAGCGGGGTATTGCCCTTTTAATTCCCCAGAGACTGCAGTACCCAGTACATCTTGAGGCACCCATGGTGCATTGCCCCATGCAAAGACTGCTGGGGTGGACTTTATAAGAGGGAGGCGGGCCCCACTTCTTTCTCTTTGGACACCGCCCTCCCAGCAAGAGGATCCCTGTGCTGACCTGCTGTCTGTACAATGCCTGAAGCCTGGGCCTTGTGCTTTTCCACTGAGGAACCTGCGGAGCGTCTGATCCTGTTGCTGAGTGCTGTTACCAGGAGGACCGAAGACCCGGGTGTCGTGGACACTGTGAATCAAGTCAGAGCAACGGAAGTAACGGACAAGGACTAGTCCGGTTGGGTGAGAGAGCACCTGCTCAGAACTACACCACAGTATCTTTAGGCCCACTGACTGTATTCAGGGCCACCACAGTGATTGCAGTTACACTTTGAGGAGATTATCTACAGAACTGAGCTATCAGTCTCCCTGGCATTATAAAGTTACCGATCATCGTTACTTTGTTGGATTACAATTTGTTCTTAAAGTGCACCACCATGTTTGCTAGCGAAGATTTCTTCCACAGAGCTATACCCAAATCATATTCAGGCCTGACTGGGTAGTGTAGGACATTGCTGGGCGCCATTTTGTCCACGAGGGAGGATAGCTGCAGCGGGGTCTGATTAACTGTCTATCATATTGCTGAACGTTTTGATGTTTTAATAAGTATATTCATATTGCAGGGCTCTGCATGTGACATTGCATACTGTTTATCATTTTGACCTTTACCAACAGTAAAATATTAGAGTTAAGTATATTGGTTGTCAGTGTCATTTACTGTTCTATAACATTACTGTGTGCCTTACTGTGGGATTGTGTCATAGAGAATATTAGAGTGATTGCAATTCTATCATCCCCTTTACTAACTGTGCCACGAGAGGTTAGAGCAGATTGCCAGGGGTTGACAGCGGTGCACTACAGGGCCCAAAACAATCAAGGCAGCCCTCTTAACTGGGGCTATCGATATATATACAAATTAAGGGGAGATACCGTAACCGTAAACAAAGCCAGGCCGAGATCATACACCAGGGGATATCAGCAGATGGGTGAGGACGGGAACACAACAGGGCAGGGAGAGGATGGATGGACAGGACACCTCGGCAAACCTCGGAAAGACTTTGTTCCCGAGATTTGCCGAGGTCAGCTGTGCTGTCCTCAGGCCTTTCTGTGCATTTCTGAACGGCGCCGATTGGCGACGTTCGGCTCTGCTCGACTCCGGCGCCCCCCTCACCTCAGGCCAAAAGCGGTACTGCACACCGCTTTGGCCTGAATCGTGCTCGTTTTGCGAGACAACACTCGCAAACCAAGTTACGATTTTTTAAAATACAGTGCTCGTATTGCGAAGCGCTCGTTAACCGCAATCCGAGGTTCCACTGTAATATATATATGTGTGTGTGTGTGTGTGTGTGTGTGTGTGTGTGTGTGTGTGTGTGTGTGTGTGTGTGTGTGTGTATATATATATATATATATATATATATAATTACACACACTCACCAGCCACTTTATTAGGTACACCTTGCTAGTAACGGGGTTGGACCCCCTTTTGCCTTTAGAACTGCCTTAATTCTTCTTAGCAGAGATTCAAGAAGGTGTTGGAAACATTCCTTAGAGATTTTGGTCCATATTGACATGATAGCATCACGCAGTTGCTGCAGATTTGTCAGCTGCACATCCATGGCGCAAATCTCCCATTTCACTGCATCCCAAAAGGTGCTCTGTGGAGGCCATTGGAATACATTTGTGGCATAGTGCATTATCCTCCTGGAAGTAGCCATCAGAAGATGGGTACACTGTAGTCATAAAGGGATGGACATGGTCAGCAACAATACTCAGGTAGGCTGTGCCGTTTAAACGATGCCCAATTGGTACAAAGGGGCCCAAAGTTTTTCTCTGTAAACCCTAGAGATGGCTGTGCGTGACAATTCCAGTAGATCAACAGTTTTTTTAAATACTTCAAAACAGCCCACCTGGCACCAACAACAATGCCATGTTCAAAGTCACTTAAATCCCCATTTTTCCCCCATTCTGATCCTCGGTTTGAACTTCAGCAAGTCGTTTTCACCACATCTAGATGCATTGAGTTTCTGGCATGTGATTGGCTGATTAGCAATTTGTTTTATAAAGCAATTGAACAGGTGTACCTAATAGAGTGGCCAGTGAGCATGTATATATACATACAGTCTTCCTTGTGGCACTCTGACCCGCCGACACATGATCTCCCTGCCTGAAGATTCAGAGAGAGAAATGCCGTGGGAGATCTTTTCCATCTTTCCGCTGGCGCACAGAGCAATAATGCTAATGTAAAGGGGGTGATTAGGGTGTGCCCAGGCACAGCCGGCACACCCTGTGCACACGCCTATGACATCACCAATTCTCACTCAAAATCTCTGAAACTAGCAGCCAGAGGCAGCAGTACCTTGGCTTTCACATTGCAGATATAGACATACCAGAAAACGCACTGATATTTTTCACAAAGGATCCAAGGCAAAAGGCACATTTGGAAATATTCCCTATACCACAGCCAATCATCACCTTTTTAATTTAGGTATATTTTAATCCAGGGGAAAACATAATACATTTCCTTTTAAAGGAAAACTTTTGTTTTGACTAATTTGATACTAGAAAACTGTATAGAATGATAGAGTACAACAGATCTGTGTTGTGAGATTTCTGTCTGAAAAACACTTCTGTGTACTTCTGAATATATTAATAAATGCATCTCCAAGTAATAAATGCCACAAAGGAATGTGTAAACAGATAAAAACCATTGAAATGCACATAATCTGCATTTTATGACAACATGCTCTGTGTGCAAAGCCAGATCAAAGCATTACATATACGAACCATCAGCTTCTCAAAGATTAATTCTACAACTAAAGTGATGTTTATATAATTCCAAAGATGCCTGGATTTTTTCCCTATAAGTTCCAATTATAGAACTTAACAGTTCCAGCTATATAAAACAGCTAAAGAAAAATTTCTGGCTATCAAAAAGAATTTCTAAATAACAAGACATAATTAACAGGCATTTTTGCTGTTTTATTTCATGATTTAGCTCTTAGAGTAGGGTGACCAGACATCCCCGGTTTCAGGGGACAGTCCCCGGATTGAGGACACTGTCCCTGGACCAAGTCTGTCCCCAGTTTTGTCCCCGGATTGGATTTGAACAGGGGCCATGGGGCAATTTCACAGACAGTCAGTGCAGGGGGGTGTATTTTTCCATTTTCTGTGCCCCTTTCTGATGATCATGTGCTGGTCGGAGCGAAGGTAATATTTCTTCAGTTTCGGGTGCATGCCCATTCAGCTCCGCTCGCATGTTCTTCTGCCTTGGCTCAAGTCCCAGCCAGCCGCCTGCTTATCTCCTTGCCTTCCCTGGTGGAGTGATCTTCCTCAACTCCACACACAGTAGTAGCCAGGGCCCAGAGAGTAAGACTTGACAGGCTGTGAGGCGGGCGGCGGCGATGGGCAGAGAGTCACTGATTGCCGCCATTACTAGTAAAAAAAAAATATGTCCCCGGATTTCATTTTAAAAATCTGGTCACCTTATCTTAGAGCCCATTCACACAGGGGCAACACGACTTCCAGCGCGATTTTATGAGGCAACTCAGACAGGACTTGAGAATGAATCACAGCACGACCTGGAGCTACTTACAAGGCAACTCCAAGTTGCCTCCAGGACAGGAGACATTCCAGTGGCCAATCAAACAAGAATCAGCTCTGTGGGAGGGAGGGGGGAGGGAGAGGTTTGCAGGAGAAATGTATGTTTTCTTCCTGGAGAGTTGCTCCTATTAAGACAGTGAGAGGCGACTCCCATTGAAATGAATGGGTACAGGTCGCCTAGAAGTCGGATTGAAGTAGTACAGGGACCTTTTTTGAAGTCGGAGCGACTGCAGTAGTGTGCATAAGGACGGCTCCATTAACTTACATTGATTTCTTCAGCCAGCGCGACCTGAGGCGACTAGGGGCGACCTGGGGCGATTTGGAGTCAGATCCAAAGACGCCCCTGTGTGAATGGGCTCTAGTAAAAGTTAATTATTGTTCATAAACGTTTATACCATAGTGGCTGCAGTTATTGTTTAAAGCAAGACCAAGCAGCGCCGAATGGTAATGAGATCAGAAATTGTAAATCATGTTTTAAAAATGTGTTTAACTACTTCAGCTCTGGAAGAATTACCCCCCTTCATCACCAGGCCATTTTTTTTTGCGATACGGCACTGCATTAGTTTAACTGACAAATGCGCGGTCGTGCAACGCTGTACCCAAATAAATGTTGTCCTTTTTTTCCCCACAAATAGAGCTTTGTTTTGGTGGTATTTGATCACCTCTGCAGTTTTTATTTTTTGCGCTATAACAAAAAAAAAGAGTGACAATTAAAAAAAACAAAAAACTATTTTTTACTTTCTGCTATAAAACATATCCAATAAAAAAAAATCAAAAAAAAAATCGAATTTCTTCATCAATTTAGGCCAATATGAATTCTGCTACATATTTTTGGTAAAAAAAAAATCCCAATAAGCGTATATTGATTGGTTTGTGCAAAAGTTATAGCATCTACAAACTATGGGATATTTTTTACTAGTAATGGTAATGATCAGAGGCTGAGTATATACAGAGAGGCTAGGTATACAGAGAGGAGAGAGGCTGGGTATACAGAGAGGCTAGATATACAAAGAGGCTAGGTATATACAGAGAGACTGGGTATACAGAGAGGCTAGAGTATACAGAGAGGCTAGAGTATACAGAGGCGCTAGAGTATACAGAAGAAAGGCTAGGGTAGTACAGAGTTTCTCTCCTCCATGGTCTGCACTCACCTGCTACCTCCCCAGCTCAGGAGCTTGTGTGAGAAAGTCCCTCCCGACTCTATATGGGCCGAGCAAGGAGGAGATTCACTCTCACACTGATCTCCTGGCTCTGGCTGTCAGTGACCCACGAGTGCAAAGTCCTCAGTAAACGTGCCGCTTCTGTGCAGGACAGTGCAGTGTCAGGCAGCCCGCAACACTCTCACAGATTCGGGGCTCTAGCATCAATAGCCACCCCCTAGTGACGCCACTGCTGGCAGGGAATGGGTTAACATCAGGGGGCAATCGAAGGGTTGAATGTGTTCACTGGGAGTGCTTTCTAACTGTGGGGGGAGGTGCTTGTACTGTAAGAAGCCTGAGATCCGTGTTTCTGCTTATAAGAAACACAGGATTTCTGTCTTCTCCTGTCACAGAACGGTGAGCTGCCTTGTTTATGCCGTTCTGTCTGCCTTGGGAACGAACGGCGGGTCCCAGCGAACATCGGGTCCATCAGACCTGTTGATTGGTTCCAGCTGTGTCCAATCACAGCGGGAAAAGGTCGCCGGAAGAAAAAAAAAAATCAGGTACAGGTAATTTTGTGCTAAAGGGCCACCGTGCCGCAGTATATGTACGCGCTCTTTACGTGATTAAAATCATTTAGAAAAAAATCAGCCTTCCCATAACTCCAAAATCCCAACTGCCCCCCACATTTGTTCAGGGGTGAGGTAGAATAGGTAAATATGTATGTACTGGCTTACTGTTGACACAATAGATCATAAAAAAAATCCTCTATCCCTTATTAAAGGGCATGGGGGGTACTGATCATCCACTACTTACTGCAAGGAAAAGGTTATGTGTCCCTCCATCTGTGAAGTTACAATAGTGCCCACATTTTCCATCTTCTTTCTGAATGGCTCCTTCATCCCTGCCACCAACAGATGTGACAGTGATTCTAATTGTCTGCTTTAGCTTTTTTTCTTATTTGCTGAAAAGACAACTCCACATATTTAAAGCCGTATTGAACCCCAAACATAAACATGTATTATATTGCAGTTTACCAATCCTTAGATGTGGTGGCTGCAGTCGTTTTCTTTTTTAGCATTTTCCATTCTGTTTTCACCTGGTGATTTGGTCAGTATCACACCTCCTGTATTAGGGGACCTACACTCTGGATGAAGGAAAACAGGGGTACAGCAGACAGCAGCATTGTCATTCTGGAGGGGTGGGGAGTGTTAGATTGACAAGCAGATTTAGATACACCAACACATCCCCACCAAATGTAAAACATAGTCCCACTTTCGGTATACCCTCTCCAACATAATGGTGACTTTCCTGCTTGGTTTTTATGTGCCCTAACCAGTGTGATATACCATCTTGCCAAACATTTATAATGCATCTCTACAGTGTATGTGTCTATTGAAGAAACATGTTCCTGCTTCAGTACCTTTTTTCTTTGTTGCTCATTCAAGGTCATCCCAATTTCTCCCTCCATTTTCCAATGTAGGACAGTATTTTAGGCTCTGCCTCAGCGGTTATAATCTTATATATCTGTGAAATACAACCTGTTGGGCCAGCCTGTAAACTGAGCAAATACTCAAAGGGAGACAAATTCTCTTTCTCTAGTATAGGTTGAGGCAATGTTGCTATGAAATGCCTTAAAGCAGTTGTAAACCTCTGGGGGGGGGGGGGGGGAACAAAAAACCTGCAAGACAATGGCATAATGTGCTAGTATGCATTGCATACTAGCACATTATGAAATATTCACCTTAGAATAAAGCCCTCTCAGCGGCGCCCAGTCACCGCTGAGAGGGCTGACATCTTCTCCCATCCTTTCTTCCCGGATCATGAGCTCCTGCGCTGTGAGTGGCCAGAGCCTCAATTACATCACTCAAGGGCAGAGCCCTCGGTTCCACAAATGCAGGGTGAATGTCTCCTAAACGGTGCACGTTTAGGAGATATTCATTTTACCTACAGGTAAGTCCTATTATAGGCTTTAGACTTGTGCACAACAGAAAAATTTGTTTCGTTTCGGTTTGTTTCTTTTCGGTCCTGTTGATTGGTAATCATTCATAATTTTGCTAGACGGGATTTTTCGTGTTTGGACTAATTCGTATTTTCGCAAGCGACATTTTTCATTGAATCGGAATGATTCGTATTAATGTAAGCCTTATTTTTATTTGATTTATAATTCGTACTTTCGGTAGAGTACATTGTTTTTCGTTGATTCTGGACACAACTCCTACTTTCGTAACTTTTTTTGGGTCCGTTAGTTCGTAATTTTCCGTGTCTCTCTCACAACGACGCTGCCTATTATGCTTCGAATGGATTTGTACTTTTCTAAATACATAGCGGTTATTTGTAACGATTGGAAATCTCGTATTCTACTTTCGTTTTTTACATGCGGCTATAGCCTCCGCCCCTGTACACCATTTTGAGAGGCAGTTCAGCAAGGTGAGGGAGAAGCAGAGAGCAGAGCAGAGTGTTATTGTGCTTCGAATGGATTCGTACATTCATAACTTTTTTCATAACGAATTATGCCGAAGACATTCGGGCATTCGCTATTTGCGATATAATTTATTTCGGATTCGGTTTTATTCATAATTGCTCTGTTCGGAAATTCGAATGCTTCCGAATGTCCGAAAGTTGCTAAATTTGGACGAATTTCGATTCGTTACGAAACGAATTGCACAAGCCTAATAGGCTTATCTGTAGGTAAAAATAACAAAGAAGGGTTTACAACCGCTTTAACTGGCCAAGTCTCCACTCATAAAAAAAGTGCATTACCCCATCAGTGCCGTAATTCTTGTATAGTGCTCACTCTTTCACTCTTCATGAAGTCCTTCAGTTGCACATTTTTATCCTTTGTCCATGCTACAAAAGAATCCTCATTTCCCGGTGGAAAATAACTTGTGACGCTCAAAAATAATAAAGGTGAATTCTACACCCATTTAAATTGTCTAAAAATTGTGTCCCATACCCTAAATACATTTCTTGTTAGTGGGCATACGTCTTTAGAAAACACCCTCCTCTGTTGCGGAACCCAGACCATCTTCCTCAGTGGTGCATAACCTATCTGTTCCTCTCTTTTTACCCGACTCTTTTCTTGTGAATAATAAATCCAATCTACAATCCGTGTCAACACCACTGCTTTGTACATCCCCTGGCAAAAGTATGGAAGCACCACTCTTGGAAAAATGTCATAAATTTTTTTAATTGTGTAAAAAAAAAAATACTTACTACAGACATGCCTCAAAACTATTTTCATTTAACATTACAAATAGGGATGAGCTTCGAGTTCGAGACAAACTCATGGTCGACTCGAACATTGCCTGTTCGCACAACAGCGAACAATTTGGGGTGTTCGTGGCAAATTCGAAAAGCCGCGGAACACCCTGTAAAAGTCTATGGGAGAAATCTAAAGTTCTAATTTTAAAGTGTTTGGGGACCCGGGTCCTGCCCCAGGGGACATGTATCAATGCAAAAAAAAGTTTTAAAAACGGACGTTTTTTCGGGAGCAGTGATTTTAATAATGCTTAAAGTGAAACAATAAAAGTGAAATATTTCTTTAAATTTCGTACCTGGGGGGGGTGTATAGTATGCCCGTAAAGCAGCGCTCGTTTCCCTTGCTTAGAACTGTCCCTGCACAAAGTGTAATTTCTGAAGGAAAAAAAGTAATTTAAAACCACTCGCGGCTATAATGAATTGTCGGCTCCTGGCAATACAGAGAAAAGTCATTGATAAAAAAAAAAAATGCGTGGGGGTCCCCCCAAATTCAATTACCAGGCCCTTCAGGTCTTTTCTTCAGGTGGTCGTCTTCATACATTTTATTGGAATGGCATCAAACAAAAGTTCCAGCATCATCACCCTGCCCAATGCAGATTGGCGATCCATCACTGAATATCACTTCCATCCATGATTGCTTTTCTTTAGACCACTGTAACCTTGTTTTTTTCTGCAAAAACAGTTGCAACTGACTACAGTTTTCTTTCTTTTTTAGGTGTTTCTTAAAGCCAGAAGGTTAGAATGTTAAATGAAAATAGTTGAGGCATGTCTGTGATTAGTTTTTTTTCTACACAATTAACAATTGAATGAACATTTCCCAAGAGTAGTGATTCCATAGTTTTTGCCAGGGGTTGTAATATCTCTTCATATCTGGTACTGCAAGAACCCCTCTGATTCATTTTTACCTAATATTGCGTAGTTAATTCTATTTCCCTAGCCAAATAAACCTTAAAATTTGAGTTTTTAATACCTGAAACTATGTATGCGGTAAGTGAATAGGAAGCATGAAATTTAAAAAATTACTTTTGGAACTATCCCCATTTTAATATTTATTCGTCCTACCCAGGAAAGCGTTCTCACTGAGAGTTTATTTAATTCCTGTCTCATTTCATTTAATGGGAGAAAGAAAGCCGCTCAGGTGTGGAAGTCCATGGAATTACCTCCTCCCAGCAACCAAGGGTGCAAGCAAATGCAAATGCAATTGAAGAAAGAAAAGTCTTCTGGAAGCAGCACTCCGGTTAAAAAGCCTTTATTCCAAAAAAAGGGTTCAGGAAACCAAAACACACTGCACAACACAGCAAACTGATCACATCTGGCTAACGCGTTTCACACTATTAAAGTGCTTACTCATAGCTATGTAGTAGTAATATTTTAACTCTGTGCTTCTGCAAGTTTAATACCACATAATTATAGAGCTCTGCCTACAGTTATTTTAAAATTATGTTAAAAATATGTTAAAAAAAGTCTGTTCAAAATTGATGTATTTCATTTGATCGATTTTTTTTAATCTTTGCTGCAAAAGATGTAATTTATAAAAACATTTTTTTTTTAAACAAATAATATTTTATTGCAAATGTAATGAATAAATATTTTGATTATACCACAAATGCTGGAAACACATCAAAATGTATATTTTCTTCCTTTTAAAAAAAAAAAAAAAAAAAAGGGGGAGCAAAACTGGTTTAAGCCAGGTTCACATATGTGCTGCCGCGGTTTCCAGCCTGCATTTCTGTTCACCGGCTCAGGTGCGATTCAGGTCCAATTTTTTGCCTGAATTCACACCTGAACCGGACCCAAAAACATACAGGACCCTTTTGGAATCTGCACCGCAGCCGCCCGGGACATGTGTGAACCAGCTCCATTGAGAGCTGGTTACACTCACATATCATGCGAATTGGATACAGTGAAAACCACATCCAATTTGCACATATGTGAACCCAGCCTTAAGGCCCATTTACATCAGAATGTGGTGTGGGAAACCTGCGCTTCATGCACGTTTCCTGCACCACCTTCATAATGCCCTGAGTGTGCGATCTGCTGTGGGCGTCAATGTAATTCTAACAGCACCCTAAACGTAGATCTAAATGTGTTTGCCTGCACCGGATCGCACGGTACCGCAGTACCATGCAACCTGGTTACAGTGCATTTATAAAAGTAGTGCATTCACTACTTTTGATGCGATGCAGTGCAATTTCAGCCCATTCAAATGAATGGGCTGAAAATTGCACCTCACTGAATCATCACTTAAAGCAGACCTTCACTCGAAAAAGAATGTGCGGGTTTTCATCCTCCCAACCCTCGCCCCTAATGCTTTAGATTTTTTTTTTTTACTACAGGGAATAGTTTTTTTTTGACAGGTACCCGTTCCCACTTCCACAATTCTTGACTAGCAAAGAATGAAATGTGCATAGGCAAGCCCCCATGTGAACGCCCCGCCTACAGCCTCTTAGGACACATCACATGTCCCATGAGTCTGTATGAACAGTCCGACAGGAGCTGGCTGTGATCCCTCAGAAAGTCAACCACATCCAAGATGGCAGCACCGGGACCCAAAGCAGTAAGCACAGTGCCGGGACAAGGCCATCTGGTGCCCAGGGCAAAGATGGCAAACTGCACCCCCCCCCGCCCGCTATAAAGAAATAAACAGTGTCTTTTCAAAACCAGAAAACACTTAAAACAATACAACACTACAATACAATACTGCAGCCCTGTGGCGGTATATGTACTGCGGCGGGTCGGCAAATGGTTAAGTGCAAGTTCACCTTACAGAAAACTTGCAACTTGTCTGTGAGATGTGACAGGCTCACTGGCTCAGCAGGGAAGTAGGAGGAGGGAGAACGAGGGACACACACCAGACGTGGCCGCGGCGGCGCTGGAGGTGTTGTTCCAGTGGGGTCAGCTGCAAAAAAAAAAATGCCAGGACTTTCCTCACCCTCGGGATAGTCGGGATGGTGAGCCCCCCTTCCTACAATAAATTGCTCCGCCCAGGGCATCCGCCCCGTCCGCCCACCCCTTGTACCGGCCCTGAGTAAGCAGAACTGGCTGTGGGAAGACAGGACTGAACTCCAGGCACTGGCAACCAGTTTTTTAAAAGTTAGCAGCTATTTGTAGCTGCTGACTTTTTTTTTTTTTTAAGACTGAAGTTCCTCTCTAAAAAAAGATCTGACTGGAATATATAGAAAAAGAAAAATGTCTGATTGGAATATATACATCATATACATCATTTGCTTTTTTGGCGTACTGAAAATATAAAGTACCTATACACTTATTCTGTAAACAGTAACCACTAAAAGGCTCCTGGGAGGGGGAGTTAGAGGTACATATGGAAGTTGGGTGTTTGGCAAGGGTGCATGCCCTAGGTTTGGATCACAAATATATAAGACAAAATTATATACAGAAAATAAAAGACCACAGAACCATCTATATAACTAAACTGGTGCTACATTGATGCATACTGTTTAATACACTGCAGCCTTTAAAATCTGCAACACTATAATGTAATTCTTAAAATATTTACAATTGTATTTCTTTGTGCAGGTTTAATAGATTACAATTTCCATTGCTTTCGTAAAGCTATTCAAGAAGTCTTTGAGGTGAGAGTGAAAGTGCTCAGATCTCGCAAACACTTGAGTCAAATACGAAAAAGCAGAAATACTCCCAATGGCACCTCAAGAGTTCCTGTCTAGGACTAAGGACACCCCCAATGCTGCTATGAAGTCAAGAAACCACCTTTGGGACAGATGCAATAGGACATTGACAATTGAAGTCATTATTTACTTATTTCATGCAATTGTACACAAGGGATATGACACTGGATAAATATCTACCACCAAGTTTTCTTCTGCAGCTCCAGCTCAAACTATTTCTCTTCAGTTCCAGAAATCATTGGGGAAGGATCAGAACCTTTGTAAAGCTATTCTTACGCCCACCAGGAAGATTTTGTATGGTTTCCTGTAGAATTGACAAAGCAGGAATGGACTGCAAATCCTCACGATGGGGACACAAATCGTAGTAAGACCTTACATGGGTTTTAAATTTCTGTGCCATGCACTTCTGGTTTCTGTTGGCCAATACCTTGTTTTCTATACCTCCATCAATTATCAGATTAAAGTGTTACTAAACCCACAACAGTAAAATCAGTCTGTATATGCAGTAAAGCATGCTTGTTATACTCACTGCGGAACCTAAGTGGTTAATCCTCTGCATTGTGTAAAAAGGCTGTTTGATCCTGTTTTCTCTGATCTTCCCCTTCTTCCACTGTCCCCAATTCATTTCCTGATAGTACAGGGCCCTGGGGGCACTCTGCACATGCTCAGTTTGGTGTGTATTGCTAGAGAGTTGTTTTTTTTTTTTTTTGGGGACGGTGCATGTGATCGGCACAGGGCCAATCAGCACTGTCCAGACAGAAAGCCAGGCATCATGCAGACTCATAGGACAGTCAGAGGAGAATGAAACTCCTCCTACAAGTTTTAACCAGAGACTGATAGAAGTCATAAGACTGCTATATAGTGCTGATGAGAAAAAGTATTTGGCAGTTTATATTTACTAAAATAATTGCATTTCCATGTTCTGTGCACTGTGGGTGACCAGATATAGTGAATGCAGAGTCCTGGGTTTAGTAACACTTAAGGAGAAAGCTAAAACCAAGAGTATCCAGACATGCTTGGTACTTTTCTTTAAATTTACAGAATGGAGACAAAAACACTAACCCCCCCTCTTCATTAAACTACTTGATCTGCATCCTAGTTGACAAGTGACAATCTGCACTGTATTATCTTAGAATATAGTAAGAGTTCATTATTACATTAATTATAAAAGAAAGAACGACATTGTGGCACAATGAAAAACGCTTCAGTCATGGTTAAGTATATTTGAAGACATACAAATGTACTTTTTTTTTTAATATAGCAGTACAAAGCGCAGTAATCCATAGCAACCAATCACATTTCAAATAAGACATGATATTTGCTTTGGGTTACAGCATTTCGTCAATGTTTTATTAATGACTGCTACTTTATCAGCACACCTGGTATGTATGCAGGAAGCTTACTACTAAACAAAAGCACAGTTGACTCCCCAGTTCTCTAACACTATTTTACCGCTACGTATATCCATTATTTTGAAGGTTTTATGATTTTTATATTGTAAATGTATTTTTGCACAGAAGAGGTATGAAGATGCACTTTTTATACTACTAATGAAACTGAAATGCGTGTTTGTTCTTCCACTTATAATACTGATTCTAATAGGACAGTAAATAATTTATCACATTTTTTGCTAACAGAACTAAAATAATCAAATTAAGTTTGCTAGGAGATTATTTATGAAGACACTAAATATTTAGCACAATATTTAAAAGGGACTTTTTCATAACAAAAACCATAACATAACCTTTGTGATATTGCATATGTTTTGGAATTTGGTGAATCACAGCATGATCAAACTAAATAAATGAGGATATTTTCTAAATGATTTCCACTTCAGGAAATGTTCAGCCTTATAATTTTTAAACGATTCCCTATGTGAATGTGCAGAATGTGTGGAGGGAAGAGGGGATGTTAAAGATGATTTTCATCGAAAACGTTTCATTTTGTTTTGGTGGAAAGTGATAGGTATAACTTTATACTTACAACTACTACCCTTTGGTGGACTTTCAGATCCTTCAGAAATATCCGCAACTCTAAACAGGCTAGTTTCAGTGATGGTGTCAAGATTTCCCAGTGACGTCAATAAATCCTGTACACGAATCTTAGGCCTCGTACACACGACCGAGTTTCTCGGCAAGAACCAGCAAGAAATTTGCTGGCAGAGATGTCTTGCCGAGAAATTCGTTCGTGTGTATGGTTTCTCGTCAAGAAAACCGACAAGAAATCTTGACGAGAAAATAGAGAACCTGCTCTCTATTTACTCGTCGAGATTCTCGTCGGCATATTTCTCGATGAGAAAAGTGAGTGTGTGTACACTTACCTGTCCTCCCGGAAGCCCGCGCATGTTCGAAATGAATTTGACGCATGCACGGTAGCTTCCCAGGCATAGGTAGGGTATACCAAGATGGCGGCGACGGCATCGAATGTGACGAGCACATGCTCGTCGTAGTCGATGACGTCACCGCGTACGCTCCATTCAAAGAACCGCGGGTTCTTTGAATCGAGCGTCTGTACACTCGGCCGGGACAAGTTTCTTGTCCAAGAATCTCGTCGAAAAAAACGACATGTTTTTTCGACAAGAATCTCGGCCGTGTGTACGAGGCCAAAGAGTTAAGACTTGTAGAATGTTAGAGGAACCTAATGCTGCTTGATCTTATCATCAATGGACCTAAGTCATAGGCTTTGATACTACAAAGAGAAAGTGACATATTGAGCAATGCTATCATATGTAATATTATCAGTGGTTTCTTCAAAGAGGAAAAAAGCAGAGTTAGTTTCTTACCGGTAACTCTGTTTCCAGTAGTCTTCCAAGGCAGCCCTTGAGAGATGGAGCTCCTCCTCACAATCAGGAAACACATTGCCATTAATTTTTCCTCCCCTTAAGAGGCGGTCCCTCAGGTCCCTGGTCAGTCATCCCGGAGAACCGAAGGCCGGAATCTGAAACGATATAATACACAACACAACCCCACGAGGTTAGACATTTTAGGGTGGGATCGTGCTGCCTTGGAAGACTACTGGAAACAGAGTTACCGGTAAGAAACACTCTGCTTTTCCCCCAGTCGTCTTCCAAGTCAGCCCTTGAGAGGATAACCAAGAACTCACCAGATCTAGGGTGGGACAACGGCTTGGAGGACTTTCCTACCAAAAGCCTGATCCTGGCTGGAAATCAGATCCAGTCTGTAATGCTGAACAAAGGTCGAGAATCTTGACCAGGTTGCAGCCCTGCAGATTTGTTCTGGAGTGGCTCCTGCCCTTTCTGCCCATGAGGCTGCTGAAGCCCTTGTTGAATGAGCTTTAAGTTCTTTAGGTGGTGTAGTCTCCATGACCCTATAGCACTCTAGTATGGCTGTCTTGATCCATCTAGCTATTGCCCTTTTGGAGGCTTGTTTACCCTTTAGTTGGCCTGCGTATAAGACAAATAGGGCATCTGATGTTCTAAATTCATTAGTGATTTCTAAATATTGAAGTAGACACCTTCTGACATCAAGACGACTTAGTTCCTGCTCTTTGCTGTTATTGGGAGAACTGCAAAATGAAGGCAAGACTATATCCTGGGATTTGTGAAAAGTTGACGTCACTTTTGGAGTAAATCCCGGATCTGTTTGAAGGACGATACGATCGTCATGAATCTTCAAAAAAGGTTCCCTAACGGATAGAGCCTGTATTTCCCCTATCCTACGTGCCGTTGTGATGGCTACTAGGAAAACTGTTTTAAGAGTCAGTAATCTTAAAGTTGTATCTTGTAGTGGCTCGAAGGGATGTTTAATGATTCCCCTGAGGACCACTGACAAATCCCAAGTGGGACATTTTTGTGTCTTGGGCTTTTTGTATTTTGCCAATGCCCTGCAAAAACGAGAGACCAAAGGGTCCTCTTGTAGTGTCCTTTCTAGATACACCGAGAGCGCTGCAATCTGTACTTTCAGAGTACTGAGCGCTAACCCTTTATCAGCGCCCTGCTGTAAAAACTCAAGGATGGTGGGTGTATCCATTTTTAGTCTTTTATTTTCAGTGCACCAACTGTTAAATTTTCTCCAGGTCTTTCTATAGATGGCTCTGGTGTTTGGTTTCCTAACGCTCAGAAGCGTTGTCACCACCTTATCTGAGAGTCCTTTAGATCTCAAGAGGTCCTCCTCAGTAACCAGGCCGCCCATTTGAAACTCTCTTGTTTTAGGCCTGTCAGGGGTCCCTGACACATCAGGTCTTCCCTGTGGAGGTAGAAGCCACGGCTCTGCTGCCGAGAGACTGAGGAGTTGAGAGAACCAGGCTCTCTTGGGCCAGTATGGTGCGATCAGTATCAGTTTCGTCTGTTCCTGTAGAAACTTCTTTACCACCCGTGGTATCAGATGAACCGGAGGGAAGGCATAGCATAGTTTGAAGTTCCAAGGGTTTTGTAGAGCGTCTATCCCAAGAGGCTGATCTTGTTGGGTTAGCGAGAAGAAATGTCTCACTTGAGCATTCTTCCGAGAGGCAAACAGGTCTATGTTTGGCATTCCCCAGCGGGCTGTAATTTCCCTGAACACCTCCGGGTGTAATACCCATTCCTCTTGGGAGATCTCCTGGCGGCTGAGGAAGTCCGCTACTTGGTTGTCTTCCCCTTTTAGATGGACTGCTCCTAGTGACAGCAGATTCCCTTCTGCCCACCTGCAAATTTGGTTGGAGATGTGGCTTAGGGATGGGCTTCTTGTGCCCCCTTGCTTGTTCACATAAGCCACTGCTGTGGCATTGTCCAAAAGAATCAGAATGTGACGACTTCTGAGTTGGTTTTGGAAAAACTCCATGGCCTTGGCTATCGCCATAAGTTCTCTCCAGTTCGAAGATGCCTTGGCTTCTTCTGGGGACCATCTCCCCTGAGCAGGTTGCCCTGCTAGGTGAGCTCCCCAACCCCAACTGCTTGTGTCTGTGGTCAATTTCTGTGAGGTCGGAAATTACCAAGCCAGACCCTGATTTAGGTTCGCGTGGATCCTCCACCACCACAGCAACCTTTTTACGGATGTCGGGAGTAAAACTGACATGTCCAGATCTTCTCTTTGGTTTTTTAAGAGAAATACTTGAAGTGACCTTAGATGGTATTTTGCCCACTGGACTGCTGGTATCGATGATGTCATCAGACCCAGAACCGACATCAGCTCTCTGATAGATATTGGGAGGTTGTTCTGTATTAAACTCACCCTCTTGATGAGGTTTTGGATTTTCTCCTCCGGTAGGGAAGTCTTCTGTTCTATGGAGTTGAGCAGATATCCCAGGAACCGAATGTTCTGAGTGGGACACAGATTGGACTTTTCTACGTTTAGAATCCAGCCTAGTGACTTTAACCACAGTTGAGCTTCTGTGAGGTCTTTTGTCAGCTGTGCTTTCGAAGGCGCTGCAAATGGTAGATCGTCCAAGTATGGTATTACGGTCATCTTTTTTAACCTTAGAGGGGCCAGAGCTTCTGCTAACACTTTGGTGAATATCCTTGGGGACGAGGATAACCCGAAAGGAAGAGCTCTGCTCTGCAAATGATATTCCTTTCCCTCTATCTCCACTGCTAACCTCAGATATTTCTGGGACTCCTGTCGGATGGGAATGTGGAGATATGCATCCCTGAGATCCATGGTCGCCATGAAGGTTTCTGGTTGCAAAATGTTTTTGACCGAAAATATGGACTCCATGCGAAATTTTTTGTACTGAATCGCTTGGTTTAACGGTTTTAAGTTTAGTATTAACCGAAACTTCCCGGAAGGTTTTTTGATCACAAAAATGTGAGAGTAAAAACCCTTTCTTTTTCCCTTCTCTGGGACTGGAGTAAGGACCTTCTGGTCCACCATCTCCCCTAGTAACAGTGGAAGGGCCCTGGCTTTCTCTGGATCCCTGGGAAGTCTTGTTACTAGAAATCTCTCTGGAGGATGACAATTGAATTCCAGAGAGTAGCCCCTTGCGATAATGTCCAGAATAAATTGATTGGCTGTCGCCTTCTGACATTGAGGTAGGAAGGTAGCCAGTCTTCCCCCTACTGGCACTCTGTTGTCATTGTTTGGAAACTTGGTTAGAAGAGCCAAAGAGGACATTACTCTTTGGTTTCCCCTTGTGACCTGTCCAGTTTTTAGGGTACTCTTTCTTTTCTTCCTGGGGACGATCTCTTCGCCCACGAAAAAACCTTTTTTGTGGAGGTTTTCGTTTTTCAGCAGGAAAGGCTTTCTTCCTGTCTGCTGTTTTTTCCAAGGCCTCGTCCAGGCCGGAACCAAAAAGCAAATCCCCAGTAAATGGGAGATTGCACAGCCTTGTTTTGGATGCAGCATCACCTGTCCAGGTCTTCATCCAAATCGCACGCCTTGCTGCAACTGCTAGTCCGCCTGACCTTGCTGCCAGCTTGACGGATTCTGTGGATGCATCCGCAATATAGCTGACCGCTTTGGAGAGAACTGGAAGTGTATTCAGAATCTCCTCCCTAGGCGTACCATTTTTAATATGGTCTTGCAGCTGTGAGAGCCAAAACTCTAAGTTTCTTGCCACGCAAGTGGTGGCTAGGGCTGGCTTCAGACTAGCGACACTAGTCTCCCAAGCTCTTTTTAGGATAACGTCACACTTTTTGTCCATGCCATCTTTTAGGTGTCCCATGTCTTCAAATGCCAATGAAGAATTTTTTGAGACCTTAGAAAGTGGCGCGTCCAATTTGGGATTTTTATTCCAAACCTCTTTTGGATCTTCACTAAAAGGAAATCGCTTTTTGTGACTGGCCGCAAAAAAAGGTTTCCTTTCTGGGTCTGCCCATTCGTTTGTCACGGTATCTGACATTACCGGATTAACTGGGAATACTTTGGATTTTTTCTTCCTCAGACCCTGGTACATCAGGTCATGTTTGGAAGGCAGTTCTTTTTCATGCTCAATTTCCAAAGTTTCGTAAATGGCCTCAAGCAAATCATCCACATCTTCTAGAGATAATAGGATTTTTATAACAGCTTACCTGTAAAATCCTTTTCTTGGAGTACACCACGGGACACAGAGCTAGTCATTACATAATGGGTTAAGGGTCACCAGCGGTGATTGGACACTGGCACAACCAATGGAAGACAGTTCCCCTCCATATAACCCCTCCCATCAGGGAAGTACCTCAGTTTTGTAGCAAAGCAGTAAGGTTCCCATAAGAAGGGGGGGACCTCTGTGTCCCGTGGTGTACTCCAAGAAAAGGATTTTACAGGTAAGCTGTTATAAAAATCCTATTTTCTTTATCGTACACCACGGGACACAGAGCTAGTCATTACATAATGGGACGTCCCAGAGCAATGCTCATATGAAGGGGGGGAGAGACAGATCAAAACAGGCCGCTTGCGGACCAGAAGCCCTATACTGCTGCCTGCAGCACACTTCGCCCAAAGGCGGAATCCTCATGTCCTTTCACATCTATTTGATAGAATTTGGAAAATGTATGGACTGAAGACCAAGTTGCAGCTTTACAGATCTGAGCCATCGAAGCCTGGTGGTGCACTGCCCATGAAACACCTATCGCCCTGGTAGAGTGCGCCTTAACAGGAAAAGGAGGAGTCCTGTTCTTTAAACCATAAGCTTGAATAATTACTTGTCTAATCCACCTGGAAATGGTGGATTTTGATACCGCTTGGCCCTTCTTGGGCCCATCTGGTAAAATAAACAAAACATCTGTTTTACGTATCTGAGCGGTTGCTTGCAGATACACCTTTACCGCTCTCACTAGATCTAGAGAGTGTAATAATTTTTCCCCCGCCGTCCGCGGGTTTGGAAAAAAGGAAGGCAGAACAATGTCTTGATTCAAGTGAAAAGCCGACACCACCTTAGGTAGAAAAGCTGGATGGGGTCGTAGTACGATTTTGTCCTTGTGACAAATTAGATAAGGCTCTTTACAAGAAAGAGCTGCTAGCTCTGATACTCTCCTAGCAGAAGCTATAGCAATCAGAAAGGCCAACTTCCTACTTAATATAATTAAAGGAATATGGCGAATAGGTTCAAAAGGTTGCTTTTGCAACACTGACAATACCAAATTCAAATCCCATGGACACAAGGGAGTCCTAACTGGAGGATTTATCCTCAGTACCCCCTTAATGAATGTCCGAACTAGGGAGTGAGATGCCAATGGTCTCTGAAAGAAGACTGATAGAGCCGATATTTGCCCTTTGATGGTGCTAAGGGCTAAATTCATATCCACTCCTAACTGGCAAAAAGCAAGAATCCTACTTATTTCATACTTCTGAGGATTCCAACATCTGGATTCACACCAGGAAACGTATGCTCTCCAGACTCTCTGATAGATGAGTCTGGAGGCTGGCTTTCTAGCATTAATGAGCGTAGAAAGAGCCGGACCAGAGACCCCTCTCTTTTTAAAAATGTGGGCCTCAGCAGCCAGGCCGTCAACTTTAGCCTTTGTAAGGAAGGGTGGAATACTGGACCCTGTGACAGCAGGTCGTGTCGGAGTGGAAACTTCCAGGGCCTTCCTATCGCCGTTTTTACAATCTCGGCGTACCAAGGCCTCCTGGGCCAGTTTGGGGCCACTAGGATTACTGGTATTCCCTCCTCCTTGATCCTGCGAAGCAGTCTTTGTAGAAGAGGGATCGGAGGGAATGCCTAGATCAGTGAGAACTGATTCCATGGAGTTATTAGAGCGTCTGTATTATTAGAGCGTCTGTCCCGTAGGCTAGAGGATCTCTCGTTCTGGACACAAAGTTGTCCAATTTCTTGTTGAACCTGGCAGCTAGCAGGTCTACATCTGGGTTTCCCCATCTCAGACATATGGCCTGAAAGATCTCGGGGTGAAGAGACCACTCCCTGGTAGCAGCTGCTGACGACTCAGGTAGTCTGCTTGCCAATTTTCCATCCCTGGAATGAAGATTGCAGAAAGGCAAGGTACATGCTCTTCTGCCCATGCCAGGATCCGGTTCACCTCTCTTTGGGCTGCCCGACTGCGGGTGCCTCCTTGGTGATTGATGTAAGCTACTGCAGTAGCATTGTCGGATTGAACCCGAACTGGGTAGCCCTGTAACCTGTATGTCCAGGTTTTGAGGGCTAGATATACCGCCCGGATCTCTAGCACATTGATGGGCAGGATCCCCTGAGTCTTGGCCCAGGTTCCCTGGGTAGAAGCCTCCTCGAATACTGCACCCCAGCCCGATAGGCTGGCATCCCTAGATACCACCTTCCAGGCCACTGGGAGGAAGGACTTTCCCTTCCGTAAATTCCTGGCTTCTAGCCACCAATCGAAGCTGTGGCGTACTTGTGAGGACAGGCGCATGGGTATATCCAGAGCTTGGCTCTTCCTGTTCCAGGAAGCTAAAATATTGCCTTGAAGTAGTCTCGAATGAAACTGGGCGTAAGGGACCGCCTCGAAGGAGGCTACCATCTTTCCCAATAGTCTCATGCAAAGGCGAATAGACGGCCTCTTGTTTGCTTTGACCTTGTGGATCAGGTCTTTCAGAGACTGTATCTTCGGTTCTGGCAGGTATACCCCGTTTTGGGCTGTATCTATGATCATGCCCAGGTGCCCTATCCTTCTTTGGGCCTGGAGAGAGGATTTTTGTAAATTTATAATCCATCCTAAATGCTCCAGGTATCCTACTGTAGTGTGTACAGCGTGACCCAATCCGTCCTTTGACTGATCTATTACTAGTAGATCGTCCAGATAGGCTGTTACCGCAATGCCCCGTGTTCTTAGGTTTGCTACCAGAGGAGCTAGCACCTTTGTGAATACTATGGGCGCGGTGGCTACACCAAACGGCAGAGCCACAAATTGAAAGTGGCGATCTTCTACCGCAAACCTTAGGAATCTTTGGTGAGCGGGGAGGATGGGTATGTGTAAATGTGCGTCCTTGATATCTATGGGCGCCATGAATTTTCCGCCCTTTAAAGTGGCGGCCACGGATCGGATCGTTTCCATTCGAAAATGGCGATCGTTCAGGAACCGATTTAGGGATTTTAGATCCAGGATGGGTCTGACATCTCCATTTGGCTTTGGAATCACAAAGAGGTTTGAGTAAAAACCTGAACCTCGCTCTTTTTGGGGTACGTCTGTAACTACCCCTTGAGCCATTAAGTGATTCAAACCTTTGAAGAAGGATTCTCTTTTTTGTGGATCCTTGGAGAGTCTTGAACCTCGGAATTGAGAAGATGGGATCTCTCGAAATTCCAGTTTGTACCCTGAGGATATTGTGGATACTACCCAATTGTCCTGGATTTCTGACCACCAAGTCGCTCAGAACTGACAAAGCCTTCCTCCCACTCGGCCGAGCGGGGACGCCCCTTCACTGAGAGGCTTTGGGGGCTTGCTTATTAGCTCTTGCACCCCACGGCTTCTTGTTCTTCTGAGCTTGCCCCTTGGCTTTTGTGGGCGGCTAAAACAGGCCGCCGCCACTGGTTGAAGTCAGATTTCCCGGGAGCTGGGGAGAGAGCGTTTAAAACAAGATCTCTTGTTTTTCTTTCTCTCAGGTAAAAGTCGTTTTACCACTTGATCTTCTGTATATATTTTTCTAAATCTTCCCCAAATAGGCGTTCGCCATGGAACGGGAACTTGCCAACAGCTTTTTGCATGGGGTCTCCGCTGACCAATGCTTAAGCCAAAGTACTCTGCGCATCTGTACCAGCTGGAGTGTAAGGCGTGATGCCTGTATGATAGAATCTCTCATGGCATCCACTGTGAAGCATAAGGCTTTAGGCAAATTTTCCCAATTTCTAGCCTGCTCTGAAGGCAGTTCCTTCAGCCCCTGCTTTACCTGTTGGCTGATGACCTGACACATACCGACTGCTGCTACTGCAGGTTGGGTAATTGAGCCGGCCAAAAGGAAGGAGGATTTCAACTTCCTCTCAGAAGGATCTTTTAAACCCTTGTACATTATCCACCGGACATGTCAGGTTTTTATTTACACAAGAAATAGCCGCAACTACCGCAGGCAGGCTCCATTTCTTTAAAAAAAAAAAAAAATTCCCCCATAGGATAAAGAATGTTAAACCTTTTTGGAGGTGAGAAACGCTTATCTGGATGTTGCCAGTTTGCGTATATTAGATCCTCTAGTAACGGATGAACCGGGAAGGAGCATGCACCTTGCAGGGATCTTAATGACCCTAGGGAGGAGACAGGTAATTCCGTTACCTCCGCAGAGGTTAACTTAAATGCACTGCTATAGCATTGTACCTGTGACCTTAAAATCTGGCTCCTCATCCTCTGCTGATGTAGCCTCCTCCTCCTCATCCTCCTCCCTCAGGTACTTCTGAAGGGAGGTCCAATACTGGAAGAGACCTGCTTCGCTTATTGTCCCTTTTTAGAGGACTTAGCGATTAAGGTAGCAATTTTTTCCTCCAGATTATTTAGGGCAGCTGATAAAGTGTCCTCAGTGACATATACAGGCCCAGGCTTCACTGGGGAAGCCGCCATACCTGACAGAGGTAATGGCTCATCCTGAACAGGTGCATTTAGCAACACAGGAGAGAAAGGTACCGAGTCAGCACAGTTAGAGCCTCCTCTCAGGCGGTGGTGCTTTCTTATCTCTTTTTGTCCGTATTACTTCCCCTGGAAGGCTTACTGTTTAGACAAAATACAAGGTACCTAAATGCATATACTACCGTGTTCAGTTTAGCAAATACATTAAGTATGCAACTTTTAACACATAACTATGCATAACATGGATGTCTTCTAGGAAGTACCCAATCCAACCACATGGAGTCTTACGTCCCTGTATAGCTGCTGTGTTTCTCTGCCAGGAATAAGAGAACTAACGAGCTTGCTTGCTGCTGCAGTGCTTCTCACACTGACAGTCTTTTAAATTTGGCGCCGTTTCTGTGCCTGCGCGCGCCACGTGCCCGCGCACGCCTTCGCCCCCCCCCCTCCGATAAAGCGCGCTCCCGCGCGCGCGCGGCCCTTAGCGCTATGGCGGTGGCCATAGTGAGAGAGGACTCTCATCAGCCCTTGTTCCCACTTACCTGCATCTGCAGGTGTCTGGTCGGCCACCGAAAGGAGGATCGGGGTGCCCCAGCAAGCTCAGCAGCGGAGGTGACGAGCAGTGTACTTCGCCGAAGCCGACACTGAACAGAGTGAGGTGAGTATATTCAGCTCTTTACTCCCCCCAGTGGTGGAAAAAAAGAAGACATCCACTTTTTGAAAAAGGTCCCAACCTAGTTATGGACCTTCTAATCTCACCTTATCCACGCCGCAGGTTTTTCTGCTGAAAGATTTCAGACAGATACCAAACTTCACCCTTCACAGTGGGCTATGTGTGCCAACCTTCAGGGATATGGGTTCCTATTTAAAGGATACCTCTCCCCTGGGCCTTGTACAAGACTCTTACCAGGACTTTATAGCGAAATAGCGAAAGTGCTGGATCTTAGAGCCCAGTCCTCCGAAGAGAGACATTGCAGGCGACGCCTCATGGATGAGGCCCGGATCCCATCCAGATTCAGCTCATTTGTAGGCGTCTTGGATGGATCCGAAAGCATAGCTCTTTTACCCCCAGAGGGTCTCTTTGGTAGAGCTTTCCTTTAGCACCTCCTAACGCGTCCAACACCTTTCGACACTGGCGAAAAAACTGAGGTACTTCCCTGATGGGAGGGGTTATATGGAGGGGAACTGTCTTCCATTGGTTGTGCCAGTGTCCAATCACCGCTGGTGACCCTTAACCCATTATGTAATGACTAGCTCTGTGTCCCGTGGTGTACGATAAAGAAAACTTGTATTTGGGTCCCTTTCTTTCTTCTCTCCCATCTTCCTGCTCTGGATCTGAGCTATCGGTAGCCATAACACTAGCTGTGCTGCTGCCCGCTCGCTCCCTCACCGACTCGTGCGACCCTGAGGCGACTTCTGATCTGGGTGAGGCCATGGGAGAGGAAACTCCAGTAGGGACTGCTGGAGATTTAGCTTCTGCGATAAACTTTTTGAGATCCTTAAAAGGTGTTAGCCATATCATCTCTTACGGATCCAAAAATCTTCGCATAAACTGCATCTGACTGTTTTTCAACCAGTTTGTCAATGCATGTTTTGCATAGCGGCTCTGTGTCTTCCAAAAGCATCTTGGTATTACACTTTGCACACCGCTTCTTGGGAGTGGGCTTTGGCTCTTTAGGTGGTTTCACCTGCCAAAAGATAAACACAGGGGCACCCATGGCGGTGAGAAAAAAATACACACTGCACCACACATTACTAAAGTGCACACCCAGTGACATT
The DNA here is from genome assembly GCA_029206835.1 of Rana muscosa. Lineage (NCBI taxonomy): Eukaryota > Metazoa > Chordata > Amphibia > Anura > Ranidae > Rana > Rana muscosa. The sequence continues at coordinate 549,251,006 of CM055122.1, forward strand.
AGTAACCCCCTGGCCCCAGCTTGCTAGTGCACCATCACCACCTAGCTGCTGTCCCAATACAAAGGATACAAAGGTCACCCACTGGTGCCTACCTGCATCCTGCTGGTGCTTTTGCCTCCTGGAGCCTGGGCCGATGGAATCTCATCCTCTTCCAGCATCCTGGCTTGCTGTGGCGTTCGGTACTGTCGTCTGCAGCCGCGTCCACGCTACTAGCACCAGCCGACCGTTCGAATTTCCCGCGCCTTTAAGGGGATTGGACCAGCTTCCCCGGCGCACGCCGATTGCGTCATTCCTACCCGGAAATGACGCCCCGCGTCTTCCGGGTCAAGCGGCGTTCAGACGTGGGTACACGCCCCCCCTGACGCCGCCAAGGGAACGCAGCAATGGCGCCTTTCTCCTCACCTGGGTAAGGTCCACTGACCCCCTGCCGCACAGGGACTCCATACAGTCAGCCCTGCTGACATACACTGCTGCACCCGCAGAAACCTGTCCCGGTCAGCCCATGAGAGATGGAGCCCCCCCTCAGGTCCTTTTGGCAACATGTCTCCTCCGGACGGAGGAAACACTAAGACTGACCAGGGACCTGAGGGACCGCCTCTTAAGGGGAGGAAAAATTAATGGCAATGTGTTTCCTGATTGTGAGGAGGAGCTCCATCTCTCAAGGGCTGACTTGGAAGACGACTGGGGGAAAGTGTCATTAACATTAGAAATTTCTTAAAGTTTTTCCACTAGATGTGAAAGCAAACTGAAGCTGTTAAAAAAAAAAAAAAAAGAAGGCGGGATGGTATCCCTGTCCTGGAGGCTGGCTAGTAGGACCCATGCAAGTCCACACACATTATCAGAGGAGAGGGGAACACCCCCATGATTGGGAATTAGAATTGAGTGGGGGCTTATTTATAACCCACCTGTCCCCTTTATAAAACTATGCTGCGCTTGAAAAGTATAGGTAACGAAGAAGGATAATGTTTGAAATTACAGCAATTCTTTACATTTTAGACAGTAAGATTTTTAATAGGGGGATCCCAGATAACATCCATGCCCCTACACTTGACTTTAAATTATATCTTGAAATAAATGCAAGTTTGGGGAGATAGTTATGAGTTTACTTATTTCCCTTTTCTCATTTGTTTCTTCCCCAAACTAAATCTAAACTCCTGGAGGCCTTCTATAAGGATACATAAATATCCCTGCAAGAAAATAGTCAAGTCTACATCCCTTGGATTCTAAATGTATATTGCATGTGTACTGCTGGTTAAAGGTAAAGTCTGGAGCCCCCTTGTGTGCAGTTTATACTTTTTTAATCTTACCTTTTCCAGTTATCTTCATATCCTAATAATGATGTTGGGACCACTTTCTGCAACAGTACCCTGTGGGTGCAGGGCATCATTAAAGTGGTAGTAAACTCTGTTTTACCACTTATACCTACAGGTAAGCCTATAATAAGGCTTACCGGTTGGTACTGTGAATATCTCCTAAACTTGCACTGTTTAGGAGATATTCAGCGTGCATGCATCTGGTGACATCACTGGCACATTCTCTCTGAAGGTCTGGCATGTAGCTGGAGGCTGCGTACCTGGAAGGAAGACCAGGTGAAGATGGAAGCCCTCTCAGCGGTGACAGTGCGCTGCTGGAGGGCTTTGTTGTAAGGTAAGTTTATTATATTGTGCTAGTATGCGATGCATACTAGCAGATTCTATGACAATGCCTTGCAGGTTTATTTTTTTATATAACTGCAGTTTACTATCACTTAAAGGTGTCATACCACCCAGAAAACTGAAGACATTTTAGTAGAGAGGAGGTACTGCTGCATTGAATAGGAGTTTGAAAGTGTAGCAGTACCCACATAGAAGACACTGGATAGGATGGGTCATCTGTTCCTTGCCTCAACCTTCTCAAGAACCTCAGCCCCTCTGACACACCAGGTTGAGTGTACAAACACACAATATCATAGGAAATTCCTGAATGTAATACTCAGTACCCAATAGTAGTGCTGTATCAAAGAAAAGAGACGTCAAACCAGGTACATAGTTAGTCAGGTTGAAAAAAGACAAGTCCATCCAGTTCAACCATAAAAAAAATATATATATATATATATATATATATATATATATATATATATATATATATATATATATATATATATATAAAAAATCGTACAATCCCATATACCCAATTCTATACCCACAGTTGATCCAGAGGAAGGCAAAAAACCCCAGCAGAGCATGATCCAATTTGCTACAGCAGGGGAAAAAATTCCTTCCTGATCCCCCGAGAGGCAATCGGATATTCCCCGGATCAACTTTACCTATAAATGTCAGTACCCAGTTATATTATGTACATTTAAGAAAGAATCCAGGCCCTTCTTAAAGCAATCTACTGAGCTGGCCAGAACCACCTCTGCAGGGAGTCTATTCCACAGCTCTTACTGTGAAGAAACCTTTCCATATTTGGAGGTGAAATCTCTTTTCCTCTAGACGCAAAGAGTGCCCCCTTGTCCTCTGTGTTGACCGTAAAGTGAATAATTCAACACCAAGTTCACTATATGGACCCCTTATATATTTGTACATGTTGATCATATCCCCCCTTAATCTCCTCTTCTCAAGAGTGAATAAATTCAGTTCCTCTAATCTTTCCTCATAGCTGAGCTCCTCAATGCCTCTTATCAGTTTGGTTGCCCTTCTCTGCACTTTCTCCAGTTCCCCAATATCCTTTTTGAGAACTGGGGCCCAAAACTGAACTGCATATTCCAGATGAGGTCTTACTAATGATTTGAACAGGGGCAAAATTATTTCTCTCTCTGGAGACCATACCTCTCTTAATACAAGAAAGGACTTTGCTCGCTTTGGAAACCGCAGCTTGGCATTGCATGCCATTATTGAGCTTATGATCTACCAAAACCCCCAGATCCTTCTCCACTATGGATCCCCCCAGTTTTACTCCCCCTAGTATGTATGATGCATTCATATTCTTAGCCCCCAAGTGCATAACTTTACATTTATCAACATTAAACCTCATCTGCCACATAGTAGCCCAATTAGACAGAGCATTGAGGTCGGCTTGTAAATTGGCGACATCCTGTAAGGACGTTATTCCACTGCATAGCTTGGTGTCATCTGCAAAGACAGAAATGTTACTTTTGATCTCAGTCCCAATATCATTTATAAACATATTAAAAAGTAAGGGTCCCAGCACTGAACCTTGGGGTACACCACTGATAACCTTGGACCATTCAGAGTAAGAATCATTAACCACTACTCTCTGAATTCTGTCTTTTAGCCAGTTTTCTATCCATTTACAAACTAATATTTCCAATCCTGTAGACTTTACCTTGCACATGAGCCGTGTGTGGGGAACTGTATAGAACGCTTTTGCAAAATCCAAGTATACCACGTCCACAGCCACCCCTCTGTCCAAGGTCTTACTTACCTCTTCATAAAAAGAAATCGGGTTTGTCTGACAACTTCTGTCTTTCATGAATCCATGCTGTCTGTTGCTTAAATAGTTTTTTTCCAGCAAGAACTCATCTATGTGGTCTTTTATTAATCTCTCCAGTATCTTCCCAACTATGGAAGTTAAACTAACAGGTCTATAGTTACTTGGTAAAGACTTAATTCCCTTTTTAAATATAGGCACCATATTGGCCCTGCGCCAATCCAGTGGTACTGGATGCTCTGCTGGGATTTTTTGCCTTCCTCTGGATCAACTGTGGGTATAGAATTGGGTATATGGGATTGTACGATATATTTTTTTTTTTATGGTTGAACTGGATGGACTTGTGTCTTTTTTCAACCTTACTATGTAACTGAAGAAAGTATTTAATAAATTAGCCTTCTCTTTGTCCTCAGTCACCCACTCTAGATTATTTTGTAAAGGGCCTACATGCTCAGACTTGACCTTTTTACTATTAATATATTTGAAGAATTTTTTGGGGTTTGTCCTACTATCTTTTGCAATCTGTCGTTCATTTTGAATTTTTGCATCCTTGATTTCCTTTTTACATATCCTGTTATATTCTTTGTAACATTTAAATGACACTAGTGTTCCCTCATTTTTATATTTTTTGAAAGCTCTTTTCTTATAGTTTATAGCTTTTTTAACTTTGGCAGTGAGCCACATAGGTTTTATTTTTAGCCTTTTAAACTTATTGCCCATGGGAATATACTTTGCAGTGAGTTCACAAACAGTCTTTTTAAAGAATTCCCATTTCTGTTCTGTGTCCATTGATGCCAATATTCCCTCCCAGTCTAAGTCCTGGAGAGCAGCGCTCATCCTTGGAAAATTTTCTCTCTTGAAATTAAGTGTTTTTAATCTTTCCCGTATGCGATTTCTGCTTACAACTAACATCAAATGAAATCATGTTATGGTCACTGCTACCCAGGTGTTCCTTTATCTGAACATTAGTAATACGCTCTACATGGTTTGAGATTACCAGGTCCAACAGAGCATCATTCCTAGTTGGGGCCTCAATAAACTGGACCATAAAATTGTCCTGCAATAGGTTTATAAATTTTTGCTCTTTAACTGTCCCAGCAGTTTCATTACTCCAGTCAATTTCTGGGTAGTTAAAATCCCATTATTATCACCGTCCCAGCCCTTTCCATCTGTGCAAGGAGCTGAGTCTCCACCTCCTCATTAACATTGGGTGGTCTATAACAAACTCCAATGATTAGCTTTGAACTACGCACATCTGTATGCAGTTCCACCCATAATGCTTCAGACTCATCCCACTCTCCATCCACCAGGTCCTCTTTCACACTCGCTTTGAGATCACTTCTCACATAGAGACAGACCATTCCACCTTTCCTTTTTACCCTGTCTTTCCGAAAGAGTGCATAGCCAGGAATATTATTAATAGCCCAGTCATGTGAGGAATGAAGCCAAGTTTCAGCAATACCGATTACATCATAGCTCTCCTCATGCACCAGAGCTTCCAACTCACCTATTTTGCTTGGCAGACTTCTGGCATTGGTGAACAGACACTTTAATGCATTAATATATTTTGACCGGTCACATACTATCCTCTTGGGTGTTCCCAGATTGCAACTAGGACTTGCTACTATACTTACCTTGGGTTTATGTGCTTTGGTTACCCTACCACTAATGCCCCTAATACTACCATTTAGAATATGTTCCCCGCTGACTCTCACTATCTCTGGACCCTCCCCCCCGTCGCCTAGTTTAAAAACCCCTCTAACTTTTTGGCCATCCTTATTCCCAGCTGATCTGCACCCTCCTCATTTAGGTGCAGTCCGCCCCTTCTATAGTACTGGTTGTTGACTGAGAAGTCGGCCCAGTCCTCCAGGAATCCAAACCCCTCCTTACTACACCAGCTCTTCAGCCACTTGTTCACTTCCCTAATCTCCCTCTGCCTTTCTGGTGTGGCTCGATGTACCGGTAGTATTCCTGAGAATACTACCTTGGAGGTCCTTATCCTCAAATTAGCTCCCAAGTCCCTAAAATCGTTCTTTAGGACACTCCATCTGCCTCTGACTTTGTCATTGGTGCCAACGTGCACCATGACAGCTGGGTCTTCCCCAGCCCCTCCCAGTAATCTGTCCACCAGATCTGTGATGTGCCGAACCCGAGCGCCCGGTAGACAACATGCAGTTCGGTGCTTCAGGTCTTTGTTACAGATCGCCCTCTCTGTCCTAAGAATTGAGTCCCCTACCACCAGAATCTGTCTTTCCTTTCCCTTCTCTTCCCCCCCCCCCCACTCTCACTGGAGGAGTTCTTCCCCCGGCAGCTAGGAGAGTCCCTCATCTCCAGCAGTGCTGGTCCCTGACTGGTTTCACCAATGTCACTCAATGGAGCATACTTATTGGGATGCTCCAGCCCTGGATCGGCCTCCCTGGCACTTTGCCCTCTACCCTTCCTGACTGTCACCCATCTACTATTTTCTAGTGCCTGCACCTCTTTGTCTCCACCCACATCTGTGCTGGCCGCTGCCATCACCTGCCGGGTACGTATCCAGCTCTCCTTTAGTGTGGAGGGTCTTCCCAGTGCTGACAGTTGCTTCCCTAGATTCAGAACCTGGGCTTCCAGGGAAACAATGGGCTTACATTTTGCACAGCAGTAATCGCCCTCGATCAGATGATCAAGGAACGCATACATGCTGCAAGATGTACACCGAGTCGCCTCGCCACACCCGCCGGGCATCGTACCTATTAATTTAATGAGGATTTGAGATTATACCCTGTCCAAATTACCTAACACTAGCTTCCTGACCCAACTATTCAACAAGACAATACACAGGTACCACGCAGACCTACGTGCACCCGCAGACCAACGGACCTAAGCAAACTTAATATATCACCACCAGGTGGATTAACAATGGTAATAACACAATTTAGAATACAATGCGATTAACAGTAAGGACTAGACATGTGCAATTTGTTTCAGTCCGAATACAAATTCAGGCAAATTTTCGGTTATTCGGATGTATCCGAATATCCTAATGAAAAAGAGTAACGAATAGTAATGAATTTAGTTGAAATTCGTTAAAATTTGTTTTGATTATTTGTTTTCTAACAAATTCCAAACTTTCAAGCCTCGTACACACGACCGAGTTTCTCGTCCAAAAACGACAAGGAAACTGCCGAGAGAGCTTTCTTGTCGAGAAAACCGTTCGTGTGTATGGTTTTTCGTAGAGAAACTGCCGTGAATCTCGACGAGAAAAATATAGAACTTGCTCTCTTTTTTCTCGATTTTCTCGTCGTGTTTCGCGTCGGCCTGTTTTGCGACGAGAAAAACGTTTGTGTGTATGCTTTTACGAGTCTTCCAAAAGCGCGCATGCTCAGAATCAAGTATGAGACGGGAGCGCTTCTTCTGGTAAAACAAGCCTTCGTAATGGAGATAGCACACTTGTCCCGCTGTAAATTATTGCATCGTTTAAATGTTGCACATTGAAATCTTCTTTAGAATGTTCCAATAATGAAAACTAAAGAACTTTTTTTGCTGCTGATATTCACACAGAGTTCTGACTAACTATTTTAAACCTTTTTCATGCTGATCTCATGAATATTTAGCTGTATTATATCCTTAATAATTATCTTATTTTAATTTTTAATTCAGCTCTTCATGTTAAATGCTTCTTAATTTTATAGTGATCTCAATGTTTTTTTGTTTGATTTTTGTTGTGTCAAGTTTACCCCTTATTTATTTTGTTTTGAATTTTTTGACCTTCAAGGACATTTTTTTGTGTTATCTGTCCCTTTTATTTTATTTGTTAAAATGTATCTGCCTACTCCAAAATTACATTTATAAATATTATAAAAACACATAGTCAAGTATTAACTGTCAAAATAAAAACCATTTATTCTGGTCTATAACAAAATAAATAGAAGGCAGTGCTGGAGAACCTGCTGCCATTTGTGCATTCATGGGACCCCAGAGCACACATCAACCCTGTGTGGCCCATAAAATTGGGAGCTTGAGAAGCACAACAGTTGTGAGGACAATCTGATGCTGGACTCCCAGAGGTCAGGAACAGCAGCAGGTGATATACATGTCCCAAGTCTGTGGTACTACAACAGGCTGCCTTCTGTCAGACCACAATGAAGCAAGGCCATCACTTCCTGGTCTTCTTGGCAGCCTTCCCTGCAGCCTTCCTTCTGCGTGTGGCTGGAGGCTGTGCCACTGGATGTGTACTCGTGTCAGGAGGAGGAGAGGGAGGTGGAGGAGAAGAAGAAGGTGGAGGAGGAGGTTGAGGTTGGGATAGCTGGGCGACCTCACATATGGCCGTATTGGGGGCAATTCTCTCCATCACCCCCTTGTTCAGCAAGGTGATGAGCAGGGGCTCGCATAGGAGGCATTGCTCCATGCTCATCACCTTAAACTTGGCCTCAACTAGGCCGGCAATGGCTTCTTCAGGGAATGTGGGCTCCTGGAGGGTGGCATGTGCCTCTCTAATAAGGGCCATTGCTGCCTCGCTTGTGGTCCTGTCCCTCCTGGATCTTTCAGGAAGGCGGATGGGAGGCACATGCGATCTAGTCCTGCTACTTGGCCCAGCCACCTCCTGTGTGCTACTGGGCCCAGCCACCTCCTGTGTGCCACTGGGCCCTGCCACCTCCTGTGTGCCACTGGGCCCTGCCACCTCCTGTGTGCCACTGGGCCCTGCCACCTCCTGGCTCACAGTGGGCCCTGCCTCCTCCTGGCTCACAGTGGGCCCTGCCTCCTCCTGGCTCACAGTGGGCCCTGCCTCCTCCTGGCTCACAGTGGGCCCTGCCTTCTCCTGCCTGACACTTTCCAGACCCTCCTCCTGGCTGATGTCATCCTGTGTAGGAAAAAGGGACATAGTTTTAGTTTCTGGTTCATCACTTTCACACAAATTATAGCTCATGACTGTTGCAAATTGAATGTAAATCAATAGAAAAGACTATTATTATGACCCCAAACAGATTTCATTCTTCTGGCCCAAATTTGGGCCCACTACTGTCTATTGATATTGAGATCACTTTTTGTTCCCAATTTTGGGGGGGATTCACATATTATCTTATTTATCATGCATTCATTTTCTCACAATACATTTTATGGGATTCTGAAAATACTATACCTGGCTCCAGATGTCCAAATCAGGTTCTTCCAGGATGGCTGCCTCCTCTTGCTCCAGAGAAGGCTAAGGTTGGCTGCAGGGAAGACTGAACAGTGATGGACTTGCCTCAAGCTGGTCATTCAGAAAGGACATCCTGCTGTAGTACCACAAATTCGGGACATATACATCATCTGCTGCTGCTCCTGACCTCTGAGAAGCCAGGACCTTAAAGCGCTCAGTCCTGTATGTGCCTCTCAAGCTCCCAATTTTATTGTCCACCTGTTTTGTGGTTGCTGTGGGTACCTTGGTCTGCACAAATGGGAGCAGGGTCTCCAGCGCTGCTTTCCTTACACCTTTCTTCCTGTGAATGGGGTTTTTTGTCTCCCACAGAGCGGGCAGCTCCCTTACCCGGTCTATAAATTCAGCCAGGAATTCCCGGTCGCTGATAAAAGCATTCATTTTGTTTCTGCAAGCCAAAAAAAATAAAAACAATGTCAGTCACACAGTCTAATCTCCTGTAAATCTGATTCCCCATATATATCCTACAACAAGCTCTAGCCATTATAGGCCACCGATTTCACAAAGTTTAAAAATCACATACCTTCGTTATCACGTCCGTCACTTTTCCTCCTCTCTCCGCACACCGAACGTATTATCGTCACATGTGTGCTTGCTTTATATACACCACACATGCGTGAAACTCCGCACACGTCGCCCGCCCATGACGTTCAAAGTATTAACTTTTCCCCGCCCCTTCTCTTTCGGCGAGCAGACAGATATGGCGGAGTCACAGCAGGTATCTGCTAATTCCTCAAATAACGATGAGGAGACCAGCAGCCCAGACCGTGAAACGTCACGATCAGGGAGGAGATTCAAGGCATCTAATATGTCTTACGCGGAGATGGTGGACATATTGCTAAAGTTGGATTATGACGCAAAGCATGGCCCGTATACTCACCCTAATCTAAGGAAGTCCAAAATAATGAAGAAAGTAGTGAAAAGTCTAAAGAAGAATTTCAGGGTGAAACGATCAAAGGAGCAGCTCAGAAAGAGGTGGTCTGACCTCAAACTGAGGGAGCCGGAGCAGTTAAGGAGCATTAAGAGAATGCTAGAAAAAAGTAAGTACTTGTCATGTGTTCCTATTATTGTATTTCAGAACTTGCATGTTGCTCCATGTTGTTGCATTTGACAATTGTAACTTACAAAACGTCAGCGTTAGGACTTGTTTTTGCCCAGTAATCGTTCGTTACAGACACATCGTTCGCCCACTATATACGATGTTTTGTGATTTTACAGGGTTCCAAAAATTTACAGAGATGCCTGTTTTTATTGCATAAATGTTAGTACATTGTTGGCTAGATGATGTGTTTTGAAAGAGAATGAAATGCAAACTTTAATCAGTGTAAGGGAGAGGACACTCAGCAGCTGTTTCCACATCTGGACTCTGTAGCACTATAGTGTGGGCCACCAGAACCACCTTTTTAAGGTGCCCCACACAGGTGCATCAGTGCATTTTTGGGGTGCCTCCATGTGTAAAAATTGTCAGCCAAAAAGGTGAATAGTCAAGAATCTTTATTTTTAAAAGAATGTCTTCATCTTGAAATTCCTCCCAAACAGACACTTGTACCCCACTTCCAAGCAATGTATCATGTTCATTTATTTATTCCCAAATATCTGTGTGCTAAGTGTACCTTTTCTTTGATTCTCATAGGGGAGAGAAGACTGGGAGGAGAACACTCCAGGGAGCACAGGAACCCCACACCTTCTAAACAACCCCAACCTCACCAAGACCCACAACCTGAGGATGTTGAGGAAGATGAAGAGGTGGAGGAAGGAGAAGTGGATGACGTGGTGGAAGTTGTCACCACAACAGGTCAGTTACTGTCACTACAGCTTCAGGTAAGAGATGTAGGCCTGCAGAGTTAAAATACCTTTTGTATTTTTTTCTAGGGGATGAAAATGTTGGGGTGAAAGAAAGTACGCGTTTCTCTGCTGACAGTGCCCTACGAATCATACAGCAAGTGATGGAATGTAGTACAGAACTGGACAGAATTAAGCAAAGAATTAATGTGATGGATCAAACCTTTAAAGACATCCTAGATGTTTTGGGGCGAATTCAATAAGGCACAAAACACCCCATCTTTTGTTTAATATAATTTTTTCCCCTTTTTTCAGCTTTTGGACAATCAACCAAGCCAAAATTTGAAGATGCACACAGTGTGTCAACATGTGCCATCTGCCATCAGGGGATATCTATGAACGGGTTTTGGGGGTGCAACCCCTTCCTCGCATCTCAAGTAGGTGAACTGAAGAAGGGGTTGCACCCCCAAAACACGTCCATTGATCACCCCTGATGGCAGATAGCACATGTTGACTATAGGGATCAGGAGTCAAAAATCCCTTCTTAAAAAGACTCTAAATTGTGTGCATCTTCAAATTTTGGCTTGGTCAGGGGTGCCAATACCCCATATTCTGACGGTCAGAGACATTTTTCAAATAATTGAATGTCTCATATTGCCGATAGGTATACAGTGTTGTAGTTTGTTGGATGCTACTGATGTTTTTGTATTTTCTTACCAAAAAAAAAGGCCTGTTTCTGGGCAGGCAAAAAAAAATTAAAAGGATGTTCTATTTACCATGTGTGTGAATGTGCACAGAGTAAAATGTTTGAACAACCACAAAGTGTAGCTTCTTTTTCTAATACGCTATAACCTTATTTGTGTTACTAGTGAAATGGTTGGTATTTACTAAAGGAAAATACACTTGGCACTACAAATGCACTAAGACAAACTAGGAGGCTGCAAAAAAAATTATACAAAATACAGATTAACTACTTCCTTACTGGGCACATATACCCCCTTCCTGCCCAGGCGAAATTTCAGCTTTCAGCACTGTCACGCTTTGAATGACAATTGCGCGGTCATGCGACGTGGCTCCCAAACAAAATTGACGTCCTTTTTTTTCGCACAAATAGAGCTTTCTTTTGGTGGTATTTGATCACCTCGGCGGTTTTTATTTTTTGCGTTTTAAACAAAGATAGAGCGACAATTTTGAAAAAAAAAGCAATATTTTTTGATTTTTGCTATAATAAATATCCCAATTTTTTTGGAAATTTTTTTTTTTTCCTCAGTTTAGGCCGATACGTATTCTTCTACATATTTTTGGTAAAAAAAAATAAAAAAAAAAAAATCGCAAGCGGCGTTTATTGATTGGTCTGCGCAAAAGTTATAGCGTTTACAAAATAGGGGGTAGTTTATGGCATTTTTATAATTTTTTATTTTTTACTAGTAATGGCGGCGATCAGTGATTTTTTACGTGACTGCGACATTATGGCGGACACATCGGACACTTTTGACACTATTTTGGGACCATTCACATTTATACAGCGATTAGTGCTATAAAAATGCACTGATTACTGTATAAATGTGACTGGCAGGGAAGGGGTTAAACACTAGGGGGCGAGGAAGGGGTTAAATGTGTGCCCTATTAGTGATTACTACTGTGGGGGGAGGGGACTGACTGGGGGAGGTGACCAATCTGTGTCCCTATGTACAAGGGACACAGCATCGGTCTCCTCTCTCCCTGACAGGACATGGATCTGTGTGTTTACACACACAGATCCATGTCCTTTTCTGTGTAACCGCCGATCGCGGGTGCCTGGCGGACATTGGGGGGCACGGGCGCACGTACCCGTCGCATCACTGCAATGTCGATGCGCGCGTGCCCCCCAGTGGCCAAATTAGCGGAGGCCGTATAAACACGGCCTCCCGGCATGCAACAACCACCTCGCGGCCGTATATACTCGTACGGCGGGCGCGAGGTGGTTAAACCAGAGATTTATTTGTTACTTTATCAAGAAATATTCAGACATGGCCTGGCATAAGAATTGCCCCCTACCCGTGAAATATTCAAAATATTTCTGGCGAACCTCACTGGCATTTGGGGGGGCAAGCCAGGACGGCCAGATTCAAGGCCCGGCAGGGTATTGCCAGTTTGAAGTCCTGCCTCAGGAACAATTGAGGCAATATCATTTGGGGATTTCCTTAGAAGAAAATGATGTAGCACACAGCAACAGAAAACAACGTAGTTAATTTTGTACTCCGCCAAGTGAATTGGAGTCATGAAAAGGCGGAACCGGCTGGCCATTATCCCAAAGGCATTCTCAACGACTCTTTGGGCCCTGGCCAGCCGGTAGTTGAACACCCTCTTCTCCGGGGTGAGGGTCCTTAGGGGAAATGGCCTCATGAGGTGCGGTCCCAGTCCGAAGGCTTCATCAGCCAAAAATACAAAGGGGAGTCCTTCAACATTTCCTGCATCCGGTGGCAAAGGTCATCACTCTGGAGACGGAGGGCAAACTCCATCTGGCTGAAGGATCCCCCATCGGACATCCGGCCATTCTTCCCCACATCCACATAGAGGAATTCATACCGTGCTGACACCACCGCCATCAGCACAATGCTATGAAACCCCTTGTAGTTGAAAAAGTAGGACCCAGAACGGGGGTGGCGGCACGATGCGGACGTGCTTCCCGTCAATGGCTCCACCGCAGTTGGGGAAGTCCCACCGCGTGCCAAACTCCGATGCCACAGTCTGCCATTCCTGTGGCGTGGAAGGAAGCTGTGGAGTCAAACAAGAAAAAATAAGAAAAAAAATTAATACTTTTGCACATAACATTGCAAGCAGATTATACAAAAATACATTCTAGACCAACATCATTCTAAAAATCAGTTTAATGTGTTTTTAAAAAATCAAAATGAAGGCTTGAGTATCATATTCATCACCCCCTCTGATGGTCCATTCCAAAAATATTTGGGGGGGGGGGGGGGCTAGATGAGTTTGGGAATGCTCGAAAATAAGGAGACCGAACATTTCTCTCCAAATTTTAGGGGGTGATTTGGGGGGGGGGGGTAAAGCACTACAATGGAGCTGAAGAAATACATTGGGAAGTGACTCGGCTAGGTGTGTTTGGGCACAGGATAGCATGGCAGTGGCGGTGCATCCATAGTGGGTGCTGGAGCGCTGCCCCCTCTCTCTCCTGCGCCCGTCACACAGAACAATACATAGGTTCATGCCTTGCATGAACCTATGTATTGTCGATGCCGCCCACTATTCAGGTGGATGGCCCCCTGTTGTGCGGCGGACATCTGAATAACAGCATCTTTTTTTTTAAGGGAAGTGCCTATCAGAGCCAACGACTCTGATAGGCTTGCTGAAGGCTGTAATTGGCTTCCTAAAAGATAAGCAGGGGACGCAGGGGGGTTGCGTTCCTTGGTTAAACACTGACAGGCTCCTCTGCCAATCATGTTCACCGAGTGTTTACCGGTAACCTGATTGGCTGATGCAACATCGAGGGCAAGAGAAGACATTGAGGAGAGAAGAAGGGCGGTGCAGACCAGAGGAAGGTAAGTGCAGGGCTGGGGGGGGGGGGGGAACTGGCTGCATTTGAAGGGACAAACTGGTGGCGTTAAATAGGCACAGTCACGGAAATGTTTTGTTTTTTTTATTTGTAAAATTTGGGGGTGGACCCCCAAAAATTTGGAACACCAGCCGCCAATGATGGAGAGGTTAGTGAAGGGAAATATGCATGGAGGAGAAAAAAGGGGCATTTAAAAGCTTCCAGCATGCATGAGGACACAGGGGACATTCTCAGCATATTACAATCATGGTTATTAGTGAAGGATGAAAGAAATACAATACATTATCATACATGAAATACATAAAATGTGATGTAAAAGGAGAAAAAAACTTACCCTCATATAGTCCTCCTGCAGGACTTGGATAATGGCAGAACAGGTGTCTGGGATTATGACGCCCAGAGCCTGGGGGGAGATGCCTGTCGTGAACTTCAAGTCCTGCAGACTTCTCCCTGTCGCCAGGTAACGTAACGTGGCGATGAGCCTCTGCTCAGCACTGATGGCTTACCGCATAACGGTGTCCTGCCTGGTAATATAGGGGGACACCAAAGCCAACAGATGCTGAAAAAACAGGGTCAGACATCCGCAGAAAATTCCTGTAGTCCTCAGGATTATTCTCCACGATCTCCCGCAGCAGAGGCATATGGCAGAATTGGTCCCGCTGGAGCAACCAATTCTTGGTCCATGAACTCCTCCTCACCCCGTTCATGGACTCGTCTTGGTCCAAAACAAGCAGACCAACACCAAGCGCACGCACAGCACGAACTCGACGACGAGAACGTACCCGCAACATGGCTAGGAAACGGTCATCTGATCAGAACGTACTAAAAACAGAACGCACTTTAGAACAGCAAGGCCTATGAAGAACGAACTGAAATTCAGAAACGAACGGGCAAGAACGCACTGTAAAACAGATACGACCTGCCTACACGCCCTAAAAGACAATATACGAACGCACAAGCACAAACTGAACTGCAGAAAACAAACTGAAAGTACGAAGACTGAAAAGCGCGAATCGTCTCTTCCCAAAACTTTCACTTCACACGCGTAAACACGAGATCAGCAAAAGCAGCCCAAGGGGTGGCGCCATTGAAATCGATCTTCCCCTTTATACTGCCGTCGTACGTGCTGGACGTGACCGCGCAGAACGACGAGATTTGGAATTGACTCTGTGTATGCAAGGAAAGCTTGACAAGAATCTCGTCAAGCTTGACTAGAATCTCGTCGAGAAAAACTACGTGTTTTTAACGATGAGAAACTCGGTCGTGTGTACGAGGCTTCAGAACAATTAGTTTTCGGGTTTGGATAGAAAATTCCCTGTAAAACACCCTTAAAAAAAAAGCCTTGGGGAAAAAAAAGAACCATACCAGACCCTTATCCGAGCATGCAGGCTGGCAGGTCAGGAAAGGGGGGGGGGTATGAGCGAGCGCCCATCCCCCCCTGAACTATACCAGGCCACATGCCCTCAACATGGGGGAGTCAGTAGTTGTGGAGGTCTGTGGGCAGGGGGTTTATCGGAATCTGGAAGCTTCCCAAGATTCCCGCTCCCCCATGCGCCCCCCTATGTAAATGAGTATGGGGTATGTCCCCCAATGTAGATACATCTCACACCGCCTGTCCCACCCTGAAAAAAAAAAAAAAAAAAAAAAACCTCCGGCCTTGTCGAATGCTCCCTGCAGACTGCCTGCTCCTCCGTCTGACATTTCATATATAGGAAAGGGGCGGGGCCGCCTAATGACTCCACCCCCTTGTGACATCATTGACCCAGCATGCCCTGCTCGGTGACATCACAAGGGGGCCAGGTCACCTGCTGACTTCATTAATATAAGAAATGTCAGACGGAGGAGCAGGCAGTCCGTGCGAAGCATTCGTCTGAGGTTTATTTTATTACATTTTTTCAGTTTGGCAGTACGGTATGAGATGGATCTACATCTGGGGACATTGTTTTTTATTTTTTTAATAAAGGAATTGTTAAAAACTAGTTTACTGTCTTTATTCGCTTTTTTTTTATTTTTTTTACACATTTTTGGTGAATGGGTAGGGGTTCTTCCAGATTCCGATAAGCTCCCTGCTCTCAGACCCCCACAACCACCGGCCAGGGTTGTGGGAATGAGGCCCTTCTCGCTATGCCCATCATCATGGGGACAAGGTGCTTTGGGGTGGGGGGACAGAGCCCCAAATCACCCACCCCCCATGTTGATGGCATGTGGCCTGGTATGGTTTAGGAGTGGGGGGCACTCGCTTGTCCCCCTCCCTTTCCTGACTTGCTGGGCTGCATGCTCGGATAAGGGTCTGGTATGGATTTTGGGGCGACCCCACGACGTTTTTCTTTAAATTTGGCGTGGGGTTCCGCCTGTGCCGCGTACACACAATTGGATTTTCCGTCGGAAAAACTTTGGATGGTTTTTCCGACGGAATTCCGCTCAAGCTTGGTTTACATACACACGGTCACACAAAATTTCTCTGAACTTTCGACCGTCAAGAACGCGGTGACGTACAACACTACGACGAGCCAAGAAAATTAAGTTCAATGCTTCCGAGCATGTGTCAAATTGTTTCCGAGCATGAGTCGGAATTTTGCACGTCGGAATTGCTATAGACGATCAGAATTTCTGATTGGAATTTTTTTCCGTCGGAAAATTTGAGAACCAGCTCTCAAATTTTTGCTGGCAGAAATTCCGACAGGAAAAGCCCAATGAAGCCTACACACGGTCGGAATTTCCGAGCAAAAGCTCACATCGGACTTTTCTTGTCAGAATGTCAGGAAAGGCATTTATGTAATCTGCCCGGCAACAGCAGCATCAGAAGAATGCCTGCCTTTGGAAGAACTGTTCGGCGCATGCGCGTGCGCGATAGCGCAACGGGTGCGCGCGCACGGTGACGGCGCTTGGCGCCAGAATCAGGTATTTAAACTCCCCTGTCATGCTGCCCAGTGCTGTCTGGTCTACAGCGTTTCCTGAGACCCCTGCTGATTGATACCCCGCTGCTGAACTTCCTACCTGATCCGGCTTCCCTCTGTGTATCCTGTTTTCTGCCTGCCCTTCTGATCCCGGCTCGCCTTGACGACTCTCTTGCTTATCCCTCTAACCTGATTGCTGCCCGCCCAACGAACTGACCCGGCCTGGACTCTGACTCCCGTTTTGGATCCCGCTTCTGTACCTGAACCAGCCTGCCAGTGTTTGACCCGGTCTGCCCTCACCTGCTCTGCTGCTCATCCACGAGTGTTCTACTACTGCACCTTGCCGTGGACTACAGCTTCTGCTCAAGGCCCCTACTCAGCTTACCAGTCAGGCACTTGTGCCCTCTGCCCTCGCGAGCTCCTGTTCCCTCTACCAGGGCCTCGTGAATCAGAGGCTACGAGAGGCCGCTCCCTGCACGTTGGGCTCGTCTACCAGGTACGTGACAGTACCAGACAGCCATGTCCGAGCCCACGCAGGGAGCCTCTCCAATGGAGGACTTGTGCCGCCACCTGGACGGACTTACCTCGGCCATCAGAAGTTTGCAAGAGGGGTACACCCGTCTGGAGGAACAAGTCCGGACCTTATCCACCCCGGCCTCTGGAACTTCTCCTGCGCCATCTGTGGTAATGCTGCCACCAGAACCTAGGGTCCCCACTCCGGAAAGATTCTCGGGGGGCCGCAGCAAGTACAGGGCCTTCCGTAACGCCTGCGAACTGTTCTTTGCGTTACAGCCCCGGACATTCTCGCTTGAGTCCACCAAGGTGGGTTTTGTCATTTCCCTACTTTCAGGAGAACCCCAGACGTGGGCCCAATCGCCTCTTGGAACACAAGGACGTCTGCCTGAACCTGCTGAGCTCCTTCCTTCAAGCGATGGACCTCCTCTATGAGGACCCCCTTCAGGCGGCCACTGCAGAAGCCGCACTATGCTCCCTACAACAAGGCCGCAGGGCCGTGGAAGATTACGTGTCCGAATTCCGGCCTTGGAGCGCGGATACTAACTGGAATGACGCTGCCCTGCGTCACCAGTTCCACCTAGGCCTCTCGGAACCTCTTAAGGATGAACTGGCCCGGGTGGGCATCCCCGCAACGCTTGACGCTCTGATTCTGCAGGCTACCCAAATCGACAGACGGCTAAGGGAACGAAGGGCAGAACGCACCATGGGCCCTTCTCGCCCTGTCTGGATGCTTCCCCGTGTGTTTAACTCAAACCCTCCTCACTCCTCTCCTCCGGTGTTCGCTCATACGCCCACCGACGTTCCAGAGCCCATGCAGCTTGGTTTGCTTCGACCCTCGCTTACTCCCAAGGAGCGTCAACGCCGGCGGAACAACAACCTCTGCCTTTACTGTGGCGAACCGGGACACTACGCGAGGTCCTGTCCCGCCAAGTCCCGTAAGTCTTCCTCTGTTTGTTCTACCTGCTCACCTGTTTCATTTGATAACGCAACTCATCTGGCTGTTTCAATTTCTCTACAGCTTCCAGGAGGGAATATCCAAGCTACCGCCCTAATTGACTCCGGAGCGTGTAGCGGCTTTATGGATGCATCTTTCGCCAGCAAGTTCCGAATCCCCCTACAACCCAGAGCTAAGGGTCTATCCATCCATCTGGCCGACGGATCAGCCATCAAATCCGGGTCTGTTACCCAGGAGACGGCCCCTCTGGACACAGTCATCTCCAATAGCCACCGGGAATGGCTTTGCCTGGACATTATTGAGTCCCCCTTGTTTCCCATTATACTGGGTATGCCATGGCTGAGGGCTCACAACCCCAAGATTGACTGGATTACTGGAAAGATCAGCTTCCGCTCTCCTTATTGCCGCCAGCATTGCCTATTGAAAAACACTGATACGCCTTCTTCGCTACTGTGTCTTGATGCTGATGCCGAGACCCGCCAATCCGTCCCCAAGGCATACCACACCTTTCTGGATGTATTCAGCAAAAAAGGTGCAGAGACATTACCCCCACACAGGCCCTACGACTGCCCGATTGAACTCCTCCCCGGGGCAGAGGTACCATTTGGGAGGATCTTCCCTCTGACCGAATTGGAGCTGGGGACTCTTAAAACTTACATTGATGATAATCTGAAAAAAGGGTTCATCCACCCTTCCACCTCACCGGCAGGAGCGGGGATATTCTTTGTCGAGAAGAAGGACCACTCACTACGCCCATGCGCAGACTACCGTGAGCTTAACAAGATTACGATCAAGAATCGTTACCCCCTTCCTCTGGTGCCTGAACTCTTCCAGGGTCTTGGAACCGCCACTATATTTACCAAATTAGACCTACGTGGGGCCTACAACCTAGTCCGGATTCGAAGCGGGGATGAATGGAAGACCGCCTTCCGTACCCGATTCGGGCATTTTGAATACCGTGTGATGCCCTTCGGTCTATGCCACGCCCCAGCTACATTTCAACATTTTGTGAATGAGGCCTTCAGAGACTATCTTGACCTGTTCGTTATCGTCTATTTAGACGACATCCTAATTTTCTCTCCTTCTCTGTCCATCCATCGGGAACATGTTGGGAAGGTATTAACCCGACTCCGTCAACACGGTGTGTATGCAAAACCTGAGAAATGTGTCTTCGAGCAGCAAAGCATCCAATTCTTGGGGCTGATTATCTCCGTAGAAGGCATCAAGATGGACCCACAAAAGGTCTCCGCCATCCTGGATTGGCCAGCCCCTACGGACAAGAAAGGGATCCAGCGGTTTGTGGGGTTCACGAATTCCTATCGCAAATTTATCCGGGGTTTTTCCACCATCATCGCCCCCATCCCCAGCCTGACAAAACAAGGCACGTGCTTCAACTGGACCCCTGAGGCCCAGGCTGCCTTCTCTACCCTCAAGGGTCAGTTCATCTCAGCCGCTGTCCTAAGACACCCAGACCCAGCCCTGCCCTATACCCTAGAAGTAGACGCCTCAGAGATTGCCGTGGGAGCAGTACTCTCCCAGAGGCAGGGTCCCAAGGCCCTGTTACACCCTGTAGCTTTCTTTTCTCGTAAGTTGTCCGAAGCAGAAAGAAACTACGATGTCGGGGACAGAGAATTACTCGCAATTAAGGCAGCACTGGAGGAATGGCGCTACTTGCTGGAGGGGGCAGCACACCCCATTTTGGTCTACACAGACCACAAGAACCTGGAGTACTTGAAAGTCGCCAAGAGACTGAGACCACGTCAGGCTAGGTGGGCACTTTTTTTTACCAGGTTCTCATTCCACATTACTTACAGGCCCGGGTCAAAAAACACAAAACCTGATGCACTTTCCCGGATGTTCAGTGAACCTCAAACCTCGTCACTCCCGGACACCATCCTGACGCCTGGAAACTTTCTTTTATTACAAGAAGACGTACTATCTCAGATCAAACGAGCTTACACAAGTGAATTACACCTACCGGACGTTGCCTTACAGCGGAGAAATGACCTGCTGTGGTTCCAGGACAGGATTTTCGTACCTCAACAAGCACGAGTCAAGGTCCTTAAGTCTTGCCACGACCATGAACTGGCTGGCCATTTCGGTGTCCGCAAGACATCTGAACTTCTTCAGCGCATGTTTTGGTGGCCTCGCCTATTGAAGGACTGTAGAGACTATGTGGATTCATGCACCGTTTGCACTCGAAACAAGGGCAGCAAGGCCAAAGCATGGGGACTATTAAAACCCCTACCCATTCCAGAAAGACCCTGGCGAATGATCTCCATGGATTTTATCGTTGAGTTACCACCATCCGAAGATTGCACTACCATTTTTGTGGTAGTAGACAGACTATCCAAAATGGCCCATTTTTTGCCTATGAGAGGCACACCTTCCGCTCCTGAAACCGCAAAACTGTTCATCAAGGAAATAGTAAGGCTGCACGGTATCCCTTCAAACATCGTATCCGATCGGGGGGTGCAGTTTACGTCCAGATTTTGGAGAGCACTTTGTGGATCCTTAAAAATTGACCTGTGCCTTTCTTCGGCTTATCACCCGCAGACCAATGGGCAGACTGAACGAACCAGACGCTCGAACAATATCTACGCTGTTTCTCAGGCTTTTCTCAGGACGATTGGGTACCCTTACTACCTCTTGCCGAATTTGCGTACAACAACTCTGTCCACTCAGCTACCAAACAGTCCCCCTTTTTCGCAAACTACGGTTTTCACCCCTTGTTCCTATCCAATAATATACCGGAATGTGCAGTTCCAGCCGCCCAAGAGACTCTGAACTTCTTTAACAATAACAACAAACTACTACAAGAAACAATGGCAAGGACCCAGAAATACAACAAAGAGATATTCGACAGGAGGAGGAGGGGGGAGCTTAACCTGGTACCCGGAGACCAAGTCTGGCTGTCCACGGTGAACTTGAAATTAGCATGCCCTTCCAAGAAATTGGGCCCCAAATTTGTGGGCCCCTTCACTGTTTTAAGACGGATTAACGATGTGGCTTATGAGTTGAAACTGCCGGAATCCTTCCGGATACACCCGGTGTTCCATGTGGCCCTACTCAAACCTGCAGTTCCAGATCCATTCTCCGATCGAGGTATAGGCCCCCCAGAACCAGTACTAATCAATGGGGAGGAGGAGTTCGAGGTCGAATCCATCCTAGACTGCAGGAGGAGGCGCAACCAAACCCAGTACTTGGTGAAATGGAAGGGCTATGGTACGGAAGAAAATTCCAGGGAACCAGAGAATAACATCCACGCAGAGAGACTAATTCTGGCCTTCAAAAGATCCCACCCAGTTAGGATGGCCCAGTTGGGCATCCGGAGGCTGCCCGTTGGAGGGGGGTAATGTCAGGAAAGGCATTTACGTAATCTGCCCGGCAACAGCAGCATCAGAAGAATGCCTGCCTTTGGAAGAACTGTTCGGCGCGTGCGCGATAGCGCAACGGGTGCGCGCGCGCCCGCGGGAGCGCGCACGGTGACGGCGCTTGGCGCCAGAATCAGGTATTTAAACTCCCCTGTCATGCTGCCCAGTGCTGTCTGGTCTACAGCGTTTCCTGAGACCCCTGCCGATTGATACCCCGCTGCTGAACTTCCTACCTGATCCGGCTTCCCTCTGTGTATCCTGTTTTCTGCCTGCCCTTCTGATCCCGGCTTGCCTTGACGACTCTCTTGCTTATCCCTCTAACCTGATTGCTGCCCGCCCAACGAACTGACCCGGCCTGGACTCTGACTCCCGTTTTGGATCCCGCTTCTGTACCTGAACCAGCCTGCCAGTGTTTGACCCGGTCTGCCCTCACCTTCTCTGCTGCTCATCCACGAGTGTTCTACTACTGCACCTTGTCGTGGACTACAGCTTCTGCTCAAGGCCCCTACTCAGCTTACCAGTCAGGCACTTGTGCCCTCTGCCCTCGCGAGCTCCTGTTCCCTCTACCAGGGCCTCGTGAATCAGAGGCTACGAGAGGCCGCTCCCTGCACGTTGGGCTCATCTACCAGGTACGTGACACAGAATTTCCGATCGTGTGTATTAGAATCCATACCAGACCTGAAAAGCCTGGTATGGCTGTTTTTTTCAGAGTTTTCTATTGTCTGCATTGTTTTTTTACATTTCAGGTGTCAGTGGGGAAGCCAGCTGTCAGTGGGGAAAGAGCTCCACCCCAAAGGGAAAGCTCCACTTGTCAGCCTCCTCTCCCCCTCTGCTGCCACATTTGGCACCTTTTAGGGGGGGGAAGGGGGAAGCGGATACCTGGTTTTCACAGGTACATGCTCCCACTTCTGGCTCAGTTTTCTGCGGCAAAGTGAGCCGGAAGCTTGGCCCCTCCTCCTTCCCCCCGCAGCTGGCCCATTGAGAAAGCGCAGCGTGATTCTCACATGCAAAGTAGGAAATCGGCTGTGAACCCACAAAGCTTCACTGCCAGTTTCCATTAGCAGAGAGACGATTCAAGAATTGGCTTGGGTGAGGACACCGCTGAATGCCTGGACAGGTAAGTACCCTAATAGTAAAAGGTCAGCAGCTACAGTATTTGTAGCTGAAGACTTTTAATTTTACTGGGGGGGCCGAACTCCTATTTAAAGGCTTGCTTTAGCAAAAAAAAGCATTGTATTCTAGTTACTCTATGTTGTGCACCCCCACAGGAGCCGCTAGTTTGGTAATTGCTTTGGAGTTATCCTGTTTTCACTGAATTGAGTGGTGTAATACTTGGACCACTCTGACACACCATTTATACAAATATACCTTGCCAATTTAACCGCTTCTGGACCATCCCACGCATATATACTGCGTCAGGGTGGCCCTTTAGCTCAAAATCACATACCTGTACATGATTTTGTTTCCTGGGTGTGGGGCATGCACCGCCGGCGCCCATCTCCCAATGTCCCCTGGGCCTGGACCCAATGTTTTCCCAGACCCACCGATTGTTTCCCTGGGCAGACAAAATGGCGTGCATGCCGGGAGAGGGTATATAAGGGGCAGGCGCCATTGTTCAGTATGTAGTACCCGGGGACCTGTACCCGGGAGGAGTGTGCCCCTTTAAGGGGGGGGGGGGTGTGCCCAACTTTGACTAAGGAGTCTCGGGCACCTTCGGCCCGAGGCTGCAGAGTTCCAGGTAGGCCCAGTACCCTTCAACTGGGTCTACAACCAGAAAGGAAACCCAGGGAGCCCAGGTGAGGGCGACCGCTCTGACTGAGAGGAAGCCAGGGGAGGATCGGTCCCATAGAGGAGACGAGTAATACAAGATTGCTGTCTCGGGAGAGGCCTGGAGACCTATCGGAGGGAAGGATTTCTTTCTTCGCAGACTGCCCTTGCGGAGTGTCGTTACTTAAGCAGGGATCTCCTTGACTTTGTCCTTGGAGGGGACTAAGTCACTGTTCGAGCTTCATGCTGGCTGCTAGTGCTATTGAGTGACTATCCGGGTGAGATGTACCCACTCGGGACCGAGAGGCGACGAAGCCAAGAGTGTGCCTGAATCCATCCTATTCTGCTAACCCCTTTCCTCTCTTCAACTTTCTGGTTACTGAAGCAAAAAGAGAAAATAAACTCTTGTTGGAGTTGAAGTGTTGTGTGGACATTGACGTTCTTTAGGAAAGGTAAAGACTTGCCTCTATAGTCTAGAGGGAAGAACCAGTGAAAGGAAGCAACTCGCTGCGGGACCCAAATACATAACACCGCTCGACCTCTAATCCAGAGGATGCGGGCATGTGGCGTGGTGTGTCTGACCCCCCCTAAAAGGAAGGTAAGAGGGGGAAAAAGATCTGTGTGCTACACACTTAAAATGAACTAGTCATACTGTCAGAAGAGTACTTACCAAGGCCGAGATGCCGAGAGCGGTTCACCCTTGCGACTAGGCGCACTCCGCCCCCTGGGAGGTGAGACAGGGAGAGGATGGCACGAAGAGGCACAGGCTACCACAGAAGGAAGACTTGCGTAGAGGTCCTCTGTAGAGAAGGGCAGCTGTGCGATGACTGTGGGTCGCAGGACCAGCAGGACAAGAGTTCCACAGAAAGTCCAGAACAGACCGAGGATCAAACACAGGCGGCCAAAGGCAGATCTGGGTACAGGCCGAGGGTCAAGGACTGGAGACAAGAGGCTGGTCCGGGTCACAGGCAGGAGGTCAAGCACTGGAGACAGGAAACAGTCCGGGTCACAGGCAGAGGGTCAAACACTGGAGACAAGGCGGAGTCCGTAGGCAAGCCAGAGGTCGGTGCAGGAGAAGATCAGAATGGTCAAGGTCAATCCGGGTCACAACAGGTAATCAGATGCAGGAAACAGGACTCAGAACACAACAGGAAGCTGAAGACAAACCAGCAATTCCTCTGAGCACTTGCACAGCTTTTATAGACAGCCAGGAAGTCATGTGATGCATGCACTAAGCAGCCGAGTGTTTCCCTGACAGCTTGTTTGCTGCCATCTAGTGTTCAATGCATAATATGTTTCCCTGACACATGCTTTCAATGCCATCAATTGTTAATGGCACCACAAACGTGAAAGCAAACACACATATTGGCACATGAAAAAAACTAGCGAAAAATGCAGCAAAGCGAATAGTAAAAAATGTGCAACCCGCAACTTACCTAAATGTCCCATGAGCTGCTTTGCCACGTGTAGCGTAGCCCATTGAAACAACAGGCTGCCCTATGTGTGTCACAGAAAAAATGTGTCAAACGTGCACTTCTAATGGGGCCTGAAAGTTAAATTGGTTTGGTTACAAAAGAACAATGAGGCTCCATTCACATCTGTGCGTTTCGGAACGCATGGCAAACCATGCAAAAAATGCCCACTTTTTCCTTGCGTTTCAGAAACGCACCACGCTCTGCTCTAAAAGAAGTTCTGGAACTTTTTTTAGGACAATTGTTGCAAGTGAATGGGCTGCCCTATACGTGATGTGCGAAAACGCTCCAAAACGCCTCCCTCAAAAAACGCATGTGGGAATGTGAGTTCCCGCTACGCAGAGATGTGAACAGCACATGAGACTCGCCATCCACTCCCCCCTATGTACTTGTATAAACATGTCCTTGATGATGCCCTGGAGGAGGGGCAAAACGCGTCAACGTAATTTCCGGCCAATCTAGAACCAGTGACGTTGCTTCCGGTTCCCGTGGAACGCACGCTCACGAACCCGGAACACGCTGATGCTTGTCTTTGCCATTGTCTCGTGAGTGCTTTAGCTAGCGGCGCAGTGTTGTTTGTACTGGAGGTACTTCACATATACATCTTTTTTCTCTCCATCGTCATGTTTCACTTTTGCCAATCCTGCTGAGATTTGTGGAACCACCTTTAGGATTACCTCTGGAATCTGAACTCCCTTGATCATAACGCTCCCATCATTGTGACTGAAAAATTTATTTCTGGTGAGTGGGGCCATAAGAGGGGAGACCATTGGAAAGAACGAAGAACAAAGAAGGAAGAAGGAAGAAGGAAGAACAAAGAAGGAAGAAGGAAGAAGGAAGAAGGAAGAAGGAAGAAGGAAGAAGGAAGAAGGAAGAAGAAAAGAGGGTTGCCATCCAGGGCCCTGGGGACCTCCAGGCCTCTGGGTTCCTTACAAAAACTAAATAAAATAAAAAAATAGGATTTTTTTACTCACCCTCTGGGTATATCCCCTCAGTCTGCATCTTGCAGATCAGTTCGTCAAAAAGCAGTACAAAAACTTAAGGGTGCTGTGTCGGTCCATGGACTCAGAGAAAAGGATTTTACGGTGAGTAAAAAATCCTATTTACTCTTTCGTCCATGGACCGACACAGCTTCTCTATTGACAAAGTGGGACGTCCCAAAGCAGTGTCAGAGAGAAAACGAGGGGTGGTAACAGCATAAAAATAAACTTCACCCCAAACACAAAACAGCACTCCTCCAACGGAGGAGTTGCAACTCTAAACAGCCGCTTGCAAAACCTTGCGGCCGAAAGAGGCATCCAAAGATGCACCTACATCAACTTTGTAGAATTTTGTGAAAGTGTGAGCGGATGACCAAGTCGCCACTTTACATAATTGGGAAACAGACGCTTGATGTCAGAAAGCCCAAGAGGCATCTATTGCCCTGGTCGAATGTGCCGTGACCGGAAAGGGGGGCGCTTGACCCTTTAAGGCGTAAGTCTGGATTACTACCTAGAGATGGTGGCCGACGAGACTGCTTGGACCTTCTTGGGACCAGCCACAGAAACAAACAGTGAGTCTGACTTCCGGAACAGGGAAGTAGCAGATAGGTATACTCTCAAAGCTCGGACAACGTCCAAGGAATGCAACGCCGACTCCTTAGGATTCGACGGATGAGGACACAAGGATGAAAGTACAATGTCATCGTTGATGAAAAGCCGAAACGACTTTCGGAAGAAAGGAAGGCTGCGGCCGCAGCACCACCTTATCCTTGTGGAAAATCAAATAGGGAGCCTTGCAGGACAAGGCTGCCAGCTCAGAGACTCGTCTAACTGACGTAACAGCCACCAAAAAGACCGCTTTCTGAGAAAGTGTCAACAGAGGAATATCTCTAATATTCTCAAACGGTTCCTTCTGAAGCACCGAGAGGACCAGGTTCAAGTCCCACGGAGATAGCGGGGGACGGACCGGAGGGGCCACATGTCGAACCCCCTGCACAAATGTACTCACGAGAGAGTGAGCCACAAGGGGTCGCTGAAAAAAAAAAGAAGGACAGCCAGGGCAGATATCTGTCCCTTAAATCGTACTTAAGGCAAGCCTTTGGTCCACCCCATGCTGTAAAAACAGCAGGATTCTGGAAACCAAATAAGTACGCGGATGCCATTTCATTTCCTCACACATGGAGATGTAGGCCTTCCAAGTGCGGTGATAAACCTTCCTAGAGGATGGCTTCCGAGCACTTCTCATAGTAAAGATTACTGAATCTGACAGGCTCCAGTTTCTCAGTACCTGGTTCTCAACAGCCATGCCGTTAAAGCCAGTGACCGTAAAGCAGGATGGAGTATGGGACCTTGCGATAGCAGGTCCTTTCATAGTGGTAGGCGCCAGGGGACGTCTGCTACCAGACGTACTAGATCGGCGTACCAAGGACGCTGAGGCCAATCTGGAGCGATTAGGATCATTGGAATTCCCTCTGCCTCCACTCTGCGGAGCAGAAGAGGAAGAAGCCTTAAGGGAGGGAGGGCATAGATTAGCCGATACTGACCCCACGATGCCAACGCGTCCGTTGCATCTGCTCATGGGTCTCTTGACCGGGCCACAAACCTCAATACCTTCCGATTGAGTCGGGAAGCCAGAAGATCTACGTCTGGTGTGCCCCATCTTTGGCAGAGGAGTTGGAACACCTCCGGGTGTAAGGACCATTCTCCCTGGTCCAGCATCTGGCAGCTCAGGTAGTCCGCCTG
Organism: Rana muscosa; assembly: GCA_029206835.1. Taxonomy (NCBI): domain Eukaryota; kingdom Metazoa; phylum Chordata; class Amphibia; order Anura; family Ranidae; genus Rana; species Rana muscosa. Next base: position 549,278,656 of record CM055122.1, read on the forward strand.
CCAGTTTTCCACACCCGGATTGTACACGGCCGACAGTGCCGGTACGCTCTTCTCTGCCCACTTCAGGATGCGAGCGACCTACGATGCTGCAGCTGAGCTTCTTGTTCTTCCTTGATGATTGACATATGCCATTGCTGTGGCGTTGTCTGACTGGATCCGGACTGGATGCCCTTGCAGCCTCTGAGACCATTTGAAGAGGCACAGCCTGATCGCCCGGATTTCCAGGACATTGATCGGCAGGAGGGCTTCCTCTGGGGTCCAGCGACCTTGCGCCGACTGAACACCCCAGACACCCCCCCAACCTGTAAGGCTGGCGTCCGTCGTGATCACTATCTAGTAAACCGGAAGAAATGACTTGTTGGCCATTAGAGCCGGTGCCGTCAGCCACCATACCAGGGATCTCCTGACTAGGTGGCTCCCTCGGATTTGATAACCCAGAGATGATGGACATCTGTTCCATCTGGACAGAACTTCCTTCTGTAACACTCGAGTGTGGTATTGAGCATATGGGACCGCCTCGAAGGAGGCTACCATGAGGCCTAACACTTGCATGCAAAAACAGTGATTCCTGGAAGTCAGCTGCCGTACTGCAGCCCGGAGGGTCTGCAACTTCTCCACAGGGAGGAATACCTTTGCCTCTGAGGAATCCAGAATCAACCCCAGGTACACTAGGCGTTGAGTGGGCACCAATACTGACTTTTGCGTGTTTAGTATCCAACCACAGTCTCGAAGAGTCTGACAGGTAATGGACACGCTTACCTCTAATTCTGAGCTTGAAGGGGGCCTTCAGCAGAAGGTTGTCCAAGTAGCCCATGATAGCGATACCCCGCTGTCTTAGAAGTGCCAGAATCGGAGCGAGCACCTTGGTGAACGTCCTGGGTGCTGAGGCAAGGCCAAACGGGAGGGCCACAAACTGGTAGTGGCTCTTCCCAATAGCAAATCGCAGAAACCTCTGGTGTCTGGAGTATATGGGGACATGCAGGTATGCGTCCTTGATGTCCAAGGAGACCAGAAAGTCCCCCGGATGGAGAGCCGGGACTACAGATCGAACAGACTCCATCCAAAATCTTTGTACCTTCACAAAGCAATTGAGGACTCTGAGATCCAAGATTGGACGAACCCCCTCCTTCTTCGGCACAATGAACAGATTTGAGTAAAAACCCTGACCCGTTCCTGTTCTGGAATTGGAATAAACTACCCCGCGTTCCAGTAGACCCTGGACAGCCCCATACAGGGCCTCCCGACGGGTCGGTAGTAGCTGGAGATTGGAGGTGACGAATCTGTCCGGTGGACAAGATAGAAATTCTATCTTGTAGCCTGAGGAGATTACTTTGCAAACCCACATGTCAGAGACTAGAGCTGTCCACTGAGTCGCGAATTTGCGAAGACGTCCCCCCACCCGAGAGCTGGGTGGGGGCGGACCTTCATGCGGATGCAGATTTGTCCGCAGGCTTGTTGGGTCTGCAGGACCAAGTACACTTTTGTCCTTGGGTAGGCGCCTTGTCGGCCTGGGGTCTTTTCCCTGTCGCCCTAGGGGGACGAAAAAAATGCTTGCGTGCAGTAACGGAGGGCCCTTGCCCTTGGCGTGGCCCCTTACCCTTGCTAGTTTGGGGAAGTAAAGTGCTTTTACCTCCTGTGGCATCCTTGATGATGTCATCCAGAGAAGCCCCAAAAAGTCTGTCGCCCTTAAAAGGCAGATTCAACAGGGCTTTCTTGGAAGTCTGGTCCGCAGACCAGCCCTTTAGCCAGATCAGGCGGCGTATTGCTACTGCATAAACCAAAGCTTTTGACAGCAGGGGGAATAGTATCCATGTCTGACTCGCAGACAAACTTAAGGCCCTGGACCAACTGGTCGGCCAAAGTTATCTCATCAGGAGGAGCATCTCGCTCCTTTAACCCCTGGAGTAGCAATTTTGCCCATTCAGTAAGTGTCTGAGACACTAGGGCCCCCGCCAATGCCGGGCGTACTGCCGAGCCTACCACTGAGTATAGGTAGCGAGCGAGTGCTTCAGCCTTCTTATCTACAGGGTCCTTGAAAACAGGAGCCCCTTTTACTGGAATAGTGGTAGCTCTATTAAGTCTGGACACCGGAGGGTCCAATTAGGGGGAGAGGTCCATTTCTTCAGAAAACTCTCCTCAAAAGGGGTACCGTACCGCAAACCTCTTTGGGGCTGTAAAGACCCACAGTGGGTTCTCCCATTCCTTGTACAAGAGTTTATCAAAATAAAAAAAACACACAAGGGAACACCTTAGCAGTGTGGGCAGGTTTACGAAACCCAAAGGGGACCGGAGTCTCTGCCGCTTCTGCAGTATTTTCCAACTTTAGCGTATCCCGCACTGCAGTAATAAAGGTCAGATACCAAAGCCGTCTCGCGTACTGACCTGGACTTGGAGTCATCCTCACTGTCCGATCGGTCACGGTCTGCAGTCTCTGATGCATCAGAATCCCGGCCATGAGCCGTAGCTGGACCTGGTTCTGCATCAGAATTATCCCCAGAAGATTGCAGGGGACGGGGGCGTTTATTACCACCTGTATTACCGTGTGCTGCTTCCACCCTGGCAGCAAACGCCTCTAGGATTGCCGACATAGCATCCATAGACACCTCAGGGGCACCAGCTGCTAAATCTGGTGTTTCAGGGGAGAAGACATCTGGCTCAGATGCCATGCTGACCACACGCTGACACCCACAGGGCTCCAGGCATGATATCAATAGGCCACCCTCCTGCGCTGCAGAGATGCTGGGTCACCCAGAGGACTCACCACCCTGGACCGGTACTGCTATGCTGCCGTGTGCTGCGCCTGTGATGCTGTCCCACTGCTGCTGTGTCAGTCTGCTTCTTTTATCAGCGCTTCCTGTGTGAATTTTCGCGCCAGTGTAATGCACCCTAGAGGACGGAGACTCTGGCAAAATGGCCGCCAAAACGTCTGTATGGAAGATAATGTGGGCTCTAAGAAAATGGCCACCGAGCCGAAGATAGAGACCAAAGCAGCCGTAGACCACAAAAAGATGGCCGCCGAACGGCAATATATACATACAGCGTGGATCATTATAAACATGGCCGCCGATCAGTCGATAGAGGCCAGTGGGTGTGCAACTACAAGAAAATGGCGCCGAAACTACAGGAAGATGGCCGCCAGGCAGTCACTAGAGGCCGAACCCGGCATGGAAGACCACAAAATGGCCGCCGACAGCATGGAGGAGGAAGCACATACAGGTAAGTAGAAATGACATTTCTTTTAAATGTTAGTTACAGCCAGCCCCGCTCCAGTGGAACCCCTTAGGTGACCCCCAGCACCCTTAAGCTAGAAGCCCAGGGAGGAGGAAAAGGCAGGGAGAGAGGGAAGAAAGGGGCCACAACCACTTACTTGGTCTCTCCAGGAATGTCCAGCCAAATCACCCAGCCGAGGCAGGGGAGTTTACTTACCTATCCTGCATGTATTATGCTGGAAGACATTCCAAACAGATCATCATCCACGCACGGAAGGTGACTGTTGGCCAGGCATGCTGTGATTGGACCTAAGGGGACAATCATATGTATGCCCTGGAGCGCGACGCTCTCCGGACAGGCTGCTGCGACTCGGCCGTAAGGTCAGCCGAAGCTGAGCGGTCCGATGCAAGCCTTGGAGTGTAAGCTCACCGGCCAGGCTGCTGCGACTCGGCCGTAACGTCAGCCGAAGCTGAGCGGTCCGATGCAGGCCCTGGCGCGTAGGCTCACCGGCCACCCGTGGAGCGACGGGCATGTCGTGGAAAACCCAGCGCGTAGCTAGGGTCGGCACACGCTCGATGGCCGAAACTGGGGAGACTACAAGGATCGAGGATCCAGCCTGTCACCCAGTCGGCAATTAATCGAAGATCACAGGAAACAAAAAAATGTAGCAAAAAATATATATTTTTTCCCCCCGGACCAATGGGCCCGAAGGGAGCCATGTCCTACTCCTTACTAGACAGAAAAAAAACTGATCTGCAAGAAGAAGAAAAAAAAGAAAAAGAAAGAAGAAGAAAAGAAAGAAGAAGAAAAAGAAGAAGAAAAAGAAAAAGAAAAAGAAAAAGAAGAAAGAAGAAGAGGGGTGGTTGCCATCCGGGCCCCTTATAGGTGTACTGCCTGTACCCCCCTAATGGAGGCCCTGGCGCTGATCAATGTAATAATGTCACTGGTCCCCATAGAGTGTGTCATTTGGGGGTCAGATTTGTCCGCCGCAATGTTGCAGTCCTGCTAAGAATCGCACAGATCACCGCCATTACCAGCAAAAACAATAAAAAAAATAATTATATATATATAAGTCCCTAAATCTATCCATAGTTTGCTGACCCGTTAACTTTTGCGCAAACCAATCAATATACACCTATTGCGTTTTTTTTTACCAAAAATATGTAGAAAGAATATATATCGGCCTAAACTGATGAATAAATTTGTTTTTTTATATTTTTTTGGGGATATGTATTATAGCAGAAAGTAAAAAAAAAAATTGTTGGTATTTTTTTGTTTATAGTGCCAAAAATAAAAACAGCAGAGGTGATCAAATACCACCAAAAGAAAGCTCTATTTGTGAGAAAAAAAAGACATCAATTTTGTTTGGGTACAACGTCACACAGCCGCGCAATTGTCAGTTAAAGTGGATGTAAACCCACTCTCATCCTTTCTAAACTACTGCCATAGTGCTGATCTATAAGTGTAGCACACGGACCCTTTTCCCTACCTTTGGCTCACTAGCAGGAAAAAGGCACACCGTACTATATGCCCGTACCCTCCTGGTTGAGGAGGTTAAGCGGTGTTATGTATTTGGGTCCCACAGCTAGGTTCTTTCATCAGTTGGTTCACATCTCCTAGGTAATAGGCACAAGTCTCTGTTTGCCCCCCCAAGTAATTCCAATGTCCACACCACTTTAAACTCCAACGTTGAGTTTATTTTCTCAACGTTCAGCAGATAGGAAAGGGTGGATGAGAGACAGGACAGCAAGGTTTTGGGAGGTTAGTCCAGGCACAAATGGATATCACAATCGCTACTCTATCCCAGAGTAGGTTTAGCTCACCCGGATAGTCTCCTGCAAAGTGGATCCTAGCAGCCGAAGTGATGCTCGGACGTTTGATCAGGTTCTTTTCCTAGATGCGATCGGGAGACTCTCTGCCACAGAATCTATCAGACCCCAAACCTCTTAGCTTCTGTTACATAAGGACAGGTGCCAGCAGCAGCACATTACTAGGCCCTTGATGGATAGATGAATCCCTCCAGAAAGTTACTGGGCCCCTTACTTCACTGTGAACTCTCACCGGTCCATCAGAAAGGTCCTCCCCCGGCCTCCTCTTCTTAGAAGCGGGCTCCCTCGCGAGGGACACCCTGGGATTTCTCTTCCTAAAAGTGGGCTCCAGCTAAAGGTGCTGGGCATAATGTTGAAGATGCAGCCCCAGGTCTAAAAGGTGCCTGGGACTGGTGCACACGTGGCCCCATGGCCTGGAGGGCCATGCACCACGCACTTGGACTCCGACTTGTCTCCTCCTCCGAAGACTCCTCCCAGGCGGCGTCTGCCCCTTATGTATCCTCTCCCAGCATGCACAGCAGGCCAAACACGCCCACCGTACCGCCGCCGAGAGAGGACACCCCAAGGCACAGCACTAATACCAGTGGTTCAACCCTGACCCGTTATGGCAGTGCTACCTACAGGCCACAGGGAACTGCACACCAGTATACCACCTGGAAATAAAATAGCACAACCTATCAATGAAAACGGTCTGAGCCCAATTACTATCTCAGACCAGCCCCTAAATTTGGGTATATAGCACCCCTAAATGGGGTGGGCGCTACATACACCCCCCTCTAAAAGAGACACTGTCCCCAGTGTCTGGGATAAACCCACGCTCCTCAAGCCTGAGCCAGCGCAAATTTATCTCCAACTATATACAGGGTTCATACACATTTTTACCAATAAAATTCCATGACTTTTCCATGACTTCACGTAAATATTCATGACCTAATGTTTCATGAAATGTCTATGTATACATGTTAAATAAGAAGAAAATCCATGTCACACCCAGCATATTTTTACTAATATAAATGACGTTCTCCGCATGCAAAGCTGGCCGCTATCTTGCGGTCTGGGAACATAGTCTGAAAAAGCTGGCCTGTGTCTTCACAAGACTTGTACGAATAGTGCGAATTAGCCACCTTTAACGCCCACAGTATCTCTGCAGTTAGGGTTTTGTTTCTGGATACAGCGTGACTCAAAATGGTCCCTTGTTTTACAGTGAATGAGATGGAAGCACCGCTGCCACAGCTGGAAGCCGGTGTCACTTCAGGCGCACGAGTGAAAAAGCCAGCGATCGGATTGGAAGCTGTCGAGCACGCAGCTGCAGACTGGTGCTTTGCACCTTTAGCGTGGCTAGACAGCGCTGCCTCTCCCATGTTCGAAATGTCAAACGTTTTACTACACACTGTACATTTAGAACGTCCCGGGTCCTGATCTTTCTCCAGCCACCTCATACTTTTCATCATGAAGCCATACATTTTTAAAGCTGCATTTCAGTGGCATTGCTACACTGTGAACACACTAACTTTAGCTGAAACTGTGTTACCCCCACGCTGCAATTTAAAGTTCAATTCAAATGAGCGGATGAGTGAGTATATAAATAGGCACTGATGGTGTACTGGTGGTTGTGAAAAAAGGGGGGAAATGATAGTAACATCAATGATGCCTGGAATGCTTTCTGTTGTGTTACACTATGTGATTATTCTTGCTCTTTGTCTTTAAGATCTGTCCCCTTCTTTCTAGCTGAACTCTCTCTCTCACCGTAGTTCTTTATATATCTCCTCCACTTCCTGATTCTGGTCATTACTCCTGTATATCTTCCATGCTAACATCTTACATGTGGCTTACAACTGCAACGTTTTTCTACCTATGAATATCCATCATTAAACGGAACATTCGAAAGGATTCATCGTCTGTCGTCCTAACTGTGAGTTTATTCATTGAGTTAAAACTGCCTGTATCGATGCAAGGGATGAATATCAAACCAGCTTGAGTAAAGCCTACTTAAACCTGGAGATGAACTTTATCGCTTTGTAGTTGAGACAGAACAGTAGAAAAACGGAGTTTCACAGCCTAATTACAAGATTTCTGCATGTCAGTACTGAAACAGACAAGATTTACTGCCCTCATAGCAAGACAGAAGGGACAGAGCAGCACATGGCAGCCTTATAGCCTGAGACAATCTGCACAGTGTCATATTTCAGCACACAGATCCTGCCTGCTTTCACAGTCAGTCTGCTATCATGAGTGACCAAGCTTCTGCATGTGAACTCACATCTACCTCCCCACAAGTTCCTGAAGAAACTGAGTTACCCAAACGCTCAGTTAACCCCTTCCTTACTGGGCACATATACCCCCTTCCTGCCCAGGCGAAATTTCAGCTTTCAGCACTGTCACGCTTTGAATGACAATTGCGCGGTCGTGCGACGTGGCTCCCAAACAAAATTGACGTCCTTTTTTTCGCACAAATAGAGCTTTCTTTTGGTGGTATTTGATCACCTCGGCGGTTTTTATTTTTTGCGCTATAAACAAAAATAGAGCGACAATTTTGAAAAAAAAGCAATATTTTTTGATTTTTGCTATAATAAATATCCCAATTTTTTTTTTATATACCGTATTTATCGGCGTATAACACGCACCGGCGTATAACACGCACCCCAAGTTTAGGAGGGAATTTTAGGGAAAAAAACTTTTAGGAGGGAAGTTTAAGGAAAAAAAAAAACTTACATTTAAATGCAGCCTTACTAGTGTCCGTTGCAGCCTTGTCAGCAGTGTCCATTGCAGCCTTTGCCCAGTGTCCAGTGCAGCCTTTGCCCAGTGCAGCTTTGCTCAGTGCAGCCTTTGCCCAGTGTCCAGTGCAGCCTTTGCCCAGTGTCCAGTGCAGCCTTTGCCCAGTGTAGCTTTGCCCAGTGTCCAGTGCAGCCTTTGCTAAGTGCAGCCTTGCCCCAGTTTTCAAAATTGGCGCCGCAGAGACTAGGCGGAGCGGGGCGAACGCCGCCGAGAACGCAGGGAACGCAGAGACGCAGGGACTGGGCGGAGCCGCCGCCGAGATACACATAGCCGAGTGTACTCGGCTATACTCGGCTTTTCTCGGCTCCGCTCACAGTCACGCCGAGTCCCGCCCTATGATGGACATATCACAGGTCCAATGGCGGGACTGGGCGTGACTGTGAGCAGAGCCGAGAAAAGCCGAGTATAGCCGAGTACACTCGGCTATGTGTATCTCGGCGGCGATCGCTGCGCTCCGCTCAGTCAGCGGAGATCGCCGGGATCAGTGGGTATCGGCGTATAACACGCACCCACGATTTTCCCCTGATGTTATACGCCGATAAATACGGTATATTTTTTTCCTCAGTTTAGGCCGATACGTATTCTTCTACATATTTTTGGTAAAAAAAAAAAAAAAAAAAAAAAAAAAAAAAAAATCGCAATCAGCGTTTGATTGGTTTGCGCAAAAGTTATAGCGTTTACAAAATAGGGGGTAGTTTTATGGCATTTTTATATATATATTTTTTTTATTAGTAATGGCGGCGATCAGTGATTTTTTTCGTGACTGCGACATTATGGCGGACACATCGGACACTTTTGACACTAATTTGGGACCATTCACATTTATACAGCGAACAGTGCTATAAATATGCACTGATTACTGTATAAATGTGACTGGCAGGGAAGGGGTTAACACTAGGGGGCGAGGAAGGGGTTAAATGTGTTCCCTATGTGTGATTGTTACTGTGGGGGAGGGGACTGACTGGGGGAGGTGACCGATCTGTGTCCCTATGTACAAGGGACACAGCATCGGTCCCCTCTCCCTGACAGGACATGGATCTGTGTGTTTACACACAGAGATCCATGTCCTTGTCTCTGTAACCGCCGATCGCGGGTGCCTGGCGGACATCGCGGCCGCCAGGCACGTGCATCGGCATCTCAGTGATGCGCCGGGCTCGCGCGCCCCCCAGTGGCCAAATAGCGGAGGCCGTATATTAACGGCCTCCCGGCATTTGACAACCACCTTGTGGCCGTATATTCTCGTACGGCGGGCGCGAGGTGGTTAAACCCACTTGGAAAGTAATGGAGAATTATGAAGCTTCAAAAGGACTGAATTGTCAAATAGCTTGGAATTAGTCTGGGAGAAAATCCTTGCTGAAGCCAATACAGTGTCTGTTGAACGTGAACTACTGACACTAGAGGGCGCCATTAAACAACTTTCTGCCTCATATGAGCTTTATCAGCTTACCAGCATCAAATTCACTAATGTCTTACAAAACATGAAGTCAGAAAGTGCGATGACGCAATTAAAGCGCGTCAATGCTCTCAATATTGAAAGAGACAGTTATATCCAGCAAACCAGATTAAAGGCAGAAGCAAAAATAAAGCTGTTACAGGACACTGCATCTCACAGATCTGTTTCCACCAGACGTTCTAAAAACTCGTCAAGATCCCATAGTTCAAGATACTCAACACTCAGTGAGCGACTTATTAATGCCCGCGCTGAAGTGGAAGCCAGCAAAGTGCAGGTGGCATATGCAGAAAAAAGGGCAGAGTTGGAAGCGCAGTCAGCACGACAAAGAGCAACAATGGAAACCTTAAATGAACAGTGTAAACATGACGCAGCTATGGCAAAGCTAAGGGTCCTACAGCAAGCTATCAGTGCAGACGAAGGTGCAAGTGAGAAAGACAGCATTAACCTAAAACATAGCAGATATGGAAGACCCCCTCAAACGCACTAAAGACTATGTCCTAAGCCACTGCAGTGCACACTCCATTGTCTCCAATGCTCCCGACTACATAGAGACTCCTTCACAGCTTCAAGTTAAAGAGGTTCCAGCAACTTCCTGCACTCAAAATCACTCCACTGCATTTCCTACCTGCCTTCATACGTCACAGAGCATCAGCGCAAGCTTCAAGCTAGTCATCAATCTCCAGTCATCGGTACAGCCTTAAATCAACATACCATTGGAACAACTGACTTCAAGCAAGCAACTCACCTGGATGCATCTGCTGCACCATATTTCCCTGTGTCCTTTAACAACAATGTCAAAGATAACGCAATCAGCACCATACAGCCAACAGCATCTCACATAAAGGCGGAGACAACTCAGACAGAAGAGTTTGTGAGGTACATGCTTCGCAGAGAGCTCACAAAGACTGGTCTTACAAGTTTTGATGACCAACCTGAGAACTACAGAAGTTGGAAATGTGCCTTCAGAACTACAATCAGCAATATTGGCATTACAGCTGATCAAGAATTGAATCTGCTGATCAAATGGCTTGGTCCTCTATCTGCTGCACGTGTTAAGCCATTAAGACCGGTTTTCATGGACAATCCTACTGCAGGCCTCACAGCTGCATGGGAGCGACTAGAGCAAAGTTATGGCAGTCCAGAAGCTATAGAAAATGCTTTGTTCATGCGTCTGGAAACTTTCCCAAAGATATCCGGTAAGGACAACAAGGAGTTCCAGAGACTGAGTGACCTTCTCCTTGAGCTTCAGCTAGCCAAGACAGACCCAAAACTACCTGGACTCAGTTACCTTGACACTCCAAGAGGGGTAAACCCAATTGTCTCCAAGCTCCCGTATGGTTTGCAAGAGAAATGGACTGCACTAGGGTCATCATACAAAAGAGAGAACAAGGTTTCCTTCCCTCCATTCTCTTTCTTCTGTGAATTCATCAGGGAAATTGCAGAGACCAAGAACGATCCAAGTTTTTCCTACGGTGAGTACAGTCTCTTCTCACCCTTTCCTAAGAGTACCAGTCTTCAGGGCAACTATAGAAACCATAGAGGCCCAGTGTCCGTGAAAAAGACTCTCATCCTTCCCACTCCTACCACAGTTCTGGCCACGAACAGAGTAGGAAGATTGAAAACCCTAACAGAGAGTGTCCCATACACAAGAAGCCACACCCCCTCAATAAATGTATCGGCTTTAGGAAAAAGCCTCTGGAAGAGCGCAAGGAGCTTTTAAAGACATTTAGGGTATGTTTCAGGTGCTGTGCTTCTACAGAACATTTTGCAAGGGACTGTAATGTGTCCATCAAGTGCATAGAGTGTGGCTCTGAAGAACATGTGCAAGCCCTCCATCCACTTGAGCCCAGCTCTGCACAACCTGCCAACACTCCTCCCAGGTTAAACGCATGGCGGGGAGAATACAGACCAAGTGCCTAATTCTACCATCATTTCTTCATCCTGCACTGAAGTTTGTGGAGAAGACCGCTGTGGTAAGTCCTGTGCTAAGATATGCTTGGTGAACATATACCACAAGGATCAACCAGAAAAGTCTCTAAAGGCATATGCTATCTTAGACGATCAGAGCAATCGATCACTTGCAAAATCAGAATTGTTCAATCTATTTGAAATAAAAGGCGAAGCTCATCCTTACACCTTGGGTACCTGTAGTGGAACTATAGAGGTTTCTGGAAGAAGGGCTCATGGACTCATGGTATCTTCTCTCAAAGGTAACTTGCAATTACCCTTACCTACACTTGTTGAGTACAATCAGATACCTGCCAACAGGGAAGAAATCCCTACTCCAGCTGCTGCTTTCCATCACCCTCACCTCAAGGTAATAGCAAATGAGATACCGCCACTTGACAAAGATGCTCAGATCCTTCTTCTGTTAGGAAGAGACATTCTAAGAGTTCACAAGGTACACAGACAAGTCAGTGGACCCCCAGATACCCCATTTGCCCAGCGCACGGATTTAGGGTGGGTCATCATAGGCAATATGAAAAGACCTACCAACATTTCGTCATTCAAGACAAATGTGTTTCGGCCATTTGGCAGAACTTACTTTGAGCCATGCCCACATCACTACTGGGTGAAAGAGAAGATAGCCAGCCACGAATGGCAACATGGTATCTCAGGTGACACAAGCCCTTTCTCCTGCCATGATGGCGACTTCAGTTCTACAGTGTTTAATGCAACCAGTGAAGATGACATACTGGCTCCTTCAATGGAAGACAAAGAATTCATCAAGGTAATGGACAATGAGTTCTTTCAAGATGACTCCAATAACTGGGTAGCACCCCTACCCTTTCGTCTCCCAAGAGAGAGATTGCCCAACAACTTACAGCAGGCCATCAGTAGATTCTCCTCCTTAAAGCAAAACTTAAGCAGGAAACCAGAGATGCAAAAGCACTTTGTGGACTTTATGCAAAATGTATTTGACAGAGATCATGCAGAGCCTGCTCCCCCACTAAAAGGAGGGAGAAGAATGCTGGTACCTTCCATCCTTTGGCGTGTATCACCCACGCAAACCAGACCAAATCAGAGTTGTCTTTGATTCCAGTGCTCAGCACGAAGGTGTTTCTCTTAACAACATGCTCCTTACTGGACCCAACTTGAACAACAGTCTAATAGGAGTCTTGATTCGTTTCAGACAAGAGCCCAGTAATGGCCGACATTCAACAGATGTTTCACTGCTTCATCGTCAGAGAAGACAACAGAAACTACCTCAGGTTTCTATGGCACAAGGACAATGACCTCAACAAGGAAGTTATAGGATTATCGCATTAAGGTACATGTCTTCGGTAACAGTCCTTCCCCAGCAGTGGCAACTTATGGGCTAAGGAGAACAGCTCAGACTGGAGAAGTTGAATATGGATCTGATGCCCGTCAATTTGTTGAAAGAAACTTCTACGTTGACGACGCACTTAAGTCCTTTCCAACTGCTAAAGAAGCAATTGATCTTCTCACCAGAACAAAGGAGATGCTGTCTGTAGCAAACCTTAGACTGCACAAGATTATATCCAACAGCCAGGAACTTATGAATGCCTTTCACTCTGAGGACTATGCCACTAGTCTAAAAAACCTTGACTTAGGTACAGATGTGCCTCCTGTACAGCGAAGTCTGGGTTTGTTGTGGAACATCAAGCAAGACAAATTCACCTTCCAAGTGTCAACCCTTCACTAAGAGAGGAGTCCTGTCCGTGGTGAATAGCATCTATGACCCACTGGGTTTCCTTGCTCCAGTTACCATTCAAGGTAAGATTTTACTAAGACAGTTGTCTACTGAGAACATAGACTGGGATACTCCCTTGCCTAGTGAGAATCAACACAAGTGGGAAAGGTGGAGATATTCTTTGAAGTCACTAGAAAAACTTCAGATTCCCCGTTGCTATGTTCCAGGATCCACTTCAACTGCTAACCGGAGAGAGATTCATATTTTCTCTGATGCATCAGTTGAAGCTATTGCTGCAGTAGCCTATTTGAAGACCTCTGAACTGAATGGAGAATCACATTGTAGTTTTGTCCTAGGCAAGGCAAAACTCACACCCAAGCCTGCACATACCATACCAAGACTTGAACTTTGTGCAGCCGTGCTAGCAGTAGAAATTGCCGAGGTCATACGAAGTGAAATGGACACTAGAATTGATTCTTTCACCTTCTATACAGACAGTAAGGTAGTACTTGGTTACATAAACAACCAAACAAAACAATTATGTGTACGTCAGCAACAGGGTTGAACGTATCAAGAGATTCTCTCTACCAAGTCAATGGCATCACGTTCCCACTGAACTCAACCCAGCTGACTGTGGGACCAGAGCCATGTCACCTGCCGCTCTTCGGGACAGCTTATGGCTGTCACCTCCAAGGTTTCCGTGTGAGGACTCTTACTTACCACCTATGGGCTAGTAAACCCTGAAGATAAGGAAATAAGAACTGTGAACACCTCACTCCACACTTCTGTAAGTACAAAACAGAAGCTGCGGTCACACCATTACAAGCATCAATGGAAGCAGGTGCAGCATCTAGCCAATGTGTTCTGGGATCGCTGGAGGAAGGAGTATCTTCACCATCTTCAAGGTCGTAACAAATGGCAAGCATCTAAGCCGAATCTTAAGGTTGGAGACCTCATCCTTCTAAAAGACAAGGAAGTTTGTCGGAATGAGTGGCCTATGGGTCTTATTACTAAAGTTATGCCCAGCGACGATAACAAAGTCCGGAAGGTAGAGGTTAAGGTAACCAAGGGAGGATCGACACAAACCTTTAGTCGACCAATTACAGAGTTAGTACTCCTTTTGCCAGGTGAGTGACTTGTGCAAGGACTAGCCATGCAGTTGGCACGGCAGGGAGTACATTGCTGCCATCTACAGGTTCTACTCAGAACTTTGGAATTATTTGAAGACATCATACTGTGACTTTATGTTCTTCATCCTGTTGAACTTACGTTTATTATTTGCTTGTTGCATGTTTTTCATTACAGGTTCCAGGACATTCGTCAGTATTGGACTTATTGAAAAAATATATATTAGTTTAAGGTTATGAAATCTAAAGATTTCAGACGGGGAGTGTTGTGTTACACTATGTGATTATTCTTGCTCTGTGTCTTTAAGATCTGTCCCCTTCTTTCTAGCTGAACTCTCTCTCTCACCGTAGTTCTTTATATATCTCCTCCACTTCCTGATTCTGGTCATTACTCCTGTATTTCTTCCATGCTAAACATCTTACATGTGGCTTACAACTGCAACGTTTTTGTACCTATGAATATCCATCATTAAACGGAACATTCGAAAGGATTCATCGTCTGTCGTCCTAACTGTGAGTTTATTCATTGAGTTAAACTGCCTGTATCGATGCAAGGGATGAATATCAAACCAGCTTGAGTAAGTCCTACTTAAACCTGGAGATGAACTTTATCACTTTGTAGTTGAGATAGAACACTTTCACCTGCTTTTTTTTTTTACCTCAGTCTTTTCACTCTCCTCTGTCTCAGTCACCTTCTTTTATAACAGTTCATACAGTCCGACACTTCCCTGCTTCCAGTGCTGCTACTTGGCACCATGATGTTACTCTGCCCCCTCTCCGCGGTCAAATTTTAATGAGTGGGTGATGACGTCAGCGCGCAGCTCACCTAGGTCGCCACCGCTGGGTGTTCCAAGATGGCCGTCGCTCAGGAGCTAGGCCAAAACCGCGGCCTTTCCTAATGGCCGAGGCTCCGGAGCGCTCCCCGGATCGCGCCGTGTTCTGATCCGAACAGGATGACCCGTTCAGATCACGGATCGCTTACGATCCGTTGCACCACTACTCAATATTCCATGACTTTTCCAAAACTTAGTGGGGTTCAATCATTTTCCAAAACTTTCCCAGGCCTGGAAAGTGCCATGTCAAAATCCCATGACTTTTCCAGGAATTTAATGACCGTACGAACCCTGTATATACAATTTGAAATCCTTGTGCCGGAACCAACATAATGAGGAAGGGACATGAAATAAAGAAATGAAGGAAGGGTTAACAAGAATACAAACAGGACATCCCATACTCAATGTCACATAGCATTATACATTTTCAATCCCACCCCTCTAGACTAACTACTCCACCCATTCCCTGGCAGTTGCTAGTAGTCCACCTGCAGAGGGAGAGAGAACACACAAAAAAACAAATAACATCCTACCGAAATCTATATGTACATGAAGTGAACCATCTTTCCGAGAAAAGATGACTCCCTTCAACTAAGGTTGCATACACTAGGCCTAGTATATGCAACAACGCTCCCCAAAAGGAGACGCACAACAAAATAAAAAGTCCTGCAAATCACCGCCACCTGGTGGTAGTGCGACCGTCATAGCACTTGACACTACCTAACATGGTAAGGTAACACTGCTATACATTCCCCATCTTGAGCACGATGATCTCACCGATGAACCTAACTAACTAACTATCTCTACCCCAAAAGTTCAGTTCTCTTGTGGAGCTGCAAGCGGAGAGGAACAGCAGCTCTCCTGACTCTTGGTAGAGCAGATTACCCCAAGCAATGAAGGGCAAAGTTCTTGAGTTCCTAACTAAATAACTTCCAGAGGACAAGAAAAAACAAAGTCTTGTCTTTTAGAGGTATAAGCGAGAATCGGGCAAAACAAGGAGCTTCCACTTTGTATCAAAGGTCTCTACAAAGTACACGGAATCTTCTCGCTCCTTGTTACAAACAACCACCCAATCCGCATGGATGTGTCGGCCATAACTCCACTCCTGTTTGCGTCCCTTGAACCGTTCAGTCATAGTAGCGAAGCATACAAAGTATCTGCGGGCGTTAGGCACTTTTAAGTGGTTCCACACAAAGTCCGCATACCACCTCTCTCTATATGCCTCAACCTCAAACAACAAGTCCCTGGGAACATAGGGGTATTCCCAGCCGTACTCAACAGCCACTCTCTTGTTAAAGAACCGTTGCACGGTCTCCTGCACCTGGTTAAACAATGGTATCCGGGGACCTGGGCACTTTCACTGCCTCAAGTTTTGGTAAAGGGGCCCGCAGTGGCGCACGCTCAGCCACAGCAGCAGGCGCTGGCAATGCAGGTGCCAGAAATACAGGTGTGGGAACATCTCCTTCCTCACATGCAGGGGCTTCCACCCGGGGTGCAGTCTCCCCAGAATCCATGGCCGATCCCTCTTTTATGCATCGGGGTGCGGACAACAGGGTTTTGTCCCATCCCTTTCTGGCAAATAGTTCATCTACCTCAAAATCGTCTCCCACATAAGAAGACGACTCCAAATCGGAGGTATCATACTCCTCTTCCGGCAGGTAGTTTTTGGTCAACATTGACTGATTGTCTCTCAAAAGTTCCCGCGGGTGAGGCACCCAAGCGTCCCCTATGGTACGGACATGGTTGCCTTACCCCGGCAAACTCTTCATTGACATGACCCCAGCTTCCTTACCGTTGCCTGTCGTGGATCTCCTAGAGGTCCCTCCGGGTTGGAGCTCCGGTTCAGGTAGGCGCTGGGGTATACCTCGATCGCAGCCGCGGGAGGCTTTCACGTAGCCCACTCTCCGTTTGGGAGATGGAAAGGAAGTCTCGGTAGCGACGGAGGCAGCATCCGCCAGCCTCTCCGTCTTCGCAGCAACCGGAACCTCGAGCTTGACTTCCTTCTCGGTCACAGTGGTGCGCGTGGGGGTGGTTGTGGAAACGCAGGTTTCCTCCTCTAGAGTGGTGGCGCCTGTTAAGCAATTCACCCGATAGGCCCGGG
This sequence comes from Rana muscosa, assembly GCA_029206835.1. NCBI lineage: Eukaryota > Metazoa > Chordata > Amphibia > Anura > Ranidae > Rana > Rana muscosa. Next base: position 549,295,639 of record CM055122.1, read on the forward strand.
GCTTTTCCGTAGGCTGCTCCACCTCGAAGAGAAACTCTCCACATCTGGTACATCTCCCGAAAGGTCGAAGGTGCATCACCAGTCCCTGGCACGTGGGACAGATCATCCCCAAGACCTCAGCATCTTGGCACTTGTACAGTGCAAAGCGGCCCCCGAGGCTTCAACCGAATGCCCGTATCCGTCAAAGGGCAGCCAGTGAGGCAACATCCATGGTGGAAGTAGACACCGAACTCCATGGAACAGCAGACATGTTGTACACTCACTTTTCCAGTACGCACTGTCCACTTGGCGCCAAGGTCACCACGTGCAACTCATGATATGTCGGGGCTCCTCCCCTTTCTTCTTCCTGTTGCAACTTGCGGGCTTTTCCTTGTTGAGACACGCCCACGAACTACGCAGCCAGAAATACAGTTTTAGGCCTGTATCTCCATTACTGACATCAGTGGCGCAGTTCAAAATTCACAAAAAAATGGCCGACCTCCTCGGAACCACACGGAGAAACAAAGTCCAACTTCTGATGGGGTATAGCTGCAGAATTCCGGACTCGAGCCCCCACGTGTAGCACACGGACCCTTTTTCCTACCTTTGGCTCACTTGCAGGAAACAAGGCACTCAGTACTATATGCCCGTACCCTCCTGGTTGAGGAGGTTAAGCGGTAATATGTATTCGGGTCCCACAGCTAGGTTCTTCCATCAGTTGGTTCTCATCTCCTAGGATATAGGGACAAGTCTCTGTTTGCCCCCCCAAGTAATTCCAATGTCCACACCACTTTAAACTCGAACGTTGAGTTTATTTTCTCAAAGTTCAGCAGATAGGAAAGGGTGGACGAGAGACAGGACAGCAAGGTTTTGGGAGGTTAGTCCAGGCACAAATGGATATCACAATCGCTACTCTATCCCAGAGTAGGTTTAGCTCACCCGGATAGTCTCCTGCAAAGTGGATCCTAGCAGCCGAAGTGATGCTCGGACGTTTGATCAAGTTCTTTTCCTAGATGCGATCGGGAGACTCTCTGCCACAGAATCTATCAGACCCCGAACCTCTTAGCTTCTGTTACATAAGGACAGGTGCCAGCAGCAGCACATTACTAGGCCCTTGGTGGATAGATGAATCCCTTCAGAAAGTTACTGGGCCCCTTACTTCACCGTGAACTCTCACCGGTCCGTCAGAAAGGTCCTCCCCCGGCCTCCTCTTCTTAGAAGCGGTCTTTCTCGCGAGGGACACCCTGGGATTTCTCTTCCTCAAAGTGGGCTCCAGCTAAAGGTGCTGGGCCCAATGTTGAAGATGCAGCCCCAGGACTAAAGGTGCCTGGGACTGGTGCACACTTGGCCCCATGGCCTGGAGGGCCATGCGCCACACACTTGGACTCCGACTCCTCCTCCGAAGACTCCTCCCAGGCGGCGTCTGTCCCTTATGTATCCTCTCCCAGCATGCACAGCAGGCCAAACGCCCACCGTACTGCCGCCGAGAGAGGACACTCCAAGGCACAGCACTAATACCAGTGGTTCAACCCTGACCCGTTATGGCTACAGGGAACTGCACACCAGTATACCACCTGGAAATAAAATAGCACAACCTATCAATGAGAACGGTCTGAGCCCAATTACTAGATCAGACCAGCCCCTAAATTTGGGTATATAGCACCCCTAAATGAGGTGGGCGCTACATAAGGATATAGATGCCTCCTGCATGTATCCTTATCTGTCAAATGTCTCCCCTCTGTCTGTTATGAGACCTGAAAAACTGCAGATTCTGTGGGTGGGTCTGTTGTCTGGAGCTCGGTGGGTGGAGTCGTGATGTCAGTAGACTCCCCGCCCACCTCTACACTCCCCTTGTCAACATGCATTTTCTCCTGTGTAATCCTTCTGCTATGATCACTAACATCCAGTCAAAATCCAGAAAAGTAACCACATGACTTCAGAAAAGGAGTGGGGGTGGGAATTAAAAAATAATGCCTGTCTAAAGCTAGTGCACGAGATATGTAAATAACCTGTCACTCAAAGCAAGGGGGCGGAACGGACAAAGGTAACTCCGTTTGTCCGTTTTATCTTACTGAAAAATAAGAGGATTTCTCAGAGCTGGATTAACTCTTTGTGGCAAGACCTGGCACAAATCATAGGAAATCTTATACACTACATTGTGACAGCAAAAAAAATAAAAAAATTCGGGTTTACGTCCACTTTAAAGTAAAAACCCAGGTAAAACTTTTTTTTTTAAAAAACCACCTGTAATAGAAAGCCATAATGAGCTAGTATGACTAGCATAATAGCTCATTATGCATCACTTACCTTAGATCGGGGCCCCCGAAGGAGTTCTCGTCTCCCTCTCCAGCCATCGCTGCGGCGAAGCCAGAATGTTACTTCCGGGTATCGCCGCTCCAGCCAATCCCGCGGTGATTGGCCGGAGTGGCGAAGACATGACTCAAATCCGGATTTGTGAATGGGATTAACCCTATGAATGCGCCGTTGTCTATGGCGCGCATGCGCCGTAGACAACGGTGCATTCTTTTTTGTAAAATATCTCCTAAACCGTGTAGATTTAGGAGATATTTCTTGCACTTACAGGTAAGCCTTAATCTAGGCCTACCTGTAGGTGCAAGTAGCAAAAGTGGGTTTACAACCACTTTAAAGCCACACAGTGCCGTATTGCAAAAAATGGCCTGGTCATTGAGGGGGTACATCCTTCCAGGCTGAAGTGGTTAAAATAAAAAATGTTTAGGCTGTAGGTAGAAGCACTATGAAAACGACAAGCACAGTGAACGTATACGATGAGCGGTGTTCCCCTGGGCATTGCGCGCTCTCCCAGCGTCCTGAATGACAACAAGCCTGTCACATGCTCACGCTCACAGCCCCACTATGCGCAGGGAAACTTCCTGATTTGCATTCAGCGCAGCCTCAAACCGCGCCCACTCTATAGCCACACTTTAGTGACGTGGCTGGGGCGATGCGGCATGACGTGTATGGGCGGATCTAGGGCGGGGATTTGGCCGGCGCTGTCAGACAGTCATGGAGGCTCGCTACAACTTGAAGAGCCCGGGTAATAGAGGGGGACGGGGGAGGCGGCTGTGATCGGTGTGTGTGTGTTGTCGGGGTGTCTCTGGTGTGTGTATGTGATGTGACACAATGGTTTCGGTTTGTGTTCCGTAGACTGTATGGATGTGATGACCCAGTTCTGTGTTGTGTTTATGTGTGATGACATCTCCTAAAACCTGTGTAGGCAGGGATTACCTGGGCTTTGTGTAATACGAGGTCTGCCCTATGGGACTGAACTTTTCCTGTATTTGGTTGTGTGTAGGTGGGGGGATCCCAGATCTCACTCATTACTTTCACTATGCTACACTTCTTATTGCCTTTTATAGTGACCAGACACACTTTATTAAACCAACTTCCTTCCTGATCGATCACTCTATGTATCAATCTATACTTGGCAACCCAATTGATCGATATGATAGACAAGTGAACTTTGATTAAAAGTTGGGAGATACGATCATAAATTATCCCCATTGCAGCTCTGCTTTCACCATGTGATCTCGTAATCTGATCGATGGAAATACAATCAAATTAATCACCAAAGCATCTCAGTCTTGGCGACCGATGCAAAACGACCAATAATCTTCTGATCGATTTTAATCAAACCTGATCAGAAGGCAGGTTATGGCTCTTTGTTTGCAGATTCAATTGCTTTGATTGAGTCGTGCACCAATCGGATAACAGAATTGAAGAGTGTATGGCCACCATAAGACTATGGGGTTGATTTACTAAAGGCAAATCCACTCTGCACTGCAAGTGAAGTCGCTGTAAATCTGAAGGGAAGCTCTGAAATGAGGGGAAGCTCTGCTGATTTTATCATCCAATCATGTGCAAGCGAAAATGCTGTTTTTTATTTTCCTTGCATGTCCCCCTCGGATCTACAGTGACTGCACTTCCAAGTGCACTTGTGCAAAGTGGATTTGCCTTTAGTAAATAACCCCCAAAGAATGTTGGTAGTAGTGGGGAATACCATGAGTAAAACTGGATGTTTCTGTTTTAGATTATGGTTGTGTGTGTGTATGTGGAATAAATAAAAGAGCATCTGCCAATGTCCATCATCTTTATGTGGCTCTCTCTGATTGGTTCATTCTGAAAGGATGACACCTCAGTCATACAGAAACTGAAAATACATTTTGTGGTTTGGCAGGGCATTGGATTAAAAGATCAGGGACTGAGAACTCACCCACCATGTTCTCCGGAGACAGTACAAATCCCTCCCTTCTAGACTGTAAGCTCCAATGAGCAGGGCCCTCTGATCCCTCTGTATTGAATTGTATTGTGATTGTACTGTAATGTTGGTGCTATATAAATCCTCATTAATAATAATGCTCCATTGCTGCCCCTGCACTGCAAGGGTTAAATGCTTGTTTAACCACTTACGGATCAGGCCTATGTTTTCAGAGGTATGGTTTACAAGTTTAAAATCTGTTTGTTTGTTTGTTTTTTTGCTAGAAAATTACTTAGAACCCCCAAACATTATATATATATATATATATATATATATTATATATATTTTTGTCAGACACCCTAGAGAATAAAATGGCGATCGTTGCAATACTTTGTCACACAGTATTTGCGCAGCAGTCTTACAAACGCAATTTTTTGGGAAAAAATACAAGAAATAAGAACACAGTAAAGTTAGCCCAATTTTTTTCTAAATTGTGAAAGATGATGTTACGCCGAGTAAATTGATACCCAACATGTCATGCTTCAAAATTGTGCCCGCTCGTGGAATGGCGACAAACGTTGGCACTTAAAAATCTCCATAGGCAACTTTAAAAATGTAAACATCCCTTGTAATAGAAAAAAAAAGCATGACAGGACTAGGGTTGTCCCAATACTACTTATTTTAAGACCAGCTTTAAGTACCGATACTTTTTTTTTTTTCACGTACCGGCTGATACTTTTTTTTTTTATGTCATGTGACAGTTTTAAAAGCACAATAGCGACCAACTGGCACTGATAGATGGCACTGACTGATGGGCAGGTGTTTCCTCAGATATGACGACCCGTCAGAAAGTGTAACGGAAGTGACGTTCCCTCTCCGCCATCTTGCTACACCCCACAAGTTCACTGCAATTCCTTACTGCGGCCAAGTGCACGGTGTACCAAGATGGGCGTCGGGATGTTCAACCAGCCCTCTCCATGTCTTCCCTATGCTCTGGCAGTGGACTGTCCCTCGATGTCCTTGCATCAGATTAGGGCTATGGGCTCTGCATTGGACTTCATGATGTTACAGGACTATACACGCACATACATATTGTAACATTAGATAGAGGCTTTTTTTTTTTTCTGGCAGAAAGAATGCTTACTTTCATAAGCCTTTCATGAGGCCTTAAAGTAGAACTATAGGCACATTTTTTTTTTTTTGGATAGAGTAAGGGAGGGTTATAACCCTGCTGATTTATTTTTTGCCCCCCACCCCCCCACCTCATTGGGGAGATTTTCCTTCACTTCCTGTCCCATAACCAAAACAGGATGTGAGAGGAAATCCCCAGGCCACCAAAACTAGTGTCCCAATTGGAAGATTTCCCCTCTGTTACATTTCTGGAGGCTACCCAAAATTTGGGATTTTCTTTTGCTTCCACTTTCAATGATAATGGTAAACAAGACGAATAGAGATAGTGGGGTAGATTTACTGAATCTGGTGTAGCTGTGCATGATAGCCAATCGGCTTCTAACTTTAGCATGTTCAGTTAAAGCGGAGTTCCAGGCTTTTTTCGTTTTATTAAAAGTCAGCAGCTACAAAAAGTTTAGCTGATGACTTTCAATAAACAGCCACTTTCCTGTCCCACGGTCCAGTGATGCGGCCGCACGGAGCTTCGCTCCTCTCCCCCTCCTCTTCGCCGCCATAGAAACTGTGGGCACCCGACCATGACAGCTTGCGGCTTCATGAACGGGAATGCGCAAGTCGCGCTGCGCTCTCCGAGTGGACAGGCAATATTTTGGGACCTATGACGTGTCTCAGAAGATTGCTGAGAGGGAGTGGACACCTAGGGGGAGAGAAGGAGTTGCCTAGGCAGCTAAGAAGAGGAAGCAGGACCGGAAGTCCCACTCAAAACTAGGTACCCCCCCCAAAAAAAAATTACATGCCAAATGTGGTATGTATGGGGGCGAGGAGTGCTTAAAGTGAAAGATCCACTTTTGGGTGGAACTCCGCTTTAAGCTTTGGCAATAAAACCTGGAAGTTGATTGGTTTCTATGCAGAGTTGCACTCTCCAGTTTTAGTAAATAACCCCCCCCCCCAGGGAATATCTCTAATGGGGGCACAGGCAGCAATACAAACTGACAGATGTTCTAATCCATCTCCACTCTATACAAAACAAAATAAAAAGTTTTGCCTTTAGTTATACTTTAATAGTACCAAAAAAGATTTTATGGTGCTTTACAAAACCTGCCAAATGAAAAAACAATATTTTATTGAATTGCACAGACTTGAATGTAGCTTATTATTCTGCATTTGGGTCTTTTAGGTGAAAAAGTCTAACAAATTCATGATCATTTCTGCAAATGTGATTGACACGCTGTGCGCTTGACCTTCTCCATGAGAAATGGGCAGTAGGGTTTGATGTTGGGTGATTAATGTGCAGTAAGGCACACTTCTGCCGTGGTTCACATGTGCTCTCTCAGTTTGGTAATTGCTCGGGCAGTTTGGTGAATGATTCAGGTGTATAATAAAGAGTAAAAAAAAAGGTAACTTTGTAATATGTCTGACTCAGAAATAAGGCAGAGCAGCATAGTCATTACTATGTGGGTTATATAGAATTACCTTCAGGTGCTGGCACTGGCAACTTCCAAACAGGAAGTACCCTTCCCTATATAAGCCCCTCCCATCCGGGAGTACCTCAGTTTTGTAGCAAAGCAATACGTGTCCCCAAAAGAGGGGTGGGAGCTCTGTGTCCCGTGATGTACTCCAAGAAAAGGATTTTACAGGTAAGCTGTTTTAAAAATCCTACTTTCTTGTTCATACATCACGGGACACAGAGCAGCATAGTCATTACTATGTGGGACGTCCCAAAGCAATGCCACATGAGGGGGGGGATACACCATACATAAGCTGGGCGCCATCAGGCATGAGGATCTTTTGCGGCCTGCAACACACTGCGCCCAAAGGCGACATCCTCCTGACTTCTCACGTCCACCTGGTAGAACCTAGTAAACGTGTGTACTGAAGACCATGTTGCGGCCTTACAAATTTGCGCCAGGGAGGCCTGGTGATGCACTGCCCATGAAGTTCCAACTGCTCTCGTGGAGTGCGCCCTAACTTTGAACGGAGGCGGTCTACTTTTCAAGCCATAGGCTTGTATTATGACCTGTCGAATCCACTTGGCTAAAGTAGATTTTGATGCTGCCTGACCCTTTCTGGGGCCTTCCGGCAGAACAAACAGAGAATCCGTTCTACGAATCTGAGCAGTGGCTTTTAGATAAGCTTTAACTGCTCTTACTACATCCAAAGAATGCAATAACTTTTCCTCTACCAAACTTGGTTTGGGGAAAAAAGAAGGAAGAACCACATCCTGGTTCAAGTGAAACCTCGATACCACCTTAGGAAGAAAGGCTGGGTGAGGACGTAATACTACTCTGTCCTTATGGATAACCAGATATGGCTCTTTACAGGACATGGCGGCTAATTCCGACACTCTTCTAGCCGAGCATATGGCTACTAAAAATATCAATTTCCTGGTGAATAGAACCAAGGAAATGTGCCGCAAAGGTTCAAATGGCTGCTTCTGCAGAACCGACAGAACCAAATTTAGATCCCATGGGCACATGGGAGCCTTAATCGGTGGAATAATACGAGTCACACCTTGCATAAAGGATTTGACAAGTGAATGCATAGCCAGGGGCCTTTGAAATAGTATTGACAAGGCCGAAACCTGGCCCTTGATAGTACTTAAGGCAAACTTCCTGTCTACAGCCCACTGCAGGAAGTCCAGAATTCTACCTATAACGTACTTACGTGGATGCCATTTTCTGGCCTCGCACCAAGTGATGTACGCCTTCCAAACTCTATAGTAGATCTGCCTGGATACAGGCTTCCTGGCATTGATTATAGTTGATACCACAGAGTTAGAGAGACCTCTCTTCTTTAGGATGTGGGATTCAATAGCCAGGCCGTTAAACTTAGAGTTAGTAAGGAAGGGTGGTATATCGGTCCTTGCGAAAGCAGGTCCGGACGACGTGAAAGGGTCCAAGGACTCCCCACAGACATTTTGATGATCTCCGCGTACCAGGCCCTTCGGGGCCACGCTGGAGCCACCAGGATCACCGGCTTCTTCTCCAACCTGACTCTGCGAAGGAGTCGAGGCAACAATTGTAGCGGAGGGAATGCATATATCAGTCTGAACTGATCCCAAGGGAACACCAGAGCATCCGAGCCGCAAGCGAGGGGATCCCTTGTCCGGGAGACAAATCTGTCCACCTTTGCGTTGAATCTGGATGCTAGCAGATCTACATCCGGTGTTCCCCACCGCTGACATATTGCTCGGAAGACCTCGGGATGAAGGGACCATTCCCCTGGGCATAACTGTTGGCGACTCAGAAAGTCCGCCCTCCAATTCTCCACCCCTGGAATGAAGACAGCTGATATACATGGGACATGCTTTTCTGCCCATTCCAGGATGTGACTTACTTCCCTCTGGGCTGCACGACTCCTGGTGCCTCCCTGATGATTGATATATGCCACTGCTGTGGCATTGTCTGATTGAATTCTGACAGGGGACCCTTGGAGTCTGGATGTCCAGGCTACTAGGGCGTACCGGGCTGCTCGTATCTCTAAGAGATTGATGGGCAGGGTTTTTACTACATTTGACCATCTGCCCTGGAGAGACCATTGCTCCAGTACTGCCCCCCAGCCTGTAAGGCTGGCATCTGTAGTGACCACCTTCCAAGATATCGAGCTGAAGGGTTTTCCCTTCTGGAGATTCTGGGGGATCAACCACCAGCAGAGACTCTTCCGAACGGAAGGGGACAAAGCCATCGGGAAGTCTAGAGCCTGAACTTTTCCGTTCCAGGCTGACAATATGGCCCTTTGTAAATTCCTTGAGTGGAATTGGGCGTATGGCACAGCTTCAAATGATGCTACCATCTTTCCTAGCAGCCTCATGCACAGGCGTATGGACGGCTGTCTTTTTGCACAAAGCAGACGGACCAAGCCCCTCAAAGAGGATACCTTGTCTAGAGGTAAGAAAATCTTCCTCTGGTCTGAATCCAGCCGTAGCCCTAGATATACCAGGTTTTTCACTGGCTGTAGGGCTGACTTGTCCAGGTTGATGACCCAACCGTGAGATTCTAGATACTTGATTGTATCGACAATTACCACTTCTAGCTTGGCAACTGAGTGGTCCATCAACAACAGGTCGTCTAGGTATGCCATTATCGTTACACCCCGTGTTCTTAGATCGGCCAACAGTGGGGCCAGAATTTTTGTGAACACTCGTGGTGCTGTGGCCAGACCGAATGGTAAGGCTCTGAACTGAAAATGGCACCCTTCTACTGCAAAGCGTAGGAATTTTTGATGACCTGGAAAGATGGGAATATGCAAGTAAGCATCTTTGATGTCGATCGAGGCTAACCATTCCTCCCCTTGTAGGGCAGCGGTGACCGATCGGATCGACTCCATCCGGAAAGACCGGACGTTTAGAAATTTGTTTAGACTCTTTAGGTCCAATATGGGTCTTATGTCCCCGTTTGGCTTCGGGACTGTGAAAAGGTTTGAGTAGAAACCCAACCCCCACTCTTCCATAGGAACCTCCATAATTACTCCTTGGAGCAATAGTTGTTCTAACGCCAATAGGAGAGATCGTCTTTTCAGAGGGTCTCTTGGCATGCCTGACCACATAAAATGGGACGGAGGAGACTCTTTTAACTCCAACTTGTATCCCAGAGTTACTGCGGAGAGCACCCATCTGTCTTTGATCGTCTCCCGCCAGGTCTCTGCGAACAACTGAAGTCTTCCCCCCACCCGTTTGAGTGGGGGCAGCCCTTCATAGGCTTGACTTGGAGGCTGGTTTAGTACCTCTTCGGATCCAGGGCTTTTTATTACCCTGTGGCTGTCCCTGATTTTTAGAGGTAGTCCTCTTAAAAGATGGACCCCTAGACCTCTTCTTACTCGGTAAGAGAGTACTTTTACCACTGGAAATCTTCTGGATATACTTATCCAGGTCTTCGCCAAAAAGGCGTTCCCCATGAAATGGGAAGCTAACTAAGAGCTTCTTACAGGGAGCTTCAGCAGACCAGTTTTTGAGCCACAGAAGCCTACGCATATGTACCAAAGACAGCGTGAGGCGGGAGGCCTGATGGATAGAATCCTTGATGGCGTCAACCGCAAAGCATAATGCTCTAGGCAGATCAGCCAGAGCCTGGGCCTGTTGGTCTGGCAAATCCCTCAGGACCATTTTCATTTGATCCTTTAAAGCTTGGCAGACTCCAATAGCTGCCACTGCTGGCTGTGTAACAGCCCCTGCTGTGGAAAAAGCAGATTTTAATAAAGATTCCAATTTTTTATCCACTGGATCTTTGAACATTTGAACATTATCTACTGGACATGTCAGTGATTTGTTCACAGAAGAGATGGCTGCATCCACCGTAGGAACATTCCATCTCTGGGTGAACTTTTCCTCCATGGGATAGATCACCGGAAACCTTTTAGGCGGAACAAATAGTTTATCAGGATGTTCCCAGTCCTGGTATATAAGTCCTTCCAATAATGGATGTATTGGAAAGGAGCAATTAACCTGGGGAGCTTTTAGCGACCCCAATGAGGAGACAGCAGTAGTTGATGGTTCAACAAGAGGCATTTTAAATGCAGATCGAACCATGTCAGTTAGGGTCTGGACCCACAATCTTTCAGTCTGTGATGCTGAAAATGGTTCATCTACTGTCGATTCCTCAAAAACAGAGCTAACCTCCTCCTGATCCCCTTCAGGTAGGTCGGTCCCTTCCTGGGACTGTTGCTCTGCCAACAGGCACTCTAATGGAGGTGATGGAGATCTGGCGCGCTTTCTTTCCTGTAGAGAAGAAGCGATCAATGCAGCCAATCTCTGCTCCAATCCCTCCAGAGTTGAGGAAAAAACCTCCTCTGTTATATATGCAGGAGCAGGTGGACTGAGGACAGCCGCAGTACCTGGCACTCCCGGGGGTTCCTTATGGGTATTAACCTCTGATTTCTCAGGGGAGGAGGGTGCAGATGACTGCTCCAGATCCTCAGAGCCCGATGGAGACCCCCTACACTTCCTGAGAGGTATATCTCGGAGTTTTTTAGGCGGCATATTCCTTAGTTCAAAGCTGAGGTATTCCAGCCGCAATACACCCCTTACTGAAATAGTCTAATGCAATTTGCTGCTATGTACATCAGTGGGTGTCTACTAATGCGTCTTTCTGGGGATGCCTGTATCAACCGCCCGCTGTAAGCCCCTATACCATGCTACCAGCTCCTTTTCATGCTCTGTGTCCATAGCAAGCAGCGTGGACTGAGTCCTTTTATCTTGCTGGGACGCCCGCACATGCGCAGAAGCGCTGGGCGCACAGAGCGCGTCATCCGCCAGGCTCCGCCCCTTTTTTGAAGCTAAACCTTATAAAAAGAAAGCATGTGTGCACGCGCGTGCACGTGTGCGCTCTTGGCGCCATGTAGGGAGAGGAGCCAGGGTCCCTGTTTCACCAGGACTCGGGGATGGAAGGAAACTACTTGGCAGCATGACAGAGGAATGCAGCTTCCCTGATAGAGAGCTCACTCATCTGCCTGGACTTTCACCATGGAAGGAATAGTCCCAAGAAAAAAGACGTTCCACAGCGGCCTCTAGTGGACAAACACAGGTACCGCACTTTTGTCTTTTTTTTTTCTTTTTTAAAACCACCTTTATGAAAAACATTTCCAGGTTTACAGTTTTTTTAAAACTTCCCTTATGAAAAAACATTTCTAGGATTTCTTAGGCATATACAGCTATTAGCGGGAATACCCTTTAGGTAACAGGCAGAAAGACATATTAGGCTTGGGGGTCCCCTCAATAGAACCAAGTTCCTGAGGGGCCCCCACTTACCTTTTCCCCGCCGCAGGACTTTGTTTGGTCCACAGAAGCCCAAACTTCACCTATCACGGCAGGCATTGTACTAGACCTTCAGGGACCGGGTTCCCAAGGATTCCACTCCCCTGGACCTGTATAGCACCCTGCACAGATAGCCTCTTGGTTTTGGGTATGACCAGAGCTCTGGATCCCAGGGTCCAGCCCTCCTAAGAGAGGCATTACAGGCAAAACCCTGCTCTTCTCTGCAAGGCCCGGGTACCGACCGTTTAGCTATGAAGCTTTTTTGGTCGGATCCGGAATAGCTTGCTAAGGCCCAGAGAACCTGTACACAAGCCCAGATGAATACATGTTAACCTTGGCCAACACCTTAGACACTGGCAAAAAACTGAGGTACTCCCGGATGGGAGGGGCTTATATAGGGGAGGGTACTTCCTGTTTGGAAGTTGCCAGTGCCAGCACCTGAAGGTAATTCTATATAACCCACATAGTAATGACTATGCTGCTCTGTGTCCCGTGATGTATGAACAAGAAATGGAGAGAGTACCTCAGGGTTGCCACCTTTTCTTCAAGCCAAACCCGAACACTTAATCAAATGTGGAGAGATTACCTCAGGGTTGCCACCTTTTCTTCAAGCCAAACCCGAACACTTGGCTCCCGGGTGGCAACAGATTGTTGTGTGACTATCTTGGTTACTTGTGCCTTGTTTCCACTGAACGGAACGGTTCGGGTCGGTACAGTTTGGAACGGTTTGAATGGTCTGGTCTATTCTGGTGAGCGTTTCCACTGCAAGTCGGACCGACAGGGACCATTCAGGGTTTGGAAAAAATGCCTCGCGGGTCCGCCAATCAGTGGAATGTATTGTAGCTCCGCCCCAACCGAACCGTTCCATTTTCTATGGCCCCACATCTGAAGCAGGACCCAGAATGGTGCGGTACGGTTCGGTTTTATGGCACGCTTTCATAATGGAAACACCCAAAATAGCGTACCGTACCGAACCGATCCGCTCAGTGGAAACGAGGCATTAGGGATCCACAGCCTGGTCTGAATAATATGTCCGGGTTTCAGTTTGCCTGAAACCCAAACACATAATTAAAAAACCTGACTGTCCAGGTGAATCACGGACAGGTGGCAACCCTAGATTACCTATAGTTAGCAATCAATGTGCACCTCCTACATGCAGGCAGTTCATGGGCATCCTAAGTGCATGGAATTGCCCCATGTGTGATCGGGAGTTCTGACTTTTCTCTGATGTCACTTTTTGTACGCTTGTCCAGTGATTCAGAAAATATTAAAGTGGTTGTAAACCCTTTTGTCGTGTTTTTTTTTTTTTTTTTTTTCTAACCTGCAAGACAAAGCTATAATGAGCTAGTATGACTTGCATACTAGCTCATTATGTACCACTTACCTTCGATCGGGGCCTCCGAAGTCGTCCGTGTCCCTCCTCTAGCCGCATCCATCGCTGCGGTGATAGCCGGAATGTTACTTCCGGGTATCGCCGCTTAGAGCTGCACGATTAATCGTATGAGAATCGCAATCTCGATTCACCCCCCCCCCCGCGATCTCGATCCTGGATTACCGCAATTTTTTGTATTTTTAGAAAAGACGTCGGAACCAGGGTGGAACGCACGCAAATGGCGCCGATACAGGAACTGACGTCGGGCGCACTGACGTCAGGCAGAGCAGAGAGAGCGTGATGCGTGATGCGCCGCGGTGATGCCTGGGCATGGGCGGCACCACGTTTTGTCGGAGAGAGCCGGGAAACACTGCAGTGACTACGCACTTGTGTTCCATCCACAGAAGCAGGACCGAGGCTCCGACCGACCTGGCTGGCAGTGGCTGGTTCTGGCCCGATCCTTTTAGGGAAGAAAATCCTGAAGCCAGGTAAACCTGAATGGTTTGTGGTGTGATGAGTAACAGCATGGCAGTTAGATGGTGAAATATTTGACATTTGGTGCTTTCATTCCAGGAGCTTCCAGGAGCTGAAACATGAAAACATTGTCACCTTAGCGCCTTATATGATTTTCCAGGTAAATTATAAAACACATCTATTTTTAGTATCAATAATAAAACGATGTATTGTGTTCATATGATCTGGCAATGAATGAATGTGTCCTGTATTATTCCATGTCACCATGTGCAGTGCATCAAGTAAAACTCAACAAAAAATATAATATATATATATATATATATATATTTGTTGTTTTCTTGTTGAGTTTAACTATAGATTTTTCTTTTTTTAAGAGGAGGAGGGTGATCGGGGTGGGAGCTTTCTACTGGGAGATACATGTGGCAGAAGATTGATGTCTGTGGAACTACAAGTCTCAGCAAATACTACAGGGGCCAGACAGGGCAATGCTGGATAAGTCAGATCTTCTCCTCTGTTGCTTTGATCACCATTAGGAGACCAGCGTTGGGCAGCCAGCCAGGCATTTCTAGTCTGTGGAACTACAAGTCCCAGCATGGTTTATCCAGCAATGCCCTGTCTGGCCTCTGCAGAAGTCAGAGATCTGCTCCTCTATGGCTCTTATTCTTCCTCCCATACAATACATTCCCATTTAGTTTTATAACACTTGCCTTCTCCATTAGGAGACCACAGTGTTGGACAGGCATTTCTAGTCATTGGAACTAAAAGTCCCAGCATGGCATTGCTGGATAAAGTCAGAGATTTGCTCATCTATGGCTTTTATTCTATCGGGGCTTGACGAAAATGGAGCCTGGTGCCTGGACTGTTCCGCTGTTGTCGGCCTCGGTGAATAGCCTGAAGGGAAGCAACATTGCCAAGCAAAAAAAACAAAAAAAACACACTGTTTGATTCATTGCCTTTTAAATGTCAGTGCATTAGCTGCAAGTGTTTTAAACTAAAGGCGGATGACAGACTGTGCGCTCTCGTTTTGTTTTCTCTATAGGTACACACATGTCCAGTCAACCACACCCAGTTGAATATTAAGAGAACAAGAGCTGCAGCAGCACCTGGAGAATATACACACAGTCACACAGGACTCTTTAGCCCAGCTGGGCTCGTTGTTCTTGTTGGATTTCCTAATTGAAGTTCAACTTCAGACAATATTTTCAAGGACACAGATGTATGTATGTACTTATGTTAGTTAACTGCATCAGAACAGCAGAAGTGTACCGTTGAGAAGTTAAAAACAAACTAAACCAATATTCTACATGAGTGAGGCAGAGGCCAGTGCAGACTCTGCAGAGGCCGGCGCAGAGGCCGGCGCAGAGGTAGAGCAATGCGCAAGTGAGTCTGATAAAAACCAAGATGTTTTTGTTCCAAAAAGAGGAGCTTATTCCGAAGTGTGGGCTCATTTCGGATTCAAAGCAGATGATGACACTCAGCAAACCATCTACTGCAAGCAATGTTTAGCCGTTGTTTGTGCACCAAAGGGCAACACCACCAATCTGTTTAATCACCTGAAACATAATCACATACAACAATATGAGATGTTACGGAAAAACAAAACCGCCGCCGCTCAATCACAAAGTACCTGCAGCCAGACAAAACAAATGTCAATTAAAGGAACATTATATAATGCAACACCGTACTCAACAACCTCTGTCAGGCGCAAAGAAATAACACAAGCAATCACATTTCACCTGGCTAAAGACATGGCTCCCGTGACCACTGTTGAAAAAGAGGGGTTTAAAAAACTAATTCAAACCCTTGATAAGCGCTTTCAAGTGCCCTCTCGTACTTATTTTTCCCATGTTGCAATCCCTGCTCTGTACACCAAATGTCCTGAAACAGTTGCAACAGAATTGCGAGATGTACTTAATTTTGCAGCAACTTCAGATTTATGGTCCAGCAGAGCAATGGAACCGTACATGAGCTTAACAATCCATTTCATCAATGACGATTTTGAGATGAAAAGTCGGTGCCTACAAACTGGGTTTTTCCCTGAGGACCACACTGGCGAAGCTTTGGCGCAGGGATTAAAGGATGCTCTCATAAACTGGAAATTGGAGGAGAAAAATCTTGTGTGCATCACTACAGACAACGGAAGCAACATTGTAAAGGCCATATCCATAAATCACTGGACTCGACTGCAGTGTTTTGGCCATAGGCTTCATCTCGCAATAGAGAATGCAATGAAGGACCCAAGAATTGAGCGTGCTATGGGTTTGTGCAAAAAGCTTGTCGGGTGTTTTAGCTACAGTTGGAGGAGGAAGAGGGAGCTTTCTGAGGCACAAAAACAACTAGGTTTACCAGACCACAAGCTCAAGACAGAGTGCCCAACAAGGTGGGGATCTAGGCAGGCTATGGTGAGGAGGATACTTGAACAGCAAGCTGCCATCACCCATGTCCTCTCTTCTGACCGCAAGGCTAGGCACCTCTTGCCAACATGGCAAGACCTAGAGGTCCTGGAGGCTGTGGACAAGACTCTCACCCCACTGGCAGACTTCACAGATGCTCTTTCAGGAGAGCAGTATGTCAGTGTCTCTTCTGTGAAACCTGCTCTACAACTATTTCAGTCTTCTGTTTTTGGCTGTTAAGGAAGATGACTCTGATCTCATTTGCACAATGAAATCAAAGATCATCGGGTATCTGGAGGAAAAATATCAGGACCAAAAAACACAAGACCTTCTCGACATAGCCACAACCCTCGATCCCAGGTTTAAGATGACTTACGTTAATGAAGATAACAAAACTGTTGTCCAGAACAGACTAAAAGAGGAGATGTCAAAGCTAACAGTTAAGGAAAGCCCCACTACAACAACTACTAATAGTGGCACTGGTCCTTCAAAGAAGGCTCGAAAGAGCTTGGGTAGCTTTTTCAAAGCAGCACAAAGTGAAGGGGCACCAGATCCAGCCTCAGGCTCACAGCAACAACAATCCGAAAGCTTGTCCTTGGAGCTACACTCTTATCTGTTCTTAGGCAACACTGACAGTGAAGATGATCCGTTAGTGTGGTGGAAGGTTCACAAGGAGCATTATCCGAGATTGTCTGCACTGGCCAGAAAATACCTCTGCATTCCTGCAACCAGTTCCCCTTCTGAAAGGGTTTTTAGCACAGGGGGCAACATTGTCACTTGTCGCCGTTCTGCACTGAAGCCACAAAATGTGGATAGGCTTGTGTTTCTAGCTAAAAATCTTTAAATTGGTGTTTATCTTTATCTGACATGATACCTACCTCAATGTTTTTTGAATGTAATTGTTTTTCATTACATTGGCTTCAATCAAACTAATTTTAAAGAAATGACAGAGTATTATGGCTTATTTTAGAACAAAGGACTGTTCCCCAATCCCCCTTGGATGGGACTTTTAAGGCCACAAACACTGAAGTGCGTTAGAAATTAATTTATTTTTACATAAAAAGATAGTTTACCCAACAACAATGATCAATGGTTATTGGTTAAAGGCATAAACCACTAGATGTGGTGGTGGTAGTTTACATGTGTCACGTCACGTGACAAACAAAGCTACACAAATTATGCTTTTTAACCATTGATCATTGTATATGTGTGATCTATCTTTTCTTTATGTAAAAATAATTCAATTTTTTAACGCACTTCAGTGTTTGTGGCCTTAAAAGTCCCATCCAAGGGGGAAGGAACAGTCCTTTGTTCTATACAATGAGAATCCAGGGATGTGCCCAGTTAGTACATTCACCTTGGGTAGCTTTTTCAAAGCAGCACTTAGGCAACACTGACACTGAAGATGATCCATTACCTGAATGTTTTTTTGAATGTAATTGTTTTTCATTACATTGTCATTTCTTTAAAATTTGTTTGATTGAAGCCAGAATATTATGGCTTATTTTAGAACATAGGACTGTTCCCGAATCCCCCTTGGATGGGACTTTTAAGGCCACAAACACTGAAGTGCGTTACAAAAATAATTTATTTTTAACTAAAAAGATAGATCGCACAACAACAATGATCAATGGTTATTGGTTAAAAGCATAAACCAGATGTGGTTTACATGTGTCACGTCACGTGACAAACAAAGCTAAACAAATTATGCTTTTTAACTATTGATCACTGTATATGTGTGATCTATCTTTATGTAATAATAAATTAATTTTGTAACGCACTTCAGTGTTTCTGGCCTTAAAAGTCCCATCAAAGGGGGAAGGAACAGTCCTTTGTTCTATACAATCCAGGGATGTGGCCACTACATTCACATTCATGTCTTATCCAGTGTCATGGTGATGATCTCCCTTTTCTATATGGCTTATTTTATTGCCGTTTGGTTTGATAACCTAATGTTCAGAGGTTGTAAATTTTTCAAATAAATTATTTTTGGAGAATCGTGAGAGAATCGTGATCTTCATTCTAAGCAAAAGAATCGTGATTCTCATTTTTCCCAGAATCGTGCAGCTCTATCGCCGCTGCAGCCAATCGCAGTGCCGCTCCGGCGCTGTGATTGGCCGGAGCGGCGAAGACGTGACTCCGCGCATGAGCTGTCAAATTCGGCTACGTCGTCGAATGTTGCGACCTAGCCGAATTTGTGAATGGGGTGACGTCAGTGTCGCCGCATTTACATACAAATATCTCCTTAACCGTGTAGCCGTGTTACATGGTTAAGGAGATATTTGCAGAAAATCGGGCACCGATGTCTACGGCGCAGGCGCACTGAGCGCACTTTCCCTTGAATAGGAAAGCACCAGAAACGCGTGCATGCGCGGGAGTGACGTCATCACCGCTCCGGCCAGTCACAGCGCCGGAGCGGCGATACCCGGAAGTCACTCCGGGTATCATGGCAGAGGAGAGGAACGAGGGTCGCTTTGGGGGCTTTGATCTAAGGTAATTAATTCATAATGAGCTAGTATGCTAGTCATGCAGGTTTTTTTTTTTAAATGTTTTGGGTATACAACCACTTTTTAAAGCAAAAGAAAACAACCAAGCAGCTCAAATTTTTCTAACCAATTAACAATAACAGCCCCGATACATCACTCAGTGCAGGTTTTCTTAGAAACCTCTAAAGCCCTGTACACACGATCGGATTTCCTATGGATTCTAATCCGATGGATTTTTCCTTCGGATATCCGATGAAGCTGACTTCCATCAGTCTTGCCTACACACCATCAGTCAAAAATCCAACCGTTCCAAACGCTGTGACATAAAACACTCTGACAAGCCGAGAAAAATTAAGTTCAATGCTTCTGAGCATACGTCGACTTGATTCTGAGCATGCGTGGGTTTTTTGTCCGATGGAGTTCCACACAGACGATCTGAATTTGCTATCGTTTTTTTTCCCATCGGATAAATTTAAAACATGTTCTATTTTTTCTCACCGATGGAAAAAAGACAGATGGGGCTCATACACGATCGGTTTGTCCCATGAGAAAAGTCCATCGGACTGTTTTCTTCGGTAAAACCGATTGTGTGTACACGGCATAAGCCGCTGATTGCACAGTATGCAAATATTGACTTTCATCTCTGCAGTCACCACCCTTCCTCCCTAAATGAACATGTGTATTTTAGTTAGAGAGGTATAACATATTGCATTTAGGAATATGAGCAGGTTGAGGCAGAGCTCCAGTGTTGGAGCTGGAAGCAGCCATGGTTTACTGAGTATCCCAGGATCAGTGCACAAGAAGCTAAATCCTGGATACACACAGTTGATTTTGGTATATAAGATCACCAACACTTACAACAGGTCTAAACACTTTAAGACGAACTGCAGTCTGCTCACATAATTTGTAATAAAAACATCTTTGCCATGCTGAAGCTTCCCTCCAACCACTTTGCATATTATTTTATATATACTGTGATTCTGTACTTGCCAAATATGCTGTAGAATTCTCCCTCCACTGAGTCTGGCTGCAGCCATTTTAACTGTGGGCAGCTGAAGCAGCTTCCTGTTCACTTCCTGGATTTACACAGACACACACCTCCAGCTCTGCAGCTCCCGTTGCCCCTCTTATGACTCATCCCCCCTCCCTCCCTGGCAAACTCTCAGGAGAGTGAGAGAGAGAGCTGTGTATGATGTTATAAGCCTAGGCTTTTTATCAGATAAGAAACAGGAAGTGGGCTGTATAAGGGATTTACTGGCAGAAAAAAAAAAATGTTTTACTATCCAAAATTAAAACAACAAAGACAGAAGATTTAATGGATGGAAAGATGAAAAAATGACTGAAGGTCCGCTTTAACCACGTCAATACACTGGGCACTTTCACCCCTTCCCTTATCAGTGCAGATCCCCCCTGTGAGGAAAGCCACTTATTGGCTTTCCTCTCCTCACGTGTCAATTACAGCTACAAGTCTTTTTGGGGATGTCTCTACCAGCTTTGCACATCTATAGAGTGACAGAGTGACATTTTTGCCCATTCTTCTTTGAAAAATAGCTCAAGCTCTGTCCAATTGGATGGCAATTTTCAAGCCTTGCCACAGATTCTCAATTGTATTTAGGTCTGGACTTTGACTGGGCCATTCTAACACATGAATATGCTTTGATCTAAACCACTCCATTGTAACTCTGGCTGTATGTTTAGGGTCTTTGTCCTGCTGGAAGGTGAACCTCCGCCTCAGTCTCAAGTCTTTAGCAGACACTAATATGTTTTCTTCTAAAATGTCCCTGTATTTGGCTGCATCCATCTTCCCACTTAACTCTGACCAGCTTCCCTGTCCCTGCTGAAGAAAAGCATCCCCACATGATGCTGCCACCACCATGTTTCACGGAGGGGATAGTGTGTTCAGGGTGATGTGCAATTTTAGTTTTCTACTACACAGCGTTTTTCTTTTAGGCCAAAAAGTAAAATTTTGGTCTCATCTGAACAGAGCACCTTCTTCCACATGTTTGCTGTTTCGCCCACATGGCATCTCGCAAACTGCAAATGGGACTTTCTATGGCTTTGTTTCAACAATGGCTTTCTGCTTGCCACTCTTCCATAAAGGCCAGATTTGTGGAGTGCATGACTAATGCTGCGTACACACGATCGGAATTTCCGTCGGAAAAACCTTGGATGGTTTTTCCGACGGAATTTCGCTCACACTTGGCTTGCATACACACGGTCACACAAATCCCTGTCGGAAATTCTGACCGTCAAGAACGCGGTGACGTACAATACGTATGACGAGACGAGATCGATGAAGTTCAATAGGCAGTTCAGCTCTTCTGCTTGATTCTGAGCATGCGTGTTTTTTTGCGCGTTGGAATTGCATACAGACGATCTGAATATCCGACAAGAACTTTTCCCGTCGGAAAATTTGAGAACCAGCTCTCAAATTTTTTTTGGCGGAAATTTCCGACAGAAAAATTCCGATGGAGCCTACACAGGGTCGGAATTTCCGACCAAAAGCTCACATCGAACTTTTCTTGTCATAATTTCCGATCGTGTGTATGCGGCATTATAGTTGTCCTGTGGACAGATTCTCCCACCTGAGCTGTGGATCTCTGCAGCTCCTCCAGAGTTACCATGGGATACCTCTTAGCTGCTTCTCTGATGAATGCTCTCCTTGTCTGGCCTGTCAGTTTAGGTGGACGGCTATGTCTTAGTAGGTTTGCAGTTGTGCCATTTTTTGATGATGGATTGAACAGTGCTCCGTGAGATGTTCAAAGCTTGGAATTTTTTTTATAACCTAACCCTGCTTTAAACTTCTCCACAACTTTATCCGTGACCTGTCTGGTGTGTTCCTTGGCCTTCATGATGCTGGTTGTTCACTAAGGTTCTCTAACAGATCTCTGAGGGCTTCACAGAATAGCTGTATTTAAACTGAGATTAAAGGAGCACTAAAGCTTCCCTTTTTTTTTGCCCAAAAATAACAAACATGTTATACTTACCTCCACTGTGCAGCTCGTTTTGCACACAGTGGCCCCGATCCTGGTCTTCTGGGGTCCCTCGGCGGCTGTCTTGGCTCCTCCCCGCAAGGACTCCACACCATAATGTGAGTGAGCTCGCATGGTGTGGAGTGATTGCGGGTGCGCTCCCGTGATACAGCGGCGGCCATAGCCGCCGACTGTATCACTCAGCCCCGCCCCCCGCGCGCCGCGTCATTGGATGTGATTGACAGCAGCGCCAGCCAATGGCTGCGCTGCTTTCAATCCATCCAGTGTAGCCAATCGGCGGCCAGGCTGAAAAACGAAGAGGATGATGGGGACGAGCGTGGGACTTTCGAGGGGCCAGGTAAGTAAAACAGGGGCTCGGGGGGGGGGGGCGGTATTGTTGAATGTTTTTTCACCTTAATGCATAGGATGCATTAAGGTGAAAAAACATGTAACTTTACTACTCCTTTAAGTTACACACAGGTGGACTCTATTTACTAATTAGGTGACTTCTGAAGGCAATTGGTTCCACTAGATTTTAGTTGGGGGTATCAGAGTAAAGGGGGCTGAATACAAATGCCCGCCACACTTTTTACATATTTATTTGTAAAAATGTTGAAAACCATTTATCATTTTCCTTCCACTTCACAATTCTGTGTCATTTTCTGTTGGTCTATCACATAAAATCCCGATGAAATACACTCTTTTAGTTCTTACTGTAATGCCGCGTACACACGACCGTTTTTCATGATGAGAAAAATGCAATTGTTAAAAATGGTCTTGAAAAACGGTCGTGTGCAGGCTCGAGCATTTTTCTCGACGAGAAAAATGGGCGAAAAAAAATTAGAACCTGCTCTATTTTTTTTTTTTGTAGTTTTTCACGTCGTTCTTTTTAACGTTGTGAAAAACGGTCGTGTGTATGCTTTTACGAGGGGGAAAAAAACGCGCATACTCAGAATCAAGTATGAGACCAGAGCGCTTGTTCTGGTAAAACTAGCGTTCGTAATGGAGATAGCACCTTCGTCACACTGTAATGGACTGAAAAGCACGAAGACTGAAAAGCGCGAAACGTCGCTCACCAAACTTTATTAACACGAGGTCAGCAAAAGCGTCCCAAAAGGTGGTGCCATTCGAATGGAACTTCCCCTTTATAGTGCCGTCGTACGTCACCACGCTTTGCTCGAGCGTTTTTTTTCCATGAACGCGTGTATGCAAGTCAGGCTTGAGAGGAAACGCAAAAAATCACGTCGAGGAAAAACGTTGTTTTATTCCATGACATGAATAACGGTCGTGTGTACGCGGCATAAGGCTCGGTTTACACTGCCGTGAATTCAGAGTTCAAAGTAACATACCATTAATGGCTATGGAACCGATTTAGACGGTGCGACTCAGGAAGAGGTTCCTGCACTATTTTTGGGTCGCGACTTGCATTGACTTCTGTTAAGTCTCAAGCAAGCTGCAGTTAAGTCGCGCAGATGTGAATCGGCACAGACACCTTACCCCTGAACCCCCTTCTGAGTTTTCTACATACTTTGCCTGCTGAGATCTTCTCTGTATGGTCTGCTAGGCACTACAGTGCTTGGGTTATACTGCTATTGCGTCACAATCTCAATTCATAACTATTGAAAGGCTGTGCACCACACATCCCTAGTGAAAGATATTCTATCATTTTAAAATGGGGAATGTGACATTCCCTGCCAGTGTACCTTTCTGATGCCTGTATTTTTATGACAGTGAATGTCACAATCACTGCTTTATAACTATACCCCTTATTGCCTGTTGCAATCGTTTTTGCGCTTTCCTTGTAGACTCCAAACATTTTACTGCTGCTCTGCTTGATACTCGTTCTGGGATACATGTTGATTTTCATTCAGATGTGAGTTTCATTATATGCATTTGAAAACTTTTTTTTGTGACGCTGGTTGTCCTTGTTGATTAGTCATCGTTAACAGGAAATTTGAAGTTTGCATTTTGATAAAACAGCATTTGGAAGCTATTGTAATACTGTATAAGACAAATAAAAAAGCAAGGTCATTCTTGCTTCTTGAATTTTTTTACCATTAGTTTTGTAGTTTTTATTGTAGGGTGTATAGTTTAGTCCAGTTCATGTCTTTACACATTACAGTGGCTGAAATGTACTATGAAGACTGAAACAACACCTAGGGCAAAGAAGAAATATTTCAAATCTCATTTTTAACTTGGGGAAGTAGAAAAGGGAACAAATGTGCATGCTTTGGAAGTAAAGTGTTTTTTTTTGTTTTTTTTTGCAGAGCAGGGAAATATTAGAACGCCGATCTGATTAATATTGCTGTCTGTGTCCCCACTAGGCAGATTTTCCCTGGTGACCATGGCAGGAAGTAAGGGAATGGCTATCCAAATAGGGAAACAAATTGCATTAAAAACCTAACAGCAGTTCTAACTCTTCATCGCTTTATCCAAAATCATTAGGTTATCACTCAACATTGTGGTGGGTACAGGCCGATGTCTGTAATAGGTATAATCGCCCTAATGTTTCTGCCCAGAACTGATCAACAAGCTGTTTGTAATTTTCAGATGAAGTGACATTAGTTGTAATATCCTAGAAATGACCTGCCTGAGAGTGTATTGGTTCTGTGACCCCCCTCTTTTGGATGGTGAAGTGGCATAAAGAAATGGATTTTGGGTGATTGCATGCACGGATCTTCCCTGCATAGATGATGTGATTTTGTTTAATGATATGCATTATAAGCTGCTTAACAAAGATTTTATAATGGCTTTTAAAAGTGTTTATTTTTTTTATTTTTTTTTAATCTATTGAGGGACATTGGAATTCCTAAACGTTCGGGATATACTGCTGACTACAGGAAGTTGGGACACTGGCAAATAAAGCATTGAAGCCAGACCCCCGTATGGATTTATTCACATAGGTGCAGAGTGCCATGCACAGTGAAAAATGGGAGTATTTTAGCACCTGGGCGTGACGGGTGTTTGCATATAGATGCCTGTGCAAAACTAATGACAGGCTGTGATTGAATGATGGTAACTGCAGGGTTCGACTGTTTACTTACCCACGGGGATTGCTGTGTGAGACCCTGACGTAGACAGTTTGCTCCTAGGGCCTCCCACCCATTCCTGTATTCAAGTAAACACTCACATGTGCGGTTGCCAGCGTATGGCTGCAGTCTGTCATTGATTTGTACAAGAGGCCTGTCACTTTCTGTGCAGAAATATGCTTGTTTTTTTTTTTGTTTTGTTTTTTCGTATGGCGTTCTACATCGGTCTGAATGAAACCCTAACCGTGCATCTAACCACCATCCCAAGTGATCTGCTGTAGCTTGCTGGGTTCTCAAGTAGCTTACCTCCCCAGATGTTTGGATACACAGGTACACTTGGCCTGAAGATTCCATTTTAGACTCCTAAGTTAGCCACTTCTTCCAGCTGCCCCTCTTCACCCTGTTAGTATTACTGTACCCCATTGTGCATCTTTCCAAGTTTGAATATAACGAGATGGGTATATAATACCCAAAGTGTGAGAAGATTACTCGCTGACTCGCCGATTAGATGTGGTCTATGCCAGAGCAGAAACCAAATGAAATAAAAAGGAACGTAAATTACAAACTGTAAAAGTAGGGAAAAATTGGACAATTGTTTTTATTATTAGATGAATGTTTTTGTGCTATTTTCTGTTTTTGGAAGATATTGACATATCTACATGGATGTCATTCTGTACAATTTTTATCCAATTTTTTCATTAAACTTTGTCAATACTACGCTGCGTGTTGATATTTTTGCCTACTTTTAGAGTTTGTAAATGACAGCTATTCCTTTTCTTTTTTTTTTTTTTTTTGATCTACCCAAGTTTGTTTGGGTTGCCCGCTGCTTGGGTCCAAGCATTCCTACTTTTGTAGGAACCTATCTTTGGGATTAGTATCCCTATTCAGTTTTCACCCCTTAAGCCTCGTACACACGGGCGAGAATCCCGTCTATTACCAAGCCCTGTGTACACACGGCCATTCAAAAGAACCACCGTTCTTTTGAATGGCAAGAACACGGTGACGTCATCGACTTACGACGAGCCTGCGCTCATCACATTCGATGCCGTCGCCGCCATCTTGCTACACCCTACACTACCCTTGTATGCTACCGCACATGCGTTTGATGTCTCATCGAGCATGCGCGGGCTTACCTGGGACAGGTAAGCATACACACTCACGGTTTTCTCGGCAGGAAAACTCTGCCGAGAATCCCGACGAGAAAAATAGAGAGCAGGTTCTCTATTTTTCTCGTCGATTCCCGGCAGTTTTCAGGACGAGAAAGCATACACACGTAGAGTTGCCACCTCATCCCTTTAAACCCGAACACATATGAATTACACAGGTTCTGAGGCTAATTGAATGCAGATAAGGCACCAAGTGAGTTTAATTACCACCTTAATCAGCCACAGAACCCGTGTAATTCGTATGTGTTCGGGTTTAAAGGGATGAGGTGGCAACCCTATACACACGGCCGGATTTCTCAGCAAAAAGCTCTCCCAGCAGTTTTCTTGCCGTGAAAACCGGCCGTGTGTATGAGGCTTCACTGTAAATAAGTCAACGACTTGTGGTGCTAGACTCTTCGCAGTGCTATCCTTTTTCTAAGGGACCTCTTGACCTACAATGTTAATGTGACACTAAACTCTGCTTTTATAAAAATACCTCTATTAAAGTATGTATTCTTAACTTTAAAAATACCTTCTATTGCTATCATTCTCCAAATCTCCATATTCCCATATTTATTAATTTTTTTTGCTGCTGTGATCCAACTTCCTGTTAGAGGGTGGCTACGTTTGTTCCCCTTGGACCCACTCTACTACCATCTCCTCGCTCCTGAGATAGATTATGGGATGTGCAGTGAGCATAGAGCAATGCACATGACTGCAATCAAATGTGCACTGCTTGTTCCAAACAATGTGAAGCGAGAGAGAAAAAGAGAGGTCAGGAGTTAATGAAGGACGTTACATTTATGCAAAAAACAGTAGGAAACAATTTAATGAAAAATATATTACCGGGACATAGGTTTTGTATGTTTATAGATTAGGGCTGGGCGATTTTCCCCCACAAAAAAAATCTGCGATTTTTTTTTTTTTTTAATATATAAAAAACTCGATTTACGATTCGATTCGATTTTTTTTTTTATTATTCTATTAATTAAAGTACATCAACAAACAAAATTGCAAAGGCAAACCCTTTCTCTAACTGCAAAGTCAGTGTGCAACAAAGATTGTTAAACATCCAAATTATTAATACTGTATTTGGATTTAGCTAATAAAACAACAAAAAATCTTGAGGTTACTCTTAGTTGAATTGAACTGTGCCCGTGCCTCACTGTGCCCAATGCCTCACTGTGCCCGTGTCTCACTGTGTCCATGCCTCACTGTGCCCATGCTTCAATCACTGTGCCCATACCTGATGCAGATTTTCATGGGATACGGATTTTACTGCTACACCGGCGGCCGTTCCAGTATTCAAAAGCCGCGCCTCCTCCTCGTCTGTGATAGGCGGAACACTCAATTTCCCTGCATTCAGTGTTCCGCCTATCATGGACATCCGCTCATCCTCATAACACAGACGAGGATGAGAGGATGTCCGTGATAGGCTGAACACTGCCTGCTGTGAAATTGAGTGTTCCGCCTATCACAGACGACGAGGACTCGGGAGGCGCGGCTTTTGAACACTGCAATGGCCGCCATCTGTCTGCATGACACGCTGATCAGGTAGGCAGACGGCGGCTTGTGGTTAGTTAGTGTTACATTACATCTACTCGTGGCGGCTGCGGCGAGTAGATGTAATTGGGGTAACGCCGCCCAGTGCCATTCCGGATACGCCCCCTGGAGCCCTGCTATGGAAACTCTGAAGGAAAAAAAAAATGTTTTAAATCTGAATCGATTTGAACTCAAAACTCGATTCAAGATTAAAATCGATTTTTTTTCCCAGCCCTACTATAGATTATTTTTGGAGAAAAAAAGAATATTGTTTAGTGTCACTACTAATCTCTTCTTTATAAAGACTTGACTCTTCAGGGTCTTCTAACAGTTCTAAATCCTGTTTACAGTACTATCCCTAGTGGTTTTTTTTCTGCCATCCCTATTGTGGAATGCTCTGGTGATTTTTTTTCTGAAAGAGAGTCAGTTCTCCGGATTCTAGCAGTTCAAGCAATACCGAAGGTCCTATCCTCTGCAAACGTCCTCTAGAAGTGTATTGCCACAGTGTTTGTAGCCTTCGGTCGTCAAGCCCCAACACATTCCCTTTGGACCCTTTGACCCCTTCCTTGTGTGTAGCAGGCCCCCTTTTTGGGGTTGTTAATAGGATTTCCTACTAACATGGTTACCTGTCATCATCTGATCTCAGTCCTTTTTAGTACCCAACCCCCCCCCCCCTTCTAGGGATTCAGGAACCTAGGCAAGACATCAAGATGGTCTCTCTTTTTTGAACCAAGATGTCCCAGAGGCCCTTCACTGATCTCTGGTGGGTAATGTGATCACTTCACACCAGCACCAAAATATTTTCGTTGGGTGGTCAGGAGAATGTTCCTAAAAATAGCACTAGGATTCCTACCCCTTGCTGTTCTTTGCAGGGATTGGTTGGAACGTTCCAGGGTCCTTCAGGCACCGGAGGGGGGGAGGAATTAGATGAGTGGAAGTTCCACTTTAGGGTGGAGCTCTGCTTTAAAAGAAAAGTATTGGGGGGAAAAAAACACTTAGAAGAATGCAGGATACAAACGCACAGTTCCCAGAACACAGCGGTGGACCAGTGAAAGACGCGCAGCGCAACTCGCGCATGCGCAGTAGGGAACTGGCCAGTGAAGCCGCAACGCTTCACTTCCTGATTCCCTCACCGAGGATGGCGGCAGGGGCAGCCGAGAGACAAGCGATTGCTCGTCTTCTGCTGCCGACATCGCGGGCACCCTGGACAGGTAAGTGTCCATTTTATTAAAAGTCAGCAGATGCAGTATTTGTAGCTGCTGGCTTTTAATAAAACATTTTTAAGGCGGAGCTCCGCTTTAACTTTCTTTCTGCAGTTGCCCGAATAGTATTTCAATTGGATATGGTATGTTCATTCAAACTTTTTTTTTTTTTTAGTGATCTGTTTGTACTGTGGGGATTGGGCCAGCAAATATTTCTTCTTTGTGACCACATTATGTGTTGTTTCTTTTCTCCTGTTTGGGGAGTGTGTTTGTTCCACCTATGTTTTGATGGATGGTTGGTTGGCTCTCCAGTTTTTCTGGTTTAGACTCCTTGTTTCTTCAGGTAGCAGTTCTTGCTAGTGGTAATCATCTGTCCTAGTCTGCAGCACAAGGTCGATTTTCAATATATTACCCATGTTTGTGGCAACTTACATATTTTGCTTTATCCTCTCTTTATCTTGCCTTGATTCAGGTATTGATTTCTACAGATGGCGATGCTGTTTTATAGAAGAATTCCTAAATTCCTGCGTCCTTCGAAGAACAAAAAAGAAAATAAGAAAGAGAAATGTGTAAGGGGGATTTTATGGTGCCACAAGGATATACAAATATAACATTTTATAATAAAAGATTTTATTATACACAGGAGAAACAAGTATAAAAAAAAAAAGAGTGAAAAAAAAAAGAACTCTCTATGACATACAAAAAACATACCGTATATACTCGAGTATAAGCCGCAAAAAAAATAGACAAATTTATTGACTCAAGTATAAGCCTATGGTGTCCATCTGCATGCCTCACTGTGCCCATGCCTCACTGTGCCCAATCTCCCTACCTGATTCCCGGCGCTGTGTGACTAGACTGATGTTTAACATGGGAGTTTATGGAAGGGGTTCCCGGCTTTGAAAAATCGGTGCTCCCCGGCCGTAGGTGCCCTGGACAACAAACTTTGCACACTTATAGATGAAGAGTGGAGCTACATGTGTGCTAAGTTTGGGGTCCAGGGGACCTAGGGCCGGCCGGTACCGGGTACCCAAAATCACAGGAGAAATTATCGTTTAACATGGGGTTTAGGGGACCTACGGCTGGCCGGGAGATTAGGCGCACAAAGTTGAAGATGGACACAGACTCGAGTATAAGCCGAGGGGGGCATTTTCAGCACAACAAAATGTGCTGAAAAATTCGGCTTATACTCGAGTATATACGGTACTCTCTTCTTTTTTTTTTTATATACTTGTTTCTCCTGTATATAATAATAATCTTTTATTATAAAATGTTATATTTGTATATCCTTGTGGCACCATTAAAATCCTTCTTACACATTTCTCTTTCAAATTCCAATTAGGGATGTGGGTGCATTGATCTTTTGAGTTAGCGCGGTTTTGTTTAATAAAGAAAATACGATTTTTGTACTTGTCTTAAAATCTTTTTCTTGAACTCCATTTAGCGACAACGGTACCCTCCCTCTGTGTTGTTGGCACTGTATACAAAGCTGAGGCATGGTGGTTAGACACGGGGTTATAATTTTTTTTTATTTTTTTTTGACACTGTCCCAACTTTCATATAGGCAGCAGTATAACCCAGCCGTTTAAGAAATTCTGAATTCCTGTGTCCCTCATTGGACTTTACATTTTTATTTTTTATTTTTTTTACTATAAGTACAAAAATCTTTTTGTTTTGGATTTGTCTGGCATCTAACAATCTTATTAAAATCATATTGTAGGTTGTATCAATTATGAAGCTTATTCTCTTTCTTTATAGCGGTCAAACGACTTATGAAAGAAGCTGCAGAATTGAAGGACGCTACAGATCATTACCATGCTCAACCACTAGAGGTGCAGTATCATTATTTTGACTTTTTAGCATGTTAACATGGCGTATCAGTGTTTTAATACAATGGGGGTTATTTACGAAAGGCAAATCCACTTTGCACTACAAGTGCAAAGTGCACTTGAAATTGCACTGGAAGTGCAGTCGCTGTAAATCTGAGGGGTAGATCTGAAATGAGGGGAAGCTCTGCTGATTTTATTATCCAATCATGTGCAAGCTAAAATGCTGTTTTTTATTTTCCTTGCATGTCTCCCTCAGATATACAGCGACTGTACTTCCAAGTGCACTTTGCACTTGTAGTTTGCGCTTGTAGTGCAAAGTGGATTTGCCTTTTCGTAAATAACTCCCATTGTGTACATACTACAGAAAAGCTTAATATTTCACAAGGAGATAGTAAAGCCATATAGGTTATGTTTAAAAAGGGATTAAAGCAATCTAAAAGCTACTTATATTTTCACAGTTTTATGTACCGTATATAACAGATCTAAGAACTCAATAGGGGAATAATGCCAAATTAACAGAAATAAATGTATTGCATATTATCTTCAGCCAACATAGTTATGTGTACTAGGAAAACTTGAATGAATCAAAATAATTGCATCATACAACTGAGCTGTCATTAAGTCCATTGTACAATCTGGCATTGTCAGGGGAAAAGCACTGTCGTGGGAGGCTATTCTGCATGTGCCAGATACAAATTGAGATTGCTAGAACATTGAGTAAATAGCCTCTTGGTATGTCTTTGTAAGAATCTTATACTGAACTGTTATTGCTATACTGTCCAATTCTAAACTTGTTATAACATTATATCTTAGTTTCGCAATTCAGAAAAAAAAGCAATATAAATGCATTTGCTGATCTCCATCTTTGTCATCTTAAAAGCATGCTATGTTTTTCCAAATTAAATTATGTACAATATCCTTAGCAACCATGAACAACTTGATGCACATGAAGAGCCTGTTAGGGGTTGACATTGAATGGAACCTTTCCTCTCTACCTGGTTGGGGTGGTCCCTATTCTATACCTCAGATACTTTCAAGGCTTGTTGTCCGCTTAAATCACTTGATCCTAAATGGTTGACCTGACCTCACATGTAAGCCAACCATGACTTACCTATAGTTGGGACTATACCACCCAACAGGTATCCATACAACAGAGCGCAGTCACCTACAATTGCCTTTAACAAAGCCCAGCATTTTTTCTCTCTGGCATGATGTTTACCTATGTAGTAACCTCTCCTTGGTACTCTTAGCCCTGCCAACTCTGACTCCTAAATTAACCTCTTCCATACTTATCTCTGGTTTTTGTTTTTATCACATTATTAGCAATGGTCATGCTCTATTAAACAACAGATTTAATTTAAAAAATGCACATTGTAGTAAGACCATCAGAAACCTAGCAGACCGAGCATTTGATCAGCTTTATAATATTATAAAAATAAATTATATATAAATCTTATCTTCTCCTGAATGGGCTAGACTCCTTCACACAACCCAGACATAACATGTTGGCTCCTAATGTGACGGTTGAGCCCATTAAGAAAAAGGGGATGGAGCCAAACCTTCTTCTTCTTCTTTTATTTTTTTCTCAGGAATAACAATCAAGGTTTGCATACAACTTTAGCTGCATCTATCTATTGTGCACATTGGGGGTAACCTCTACTTTGTTACCTATTCATCATATGTTCTGTTAAAAATGTCTAGGTTTGTGACAAGCTTACTATAATATGTGAGTTCACCTTGCCTTATTTCCCCAGGATCCCCAAAACCACGGTGCTGAATTTTGCTGTCAAATGTAAAGCACCCTGAATTGTGGGGATCTGGTGTTCTTTTGAAATAATCTGTTAATGTCTGCAGGCATTTGGAGGTCACGTTACCTGGTAAAAAAAAAATATATATATTTTTCCTGGTACGATGTTTTTATCGACATATAAAGGGAAACCAGATAACAAATTCCCATGCAGGGTATATAAGCATGAAGCATAAGATAGAGGTTCACGCAAAAATACAAAATAAAAAGTGCTATAAGACATCAATTATAGACTAACAAAGACCATCAGGCCGGGGCTCAATGTGGAATGCCTGAGCCTGCAGACCCAAAGGGAGCAGAACGGTCTGCAATAATGGGGAGAATAAAACCAAATTAAGCAAGGGACAAACCAAAAAAAAACACACACAATGGCAGCAGGGTGCAGGGCAGAGAACAGAGCAGCGGGCAAGAGGCCCAGAAATAGAAAGGGTAAGAGGAGAGGCAAAGAGGAAGTGGGGAAAAGGAAAGAAAGGTCCCCCCCAGGCTGGGGATGGGGTCAAGTTACTTTGAGATGTCTAGACTGGTCAGGTTCAAAGTAAAAGAATGCATAGGACCACCACAGGGCCCATACTTTAAGAAATTTGGCATGGAAGTCGTGGAGGATACTGAACATTTTTTCATGGATCATGAGGGTCGTCAAAGTGTTCTTAACCTCCAAAAATGATACAGCCGGCTTTTTCCAGGCCCTTGCTATTGTGCTCTTAGCTGCGATATACAGATATGTGGCTAGTTTCTGCTGGTGAGAGAACAGGCCCGGGATCAGACAATGGAGCAATGCAAGTTTGGGGTCCTTGTGGAAAGGTACCTGGAAGAGGGTAGATAGGAGTCCAAAGACTCTTGACCAAAATTCCATGAGGCGGGGGCAGGACCACCATATATACATTTACTGTAATCTCACTGACCCACACCACCAGCAGCATCTATCACTGTAGGATGGGATTGACTTGGCAATGCGGGCTGGGACCCAGTACCAACAACTTGGCTGTGTTGAAAGAGCACTTCGCTATGCTGGAACAGGCTTTACTCCAGTCTGCAAGGTCAATGGGGGACATGTCTCGTTCTCTGGTAACATTTTTAAGCTTTATACTTTCAGCAGAACACTTTCTTTGTCTGTGGGGAACAGGGTTGGCTAGTCTGGGGCAGATATCACCAAAGTCTGCTTTAACTATATATTTTAATAAAAATTGGCAGCATTGTGCTTGTTGGCACCGGAGAAAAAAACATGGATTGAGGAAAGTTTTTCTTATTCTGCCTCCTCATTTTGTACAAATATATATTGTTTTAAATAACAAACCTGTTATACTTAATTGCTCTGTGCAATTGTTTGCACATAGCAGCCACAATCCTTTTCTTTTTAGGTCCCCTGCCAGTGCTGTCCGCTCCTCCCCTATGCTGAGTGACCCTAATAGCAGACCTCTTGCTTTGGGGGCACTTGAGCAGGCTAACTACTGAGCCATGCTCCTGTGAATGGACATTGTCCATTCACACACAGAGCGTGGCTTGGCCCCGCCTTACTCCCCGCTCTCTCCTTATTGGTTCACTGACTCCTGCTGCTGTGTGAAATACAGGGCAATAATGAATGCTAAATAAAATTGAACAAAGTTTTTATTTTAATCAAAAATATACAGAATAAAAAGTATTGCTCAAAATGTTAGAGCAGTAAAAAAAACGACTCTTCACCGGTTACAGTAAGCCAGGCACCGCCTAAATAAAAATAGAATGACGTAAATTTGACATCATCACGGTAACGTGACGCCGCTTGAGCAATCCCCCATTCAGTGGGGCTGTAGAGAGCTGGAAGTTGAATGCCGGCTGTGAACAAACTTAGCCATCCCGCTTAAAAGTGCAGCGGAATACTCCGAATACCCCACACAGTGTATCTACTAACCTGTCTCCTAATGCGGGCATGAAAAACCAGAGACATATCGGAAGGACTCTGTAATTACGGCCATAAAGAAGGAAAGCGGAAGGCAGCCTGTTTGAACAGCAAAGGGATGTGGTAATGTAGGAACACTGCTTTGATCTATGCCTAGCACTTGATCTGCTACATTGAACTGCAAATGCTAATGCTTCGTGTGCCAACCTGATATGCTATTGACTGTTTAATTTGGATATCTGCTTTGCCAGGACCAGCATCTCAGGACATACCTGGCCATATAAACGAACATACCCTGCATTGTGTGTGTGTTTTATTTATTTATATATATATATATATATATATATATATATATATATATATATATATATATACAGGTCCTTCTAAAAAAATTAGCATATTGTGATAAAGTTCATTATTTTCTGCAATGTACTGATAAACATTAGACTTTCATATATTTTAGATTCATTACACACAACTGAAGTAGTTCAAGCCTTTTCTTGTTTTAATATTGATGATTTTGGCATACAGCTCATGAAAACCCAAAAATCCTATCTCAAAAAATTAGCATATCATGAAAAGGTTCTCTAAACGAGCTATTAACCTAATCATCTGAATCAACTAATTAACTCTAAACACCTGCAAAAGATTCCTGAGGCTTTTAAAAACTCCCAGCCTGGTTCATTACTCAAATCCGCAATCATGGGTAAGACTGCCGACCTGACTGCTGTCCAGAAGGCCATCATTGACACCCTCAAGCAAGAGGGTAAGACACAGAAAGAAATTTCTGAACGAATAGGCTGTTCCCAGAGTGCTGTATCAAGGCACCTCAGTGGGAAGTCTGTGGGAAGGAAAAAGTGTGGCAGAAAACGCTGCACAACGAGAAGAGGTGACCGGACCCTGAAGAAGATTGTGGAGAAGGACCGATTCCAGACCTTGGAGGACCTGCGGAAGCAGTGGACTGAGTCTGGAGTAGAAACATCCAGAGCCACCGTGAACAGGCGTGTGCAGGAAATGGGCTACAGGTGCCGCATTCCCCAGGTCAAGCCACTTTTGAACCAGAAACAGCGGCAGAAGCGCCTGACCTGGGCTACAGAGAAGCAGCACTGGACTGTTGCTCAGTGGTCCAAAGTACTTTTTTCGGATGAAAGCAAATTTTGCATGTCATTCGGAAATCAAGGTGCCAGAGTCTGGAGGAAGACTGGGGAGAGGGAAATGCCAAAATGCCTGAAGTCCAGTGTCAAGTACCCACAGTCAGTGATGGTCTGGGGTGCCATGTCAGCTGCTGGTGTTGGTCCACTGTGTTTTATCAAGGGCAGGGTCAATGCAGCTAGCTATCAGGAGATTTTGGAGCACTTCATGCTTCCATCTGCTGAAAAGCTTTATGGAGATGAAGATTTCATTTTTCAGCACGACCTGGCACCTGCTCACAGTGCCAAAACCACTGGTAAATGGTTTACTGACCATGGTATTACTGTGCTCAATTGGCCTGCCAACTCTCCTGACCTGAACCCCATAGAGAATCTGTGGGATATTGGGAAGAGAAAGTTGAGAGACGCAAGACCCAACACTCTGGATGAGCTTAAGGCCGCTATCGAAGCATCCTGGGCCTCCATAACACCTCAGCAGTGCCACAGGCTGGTTGCCTCCATGCCACGCCGCATTGAAGCAGTCATTTCTGCAAAAGGATTCCCGACCAAGTATTGAGTGCATAACTGAACATAATTATTTGAAGGTTGACTTTTTTTGTATTAAAAACACTTTTCTTTTATTGGTCGGATGAAATATGCTAATTTTTTGAGATAGGATTTTTGGGTTTTCATGAGCTGTATGCCAAAATCATCAATATTAAAACAAGAAAAGGCTTGAACTACTTCAGTTGTGTGTAATGAATCTAAAATATATGAAAGTCTAATGTTTATCAGTACATTACAGAAAATAATGAACTTTATCACAATATGCTAATTTTTTGAGAAGGACCTGTGTGTATATATATATATATAGACTCTGCAGACTACTTTGCGATAGAGACACTGTACCAACGAGTCTGTACAATACAATCATGACCAAGGATGTGCAACAAGCTAGCAATAAGTAGTCTTCCTACCTTTTGTACTTTCCACATATGGTTTCTGCCTTTCCTCTGATGACTTGCACCAGCCTTAAGAATATGCTACCATTGGTCTATAGAACCAAATACGTAACTGGACTTTGTTTTTGCTTGACTCTTAGTTCTATCATAGCTGGTGCACCATTATAATCCAGGCTGGACATTTTGGAATTCACTTTAAGCATTAGAATATCTGATCGCTATTTACTATTTTAATCCACTGATATGTGGCACTGTAATAATAATAATAATAATAATAATAATAAAAAAAAAAAATGCTAGATTACCTATGATCAGTTATATAAAAGGTAACCTGTATGACATAGAAAAACTGTGATATGCAGTTGTTATGTCAGCAACAATATTGAACATCTGTCTAAAGAAATACCAGTGGGTATGTATAAGTTAGTCATTTTTTTTTCCTTTGCAGGATAATCTGTTTGAATGGCACTTCACTGTTCGGGGCCCTCCAGATTCTGATTTTGATGGTGGTGTCTACCATGGCAGAATTGTTCTCCCTCCAGAGTATCCCATGAAACCCCCAAGTATCATTTTGTTAACGGTAACTGCATAATTTTTACTTTAAGCTAACTGTATTCAGGCTTTCCTTCTTGTACAGTTTTGTCACGTCATTTTATTTTCCCAGGCTAATGGTAGGTTTGAAGTTGGAAAGAAAATTTGCTTAAGTATTTCTGGTCATCACCCCGAAACATGGCAGCCTTCCTGGAGCAGTGAGTACCTTTTTTATATCCACTTAACAGGCGCAATTCCGTCTAGTGACATTGATCTAGTCATTTTATATATTTTTTTATTTTTTTTTACTTTCATAGTAAAATCCTACCATGGATTTTGGCTGACAGAGAATTAACTATATCCCCTTAAATGAGAACAGTACTTGAAGTATTTTTGGATGATTTAATACGGAGAAATGGAAGGGCTGAACTGCTTGCCTTTCCTGGAGACATTTCTGCTGTGAATTTCCTGCAGTACTGCTGGCAGGAACGAGTTAATCAATGCCCCCAAGCATGCCCCTCCTGCCAGATACCCAAATTCCAGTGGTTGCACAGTATATGATTTATCAAACTCTGTCTAAAATAATTTATTTTATTTTTATTTATTACAGGTACTTGTTTAGCGCCGTCTGTTTACGCTGCGCCTGACATATTTATTATACATTCACATCAGTCCCTGTTTTCAATCTAAAGTCCCTAACTCACATTCATATATACACATACTTAACGTAATTTGCTTGAAAATCAGCATTTGTGTAAGCAAAGAACAATGTAGGAAAATGTTATGCTAAATTATGCAACTTTTTAGTTTTTTCACATTGTAGTGACAGATTCTATCTTTTATAGGTTATGCAATTGTGCAACATGAAGTCATATGAACAATATATGTTTTAGAAAGCTAGTACCCAACAACCTCACACTAACCATGTTTATTTTAAACTTTTCAGTACGAACTGCATTGTTGGCTATAATTGGGTTCATGCCCACCAAAGGCGAAGGTGCCATAGGTTCTCTGGATTACACACCTGAAGAAAGAAAAGCACTTGCCAAAAAGTAAGTTCCTGCTGTGTTTTTGTATAAAGCCCATCAGTGTGAGAAATATGGAATTTTTCTCACGTTTTCAGCAGTTGTATCTCAACCTCCAAGTTTTATTCAAGAAGCATTCCAGGAAAAAAACATACAAAAAAAATCTGCTGACTAAAAGCTAAATCTCAAGTGGTGTACGCCACCTTCCAGATTTCTGCCTGTTATTCTAAATGTACACGTACGTGTAGCACCAATAGTATAGTCTTTGCTAATCTTCCAGCACTCTGACAGGAGACTTGCGACTCTCCTACACAGCAGCTGTCCTGTTTGTTCACCGCATCCTCTCTCCTTATCCAATCACAGAACGCTTGTCCAATCACAGAACTGATTTGCAAAATACAAAGCGTTCTGTGAATGGACAAGTAAGAGGAAGGGCGGACACTGCAGGTTGTGTGTAGGATAGCTGCAAGTCTGCTGACGTAGCACCAGAACTATAGTGAAGTAAATGGCAGAAACGATCCAGCAGTGGCATAACCGCCTAAGATTTAACTATTTGTAACCCAGAAGATTTAAAGGAGATTTCTGAAGTTCTTTTAGAGAAAAAAAAGTAATTCCCTTCAGTCAAACTCTATATATTGCATGTGAAGATTTAAAAGATAACAAAATGTTTTAGTATTGGCATCCTTTTTACAGGCTATTCTACTTTTCTGTTCACTCTTTATAGAGATCTCTGTTGTGTGCCCTACTAGGAGCTACACAGGTGCCACTTGAGAAGTCCTCTGACTGGACTCGAATGGCAGGCCATTCACTGTAACAGACCATTTTATTATTTACAGGTCTCAGGAGTACTTTTGTGACGCATGCGCAACAAGCATGAAGACTGCTTTACTCCCACTAAGTTCAGAATCCAGCCAAGATGACACAGAAGCCAGAGAGCTTGCAAGACAGATCAGTTTTACGGTACATGAGCTATGCTTGTTTATTTCTCTCGGTGTACATGTACTACTTTACTGCTTCTTCTAATCTAGGCTTTAAAGGTAAGGAATGCAAGTGCTCCAATGCATCAGGAGGGAGCCGCTTTCCAAAAAAATGTGCTATGCAAGTTTTTAAAACAAAAATCTTGATCAGGGCAAATAAAATACAGGCATACCCCACTTTTAAGTACACAATGGGACCAGAGCATGTATGTAAAATGAAAATGTACTTAAAGTGAAACAATACCTTTTTTCACTTCTAGGGTGTAGTGGGGGATCAGGGGCTATAGTGGGGGGTGTCAGGAGCTGTAGTTGAGGTCTCAGGGGCTGTAGTGGGGGTTTTAGGGGCACACAGGAACAGGGCGGGCTATGCTCTCTGAGCTTCAGCTCCTCCTACTGCGGCTGCAAAATGTCTGTACAGTACTTGTGAGGCACTTTACATACACTCGCCGGTATGTCCTTACTCGCGAGTGTATGTAAAGTGAGTGTACTTAAAGCGGGGTATGCCTGTACATAATTTTTAAAATATATATAAAATGCAATTTTAGTGTGTGTGTGTGTGTGTGTGTGTGTGTGTGTGTTTTATAAAAAAATATTCCCCCCCCCCCCCCCAAATCGTCTTCCAGAACAACACATGAGATAGAAAGAGTGTCGCCTCTTCCAACAGGAGCAGGAAACACATCATCAAAAACAATTTAAATGAAGTCCCTCTGCTAAACTGGTCAGTCATTGTGTTTCCTTTACCTGGAGGAGACCCATCGATTTGGAACCTGTTAGAAGGGGGCTCAGATAAGGATTCTCAGCTGCAGTCTTTTACCCCCCCCCCCCCCGTGTCTCACCCTTCTTGACAAATATGGGGGAATTCCTTGCCCCCCCCAGTCCCTTCCTATTTTTGGGCAAGAAGTACTGTATTTATTGGCGTATAACACTCACTTTTTTACCCTGAAAATGGAGGGTAAACTGTGCCTGCGTGTTATATGCAGGGGGCTGTGGAAAGTTTTTTTCTCCTGGAACTTCCCTCTAAGGCCTCATGCCCACGGGCGTTTTTTCAGCCGCGTTTTTGAGCGTTTTTTACAGCTTAAAAACGCCTGTCCATGTTAGTCTATAGCTTCATGCCCACCTAGGCGTTTTTGAGCTGTAAAGAGCATAGGCGTTTGTAAGCTGTAAAAAAAACCCAGGGCCAGTGCGTTCCTCAGCGTCAGAACTAGGCAGGAAAAAACGCGAGCGTCAAAAAACGCGCAAAAACGCGCACTAACGCGCAAAAAACGCGCACTAACGCGCGGTCGCGTTTTTAGCTCCGACGTTTTTTTTTTTTTTTTTTTTTTTTTTTTTTTTTCAAAAAAAAAAAAAATATTTACAATAACATGGACAGGCGTTTTTAAGCTGTAAAAAACGCTCAAAAACGCAGCTGTAAAAACGCCGGTGGGCATGAGGCCTTAAAGTTGGGGTGCGTGTTATACGCCGATAAATACGGTATTCTAGGCCCACTCCCTTTTCAGTGTCTGGGGAAGTCCAGTAATAGGACTTCACCACCTCAGTGAACTGCCCTAGGTTTATGTGGTTCTCTTCGGGTGGTAGTTAGGGAACATCTCTGCTGGGGAGGCATCAGGAGGAGTTTACTTAACCAGTGGCACCAGGGACCCAGTTCAAATAGGGTATTGTTGCAGTGCCTGGTTTCGGGGCTGTGAGAGTGCAATATAGACTTCATAAATAGTTGTATTTTATTGGCTCTCATATGCAGAATATACTCATGACTATATGTAATATTAGAGTCAAATAGATGGCTCAATAAAATCCTTAATTGCGCTTTTGTGTTGCTTTTTGTGTTGATGTGTTTGTGTTGTTGCACATGTTTTGGAGGCTTGTGTATGTTCTTGGTTGACCAAGACCTTATTACTATAGTTGGGTCTTATTATTGGAATATATATTTCTTTGTTGAATCAAACCTGTATAATGCCAAGTTTGTTCCCTACACAAGGGAAATGGCAGAATTAGGTGGACTTGCCCTTATTTAAAGAAGTCCAGCCAATGCTCGTTTGGCTGGGCTTCTCCTATGGATCACAGGAGTGCAATTCGTTTTGTACTCCTGTGACTTGTTTTCAGCAGAGAGTGGTCTAAAGTCCGCTCTCTGCTGACGTCACGGATATCAGTCCAGGCACCACGTCATCCCGACATTGGGAGTCTGGATCTGCCAGGTGCCTGGACTGACGCCCGTCTCGGCCTCTCAGCGAGCCACTGAGAGACTGAGACGGCCGCTCTGCCCCTTCCATGGCTCAGCGCACCAATGAGCGCAGAGGGAGAAGAGCAGAGAGCGGTGACTGACAGTCTACAGCTCTCTGCTCACCGAGCTCTGAAAACCGCGCGATCAGCGATGTTCGATCACTCGGTTTTCAATGCAGAGGTGCCAGGGGACAAATGCAGCATCCACCTAGGCAAGTATGAATAAAAAAGAAACCCATATTTCTCTTTTAATGGTTTGTTTGCTACTTCCTATTTTTTAAGTACAGGCAGGGTAACAAACCTCTGACTTACAAACAACTCGTACTTGCAAACAAAGGGAGACAACCGAAAGTGAAAGGAAATCTACCCCATGGCAGGGAAATTCACTCCTTGATGCCGCGTACACACGGTCATTTTTCCCGTCGAGAAAAATGACATTTTTTCCTTTGGACGAGAAAAACAATCGTCTGTGGGCTTTTTGTCGTTTTTCTCGATGGGAAAAACGGCATTAATCACGACGAGAAAAATTAGAACATGCTCTAATTTTTCTCATCGTGATTCCCGTCGTTGTTTTCCGCGGCAGTTTTCCCATAGGGAAACACTGCCGAGGAGCCCACACACGGTTGTTTTTTTCGACCAAGCTGTTCCTTGTTTTTTCACGTCGATTTTCTCAAACAAAATCGATCGTGTGTACGCGGCATTAGAGTTATCATGGGAAAAAGGTATCTCCACTGATGCTTTATCACTAATCTTTGTTTCCACAACAGCCCAAAATGTTCAAAATCCAATTGTCATTGGGACAAAAAGTGAGGTGAAATCTACTGAATAGGGGCACAGACAGCAAAACAAATGTCACAGCTGTGTTAACCCTTCCCTATGCTTTTCAAAAAACGTAGTTACATTAAAAATTACCTGTTACAAGCTCTAGGGGAATATTCTATTTGAATCATATTATTTATGATGGTACACTAAAGACCTTTGACAGACTAAAAGCTGAGTTTGCACTCCCGAATCAAATGTTCTTTCGGTACTTACAACTCCGCCACGCCTTCCGTGCACAGTTATCGTCAGATAGCGTTTCCCTTGCTAGCAACCCCCTAATGGAGGCAATAAAATGCCCTGACCCCAAGAAATTGATCTCCCAGTTTTACAGTATGCTATCACTTCCACAAGCTACCGTGTCGGCCTATGCATTGAAGACTAGATGGGAGGGAGAACTGGGACCTATAGAGGATGAAGAATGGAGCAACGCCCTAGATACCTGTAAATTGGTCTCTCCTAAGCTGTCAGATCACCTCACTCAGGTCTTTATAATGCACAGATCATATCTCACACCACTCAAAATCTCCAAGTACAAGCCAAACCAACCAACCAGTTGCCCAATGTGTAGCCAAGCCCCACGTACATTCTACCACCTCCTGTGGCAATGCTCTAAAATGCAGGTCTTCTGGGCACAGGTGATACAGTTCTTGCATGACGCCATGGGCTCCCTGATGAGATTACAGCCCAAACCAAGTCTGCTGGGAATTTTTCCAGAGCCAGATAAGTTTACAAAAATATTTCTGCATGAAACCTTGTTCTCCCCAAGGAAGGTTATCGCTAGAGTTTGGATGAGACCAGACCAACCGGGACTTTCACACTGGATAGCAGAGGTGAATAATCCCATAGGGGGTGCCCCTCGAAGTATGAAAAAATATAGGATAGGTGGCTTAAGGCCTCTGCGACCATAATATGACTCGGACATGGTGCAACAACACTCTTTTATTGGCCACAGCGCAGTACACATTTCAGAATATGACTTAAAGCGGAGGTTCAGGCAAAATAACATCCATATACAAGCACACTCCTTAAGAACGAACATGTACATTAGCCACTTTTTTTTTATTTTTATGTAGTACATACCATACTAATGTCATTTCCAATTTCGTCTTCCGGGTACTCACTCTCGCGGGAGTAGGCGTTTCTATTCACCCGCAATGTAATCTGGGAGTTCTCCCAGATGTGACATGTCCTGCAGGAAAAGTTCCCCGGCGGATAAGGTTCCCCCCCCCCTGTACTGCGCATGCGCGGCACGAACCTCAACGGAGTTTCCGAAAGTAGCCGAACATGAAGAGCTGCGAGTCGGCTCTACACAGCGCCTGCGCAGTCAGCTCTACATGACTCCTAGTCATTGCGCAGGCGCCGTATAGAGCTAACTCGCAGCTCTACATGTTCGGCTACTTTCGGAAACTCCGTTGAGGTTTGTGCCGCGCATGCGCAGTACGGGGGGGGGAACCTTATCCGCCGGGGAACTTTTTCTGCATTACACCGTCCACCACCAGGAAGTCAGTGCTTGTGGGCTTCAAAATGCCCACAAGCAAAATGGAAAATTCAGACGGCTGATTTTAAAAGTGCATCTTTTGCCAGAAAAAAGACAGGGGAGGTTTAAAGTCACCAAACACGTGAGTACAAATTGGTGATCTAAAAATACTTTGCATGCAAGCGGAAAAAAAAAAAAAAAATGCCGCGGAACCTCCGCTTTAATGTACTTGTTAGCAGCAATAATGTCTCATGCTTACGTATGTATTGTTCAGAGAAGCTGTTTTGGGATAACCTAACTTGTCACTGTTTATTATGTCAGAGATTTGTCATGTACACTTCTTACATGTATACATGCTTCCTGTTCAATAAAACTTATGTTTTGAGGAAAAAAAACAAAACAAAAAACATCTAAGTACCTTTTTCCTAATCAATATGCAGCTGTCACATGACCCAGATCTTTCCCAGCCTGTCTGCAGGAAAATATAAGCAGGAGAAGCTTCTAGTCCTCTGCTGCTGGTCACATGTTCAAATTAAATCAAAACTGCCTTTGGAATACAAAGTAAAAATAAATAATTAATATCAATAAACTGTTTTAAATTGTCCTACAAAAAAAATTACCTGTTACAACTTGCATACAAATTCAACCTAAGAACAAACCTACAGATCTTGTTTGTAACCCGGGGACTGCCTGTACCAGTGGCGGCTGGTGGTCAAATTTTTTTTGGGGGGCGCAAACAAACTGAAAAAAAAAACCCCATCAATTGCCGCTACTGTGCCCATCAATTGCAGCTACTGTGCCCATCAATTGCAGCTACTGTGCCCATCAATTGCAGCTACTGTGCCCATCAATTGCAGCTGCTGTGCCCATCAATTGCAGCTGCTGTGCCCATCAATCGCAGCTGCTGTGCCCATCAAACGCAGCTGCTGTGCCCATCAAACGCAGCTGCTGTGCCCATCAATTGCCGCCTCTTTGCCCATCAATTTCTGCCAGTGTGCCCATCAATTTCTGCCAGTGTGCCCATCAATTTCTGCCAGTGTGCCCATCAATTTCCGCCAGTGTGCCCATCAAATGCTGCCACTGTGCATCCCCCGCCCGGCACTTGCCTGTCTCAATGGGGCAGCAGGTCATGGCGGCGATGTCCTCCACGCAATTCGATGTCTTCTCCTGTCCTCTCTTCCCGTCCTCTGCTATGATTGGACACCTGATAGGTGTCCAATCACAGCGCCTGTCGTTTCAGCCAATCAGGCGACAGGTAACAGACCTGAGCACCTGATTGGCTGAGAGGCGGTTCAGTGTTAGGAAAGCGAATATTCATTCGCTTTCCTAACACAACGCTAAGTGAACTGCGAGCGCCCAGCATGGCGCCCGCTGTTCACCTTTTTGGACGCCTATTAGAGCCTATGGCTCTAATCAGGTGCTTCCAAAAAATACCCTGCCGCTGTAATTCAGGTGCCCGGCGCCCGAAAAGGATCCGGGCAACTGAATAGAGCGACCATAGATAGATTCGTGCATTGCATGAATCTATCTATGGTGACAGACAGGTGGCAGGAGACAGGGGACACCCTTTATGGACACATAGCCACTGGCCTGTACTTTGATACGTTCAGAATACAGATGGTCCCTGGGT
Organism: Rana muscosa; assembly: GCA_029206835.1. Taxonomy (NCBI): domain Eukaryota; kingdom Metazoa; phylum Chordata; class Amphibia; order Anura; family Ranidae; genus Rana; species Rana muscosa. The sequence continues at coordinate 549,340,608 of CM055122.1, forward strand.
TACAAACAAGATAGGGTCTGTAGGTTTGTTCTTAAGTTGAGTCTGTTTGTAAGTCGGAACAAGTATATTTTTTAAGGGGAGTTCCAGCCCAAAAATTTTTTTTTTAAGCTTTTTGGATAGCATAGGGAAGGGTTATCACCTCTGTAATGTTTGCTCTGCTGTCTGTGCCCCTGTTCAGAAGATTTCACCTCACTTTCTGTCCCAATGACAATTTGATTTTGAAAATTTTGGGTTGTTGTGGAAACAAGCCTTGGTGATAAAGCATCAGTGGAGACACCTTTTCTCTTATCGTCCATGGACCGACGCAGCTCTCATACTGATTACATGTGGGTATATGTCCCTGCTCGCAGGAGAAGACCTAGGCAGAATGTTAGAGGTTAAAACATTCTAGAACAAGCCAGAGCTGAACAGCCCCGCCCAGGGGGGCGGTCCCTCCGGACATTACCCTTCCACCTGCAGCTAATCAGCCTCAGTTTTTTTCTGCCTAGCAGAAGGAGAAGACGTGGCTCTCAGGAGCCAGTCTCCTGGAAGATTTTACTTTTTGATTTTTATTCCTTTGGGAATGTTATTATTTTATTTTTGAGACCTTCAGTCAACTGTCGGCTGGGCAACAGGTTGGGTACACTAGTATCCTCGTAGTCTTCCCTGTCCGACCATCGAGCGTGCTGATCCTCGCCTTGTGTGCGTGAGACTCAGTTCACGACATACCCCATGGCTCCAGGGGTGGCCGGGTTGCTTTCATGCTCCCGCGGTCCTCTCAAGATTGAACAGTACTTGACTGACTGTATCTCTCGCGGTGGACCGGGCCGACAGCTACGCAGTACGACTCTGTGATAGGTCTGTCTGAAACAAGCCAGTGGGTCCCTGAAAGGGACGGGTAAGTAGTCTCTCCTACTGCAGGTGAGTACATGCTGGCTGTGTTTCTGTGTGTGGGGGTTTCTCCCTGTCCCCCCCCCCTGTTATGCTGCTCTCTGCACCCTGTACTGGTGCTGTGCTGTGGGGTGCTTGGGGGTCACTCTGGCCTGGTTGGGCGCTCATGTCTGCAGTTTTTTCTGGTGTGTGAGGTGATTATTGCGTGCGCCATTGGCGCTGTTTGAGGTGGTTATTGCGTGCGCCATTGGCGCGCATTAGAGCTTTGAATTTTGCGCTCGGCAGCCATCTTGGCGTTTAGTGGCACAGTTATAGCTGCGGACGGCGGCCATTTGCTTGTGGCCGCCGCGCATTTATTTCTGGCGGCGGCGCGAATCCCCTCACAATCTCCTCACAGACTGAGCTGTCCTTAAGGGTTGGTGGGTCCTCCCGGGTATCCCCTCCTCAGCGTAGCCAGTGGGTGGACTGTATATTCACTGTATAGTGTATAAGGTCTCAGAGGGTGGCGTTTATGGAGTCTGATACACCTGCTCTCCACACATGCCTGGGGCAACTGGCAGTGCTGCACAGTTAAACATGTTCATATGTTTCCTGCACCTGCGGTCCTTATGGACCAGTTGTCAGCAGTCCTGGAATCATTCCTGTCAGAATGGAAGCGGTGTGCGAGCAAAAGGAGCTATAAGCCCCCTCCCCCCACAAAAATCTTTAGTGAAGGAGTGCTCTGAGTCAGATATGGGCCTAGCTAATGTGCTCAGGACCCTACCTCTGACTATTTAATGTTTATGAACAGGACATTCCCTTGTGAGGAAGACTCCAGTTCTGTGTCAGTGAATGACAGGGCGCTTGTAAGTGATCTCATTGATGATGTGAGAATCACACTCAGGCTGAAATTGCTGTGACAAGCTTTTCTTTTACACAGTTTCCTCACAGTTTTCCTCACACGCTGCCTCAAGAGCAGCATGGATGAGGGAGGACTTTATTCATTTATGTCTCTAATCCCTGTGAGCCTTATGTGTGATACCTGAGGTAACATTTCCCGCCATTTCCTGGGGAATGATTTGAGCTATGACAGACACACGGTCTGAGGATCAGAGGTTAACTGTTACCTGTATGCTGCTTCAGCAGCACTGTCAAGCAGGTTGGAATGATACAGAGAAGATTATGCGCCTCTGCGCCATAACTTAAACTCATCCTATACCTCTACACTGCATACATTCACAGTGTATGTATGTGTTATTGGTCTCTGTGTCTGCATGGCTGTCCCCACGTTCCAATGCTGTGTTTCAGTGGCATACATGATATAAACGTACAAAATATGTTTATGCACGACTCCAGATACATTCACAGTATATGTATGTATCATACTCTCTGGGTTGGCGGGGGCTCCGGTGTCCTCCCGCACTCTCATGGTATGTGCGCTTCAGCTCTCTGCACAGTATAGACATGTTCAATATGTTTATTGCACATATTATTCATGTTTACAGTATGGGTATACTGTTTGCGTGGGGTTCCTCCGGGTACTCCGGTTTCCCCCCACGCTCCAATGGAAATGCACAGCATAAACATGTGCAATATTATGTTGATTCACATGCTATCATTCCTACACGGTATCTGTGTGCTGTCTGCGTGGAGTTCTTCCGAGTGGGCGCTTCGGCGCTATGCACAGTCTAAATTTGTGCGATTGGACCTACCCGGTATGTCTTTGCAGTCTGCATGGGTTTCCGCCCACGCTACATGACATGCATGCCTTTGGTGCAATACACGATGTAAACATACACATTATGTTTATACACTACACTAAATACATTCACAGTAGTTGTAGGTATTGCATTCTCTGAGTATGCGTGGGGTACTTCGGTTCCTCCCACGCGCCAACAGTGTGCGCGCCTTCGGTGCTATGCACACATGGGCTTGTGCAAAATGTTTAGCACACATACTATAATACCATACACGGTATGCGTATGCAGTCTGCATAGGTTTCATCCGGGTGCTCAGGTTTCTCCCCTGCGTTCCAATGGTGTGCGCATTCTCAGCGCTATGCACAGTATAAACATGTGCGATTTGTTTATTCGCAGGCTAACATACCTACACGGTTGTGTACGCAATCTGTGTGCCTGGTTTACGTCCAGGCCCCGATGATGTGCACGCCTTCGTCGCTGGCACAGTATATACGCGTTTAATAGGTTTATCCACAAATACTAAACTACATACGCCGTATGTGGTGGTATTATGCTCTTTGTGGCTGGGTGGGTTTCCTCCCACACTCTCCATTTGTGCGTTTGACGCAATACATAGTATAAACTATGTGTTTGCACAATCGGCACCTATCCATGGGTAGCTGCTGGATGGAGCATTGTCACAAGGATCCCTGGTTTCAGGGGTATCACTTTCCACCTGCTTTCAGTGGTGATCAGAAGCGCTGGCTTGGACTGTGTTCGCCAGGCTGGGGTTGGCGTTGCGCCCGTTAGTGGCTGCGTCTCTGGCATTTTTTGTAGCTCAATGACTGGGCAAAAGCCTCTGCTTCATTCATCAGTCGTCTAGCAGGTGCACTACAACTGCTTTAGCCTTTAGGGTCTCTGTGCCCGGGGTGGGTTTGCGCCACCTGTGGAGGCTGAAGTACTAGTCCTCTGACCGAGTTTCTAGGGAAGTTCCGTCAAGTTGCCTTTATTGGCCAACATTTGAGGCACCCTGTACACTGGGGCCTCCCTTCTCCGATACATTGTGGAGTCTCTTTGGGATTTTCATACGTCTCGCTGCAAGACGGTCCTGTCGGCCGTGTGCATTGCAGGCGAAGGGTCCTTGCATTCGGAGGTGTTTCCACCTCCTTTACCGGAGTTGGAGCACCGGAAGTGGACCTTGTGGCCTCTCGACTCACTCGCAAGGTGGCAAGATCGTGGTCAGGTCCAGGGACCCCTGGGCGGATGCGTTAGACGCGTTGGAAGCCCGTGGGGGCAGTATTGCCTGATATATGCTTACCCTCTGCTACTGTTGTTGCCTCGCCGGCTTCGCAGAGCATACTTCATCCTGCTTTACAGTCCTTGGCTCTAATGGCATGGCTGTTTAAAGCCAGGTGCTAAAGGACCGAGTTCTCTCGTATTCGGTCATCTCTTCTATGTTGTTGATACGGGAATCTTCCTCCAGAAAGATATCTCACCGTACCTGGAAGGCTTACATCGCTATGTGCGAGGAACTTGAGTGGCATCCTCGGATGTTTTCCGTTCCCAGGATTTTGCTGTTCTTACAGCGTGGTGTGACCCAAATGCTGGCCTTGCATACCTTTTTTTTGAGGGTCGGATTTCGGCCCGGACTGTCTTTTTCAACGACCGCTGCCGGGCCATTCCTTGATTAGCACCTTTTGGGCAGGGGGTTCGCCATGTGGTCCCCCCTGTCAAGCCTCCTCTCCCTACTTGGGATCTGATTTTGATGCATCTCGGTTCTCCAAGAACATCCCTTTGACAAAATCAGAGAGATTCCTCTCTTGACCTTGTCCCGGAAGTTGGCCTTATTGGCCATTGCTTCGGTTAGACGGGTGTCTGAGTTGGCAGCCTTGTCTGGCAAGTCGCCTTACTTGGTCCTCCATAAGGATATGTTGGTGTTGCGCCCAAGACCATCCTTCTTTTCTAAGGATGGTCTTGGCCTTTCACCTTAAGAAGGACATTGTTCTTCCGTCCTTGTGTCCTCACCCATCGCTTCCCTGAGAGTTTGCGCTTCCTGCATTAAGATGGGTACAAGCCTTACGAGTGTACCTGTCTGCTACTGTTTCCATTCGGAAATCTGTGTCTGGTCCAAAACCGGGCCGAGCGGTGTCGTCTGCCACCGTCTTTAGGTGGATCAGGCAGACCGTCATACAGGCCTATGCCCTTAAGGGGCGGGCGCCTCCCTTTCCGGTTGCGGCGCATTCCACCAAGGCAATTGGTGCTTCCCGGGCCTTCCGACATCAAGCGTCGGTTGCACAAGTGTGCAAGGCGACGACCTGGTCGTCCGTTCATACCTTTTCAAAGTTCTACAAGGTTGATGTGGCTGCATCTTCGGATGCTTCCTTCGGCCACAAAGTGTTGTCTAATGTTGCAACTCCTCCGTTGAGGGGCTCTGCTGGTTTGGAGTGAAGTTTTGGTTGTTCCTTACTTTTTTTGCTCCCACCCTTTTCTTATACTGCTTTGGGACGTCCCACATGTAATCAGTATGAGAGCTGCGTCGGTCCATGGACGATAAGAGAAAATAGGATTTTTGTACTCACCGTAAAATCCGTTTCTCTGACGTCCATGGACCGACGCAGCACCCACCCTTCCTTTTTAAGTTTGTACTGCTTTGTTACGAACTGAGGCTGATTAGCTGCAGGTGGAAGGGTAATGTCCGGAGGGACCGCCCCCCTGGGTGGGGCTGTTCAGCTCTGGCTTGTTCTAGAATGTTTTAACCTCTAACATTCTGCCTAGGTCTTCTCCTGCGAGCAGGGACATATACCCACATGTAATCAGTATGAGAGCTGCGTCGGTCCATGGACGTCAGAGAAACGGATTTTACGGTGAGTACAAAAATCCTATTTTTTTCCCATAATAACTCTTACATGAGAGAATTTCCCTTCCTAGGGGTAGATTTCCTCTCACTTCCTGTTGTATCCTTCTGTTTGTAAGTAGGAGTTGTTTGTAAGTTGGATGTTTTTAACCAGGGGACCGCCTGTGTAAAAGACCTTTGACTTGTGGTAATACATTATCAATATTTTGTATCTCCTTTATGATCATCTACAGGTAAATCCTCCTGGAATTTCTCAAGCAGAAGGAAGTGGCACTATATCAAAACCACCCGAAACAGAACAGAATACTGACACAGTGCTTCAGGTATAATTTTCCAAATTTCTACAGTTGTGTTATTTAATACCAGGGGCCTTCTCTAAAATATATATGCCAAATGAAAAAGGCCACCACTCAGACTACTTTATATCTAACGTAAGTAAGGACTCATGTACACCACAGCTTTTTACATTTGTTTTGCCAAAGCTCCTAAACTCAACTCCATAAAAGCCTTTGTGTCCATGTACACATAGGCGTTTTCAAGAGTTTAGAAGCTGCTGCGGTTAGTTGAGGTTCAACCTCCCTCTCCTGAACGTGGAAGAATCGCATTCAAGATAGGAACGTTTTGACCGCCTTCTGCCGGAAAAGGCATTCCCGGGCCATGGTAAATGACAGCCAAGTGTACATTAAGCCTAAGGTGCATAATGAGAGGGCAGTTCACAAACAGTACAATACTAAAAGTACCCCAGCACACTTTCCTGCTAGACAGCAAAAACCAAGTCTTGGCTGCTTGATTTTCATTGAAAACATAGGTTTCCCCGGTCATTCTCCAGGATGATCAAACAAGATAGGCTATGGCCCCCCTACAGAAAGAGAAAGGTGTGAACATCCCACTTAAAAGTAGGAAAAGAGTTACCAAATGCATTTACCTAAAATCTTGGAAAGTATACCTTTTTTGGGCCTCATTTGCCAACACAGATTGGTGTGCAGTCCTGGTGGTCTTGGATTCCGTACAGAATAGGGCTTTTCCATAAGATCGCTAAAAGTCTATACAGTAGCGTTGTGAGTATATCTGGACCAATCCCTAGCATCTCACACACTTATTAATTTTTTAGCACTATCTAAGATGCAGTCCTGAAATGTCCTGTACATTTGACCCTAGGAACCATTTTTAGTTCTCTGTTCTCAGGAAGCCTTCCTTCTAATGTATCATGTAGATTGCCACGCTAAAATGGTAAAGCGCAAACACAACTTAAATGTACTAATAGGTTATCTCAATACCACATATATATATAAGTCCACATGAATAAAGTGAAAAAAATGCAGTGAAAAAAAAATTGTATACACAATCTAAATGAATCTTCAGGAGATCGCTGTGATACTTGACAAAGAAATGGGGCTCAATCCAATCAATTAGTGACCACCACGTGAGCCATCACCAACGGTAAAGGGTGGGTTCTTACCAGAACGGAATGACCCCCATAACAGAGTCAAATCAGCCTGTTACTGACAATTCCCTCAAGCCGTATTCCGGCTCACAGTACTTGGCTGGAATTCCATAATGTAGCTCACTCTCCAGAGTGAATCAGTAGTAACCATATGTTTCCTGAGTATCCACATAAAATCAAAATCCACATAATGTAAGTCTAGCTAAAACCTTTTTTGGACTAAAAAGTACAAAATCTACTCATATGATAAAAATAGGTAAGCGATTTAAGAAAACAATCCTGGGTTACATAGCAAAGTTGCATAGCAAAGTCTTGCGTTTCGACACAAGTCATAATAGGTCGATGACACCATTTATGACGAAACACGTTAAAGGGAGCTAATGAACACGACGTCGCCATGCCTCTTTGGGATCTACAACTTTGAAGTATTGATTGGAGACTTTGCTGTGTAACCCAGGATTGTATTCTTAACGTGCTTACCTATTTTTATCATGTGAGTAAAGTGCCATCATTGCGGCTTGACAAAAGATGACCTGAGCCCGCAAATGCAGCAGGAAGACTGGGTGAAGATGGAAGCCCTGTCAGCTAGAGGGCTTTGTTTAAAGGTAAATCTCTCATAATGTGCAGCACCATGGCAGTTGCAGATCAAACAGAAGCAGCTTCCTTGTCTGTAAGGGATAGATTGGTTCAATTTAGCTTTACTGGATTTTAAATAGTATAGATACTTATTTGTAATGTTTTACAGTTATACCTGCAAAAGGGGCCAACCTAAAGTAATCTAGCAGGAGTTCATTTTCTGACTAAAGTTCCACTTTAAAAATACAGCTAATTTTTTTTTTTCTTCGAATAAACACTATATAAATTGGTGTCGAGTGTTCCTCTTTAACCGCTTGCGGACCGCCCACCGTAGAATTACTGCGGCAGGGTGGCCGCTCTGCGCTGGATCACATACGTGATCCGCGCACCAGGGTAGAGAGCACCACCCCAGCTGTGCTGAGATTGGCTGCAGCACCAACTAATCAACGGCTGCCGATGTTCTATTGAGAAGTGCATCCTGTCGAATAATGCCTCCGACTATCTGCGCAATGTCGCCCGCAGCTGATATATGTCAACACTGTGCATGCACAGATAGTCGGAGGCATTATCCGACGATCTGCAAAGGGAGAATGTAATCGCTCAACACACCGAAATACGCTTGTCAGGTGATCCGTCAATTCTCCCGCATGAGCAGAGAGGCAGGCACAATCTGATGATTACATTCTCCCTTTGCAGATCGTCGGATAATGACCCAGACAATCTGTGCATGCTTAGTGTTGACATCACGCTAGCTGATCAACATATCGGCTAAAGTGCTGTTGCGTCTTGCGCATGCGCAGATCATCAGAGGCGTTATCCGACGGGGATGCACTATTTGATAGAACACTGGCACCCGACGATCGTCTCCAGGCATTATTGAAGAGTCCTGTGTAGGTAAACAAATACAGGGCTCTCTTCCGACAGCAGCAATGTGCTGCTCTCTCTCTCTCTCTCTCTCTCTCTCTCTCTCTCCACACATTTAACCCATTGGTTGCCCTAGATCAGTGTTTCTCAAGGGCGCCCCAACAGGTCATGTTTTCAGGATTTCCATTAGTTTGCACAGGTAATTAGATCAGTTTCACTGCCTTAGTAATTACTACAGCTGTTTAATCTGAGGGAAATCCTGAAAACCTGACCTGTTGGTGCGCCTTGAGGACTGGAGTTGAGAAGCACTGCCCTAGATGTTAAAGGGGTTGCTCCGCTGGAAAAAAAAATATTAAAAGCCAGCAGCTACAGCTACAGCAGCTGCTGGCTTTTAATATTTGGACACTTACCTGTCCTGGAGTCCAGCGACGTCCGCAGCAGAGGACGAGCGACCGCTCGTCGCTCTGCTGCTCCCTCGCCATCCTCGCTGAGGGAACCAGGAAGTGAAGCCCTGCGGCTTCATGCCCGGTTCCCTACGGCGCATGCGCGAGTCGCGCTGCGCCGTTCTGATTGGTGCTCCTGTGTTCTGGGAGCCGAGTGTCTCCCAGAACACCAAGGGAAGTCTGCGGGAAGTGACGTCACTCCCGCAGATTCCCGGAGAGAGGACTCCCGGATGTGGGTGAAAATACCTGTCTTAGACAGGTATCTTCACCCCCCTCCCCCCTGAAAGGTGTCAATTGTGACACCGGAGGGGGGGAGGGTTCCAAATAGCAAAAGTTGCTATTTAGGGTGGAGCTCCACTTTAACCCCTTCCCTACCAGTGTCAGTACAGTGACAGTGCATATTTTAAACACTGATCACTGTATTGGTGTCACTGATTCCCAAAATAGTGTCAGTTAGGTGTCTGATTTGTCCCCTGCAATTACGCAGTCCCGCTATAAGTCGCTGACCACCGCCGTTACAAGTTAAAAATTCCATAAATATATCCCATAGTTTGTAGACACCATAACTTTTGCATAAACTAATCGATATACGCTTATTGGGATTTTTTATTTTTACCAAAAAAAAATGATCGCTTTGAAAAACACCCCCTAGCATTTGTGGCTGTGGCCATCTTAAGTAAGGGCAGAAGATTCATGTAGCGTTTACTTCATGGAATCCATCTGGCCTTATCTCAGGCATGCAGGCAAGAGGGTGTGCTTAGCTGAGAATTCTTTCCTTCCCTCCTGAAGACTCCTTGGATGTATGATATCGTTTGCCTAGGCCATGGAAACCAGAAAGTAACTAAAAAAATATAGAAAACGGGCGAACCCGATGTTATTTTTATACAACATAACCTGTACGCTACTCATACTATGCACAGACCATTCTTTGCTTGCAAGCTGGTGACAAGTCGGCAGGGTTTTCCTATGAAACAAGAGAGCCTGTGCAGTAATTCTTACAATATTCAAAACTGTAGGCGATGGTTTAAAAACTTTTAGGCTGCATTCACACCTGAGCGTTTCAAGGTAGTGCGTTTTTTTGTCGCAATTTTGTACAGGTCACCAATGTAAAAAGCAGAAAAACGCCTGTAATCTGCCCCAAAGAAGCTCATGTTCTTTTTTTGAGCTTAAGGCGTTTTTTTAGGCACTTTGCTTCAGGTGACAAAACGCTCAGATGTGAACAGGTGCCATTGAAATGAATGCGATTTTGCTTGTTGGGTTGCCCCTCAAAATAACTCAGCACACAGCCATTAATGTCTAAACCGCTGGCAACAAAGGTCAGTACACTCCCAAGTGAAAATGTCCAAATTGGGCCCAATTAGCCATTTTCCCTCCCCATTGTCATGTGACCCATTAGTGTTACAAGATCGCAGGTGTGTTAAATTTGGTATTATCGCTCTCACTCTTTCATACTGGTCACTGGAAGTTCAACATGGCACCTCATGGCAAAGAACTCTCTGAGGATCTGCAAAAAAGAATTGTTGCTCTACATCAAGATGGCCTAGGCTATAAGAATATTGCCAAGACCCTGAAACTGAGCTGCAGCACAGTGCAAACCTTGCTGCAGAGGTTGAAGGGGTGGGGGGTCAGCCTGTCAGTGATCAGACCATACGCCGCACACTGCATCAAATTGGTCTGCATGACTGTCGTCCCAGAAGGAAGACTCTCCTAAAGATGATGCACAAGAAAGCCCGCAAACAGTTTGCTAAAGACAAGCAGACTAAGGACATGGATTACTGGAACCATGTCCTGTGGTCTGATGAGACTAAGATAAACTTATTTGGTTCAGATGGTGTCAAGCGTTTGTGGTGGCAACCAGGTGAGGAGTACAAAGACAAGTGTGTCTTGCCTACAGTCAAGCCTGGTGGTGGGAGTGTCATGATCTGGGGCTCCCTGAGTGCTGCGGTCACTGGGGAGCTACAGTTCATTGAGGGAACCATGAATGCCAACATGTACTGTAACATACTGAAGCAGAGCATGACCCCTTCCTTTTGGAGACAGGGCCGCAGGGCATTATTCCAACATAACGACCCCAAACACACCTCCAAGACGACCACTGCCTTGCTAAAGAAGCTGAGGGTAAAGTTGATGGACTGGCCAAGCATGTCTCCAGACCTAAACCCTGTTAATCATCTGTGGGGCATCCTCAAACGGAAGGTGGAGGAGCGCAAGGTCTCTAACATCCACCAGCTCTGTGATGTCATCATGAAGGAGTGGAAGAGGATTCCAGTGGCAACCTGTGAAGCTCTGGTGAACTCCTTGCCCAAGAGGGTTAAGGCAGTGCTGGAAAATAATGGTGGTCACACAAAATATTGACACTTTGGGCCCAATTTGGACATTTTCAATTAGGGGTGTACTCAATTTTGTTGCCAGCGGTTTAGACGTTAATGAAAAAACAGGAATTTACATGTTTGGAGTGTGCTTCAACTCCCTCTGCAAGGCTGCCCTGCTATTACAGACTTTTATTGCTATTACAGGTTTCTCACACAGAGCTAGAAAGCTCAAAGGACTCTTGCATGCACTCGCATCGTATTTTATATACTATAACCTGCGCCACTAGCCACTGTATTTATTTGGTTTAGACATTAATGGCTGTGTGTTGAGTTATTTTTACATATGTGTATGTATGTGTGTCTGTGCTATTACAAATCAGAAATTAATATAGTAGTCTAGTAAAGTTTTTTTTTTTGTGTTTAAATTTAATAAATATTAATAACTAAGGTGTCACATAAGGCAATTTTTTTAATTTATTTTTTTGTTTTGGATAGAGTGGAGATGGAATAGAACACCTGGTGGGTGTGTGTGTGTGTGTTTTATTACCTGTGCAATATTTGTTTTAATCATGTTATTTTTTTTTAACCGCTTCCCGACCACTGCATGCCGATGTACGTTGGCAGAATGGCACGGGTGCGCAAATGGGCATATCCGTACGTCCCTTCGTAATCCCAGGCTAGCGGGCGCGCACATGCCGCTGTGGGTCCTGTGGACTCTATGTCCGCCGGTGGCCCGAGATTTGACGAGGGGCGGCAGAAGGGGAAGATGCCTATGTAAACAAGGCATTTCCCTGTTCTGCCTATTGACATGACAGGGATCTACTGCTCCCTGTCATCGGGAGCAGTGATCTCTGTCATGTCCTAGGTAGCCCATCCCCCCTACAGTTAGAACACACGGAGGGAACACATTTAACCCCTTGATCGCCCCCTAGTGTTTAACCCCTTCCCTGCCAGTGACATTTACACAGTAATCAGTGGCTATTTTATCTCTGATCGCTCGCTATATAAATGTCAGTGGTCCCAAAATTATGTCAAAAGTGTCCGATCTGTCCGCCACAATGTCGCAGTCCAGATTAAAAAGATCAACACCATTACTAATAGAAAAAAAAATTATAATAAAAATGCAATAAACCTATCCCCTATTTTGTAGACGCTATAACTTTTTTTTTTTTTTTTCTTTACCAAAAATATGTAGAAGAATACATATTGGTCTAAACTGAGAAAGAAATTGTTTTGTTTTTTGTATATTTTTGGGGGATATTTATTATAGCAAAAAGTAAAACACATTGTTTTTTAAAAAAAAAAAAATTGTCGCTCCTTTTTTTGTTTATAGCGCAAAAAATTAAAATTGCAGAGGTGATCAAATACCACCAAAAGAAAGCTCTATTTGTGGGGAAAAGGGACATATATTTTGTTTGGGTACAACATCGCGCAATTGTCAGCTAAAGTGACGCAGTGCCGAACCGCCAAAAAAAAGGCCCTGGTCATTAAGGGGGTAAAATCTTCTGAGGCTGAAGTGGTTAAAGAAGGTCAAGAAAATTTGACCCAATACAAAAAAGAAATATCATAATAACATATAGGGATTTAAAAATATTATCATAGTCCAACATACACGGGGTGGCGACATAATCTCTAAATAAATACTTTCTCATCGTCTTCCAAGACGGCACATGAGAGATGACTGGTCCACCTGACAGGAAACACAATCAGCCAAAAGAGGTTAAAAACCCCGCCCGTCCCTGTGATCCTCAGTTTTTGATTGTGTTTCCCCACAGCGAAACAGTTAGTTTTTTTCCTTAGGACCCAAAGCCTGGTGCTGAAGGTCCCCCCCTGGGAGCCAGGCCGAAAGCTTAGGAAGCCTCTGGGCCATGGCTGGACGGTCCCGTCCCTCCTGGGGGGTATCCCATCCATTACTCAGGGGGGAGGAAATAGCCCTGGATAAATCCCCTGAGTACTGAAGGCTCCTAGATGCAGGGCACCTAGACCTTCAGGGGACACATTTCCTCTTTTTCCCCCCTACCTGTCTGGGCGTCCATTCCGGAGGAGGGGTTGGCTTGCATCCCATGCAGATGTCCGTATCTGGTGGTCCCAGCTCAGGCGAGCTGTTGTGGTTGTTTGCGCTCCCTCTGTGGACCTGAGCGGCGTTTCAGAGAAGGTGTTCACTCCCTCCTCTGGCGTCGGGGGTGGAGGTTATGACGCGCCGCGTCACTTCCGGTCCCGGTCTCCGGCAAGATGACGGCAACCGGCGTCTTCACTTCTCCAACCATCACCGCCAGAACAAGAGGCGCCCACAGCTTTCCTCCAGTCGCCCCAGGACCGCAATGGAGCGGGAGGAAGGACTGGCTGCGGCCGCGGCTCTAGAGGAGACCACAGGGGGTGAGTCTACCCAGCCAGCAGGGATTATGATAGGGGTGGTACCCTGACTCTTCCCTTTGCTCACCACTGGGCCCATTGTTTGATGTGCCTGTGTGTTTGTTTTCTTACAGGGGAGGATGTCACTGCCCAGGGGGTTGTTGGTCGTTCATCTAAAGCCCCTGCCCGCATCAAAAAATGTGGTTATTGCAATGACAGATTGTCCCCAGATTATTCCAGGCCCTTCTGTCCCAAATGTATACAGAAACTGGCAGGAAAGGAAACTTCTCAGATCATGAAGGATTTCCTCTCCGTCCAGAAAGAAATGCTTACCACTCTAAAGGAGTTTCAAGCTTCTGCTAGGACCAAGGAACGAGTACCCCAGACCAGTAAGGAAGGTTGTTCCACACAGGAGAGTTCCTCCTCCTCCAAAGTGTCCAAAAAACAGACTGTTCTCTTTAGGTCCCGTCTACCGGAAGACTCAGATCTAGAAGAGGACTCGGATGCCCCGAGTCGGGCTCTATCTGACGAGGGTCAGGTAGACAGCTCAGAAGAGGAGGAGGATGGGGTCAGATTGGGTAGGCATATCTTCGCAGCGGATGATATGGAAGGTCTCAGCGCAATTTATGCGTCTGAAGAGATCCAAGATCCACTGGAACAAGTTTCCGCTAGGGATAGGATGTACCGGGTTTTAGTGAAGTCCCAGTCCAGAACCATCCCTGTCCATGAGGCACTCAAGGATATTATTCTTAGAGAATAGAAAGATCCTGAGAGGAAGCTTCTAATGCCCAAAACATGGAAGCGTAGGTGCCCCTTTAAAGAAGAAGTAGTAAATAAATTCTTTAAGACTCCTAATTTAGACGCCTCCTTAGCACAGCTGTCGAAACAGACCGACCTCTCCTTTTGCGGATACAGGTAACTTAAAGGACCAAATGGATCTGCGTGCCGAGTCCACCTTATGTAGGGCATGGGAAGCCAATGCGGCAGCCATGAGCCCTGCATTGGCCTCGGCCTGTGTGGCTAGGAATACTGACACATGGATTGCCAAGTTAAGGGACCATGTCTCTCGTACTTCCATGGCCAAGGAGGTCTTAGACTCCTTGCAGCTCATAGGGAGTGCGGTAGCTTACCTGGCAGCTGCTGCGGTGGAGACTGTGCGAGCTACCGCAAAGACAGGAGCCCTCTTAAACTCTGCTCGACGAGCAGTGTGGGTCAAGACATGGGGCGGTGACAGTGCATCCAAGTCCCGCCTATGTGGTCTTCCCTTCGAGGGCTCCCTTCTCTTCGGTACAGGACTTGACCAGGCGCTGTCAAGGTCCACCGAAAAGGGTAAGAAATTCCCCACCAAACCTAAAAAGGAAAACATTTTTTTTTTTCAGGGGCCCCCAAAATAAGAACTGGTTTTCAGGCAAGAAATCAGTTTTCAACAAGCGGTGGAGTGCCGGGAAGGATAAGCAGAAGGGCAGCATCCTCTTTCCCAGCCCCAAGATTGGCGACAAAGTCACCAAGTGACGTGAGGGTAGGGGGGAAGGCTTTCCCATTTTTCTCTCCGGGTGGGAAAGCATAACTTAGAGCCCCCATGTCCTTCGGATTTTAAGGGAAGGTTACAAACTGGAGTTTTTACACTCCCCTCCCTTGCGGTTCCTTTTTAACCCATCTTCCCAGGGATCCCCTCAGAGCAGCAGGACTTCTGCAAAACGTCGCAGAATTAGCAGAACAGAGTGTAATTGTCCCGGTCCCAGCGGGACAAGAGGGACTAGGGGTATATTCCCACATCTTTGTTGTTCCGAAGCCGTCTGGGAAATACCATTTAATAATAAACCTGAGACTCTTGAATGCTTGCTTGCATCACAAGAGGTTTCGGATGGAAGGTGTGTACACCCTCAGGAAGCTATTGCTGAAGGGGGTGTTCATGGTGACCATCGACCTAAAGGATGCTTATTTACACGTCCCGATATTTCCTGCTCACCAATCTTTCCTCAGGTTTGCAATCCCCTCTGCCCAGGGGGTTCAGCATTGGCAATTTGCTGCTCTCCCCTTTTGGTCTGACCTCCAGTCCAAGAGTTTTTACCAAAATCATGGCAGAGGTGATTGCTTTCCTACACTTGCATTGCAGGGAATCTCAATAGTCCCATATCTAGACGATCTGCTTCTCTTCAACCAGAGGCGGGACCTCCTCCTCGTGGACCTAGCCAAAGTCATAGAGACTTTGGAGTCCTTGGGCTGGGTCATCAACAGGGAGAAATCCTCGATGATCCCGGACCAGAGGAAGGTTTACTTAGGTTTCCTGTTAGATTCCTTAGAGGGAAGACTAGTTTTGCCTCAGGACAAGGTGCAGAACCTTCTGTCAGCAGTCGGTTCTCTGTTGGAGCTGGGAGAATCCTCTTTCAGAGGAATCATGAGAGTGCTGGGTCTAATGACCTTTTGCATTCCAGCTGTGCCGTGGGCTCAGCTCCACTCCAGACCGCTCCAACAATTCCTCCTTTCCTCCTGGGACGGGGCAAGAAGTTTGCTAGACCTCAGGGTCCCTCTTCCCGTGGCAGTAAGAGAGTCCCTGAGGTGGTGGCTTCTTCCTCAGAATCTAGAGGGCGGTCGTCCAAGGGCCCAGATCGACCCCCTAAGAATTACCACAGATGCAAGCTCATGGGGTTGGGGAGCTCACCTAGGCGAGCTCCAAGCCCAGGGTTCTTGGAACAAGGGTCAGGAGGACTCTTCCTCGAACTTCCGAGAATTGCTGGCAGTCCGGGAGGCCCTGAAGGCTTTCGAGGACAGAATCCAGGGCCAAGAGCTACACATTCTGTCCGACAACGCTACCACAGTAGCGTTCCTGAATCATCAAGGGGGCACCAGGTCTCGTGCCCTCCTGACCTTGTCTCTGGAGATCTTGATCTGGGCAGAGATTCGGATTCCCTCCATCTCGGCGGTACATATAAAAGGGGTTCACAATGTAGAGGCAGACTATTTAAGTCGCCATCCAATTCTCCAAGGAGAATGGGAGTTGAACCCAGAAGTGTTCAACCAGCTGTGCCATCGGTTCGGCGTGCCAGAGATAGACCTCTTCGCCCGCAGGGAAAACAGGAAGTTAGAAATAATATTTTCCCTAAGCTGGGATTGGGGCTCAGAGGGAGTAGATGCGTTTGCCCAGGTGTGGGACTTTCACCTGGCTTATGCCTTTTCCCCCTCTGAGTCTAATTCCGAGAATCCTACAAAAGCTGGATCTCTCAGAGGGCAGTCTCATCTTAATCACCCCTTGGTGGCCCAAGAGAGCCTGGTTTCCCATTCTGGAGAACTGGTCTGTGACTCGCCCTCTCCGGTTACCAGTTTGGACAGACCTTCTCCGTCAGGGTCTGGTCTTCCACCCAGAGCCCGGTTTCTTCAAACTGACGGCCTGGTGCTTGAAAGGCAGAACTTGCAGGAGAAGGGCTGCTCTGAGAGAGTGATCTCCAATATTCTTTCAAGCAGAAAGGAGGTCACTAGGCGTATATACGCAAGGATATGGGGGGTCTTCTCTCGCTGGTGTCTGACCAAAGAGGTTCCCCAATGAGAAACCCCGGTCATCTTGGAGTTTTTCCAAGATGGTGTGGATTTAGGACTGACTACCAAGACATTGAGAGTGCAGGTAGCATCTTTATCTTACTTTCTGGACAGGAGATTATCTCTGGATCCCCCTTATTAGGAGCTTCCTGAAGGCTAGAGATAGAATGTCCCCAGTACAGATTGCCAGTGTCCCACCCTGGGATCTTTCCTTAGTTTTGCAGCAATTATCTAAGGCTCAGTTCGAACCATTAGATAGCATTTCTGTTAAGTTACTTACTATTAAGTTTACCTTTCTTCTGGCGATAACGACAGCCAGGAGAATAGGTATAATGCAGGCTCTGTCTATTAAAAAGCCGTTCTTTCTTTTGTTTGATGATAGAGTGGTTCTCAGGCAGGACTCCTTGTACCTTCCCAAGGTAGCATCAAAATTTCACAGAACACAGGAGATAATCCTGCCCTCCTTTTGTTCCAATCCCCAGAATGAAAGAGGCCTCCTTTCATTGTCTGGATGTCAGACGGTGTCTGTTAGCATATTTAGAGTAAGTGAATTTAGAAAATCCAGCCATTTGCTGGTAAATTTTTTCGGTCAGAAAAAAGGCCATCAAGCCTCTAGAGCAGGGGTGTCCAAACTTTTTTGAAAGAGGGCCAGATTTGATGAAGTGAACGTGCGTGAGGGCCGACCATTTTGCCTGACATTCTTTGAACCATTAAAATTCGGTGTATGTTCGTCCGAGCATTAATACACTGCCCAAAAAGAATTCTCCTACCTTTGTGGCTGTGTGTGGTGAATATATATATATCCCCTCTTTGGCCCCCAAAAAATCCCAGAGCTCCGCTCAGGGTAAGGATGAGCTCAGGTTGTAAAAAAAAATATATATTCTCTTCTTTATCCCCTGAGAAATCTGGCCTTTATCTCTTCTGTGGACCCCAAGCTCCACTCAGGGCAAGGATGAGCTATTTTTTTTATTTTATTTTTATATTTTATATTCTCTCTGGCCCCCACTTGGATTTTCCCTTATTTGCCCTTATCTCTTCTGTGACCCCCAAGCTCAGATTAGGGCAAGAATGAGCTTGTTTTCTTAAATTCTTATATATATTTACATATTCGATTTTATATCCGTTACAGTAGTAAACTTATCTTATGTCCTGAGAAATCCTCAAGTGCCTCTCACTGTAAGGATGACCTCGGGCGAGCCCACTAGGATGCTGACAGCGCGCAGCGCCGCTGCCAATCACTGCAGTCAATCACAGGCACTGAGAGCTCTGCAGCTGTGGACCAGAAAATTACTCAGTGTCTGTTATTGGCGATGCGTGCTGTCAGCTTCCAAATGGGCTTTGGAACACACCCCAGCAACACGCCAAGCTTATCAGTGAGAGGCGCTCGGGGATTAGAGAATAAATATATTTTTTTTTTAAAACTGAGCTCATCCTTACCCTGTGCGGAGCTTGGGGGGGTCACAAAAGTGATCAACGCAAATTGCAAGTGGGGGCCGTATAAAACCGGGCCGCAACTGGCCCGCGGGCCGGACTTTGGACATGCCTGCTCTAGAGCATCCATCACCAGATGGATCAGACAGGCTATCTCCCTAGCATACGATCAAACTGCTAGTATACCTCCAAAGGTTAAGGCGCATTCCACTCACTCTCTGGCGACCTCCTGGGCAGAAAAGGCTGGAGCTTCGGTCAAACAAATCTGCAGGGCTGCAACTTGGTCGAGACAGAATACCTTTATGAAGCATTACAGAGTGGAGTTGCTGTCGCCTCAGGACCTCTCGTTTGGGAGAAAGGTCCTACAGGCGGTTGTCCCGCCCTAAGGTAGGCCTGCATGTTACTTGCTTTTCTCTCATGTGCCATCCTGAAAGACGATGAGAAAGTACTAGTTACGCCTACCGGTAACGTCGTTTCTAGATGTCTTCCAGGACGGCAGGCCTATTTCCCACCGCTAATGTTTAGTATATTGATATATACATATAAAGTTGTTGTAGTGTTATTTTCACTCTCGTGCACTGGTGTGGAGTACTTTTTCACAAACTGAGGAGCACAGGGAGGGCCGGGTTTTTAACCTCTTTTGGCTGATTGTGTTTCCAGTCATCTCTCATGTGCCGTCCTGGAAGACATCTAGAAACGACGTTACCGGTAAGCGTAACTAGTACTTTACAACAAAGTACACATAAGTATATGCTTATAAAAAGATGGGTACCTAAGCACCCTATGATAGCGACAGTAGTGTATTTAAGTTTTGTGCTGCCCTAGGCCTGACTAAACTCGTGCACCCCCTAATTAAAATATGACCCACCCTTCCTGTCAAGGCCCCACCCCTTTCTGTTAAAGACCCGCCCTGAAATTTTTGTGGGGACACTAGTTCTTGGGCCTGGGGGGCAATGGATTCCCTTAATTTGCATAGATTTCCTCTGACTTCCTGTTTGGCTATGGGGCAGGAAGTGAAGGGAAATCTCTGCAATGGGACAGGGATGGTAAAAAATAAACTGACGGGCTATAACCCTCCCTTACTCTATCCAAAATGAAAAAAAAAAGGTGTTGCCTATAGTTCTACGTTAAGCACAAATTTCTGATAATTTTATGGAGAGGACTAAGAAGATATAACCGTGCCAATGGTGCAACAGAAACATATAGCACAGTGAGGAAGGTTTGTGGTCCAGGCTGATAGGATAGTCAAAATTAGAAGCAGCTTGCGTTACACTAACAGTGTAGTGCAAGCCGGCGGGGACTCTTTCCGTGCTGCCCCCTGCAAAGTGCTGCCTTAGGCCTGGGCCTTGTTGACCTAGGCCAGGATACAGCGTTGGATAGCGATGCAGATTCCAAAGATCTCATGAAAAGTAAACTAAGCTACTGACAAACTAAGCTTCATATCAAAAACATACCTAAAACAAAACGAACAAAAAAGCACAAAAAAACAAACATATGTGCTGTCCGTTCCGTCATGAAAGCCCCTTCAAGAAACAAATATGGATCTAAACTCCTGCGTGGTTCGATATGTAGCCCAGATCGCAACATGTTTAAGCTATCATTTTCCACCGCCAGTAAATATTTCAGACCCATGAGCGAATCCATTTCCAATACCCATTCAGCCAAAGTAGGCACTATTGGAGATTTCCAGTGTCTTATTGCTCTAGCTGCTGTCAAAAGGTGGCAAAGTATGTCACGTTTTATGTTTCTATTAGAACTTGGCAATATGGACAGTAAAGCAATCTGAGGAGTATTGGTAATAAAAGTCCCTGTCGTTTTACAATAAAGTTGTAGAACAGAGGCCCAGGATCTCTTAATCAGGGTGCACTCGGCCCATATATGAAGCATGGGTACCCTCTTGGTTCCCACATCGCCAACACAAGCTAGATGCAGAAGGACATTGAGGATGTAAACTTATTCACTCCTTAATTATTTCCTGCCTTGACTACTGCAACTCTCTCCTTAATGGCCTACCCTTAAGCAGGCAATCCCCCCTTCAGTCTATCATGAATTCTGCTGCTAGACTAATACAACTCACTAACCGATCCGTGACTGCAGCTCCTCTCTGCCAATCCCTTCACTGGCTTCCCCTACCCCACCGTATAAAATTTAAAATGCTAACCACAACATACACGGCCATTCACAACATCGCCCCCATCTACATCACCAACCTCATCTGCAGATATCGCCCAAATCGTCCCCTCCGCTCCTCCCAGGACCTCCTGCTCTCTAGCTCAGTTGTTACCTCCTCCCATGCTTGCCTTCAGGACTTCTCCAGAGCCTCTCCCATCCTCTGGAACTCCCTGCCCCGGTATGTCCCCACCCTGTCCACCTTTAGGAGATCATTGAAAACTAATTTTTCTTTTTCGTACATCACGGGACACAGAGCGACTTAGTCATTACTAATGGGTTATATAGTTTACCTTCAGGTGCTGGCACTGGCAACTTCCAAACCGGAAGTACCCTCCCCTATATAAGCCCCTCCCATCCGGGAGCACCTCAGTTTTTTGCCAGTGTCTAAGGTGTTGACCACTTCCTCTGCCCTGTTGCTGCGCTCATCCACCGCACAGGCCCTCCGGCAAAAAGGGCCCTGGCTCCTAGTCCCTGCTTGGTTTCGAAAAGGGCGCCAATGGCGCACGGGCGCGCACGCGTGCACGCGCCTCCTATGGAAAAAAAAGGGGCGGGGCGGGTGGATGACGCTCGATCCGCGGCGCTTCTGCGCATGTGCAGGCGTCCCAGCATGTGTAAAAGACACAGTACAAGTGTCAGCTGGATGCAAGCAGAGCTAGCAACAAAACGGTGGCACACAGAGGCGGTTGATGCAGGCATCCCCATAGAAAGACACTTTAGTGGACACCAGCTGGTATATAGCAGCAACTGTGTTAGACTATTACCAGCAAAATTGGTGTATGACGACGGGAATACCTCAGCTTTGTGCTTATAGGATATGTCGTCCAGACGCTCTGGAAATAAATCTTCCAAGAAGCGAAAGGGGTCTCCATCGGGCTCTGAGGATTTTGGGCATGCTGTACTGCGCCAATCTCCCCTGAAATTTTAGAGGTCAGTAGCCGTAGGAACCCCGCAGGAGTACCTGGTACTGCGGCTGTCCCCAGTCCACCTGCTCCTGTATATATAACAGAGGAGGTTTTATCCTCAACTCTGGGAGGATTGGAAGAGAGATTAACAGCATTGATCGCTGCTTCCCTGTCACAGGAAAAGCGCGTCCGATCTCCGTCTCCTCCTGCAGAGTGCCTGTTAGTGGAGGAACAGTCCCAGAGATCGACCTACCTGAAGGGGATCAGGTGATGGTTGATAAAGTTATAGAGGAATCAACAGTGGAAGAACCTTTCTCAGCATCTCAGGCTGAAAGATTATGGGTTCAGTCTCTGACTAACATGGTCCGAGCAGCATTTTAAATGCCTCTGGCGGAACCATCAACCACTACTGTCTCCTCGCTGGGGTCGCTGAAAGCTCCCCAGACTGTCTGTTCCTTCCCAATCCACCCTTTATTGGAAGGGCTTATTTACCAGGATTGGGAGCATCCTGTTAAAATATTTACTCCCCCCAAGAGATTTCCAGTGATCTATCCCATGGAGGATAAGTTCATAAAAAAAAAAAAAATGGAGGGTCCCTACAGTGGACACAGCCATCTCTTGTGTAAATAAATCACTGACATGTCCAGTAGATAATGTTCCAATGTTCAAAGACCCAATAGATAAAAAATTGGAGTCTTTACTAAAATCTGCTTTCTCTACAGCAAGCATGGTGACACAACCTGCAGTAGCAGCGATTGGAGTCTGCCAAGCAATGAAAGATCAGTTGAAACAAGTCTTAAGGGACTTACCAGATCAGCAGGCTCTTGCCCTAGCTGACCTACCTAGAGCCTTGTGTTGCGGTGGACGCCAAAAAGGATACAATCCAACAGGCCTCCCGCTTTACGCTGTCTGTAGACATATGCGTAGGCTTCTATGGCTCAAAAACTGGTCTGCTGAAGCTCCCTGTAAGAAATTGCTGATTAGCTTCCCATTTCATGGAGAACGCTTATTTGGAGAATATCTGGACAAATATATCCAGAAAACTTCTGCCGGTAAAAGTACACTCTTGCCGGTTAAGAACAAGGGTAGAAGTCCTTCTTTTAAGAGGCCTACTTCTCCAGTCCCTGGCACATCGGCTGTGAAACAGTTCCGACGGCCTCCGCGGTCAAATCCAGGGGGCAGAAATCAGGGACAATCACAGGGTAACAAGAAACCCTGGGTCAAGAGAGGTACAAAACCTCCCCCCAAGTCATGAAGGGTTGCCCCCACTCAATCGGGTGAGGGGAAGACTTCAGTTGTTCACAGAGACCATGGCGGGACACCATCAGAGACAGATGGGTGATCTCCGCAGTAAGTCTGGGATACAGGTTGGAGTTAAAAGACATTCCTCCTGCCCAATTTATGAGGTCAAACGCGCCAAGCGATCCCCAGAAGAGAGGATCCCTCCTTCTGGCACTAGAACAACTATTGCTCCAAGGGTAATCATGAGGTTCCCTTGGAAGAAAGCGGGTTCGGGTTTTACTCGAACCTTGTCACAGTCCCCAAACCAAATGGGGACGTGAGGCCCATATTAAATATAAAAGGGCTAAACAAGTTCCTACATATCAGGACTTTTTCGGATGGAGTCGATCCGATCGGTGGCCACCGCCCTACAAGGGCAGGAATGGTTAGCCTCGATCGACATAAGGGATGCTTATTGCATATTCCCATCTGTCCGGCCCACCAGAAATTTCTACGCTTTGCAGTAGAAGGGCGCCATTTTCAGTCCAGAGCCTTACCTTTCGGTCTGGCCACAGCACCACGAGTGTTCACAAAAATTCTGGACCTACGATTGGCCAAACTAGGAACACAAGATGTAACGATAATGGCATATCTAGACGACTTGTTGCTGATAGACCACTCAGTGGAAAAAACCAGAAGTGGTCGTTCACAAGACAATCAAGTATCTGGAATCTCACGGTTGCATTATCAACCGAGACAAGTCAGCCCCAAAAACCAGTCAAAAGTCTGGAATACTTGGGGGCTAAGACTGGATTCAAATCAGAGAAAGATTTTCTTACCTCCAGAGAAGGTGTCGTCTTTGAAAAATTTGACCCACTTAGTGGGTACAAAAAAGAAAACCATCCATACGCCTCTGCATGAGGCTGCTGGGAAAAATGGTGGCTTCATTCGAAGCAGTACCCTATGGTCAATTCCATTCAAGGAACTTGCAGAGGGCCATACTGTCAGCCTGGAACAAAAAAGTTCAGGCTTTAGACTTACCAATGTCCCTGTCCCCTTCCGTTCGCAAGAGCCTCCATTGGTGGTTGGTGCCCCAGAATCTGGAAAAAGGGAAACCCTTCAGTCCGGTTTCTTGGAAGGTGGTCACTACAGATGCCAGCCTCATAGGCTGGGGGGCAGTACTGGAGCAATGGTCTCTCCAGGGCAAGTGGTCAGAAGCAGAGACGGCCCTGCCCATCAATCTCTTAGAGATACGAGCAGCCCGGTATGCCCTAGTAGCATGGACATCCAAACTCCAAGGGTCCCCTGTCAGAATTCAATCAGACAATGCCACAGCAGTGGCATATATCAATCACCAGGGTGGCACCAGGAGTCGTGCAGCCCAGAGGGAAGCGAATTGCATCCTGGAATGGACAGAAAGATATGTCCCAGCCATATCCGCGGTTTTCATCCCAGGAGTGGAAAATTGGAGAGCGGACTTTTTAAGTCGCCAGCAATTATGCCAGGGGGAATGGTCTCTTCACCCCGAGGTTTTCCAGGCAATATGCCAGCGGTGGGGAACACCGGATGTAGATCTGCTAGCATCCAGATTCAACGCAAAGGTGGACAGATTTGTGTCTCGCACAAGGGATCCCCTAGCTTGCGGTTTGGATGCCCGAGTGTTCCCTTGGGATCAGTTCAAGCTGATATATGCATTCCCACCGCGATTAATCCGCAGAATCAGGGTAGAAAAGAAACCAGTGATTCTGGTGGCTCCAGCGTGGCCCCGAAGGGTATGGTACGCGGAGATTGTAAAAATGTCAGTGGGAAGTCCTGGGACCCTCCCACATCGTCCGGACCTGCTTTCGCAAGGACCGATATACTACCCTTCCTTACCAGCCCTAGGTTTGACGGCCTGGCTATTGAAGCCCACATTCTAAAAAAGAGAGGGCTCTCTAATCCTGTGGTATCTACCATGATCAATGCCAGGAAGCCGGTATCCAGGCAGATCTATTATAGGATCTGGAAGGCGTACATTACATGGTGTGAGGCCAAGAAATGGCATCCACGTAAGTACATAATAGGTAGGATTCTGGACTTCCTACAGTGGGCTGTACATAGGAAGTTTGCCTTGAGTACTATCAAGGGTCAGACGGCCTTGTCAATATTTTTTCAAAGGCCCTTGGCTTTGCTTTCATTAGTCAAAGCTTTCCTACAAGGAGTGATGCGTATTAGCCCTCCGGTTAGTATTCCCATATGTCCATGGGACTTAAACCTGGTTCTGTCGGTTCTACAGAAACAACCATTTGAACCATTACAGCATATTTCCTTAGTTCTTCTCACCAGGAAATTGATTTTCTTAGTAGCCATTTGTTCGGCTAAAAGAGTATCGGAATTAGCCGCCTTGTCCTGTAAGGAGCCATATCTGGTTGTCCATAAGGACAGAGTAGTATTACGTCCTCATCCAGCCTTTCTTCCTAAGGTGGTATCGAGGTTTCATTTGAACCAAGATGTGGTTCTTCCTTCTTTTTTCCCCAAACCTAGCTCGGTAGAGGAAAAGTTATTGCATTCTTTGGATGTAGTAAGAGCTGTTAAAGCTTATCTAAAAGCCACTGCTCAGATTCGTAGAACGGATACTTTGTTTATTCTGCCGGAAGGCCCCAGAAAGGGTCAGGCAGCATCAAAATCTACTTTAGCCAAGTGGATTCGACAGGTCATAATACAAGCCTATGGCTTGAGAAAGAGACCGCCTCTATTCAAAGTTAGGGCGCACTCCACAAGAGCAGTTGGAACTTCATGGGCAGTGCATCACCAGGCCTCCCTGGCTCAAGTCTGTAAGGCCGCAACATGGTCTTCAGTACACACGTGTCAGGGTCACCTGTGGCCAGGTGACAGATGCACACCGTAGGGGGACAGGAGTGCACCGCGAGGTAGTGAACCCTATGGCTGGCTTCTGTGGGTAGGAAACTGGGTGGTTGTGGAAAGCGGGACCAGAGGAGCACAACCGGGATCCCAACGGAAGCGAGAGCCAAGATTCCCCAGGGCGCGGAGTCTAAGACCCAGCTGGTCTTCTCCAGGGCCTCTAGTGGTGAGGATGTTACGCTGCAGGCTGGGACCAGGTCGCGGCCCCTGGAGTTTCCTAGCTCACGCCCCGTAGGATAAGGGGAAGCAGCGGCACACGATAGAGAGAACCGAATAACAAGCCGAAGGTCAGGGGCCACAAGCAGACAAGGATAACGAAGAACGAGCCGAAGGTCAAGGGTCACGAGCAGACAGGGATGGTCGGGGACAAGCCAATAACGTAACAGAGAGACAGACGTAGCACACGGCAGGCAGGAACCCAAACACACAATGCCTAACAAACACGTTGATCAGCAAAGCAGGCTTGCAGTGCACAGGTTAATATAGTGTTCAGTGATAGGGCCTGGGGTGGAGTCAGGCTGGGAGGAGATTATAAAGGAAGCCAGGTGAAGGAGGTCTGGTCTCTAGATGAACACATGAGGAGGAAGGTAAGATGGCAGACAGACATTAATGCATATCCATGACAGTACCCTCCCTCTTACGAGGCCTCCCCCTTCCCCGCCTGGGCCCAGGTTTAGAGGGAAACTTCAGATGAAACTCCTTTAACAGACGAGGTGCAAAGACCTCAGATGCAGTGATCCAAGACCTCTCCTCAGGACCAAACCCTTTCCAATGAACGAGGTACTGAAGAACGCCTTTACAGAGTCGGGAGTCCAGAATTTGACTGATCTCGTACTCCTGATTATCCTCCGAGACAGGCGCCACGGTAGGAAGAGGACGAGAGAATTTATTGAGGACTAAAGGCTTTAGAAGAGCAACATGAAAGGAGTTAGTGATTTTAAGGCTCTTAGGAATCTGGAGTTTGAAACAAACCGGATTCAGTTTAGCAGTTACCGTGTATGGACCGATGAATCGTGGAGCAAACTTCAGAGAAGGAACTCGGAGCTTGATGTTCCTGGTAGAGAGCCAGACTTTGTCCCCTGGCTGAAGAGAAGGCGGTTTACGCCTGCGGCGGTCTGCAAAGCCTTTGAATTTTTCAGCAGCTGCCCGGAGGGAATCATGAACGTGACCCCAAACGGAATTGAGAGACTCCTGAACCGAAGCCAAAGCTGGAATGTCTGGAGAACAGATCATAGGAAGAGGAAGTTGAGGGTGTTTTCCATAAACTGTGAAAAAGGGTGTCTTCTGCGAACTGGTATTCACATGATTGTTATGGGAGAATTCTGCCCACGGGAGTAGAGAGGACCAATCGTCATGGTGAGAAGACACAAAGGTGCGAAGAAAGACCTCTAACTCCTGATTAACCCTCTCAGTCTGTCCATTGGATTGGGGATGGTAAGAAGAAGAAAAATCCAAGACAATATTGAGGGATTTGCAAAAGGCTCTCCAAAAACGAGACGTGAATTGGACTCCCCTGTCGGAAACAATATGAGAAGGGACCCCATGTAGGCGGAGAATTTCTCGAATGAAAATGGGAACCAAGGCAGGGGCAGAAGGAAGACCAGGAAGAGGAACAAAATGAGCCATCTTGGAGAATCGATCGATTACCACCCAAATGACTGTATTATTCTCAGACAGTGGGAGATCGGTGATAAAATCCATGGCAATATGGGCCCAGGGTTCCTTAGGAATAGGCAAGGGCATGAGGAGACCAGCAGGAGCTTGTGTGGAGGATTTGGACTGAGCACAGACATGACAAGCTTTAACGTAGTCTTTGACGTCTGAGCGGAGATTAGGCCACCAGTAGTGACGACTGATGAGTAGGAAGGATCGGAGGAATCCAGAATGCCCTGCCACCTTGGAATCATGTCCCCAACGAAGGATCTTAGCTCTTAGCTCAGTGGGGACAAAGGTCTTACCAGGCGGAATTTTAGACTTCAGGGTGGTAGAGTGGGCAACAATGCATGAGGTGGGAATGATCGGCTCAGGTTCAGGGGCGGACTCCTCGTCCAAAGTGTCAAATGACCTAGAGAGCGCATCAGCCCGACCGTTGCAGGAACCAGGTTTGTAGGTAATCGTGAAATTAAAACGGGCAAAGAAGAGACTCCACCTGGCCTGTCTAGGATTCAGACGTTTAGCATTCTGTAGATACTGTAAATTCTTGTGATCGGTAAAGATCGTTATGGAGTGAGGGGAACCCTCCAAGAGATGACGCCACTCCTCTAACGCCAATTTAATAGCGAGAAGTTCCCGATCACCGATGGCATAATTCCTCTCTGCCTGAGAAAATTTTTTGGAGAAGAACGCACATGGTTGGCGTCTCTTCTCAAAGATTTGAAGAAGCACAGCTCCCACCCCCATTGAGGAAGCGTCCACTTCAATAAAAAATGCATTCCCAGGATTTGGTCTCCTCAAGAGGGGGCCAGAAACAAAGGCCTGTTTCAGGTTGTGAAATGCAGAGACAGCTTCGGGAGGCCAGTCTCTGGCATTCACACCCTTCTTGGTCAAAGCGATAATAGGCGCGGCAATGGAAGAGTAATTCCTTATGAACTGCCTATAATAATTAGTGAAGCCAAGAAAGCGCTGTGTGGCCTTGAGGCTAGCAGGAAGAGGCCAGTTGGTGATAGCCAAGACCTTCCCAGGGTCCATACGAAGCCCCGAACATGAGACAAAGCACCCCAAAAACAGGACCTCAGAACATTCAAAGGAACATTTCTCCAGCTTGGCATAGAGATTGTTCTCTCTAAGACGTTGAAGTACAGTGCGGACATGGTTTCTGTGGACGAGCAGATTTTCAGAAAAGATCAGAATGTCATCCAGATAGATGACAACAAACTGGTACAGCAGATCTCTGAAGATTTCATTGACAAAGTTTTGAAACACGGCTGGAGCATTACACAGACCAAAAGGCATCACC
Source organism: Rana muscosa (assembly GCA_029206835.1). Taxonomy (NCBI): domain Eukaryota; kingdom Metazoa; phylum Chordata; class Amphibia; order Anura; family Ranidae; genus Rana; species Rana muscosa. The sequence goes on from CM055122.1 coordinate 549,369,098, forward strand.
AGATATTCGTAATGCCCGTCTCTAGTGTTAAATGCAGTCTTCCATTCGTCACCCTCCCGTATTCGAATGAGATTGTACGCGCCTCTGAGATCCAACTTGGTGAAAATGGAGGCACCCTTCAACCTATCGAATAGCTCAGATATTAAGGGTAAGGGGTATCGATTTTTAATAGTAACCGCATTTAAACCCCGATAATCGATGCAGGGTCTTAAGGTACCATCCTTTTTGGCAACAAAAAAGAACCCTGCCCCTGCAGGCGATGAGGATTTCCGGATGAACCCTCTCTCCAGATTCTCTGCTACATACTCCGACATGGCCTGGGTCTCTGGGATGGACAGAGGGTAGGTACGACCCCTGGGTAGAGTTGCTCCGGGGACAAGATCAATAGCACAGTCAAAAGACCTGTGGGGAGGAAGCACCTCAGCTGATTTTTTACAGAACACATCCCGGTAATCGCTGTATGCGGCGGGAAGATCAGAAGAAACAGAAGTGGCAGCAACCGGAAGACTCTCCTTGGGGGTCACCTTGAGAAGACACGACGAGAAACATGAGGAACCCCAGGCCAGGATCTGCCCAGAGACCCAGTCCACATGTGGAGAGTGGAGCTGTAGCCAAGGGAGGCCCAATACAACTGGGGTAGAGGCCTTGGGTAGAATAAGAAAGGATATCCACTCCTGGTGGAGAATCCCTACCGACATCCTAATGGGTAGCGTCTGGAAGCGAATAGGGCCCCCTGGGAGAACAGTGCCATCAATTGCCGAGACTACCAATGGGGTAGTGAGAGGTGAAAGGGTAAGCTTCATAGAAGAAGCAGTTCTCCAATCCATGAAATTGCCGGCAGCCCCGGAATCCAGGTATGCAAGGGTTGACTGAGGAGAAGTGCCTACATGAAGGGACACCGGCAAGAGCAGGCGAGAAGGTGATGTTTCTGGGTCCAATACTCCACCTTCCAAATGTATTAGACCCGAGCGTTTCCCGGACGAAGCGAGCAGGAGTCACGAAAATGACCCTTGCCCCCACAATAGAGGCACAAGCCCAGAGTTCTGCGCCTAGCACGTTCTTCGGGGGTTAGTCTGGTCCGGCCCAGCTGCATAGGTTCTTCAGCAGGTAGAGGATGCTCCACGGAATGAAGGGAGGGGAGCTCAGACTGGCTAGGACCCAGAGAGTGCTGGCGTCTTTTTTCTAAGGACCTCTCTTGAAAACGAATGTCGATCTGGTTGCATAATGAAATTACATCGTCCAGACCGACGGGAATGGCTCTTCCCGCTAATTCGTCTTTCACTCGGTCAGAGAGGCCATGTGAAAAGGTAGCGACCAGGGCCTCATTATTCCAGCTCAATTCAGCTGTGTGGATACGGAACTGAAGAGCATATTGCCCCACTGAACTAGATTCTTGGCGAAGACGTAAGACAGCACTAGCCGCTGAAGAAGCCCGAGCCGGCTCTTCGAAGATATTACGAAAGAGCTTCAAGAATTCGGACAGACTGGAAACCACCGGATCGTTCCTCTCCCACAGGGGGGCAGCCCAGGCCAAAGCTTCACCGGAGAGGAGGGAAATGATATAGGCTACCTTAGCCCGGTCAGATAGGAAGCTTTGAGGCTGAAGCTCAAAATGAATAGTGCATTGGCTGAGAAACCCCCTGCAGGCCTTGGAGTCCCCAGAGAAACGGAACGGAGCTGGCAATCTTAGTGAGTGTGAGGCTGCGACTGGTGCGATAGGTACAGCCGCTGGTTGTACTTGGGGTTGCGGATTCGGGGTTCCCAAGGAGACCTGAAGCTGCTCGAATCGAGAAGCCAGATCCTGGAGGAATCGCATCACCTGGGTCTGATTTGATTCCTGGGTCTCAAGTCTGCGAACTATGCCCTGCAATGGATCATCCGCGGGAAGCGGGATGTCAGCCGGGTTCATGGCTGATCAAACTGTCAGGGTCACCTGTGGCCAGGTGACAGATGCACACCGTAGGGGGACAGGAGTGCACCGCGAGGTAGTGAACCCTATGGCTGGCTTCTGTGGGTAGGAAACTGGGTGGTTGTGGAAAGCGGGACCAGAGGAGCACAACCGGGATCCCAACGGAAGCGAGAGCCAAGATTCCCCAGGGCGCGGAGTCTAAGACCCAGCTGGTCTTCTCCAGGGCCTCTAGTGGTGAGGATGTTACGCTGCAGGCTGGGACCAGGTCGCGGCCCCTGGAGTTTCCTAGCTCACGCCCCGTAGGATAAGGGGAAGCAGCGGCACACGATAGAGAGAACCGAATAACAAGCCGAAGGTCAGGGGCCACAAGCAGACAAGGATAACGAAGAACGAGCCGAAGGTCAAGGGTCACGAGCAGACAGGGATGGTCGGGGACAAGCCAATAACGTAACAGAGAGACAGAGGTAGCACACGGCAGGCAGGAACCCAAACACACAATGCCTAACAAACACGTTGATCAGCAAAGCAGGCTTGCAGTGCACAGGTTAATATAGTGTTCAGTGATATGGCCTGGGGTGGAGCCAGGCTGGGAGGAGATTATAAAGGAAGCCAGGTGAAGGAGGTCTGGTCTCTAGATGAACACATGAGGAGGAAGGTAAGATGGCAGACAGACATTAATGCATATCCATGACAACACGTTTACTAGATTCTACCAGGTAGACGTTAGAAGTCAGGAGGATGTCGCCTTTGGGCGCAGTGTGTTGCAGGCCGCAAAAGAGCCTCATGCCTGATGGCGCCCAGCTTATGTATAGTGTGTCCCTCCCCTCATTTGGCATTGCTTTGGGACGTCCCATTAGTAATGACTAAGTCGCTCTGTGTCCCGTGATGTACGAAAAAGAAAAAGGGATTTTTATAACAGCTTACCTGTAAAATCCTTTTCTTGGAGTACATCACGGGACACAGAGCTCCCACCCCTCTTTTTGGGACACTTATTGCTTTGCTACAAAACTGAGGTGCTCCCGGATGGGAGGGGCTTATATAGGGGAGGGTACTTCCGGTTTGGAAGTTGCCAGTGCCAGCACCTGAAGGTAAACTATATAACCCATTAGTAATGACTAATTCGCTCTGTGTCCCGTGATGTACTCCAAGAAAAGGATTTTACAGGTAAGCTGTTATAAAAATCCCTTTATTCAGGGAAGCCTACCCCACACCCACCTAACAACTATCCCGAGCCACACCCATCAAATTCTCTGCAGCTATTACCTTTTGTACCACCACCCCTCCTTTTAGAATGTAAGCTCTGAGCAAGGCCCTCCTGTACCTTTTTTGTATTGAACTGTACTGTAATTGTGTTGTCCCCCCTATACATTGTAAAGCGCTGCGTAAACTGTTGGCGCTATATAAATCGTGTATAATAATAATGTAAAGTATCTGTGCACCTGTACCATTGTGCCAGAATTTTTAAGTTATCCTCTTGTGCTACGCTTGCTATAGAGAGATTGTGAAACAGTATAAATGCCTTCTCCAAATCTCCCTCACTAATTTGAGTTTTTTAATTTCTTCTCCCCTATAACAGTGGACAGGGGGGTTTGGATGAGAAGGAAAATAGAATAGATTTTGGAAGTTATTTGCTTTGGGGGGGAAATCATTAAGTAGTAGATCCTCAAATGAAGTAGTATTTGAGAAGCTTCTGTTTATCAGCAACTGAAGCAAGAAATTCATTTGTTGCTGGAAAAAACAATTCTCCATTCCATATTCATCAGAAATGGAAACCGTAAGGTTAGGGAGGGAGCTGTCTACTAAGAGAACTGACGCCAAACGACAAAGTATTGATCTTAGTCCAAGGACCTAGGGTGCGACAATGTACCCCTCTAACAAAAGATGGATTGTCAAATAGAGGCATCGTAGGGAATATAGCCGGAGATATGGAGACGCTCTGTCAAGGTGACCCCAGTGTCTGTTTTCCTGGGTATTGGAAGGGTACCAATGTCCTTTCTCTTAAAAGGTGGAATCCAGGAGAGAGCTTGTAGATCCTACAAGGCTAGTGATTGTTCAATCTGAACCCACGGTTTCCCTTGGCGATAGAGAAACCAGTCTACGATCCTTTCTTGGACGGATGCTTGATAGTACAAGGCAGCATTCACGCCGCCTCTATTCCTAGGTAGAGAAAGCACTTTACGATTCAACCAGGGACATTTCAATCCCCATATGTGAAGGCTGTAAAGGCCTTCTGCAGATTATGAAAAAAATGAGCTGGAATATATACTGGAACTGTTTGGAAAAGATCTAAAAATTAGGGCTGTTACTGAATAAAATTTTTGTGTTCGATTAATCGATTTTTTTTTTTTTTAATCGATTAATTGACTAATTTCGATTAATTATAACGCACATAGATATCCAACTACTTTTAGCTGATCTCCTTGCAGGCCGATTCCCAGTGCAGCTACCAACCACTGGAAAAATCGATAGCAGGATACAAAAAACACACAAAGGCAGCGCTCGATGGGAATAGCATTAAAACTTTTATAGTCTTCAAGTAGGTAACAAAATAAATATTGCACTGGAGATAAAATCGATGTATCTACATAAACTGTAAAAATGGTGCGAGTAATATCAAACGGTAGCAAAAGCCGTCATAAAAACATGTAGCCAAGTATGATACTGGTATAAAAATGTGTGCAACAATACCACTGCTGAATCCAGATGAGGAGGGGTTAACATCAGTCCGTCAGCATGTAGATGTCCTGTGAAGGGAACTATCACAACTCCCAGTGGATGGTTGTAGAACAGCCCTTGCGTGTGGCAGATAGTAAGGTCCCGCCGGCATGCAGATATGAAGGCACAGCAAAGGAGCCCTTCAGATGGACACGGCAAGCCCAAAGAATTTTGATCGATCAAAGCAATTAATCGAGGAATTAATAGTTAATTTCCACAGCCCTAATAAAAATCTTGGCATAACATCCATTTTCAGTGTAATAATTTTCTCAAACCACGAGAGGGTTTTCCTATCAGTTTTGAAGAGCAAGAGTGGTTTTACGTAAAAGAGCTTCATGGTTAAGAAAGTAGAACTTTGATCCTGTGGGATATGTACCCCTAGATATTTTAAAGTTGTTGAACAGATTCTGAAAATTGGAAGTGTCTGTATTGTGGTCGCCGAGAGTGAAACATTAAGAATTTCAGATTTAAAAAGATTGATCATGAAATTACTCACAAAACCAAACTTTTTAAATTCTTGTAGAATAGATGTTATGGATATGTGGGGTTGGGTCATGTACAGCAGGGGGTCATCTGCAAATAGGGACAGTTTGACCTGAAGTGGACCTACAAATATCGCAGGAATGTTAAGAGTGCGCCTAATGGCAACCGTCAAATGCTCCATTGTTACTATATAACACTAAGGGGAAAGAGGGCATCGCTGATGCATACCATTTATTTATTGGGAGTCGTGCAGAGAGTGATCCATTGACTCACCCTTGCAGAGGGGCAGGCATACAAGGCCAAAATACTAGAGATCATCCCAGGGCCCAGTCTCATTTGGACTAGTGTATGCTGCAAGAATGCCCAACTGACCCTGTCAAAAGCCTTCTCTGCATCTACCGACAGGAGGCACATTGGAATAGAAAAGAACTGGGCGTGTTGCATTAGCAACCTTGTTTTAATCATTTAAACCCATGCCTCCCGTTCAGTGACTAAACCCACCTGGTCAAGATGAATAAGAATCCTGAAGCACTGATTGAAGTTTATTAACAATCATCTTAGAGTAAATGTTTAAATCAACCCCAATTAAAGAGGCTGAACATTTTAACATAAAGCGTGATCTTCATCAGGTTTTGGTATTTAAAGAAATGTGTTTAAAGAACCTGAGGTGGAAATGACTCCCCTTGGGATACCGCATTGAACACTGTAAGCAAAAACGGAGCAAGAACATCGCAACTTTTGGGTAAAACCATCTGGACCGCGACTCTTCCCTGGTGAAATACTATGAATTGAAGTAAGAAGCTCCTCCTCCATAAAGGGGGCCTCTAAAGCGTCCCTTGTTTCTTCATCCAAGACTGTTGGAGAATTTTCAGCAACATATGTTGCCATAGCTTCCTCCCTAGCATCTATTTCCGTGGACAAAGAAGAAACCGGCAAATTATATAAATCATGATGATAAGTTCAAAACACCTGGAGAATGGAAGAGGGATCATGGACTAACGTACCATCGGGAGTTTGTATTTTAGAAACATATGTCGGATTTGTTCTCAATTTTAATAACCGTGCAAGGGGTCTACCGCACTTGTTCCCCAATTCATAGCGTCTTACCGCCTGTTTGTTATCAAAGGTGGTCATAAAATAACTATATAGCTCCAACAGTCTTCATCTAGTCACCAAAATTTCTGTTGGGGTATTCTTATGTTTAATTTCGTAAATAAGTAAGAGTAGATATTTATCATCTCCAACCGTTCCTTCTTTAAACTAGAACCATGTTGGATAAAATCCCCTCTTAACACTGATTTTAGTTCCTTCCGTTGGAGTGGTAACAAAGTGGTGTCATTGATTTGATCTGCAGGAAGTTGCTGATGGTCGTAGTCAATATTTGAAAACAACGTTTATCTGTCAGTATAGAAACATTGTCCACTCCCTAAGAAGGAAATGGAAGTGTGATCTGGAGAAAAAGAGGGGAATGATCTGACCATATCAATGCCTCAATGTCGCACATAGGCGACCAATCAAGCACAAGATGACTAACAAAGTAGTCCAGCCTACTATAGGTTTGATAAGGAGAGAAAAGAAAGTGTAGTTAGTAGTTTGTGGATGAAGAATCCTTTAAACATCCACTAGAGTAAGCCTCTCTTGAAGAGATTTCAATTGAAAATGAGAAATTGATGATCGAGCTGGACTGCCAGAAACTGGAAAGCAACTTTAACCTGATTGAAACTAGGTAGATAGTAATCTGCAATAGTAAATAGTCTTCCCCAGAGATCTTCAAAAGTAGATATCTACCTGTAGGGTCAGCCTTCTGGTCTACAAGAGTCATGGGAGATTCTTATGAATTGTAATAGACACCCCCTTAGACTAACCTTTAGGATTTGTACTATGAGACCAACGGGAGCAGTACCTATTATGGCATACTGGTACACGATCTGCCTGGAAATGGGTCTCCTGGAATAATACAATTTGAACTTCTGATTTCTGAAGAAATATAAAACCTGGCCCCCTTTCCATTGTAAAAGCAAAGCTTAAAGGGGTTGTAAACCCTCATGTTTTTTCACCTTAAAAAAGTAAACAATTTTTATTTTATTTTTTTAAAGCATAAGATCAACTTTTTTTTTTTTTTTTTTGCTTTTAACCACTTCAGGCCCAGGCCAATTCTGACACTTCGCTCCTACATGTAAAAATCATAATTACTCTTTCGTCCATGGACCGACACAGCTTCTCTATTGACAAAGTGGGTATTATCCGTTAATTAGGAGTGACTAGGCAGAAAAACTTGTAAAAAGTGTTGCATCACACCTTCTACAGTACCGCCCAGGGGGCGGACCCTCCGGGTATAACCTCTCAGTCTGCATCTTCGCAGATCAGTTTTTTTCTGTCTAGCGAGGAGTAGGACATGGCTCCCTTCGGGCCCATTGGTCCGGGGGAAAAAGATATATATTTTTTTGCTACATTTTTGTTTCCTGCGATCTTCGATCAACTGCTGACTGGGTGACAGGCTGGATCCTCGATCCTTGTAGTCTCCCCAGTTTCGGCCATCGAGCGTGTGCCGACCCTAGCTACGCGCAGGGTTTTCCACGACATGCCCGTCGCTCCACGGGTGGCCGGTGAGCCTACGCTCCAGGGCCTGCATCGGACCGCTCAGCTTCGGCTGACCTTACGGCCGAGTCGCAGCAGCCTGGCCGGTGAGCTTACGCTCCAAGGCTTGCATCGGACCGCTCAGCTTCGGCTGACCTTACGGCCGAGACGCAGCAGCCTGTCCGGTGAGCGCCACGCTCCAGGGCATACATATGATCGTCCCTTTTGGGTCCAATCACAGCATGCCTGGCCAACAGTCACCTTCCGTGCGTGGACGATGACCTGTTTGGAATGTCTTCCAGCATAATACATGCAGGATAGGTAAGTAAAACTCCCCTGCCTCGGCTGGGTAATTTAGCTGGACATTCCTGGAGAGATCAAGTAAGTGGTTGTGGCCCCTTTCTTCCCTCTCTCCCTGCCTTTCCCTCCTCCCTGGGCTTCTAGCTAAAGGTTGCTGGGTGCTGGGGGTCACCTACGGGGTTCCACTGGAGCGGGGCTGGCTGTAACTAACATTTAAAAGAAATGTCATTTCTGCTTACCTGTGTTTGTGTGCTTCCTCCTCCATGCTGTCGGCAGCCATTTTGAGGTGGTCCATGCCGAGTTCGGCCTCCTGTGACTGCCCGGCGGCCATCTTCCTGTGGTTCGGCCACACCCACTGGCCCCTATCAGCTGATCGGCGGCCATGTTTGTCCACCCTGTATGCATATATTGCCGTTTGGCGGCCATCTTTTTGTGGGCTATGGCTGCTTGACCTCTATCTTCGGTCGGCGGCCATTTTCTTAGAGCCCACATTATCTTCCATACAGACGTTTTTGGCAACCATTTTGCGAGAGCCTCCGGCCTCTAGGGTGCATTACACTGGTGCGAAAATTCACACAGGAAATGCTGATAAAAGAAGCAGACTGACACAGCAGCAGAGGGACAGCATCACAGGCGCAGCACACGGCAGCATAGCAGTACCTATCCATGGTGGTGAGTCCTCTGGGTGACCCAGCCTCTCTGCAGCACAGGAGGGTGGCCTATTGATATCTTGCCTGGAGCCCTATGAGTGTCAGCGTGTGGTCAGCATGGCATCTGAGCCAGATGTCTTCTCCCCTGAGACACCAGATTTAGCAGCTGGTGCCCCTGAGGTGTCTGAACGCTATGACGGCAATCCTAGAGGCGTTTGCTGCCAGGGTGGAAGCAGCACACGGGAATACAGGGGGTAGTAAACGCCCCGTCCCCTGCAAGCTTCTGGGGATAATTCTGATGCAGAACCAGGTCCAGCTACGGCTCGGGGCCCAGATTCTGACGCATCAGAGACTGCAGACCGTGACCGGACAGTGAGGAGGACTCCAAGTCCAGGTCAGTACGCGAGACGGCTTTGGTATCTGACCTTATTACTGCAGTGCGGGTTATGCTAAAGTTGGAAAATACTGCAGAAGCAGCAGAGACTCCGGTCCACTTGGGTTTCATAGACCTGCCCGCACTGCTAAGGTGTTCCCTTGTGTGTCTTTTGATAAACTCTTATACAAGGAATGGGAGAACCCAGTGAGGGTCTTTACAGCCCCAACGAGGTTTGCGGTACGGTACCCCTTTGAGGAGAGTTTTCTGAAGAAATGGACCTCTCCCCCTATAGTGGACCCTCCGGTGTCCAGACTTAATAGAGCCACCACAATTCCTGTAGAAGGGGCTCCTGTTTTCAAGGACCCTGTGGATAAGAAGGCTGAAGCACTCGCTTGCTACCTATACTCAGTGGTAGGCTCGGCAGTACGCCCGGCATTGGCGGGGGCCCTAGTGTCTCACACACTTACTGAATGGTCAAAATTGCTACTCCAGGGGTTAAGGAGCGAGATGCTCCTCCTGATGAGATAACATTGTCCGACCAGTTGGTCCAGGGCCTTAGGTTTGTCTGCGAGTCAGACATGAATACTATTCCCCTGCTGTCTAAAATTTTGGTTTATGCAGTAGCAATACGCCGCCTGATCTGGCTAAAAGGCTGGTCTGGGGAACCAGACTTCCAAGAAAGCCCTGTTGGATCTGCCTTTTAAGGGCGACAGACTTTTTGGGGCTTCTCTGGTTGACATCATCAAGGATGCCACAGGAAGTAAAATCACTTTGCTTCCCCAAATTAGCAAGGGTAAGGGGCCACGCCAAGGGGCAAGGGCCCTCCTTTACTGCACGCAAGCGTTTTTTTCGTCCCCCTAGGGCGACCGGGAAAAGACCCCAGGCCGATTAAAGCGCCTGCCCAAGGACAAAAGCGTCCTTGGTCCCGCATACCCAATAAGCCTGCGGACAAATTTGCATCCGCATGAAGGTCCACCCCCACCCAGCTCTCGGGTGGGTGGGGGGACATCTTCGCAAATTCGCAACTCAGTGGACAGCTCTAATCTCCGACAGGTGGGTTTGCGAAGTAATCTCCTCAGGCTACAAGATAGAGTTTCTCTCTTGTCCACCGGACAGATTCAACACCTCCAATCTCCAGCTACTACCGACCCGTCGGGAGGCCCTGCATAGGGCGGTCCAGGGTCTACTGGAACGCGGGGTAGTTATTCCAGTTCCAGAACTGGAACAGGGTTTTTACTCAAATCTGTTCTTTGTGCCGAAGAAGGAGGGGGTTCGTCCAAGCTTGGATCTCAGAGCCCTCAATTGCTTTGTGAAGGTACAAAGATTTCGGATGGAGTCGGTTCGATCTGTAGTCACGGCTCTCCATCCGGGGGACTTTCTGGCCTCCTTGGACATCAAGGACGCATACCTGCATGTCCCCATATACTCCAGACACCAGAGGTTTCTGCGATTTGCTATCGGGAAGGACCACTACCAGTTTGTGGCCCTCCCGTTGGGCCTTGCCTCAGCACCCAGGACGTTCACCAAGGTGCTCGCTCTGATTCTGGCACTTCTAAGACAGCGGGGTATCGCTATCACAGGCTACTTGGACGACCTTTTGCTGAAGGCCCCTTCAAGCTCAGAATTAGAGGTAAGCGTGTCCATTACCTGTCAGACTCTTCGAGACTGTGGTTGGATACTAAACACGCAAAAGTCAGTATTGGTGCCCACTCAATGCCTAGTGTACCTGGGGTTGATTCTGGATTCCTCAGAGGCAAAGGTATTCCTCCCTGTGGAGAAGTTGCAGACCCTCCGGGCTGCAGTACGGCAGCTGACTTCCAGGAATTGGTCGTCACTACGTTTTTGCATGCAAGTGTTGGGCCTCATGGTAGCCTCCTTCGAGGCGGTCCCATATGTTCAATACCACACTCGAGTGTTACAGAAGGAAGTTCTGTCCAGATGGAACAGATGCCCTTCATCTCTGGATTATCAAATCCGAGTGAGCCACCTAGTCAGGAGATCCCTGGTATGGTGGCTGACAGCACCGGCTCTAAGGGCCGGGAAGTCATTTCTTCCGGTTTACTGGATAGTGATCACGACGGACGCCAGCCTTACAGGTTGGGGGGGAGTCTGGGGTGTCCAGTCGGCGCAAGGTCGCTGGACCCCAGAGGAAGCCCTCCTGCCGATCAATGTCCTGGAGATCCGGGCGATCAAGCTGTGCCTCTTCAAATGGTCTCAGAGGCTGCAAGGGCGTCCAGTCAGGATCCAGTCAGACAACGCCACAGCGGTGGCATATGTCAATCATCAAGGAGGAACAAGAAGCTCAGCTGCAGCATCGGAGGTTGCTCGCATCCTGAAGTGGGCAGAGAAGAGCGTACCGGCACTATCGGCCGTGTACATTCCGGGCGTGGAAAACTGGCAGGCGGACTACCTGAGCCGCCAGATGCTGGACCAGGGAGAATGGTCCTTACACCCGGAGGTGTTCCAACTCCTCTGCCAAAGATGGGGCACACCAGACGTAGATCTTCTGGCTTCCCGACTCAATCGGAAGGTATTGAGATTTGTGGCCCGGTCAAGAGACCCATGGGCAGACGCAACGGACGCGTTGGTAGCATCGTGGGGTCAGTATCGGTTAATCTATGCCTTCCCTCCCTTAAGGCTTCTTCCTCTTCTGCTCCGCAGAGTGGAGGCAGAGGGAATTCCAATGATCCTAATCGCTCCAGATTGGCCTCAGCGTCCTTGGTACGCCGATCTAGTACGTCTGGTAGCAGACGTCCCCTGGCGCCTACCACTACGGAAGGACCTGCTATCGCAAGGTCCCATACTCCATCCTGCTTTACGGTCACTGGCTTTAACGGCATGGCTATTGAGAACCAGGTACTGAGAGACTGGGGCCTGTCAGATTCAGTAATCTCTACTATGAGAAGTGCTCGGAAACCGTCCTCCTAGGAAGGTTTATCACCGCACTTGGAAGGCCCACATCTCCATGTGTGAGGAAATGAAATGGCATCCGCGTACTTATTTGGTTTCCAGAATCCTGCTGGTTTTACAGCATGGGGTGGACCAAAGGCTTGCCCTAAGTACGATTAAGGGACAGATATCTGCCCTGGCTGTCTTTTTTCAGCGACCCCTGGCGGCTCACTCTCTCGTGAGTACATTTGTGCAGGGGGTTCGACATGTGGCCCCTCCGGTCCGTCCCCCGTTACTTCCGTGGGACTTGAACCTGGTCCTCTCGGTGCTTCAGAAGGCACCGTTTGAGAATATTAGAGATATTCCCCTGTTGACACTTTCTCAGAAAGTGGTCTTTTTGGTATCTGTTACGTCAGTTAGACGAGTCTCTGAGCTGGCAGCCTTGTCCTGCAAGGCTCCCTATTTGATTTTCTACAAGGATAAGGTGGTGCTTCAAAAGTCGTTTCGGCTTTTTATCTCAATGAAGACATTGTACTTCCATCCTTGTGTCCTCAGCCGTCGAATCTTAAGGAGTCGGCGTTGCATTCCTTGGACGTTGTCCGAGCTTTGAGAGTATACCTATCTGCTACTTCCCGGTTCCGGAAGTCAGACTCACTGTTGGTTTCGGTGGCTAGTCCCAAGAAGGGCCAAGCAGTCTCATCGGCCACAATCTCTAGGTGGATCTGACAGATAGTAATCCAGGCTTACGCCTTAAAGGGTCAAGCGCCCCCCTTCCCGGTCATGGCGCATTCGACCAGGGCAATAGGTGCCTCTTGGGCTTTCCGACATCAAGCGTCTGTTTCCCGATTATGTAAAGCGGCGACTTGGTCGTCCGCTCACACTTTCACAAAATTCTACAAAATTGATGTAGGTGCATCTTCGGATGCCTCTTTCGGCCGCAAGGTTTTACAAGTGGCTGTTTAGAGTTGCAGCTCCTCCGTTGAAGGAGTTGTGTTTTGTGTTTGGAGTGAAGTTTATTTTTATGCTGTTACCACCCCTCGTTTTCTCTCTGACACTGCTTTGGGACGTCCCACTTTGTCAATAGAGAAGCTGTGTCGGTCCATGGACGAAAGAGTAAATAGGATTTTTTTACTCATCGTAAAATCCTTTTCTCTGAGTCCATGGACCGACACAGCACCCACCCCTCCTTTTAAGTTTGTACTGCTTTTTGATGAACTGATCTGCGAAGATGCAGACTGAGAGGTTATACCCAGAGGGTCCGCCCCCTGGGCGGTACTGTAGAAGGTGTGATGCAACACTTTTTACAAGTTTTTCTGCCTAGTCACTCCTAATTAACGGATAATACCCACTTTGTCAATAGAGAAGCTGTGTCAGTCCATGGACTCAGAGAAAAGGATTTTACGGTGAGTAAAAAATCCTATTTTTTTTTTGCTAGAAAATTACATAAACCCCCAAACACTATAGATGTTTATTTAGCAGAGACCCTAGAGAATACAATGGCGGTCATACCAACTTTTTATCTTGCACAGTATTTGTGCAGCAATTTTTCAAACGCGTTTTTTTGGAAAAAACTGTTTCGTGCTTAAAAAAAAAAAAATGCTTAAAAAAAAAAACCGGTAAAGTTAGCCCCATTTTTTTGCATAATGTGAAAGATGAATTTACGCCAAGTAAATAGATACCTAACATGTCACACTTCAAAATTGCACACGCTCGTGTAATGGCGCCAAAATTTGGTACTAAAAATCCCCATAGGCGACGCTTTAATATTTTTTTACTGGTTACATGTTTTGAGTTACAGAGGAGGTCTAGGGCTAGAATTATTGCTCTCGCTCTAACGTTCACGGCGACACCTCACATGTGTGGTTTGAACACCGTTTTCATATGTTGGCGGGACTTGCGTATGCGTTCGCTTTTGCATGCGAGCACACGGGGACAGGGGCACTTTAAAAAAAAATATCCATTTTTTTTATTGTTAATTTTACTTAATTTTTTTATTGTGACACTTTAAAAAAAAAACAAAAAACATTGTGATCACTTTTATTCCTATTACAAGGAATGTAAACATCCCTTGTAATAGGAATATGACATGACAGGACCTCTTTACAGTGAGATATGGGGTCAATAAGGCCCCACATCTCACCTCTAGGCTGGAAAGCGTAAAATAAAGAAAAATAAAAAAGATCACCGCTTCCCAGCCTAAGTGGCACCGTTTTTATGAATGCAGAGGGTTTTTATTGCCAGCAGACATGAAAGGTTTGATATCTGATTGAAACCTTTGTCATAGAAGAACTACCTATATGTGGGAGAGACCTGAAATAGCCAAGCAGTCCACAGCTGCTGCAGGAGCGGAGATAGTGACATTTGTATATCTCCATTTAAAGTGATTGTAAACCTCAGACATGAAATATGAACATAGCATAACCCTATATAGTGTGTGCTTATCTCAATCCAGTGTACGAAGTGTCATTTCTGTCTGCTGCTTTATTCCTCTGCTATAAGCATGAGTTTTCCTAACACCAAGAGAAAAATGGTGACAGAGGAGGGCACAGTGTGTGATTGATAGCCTCAGCTCTGCTCCTGTTTTGCTGTGGGAAGGAAGCTGTGTCATTTCATTCCAATCAGCTCTTAGCACTAATGTAACTTCAGCTCTCTGCCCCCTGCTTTTTCAGAGCTGAGAGATCATGTGTACATTTTGCACTTTGGATGTAGGGGAAAGACGGCTGTAGATAAACAGGTACAACTTATGTAAGAAGATTTGTTTCATCACTGGGTATATGTAAGGGTTTACAACCACTTTTAATGTTCTATTTGACAAACCTTTGGAAGCCAGAAGCCTTTATTTTTCATAGTCTTGATTTAAAATCTTTCAAAATTTCTAAACAAAAATTATTCCCAATTTTCACACAAAACTCCTGTTTAGTAAGCAACATAGGAGAACTGTCCCCCCTATAAAATAGCAGACAATCAAGCTTTTCTGCCCTCTAAAGTACTGTTAAATACTGGGTGGCTTCCAATACAAGATGTAGTACTCCCGGAGAGATAATCTGGCATTCCAGCCAGTGGTGAGGGGGTATCTAGGCAGAAGATGGGGCATTACCGAGGGGGCACCAAGGGAGTTGGGGGCTGTGATATCAAGCTTTTTTTTTTTCCTTAAATATGAAATGTGATGAGAGCTTCTTGTTTATGTAATAGCGCTTTTATAATTGTAAGTATTAATTTGGCATTTGCCTAATTCTCTCAGTCTGTGGTACTTATATAACACATCCATTATGGGAGTGCATGGAGCCTGGTCCTGAGCCAAAGCAGCTGCTGTTGGACTTTTGTAAATGCAATCTAAATTCAGTGATAAATTGTGCTCAAATCCTACATAAGCTGCACTTTATTTATTTATTTGTTTATTTTAGCGGTGATGGGCCTGGAGATTGGTATAGACAAAAACACGTCTAATAACGTCAGACCATCTGTTGTGGCAGGCTTGGCATTTTACAGGCTCAGTAACTGGGGGAATACCCTCCAATGACGACTTCACACAATCACTAGAGCAGTTCAGTGGTCCCTTTTTCTAAAAGCCCCTTTATCTTGAATGCTCTGTTATACGGGGGAACTTACACAAAGAACAAGGACAATTCACATGTAGTGTATGACGTAGTTGATGACTGGGACCTGTCTCAATGGAAATGCATTAAGCTGCAGAAAGCTTACTCCACATTCAGTTACATTTGCTGCCTGATCTCATTTATGCTGTAGGCTAAGCAGACAACTGCCTAACAAAACAAAGTACAAACCGTTAACTCCAAACGCTAAAGCTTCCTATGCAAAGACAAATGCCGAATAATTGTTTTTGTGGAACACTTAAACTGATGAACTGTGCATTAATATTTGTAACTTGTGCAAACATATTTGCTTTGTCTTATCTCCTGATGTTATAGTATGCTTTTTGTATAGGCATTAGCGTTTTAAAGGATTAGATTTTAGCTTTGTTTTTCCACCACAGTTCTGGTCTAATTCTTGAAGAATATATCTTCGTATTGTGATCTCAAGTTTTGTGCTACTTAAAGGAGAAGTACAGCCAAAGCTCATTTGGCTGTACTTCTCCTGTGAATCACAGTTATCCAGCTTTCTGCACTGCTGTGACCTGTTTTCAGCAGACAGCGGGCTGAAGCCTGCTGCCGGCTGACGTCACAGAGCTGGTCCATGCTCGGGAAAGATTGCGACCATATGGTTAGGATCTACCCACATGCCTGGACCGGCACCCAGCTCAGCAGCCTCTTAGCGACACACAGATAACCCTTTGACTGCCCTAGATGTTTAACCCCCCCCCCTCCCCAGCCAGTGTCATTAGTACAGTGACAGTGCAATTTTTTTTAGCACAAATCACTGTATTCGTGTCACTGGCTCCCGCAAAGTGTCCATTGGTGTCCGATTATCTGCTGCAATAAGGCCCCTTTCACACCAGCGGACCGTATGTCCGCTTTTTCATCCATCCATTTACGGATGAAAAAGGGACATACATTGGTCCCTATGAGAACGCGGGTGTCAGCAGATGAACATCCGCTGACACCCAATCTCATCCGTGTCCGCAATTCTCAGTTTTTCTGGATAGAAAAATTCCTATTTTTCTATCTGTCTGCGGAGCGGATGAACACGGACAGACGGTCCGTGTTCATCCGATTTGCCCCCCCCCATAGGGCTCAGCGGGGATCAACGGAGCGATCCCCGCTGAGCAAGCGGAGGTTCACGGGGCGGATCATTACTGATCCCTCCCGTGTGAAAGGGGCCTAAGTCACTGCTCGCCGCCAGTACTAGTATAAAAAAATAAATAAAAATAAAATTCCATAAATATATACCATAGTTTGTAGATGCTATAACGTTCAACCAATCAATATACACGTATTGGGATTTTTTTTTTTTTTTACCACAAACGCGTAGCAGAATACATATTGACCTAAATATTATGAAGAATTCGATGTTTGTTTTTATTTTTTTTTTATTTTTTTTATATGGCAGAATGTAAATATTTTTTTTACAATTGTCGATGAATTTTCTTTGTTTATACGCAAAAAATAAAAAATGCAGTGGTGATCAAATACCACCAAAGAAATCTCTATTTGTGGGGAAAAAATTGCATACATTTTATTTATGTACAACCGTGCAATTGTCAGTTAACCGCTTCAGCCCCGGACTATTTTGGTGGTCAAAGACCAGGCCACTTTTGCAATTTGGCACTACGTCGCTTTACCTGACAATTGCGCGGTCTTGCGACGTGGCTCCCAAACAAAATTGACGTCCCCCCCCCCACAATTAGAGCTTTCTTTTGGTGGTATTTGATCACCTCTGCGGTTTTTATTTTTTGCACTATAAACAAAAAAAGAGCAACAATTTTGAAAAAAATTAAAAAATTTTTTACTTTTTGCTATAATACATATCCCCAAAAAATATATAAAAAAAACCATTTTTTTTCCCACAGTTTAGTCCGATACGTATTCTTCTACATATTTTTGGTAAAAAAAAACGTTTAATGGGTTTGCGCAAAAGTTATAGCATCTACAAAATAGGGAACTGTTTTATGGCATTTTTATTAATATTTTTTTTTTTTCTTACTAGATATGGCGGCGATCAGCAATTTTTATCATGACTGCGACATTATGGCGGACACATCGGACACTTTTGACACCATTTTGCGACCATTGTCATTTTTTACAGCGATCGGTGCTATAAAAATGCACTGATTACTGTAAAAATTACACTGGCAGTGAAGGGGTTAACCACTAGGTGGCGCTGCAGGGGTTAAGTGTGACCTAGTGAGTGATTCTTACTGTTAGGGGGCGTGGCTACACGTGACACATCACTGATAACCGTTCCCGATCACGGGGAACGGTCATCAGTGACAGTGTCACTAGGCAGAATAGGGGAATGCCTTGTGTACAAGGGGGCCGCCTGGGAATATCGAGTTCATCTGGACTAGCGGACGCACTCGCAAGGCACGTGGCGGGACCACGCCCCCCGGCGGCAAATTTAAAGGGACGTACCTGTACGCCCATCTGCCTGCCCGTGCCATTCTGCCGACGTACATCGGCGTGCGGCGGTCGGCAAGTGGTTAAAGTAACCCAGTTGTCTGGTCATAAAGAGGTGTCAAGTCAAGTGGTTGACATTTGGTTGATGCATATTGATATTTAGTGTTTGGAAAGTTTGCCAGTTGTATATAAAATGCTGATATGACATGCCACCATACATCATACTATACTTTTTTTTTTTTCTTTTTTTATGCCACAACCTTTTTATATTTATTGTATTTTTTGTTATTACCTAAGATACTGTGCAATCCTGTAGAAATCCACTGCCCAGTAGTGTTATTTGGGGGGTGGAGAAAGATGGATATTTTTATAGATATAGACAATAAATATCCCCATATTTTATCCCATTACCACTTTCCACCCGCAGTACGTCATATGACGTCCTTGACTTTCAGGGGGGATATCTGAATGATGCCTTCAGCTACAGGTATCATTCAGATGTTATGAGCTCACGTCCGGGCCGCGGATGTAAACAAAGCCGCGATCACGGCTGTCAGCATGAGATCGTGATTTTTTTTTCGATCTCATGCTTTCCAGCCTGGAGGAGAGATGTGGGGTCTTATTGACATCACATCTCATCTCTCCATAAAGAGGACCTGTCACAATAGATTCCTATTACAAGGGATGTTTACATTCCTTGTAATAGGAATAAAAGTGATAAAAAATAAAGTGTAAAAATGAAAAAAAATGAAGTAAAAAAAAAAATCTAAAACACACCTGTCCCCGGTAGCTCGCGCTCAGAAGCGAACACACATGCAAGTCCCGCCCACATATGTAAACGCTGTTCAAACCACACATGTGAGGTATCACCATGTGCGTTAGAGCGCAAGCAATAATTCTAGCACTAGACCTCCTCTGTAACTCTAAACCGGTAACCTGTAAAAAAAACTTAAAGCGTCGCCTATGGAGATTTTTAAGTACCAAAATTTGGTGCCCTTCCATTAGTGTGCGCAATTTTAAAGCGTGACGTGTTGGGTATCTATTTACTCTGCGTAACATCATCTTTCACAAAAGATACAAAAAAATTGGGCTAACTTTACTGTTTTGTAATTTTGTAATTCATGAAAGTTTTTTTTCCAAAAAAAGGCGTTTGAAAAATAATTGCGTAAGTACCGTGTGAGATAAAATGTTGCAATGACCGCCATTTTATTCCCTAGGTTGTCTGCTAAGAAAAACATATGTAATGTTTGGGGGTTCTGAGTAATTTTCTAGCAAAAAAATTATGATTTTTACATGTAGGAAAGGAGTTTCCAGAATAGGCCCGGTATGGAAGTGGTTAAAGACCCTTCAAATACAGTAAAATACCTGTTGATCTGCAAGAAATGCTCTCAGCTCTTAAGTCTTGTTGTGAGCTGACAACACAAATGATTTTTGTGAACTGAGTGGTGTCAATTCTGTCCACTGTCTTTTGACAAAATTCTGAACCCTATACAACATAAAGGCTAAGCTTTCTGTAGTCCAAGATAACAAATAGGGCAAAGCAGGCTCTTACAGATAACACAGGAAGTGTGCAGAGGACACAGGATAGCTCCTAAATTTCCAAAAGATCAATGGAGCTTTTTTTTTTTTATAAAATTTTTTAAACACATACCGTATATACTTGAGTATAAGCCGAAATTTTTTTTTTTTGTGCTGAAAATGCTCCCCTCGGCTTATACTCGATTCACCTTTTTGCGCCTGATCTCCTGGATTTTGGGGAGGCGGTACCGGCCGGCCAAAGGTCCTCTGGACCCTAAACTTGGCACACATGTAGCCCCATTTTTCCTCTATAAGTGTGCAAAGTTTGTTGTCCGGGGGACCTACGGCCGGGGAGCACCGATTTTTCAAAGCCGGGCACCCCTTCCATAGACTTCCATGTTAAACGTCAGTCTAGTCATGGGCATAGTGAGGCATGGACACAGTGAGGCATGCAGATGGACACCCTAGGCTCGAGTCAATACGTTGTCCCATTTTTTTTGTGGTAAAATTAGGTGCCTCGGCTTATATTCGGGTCGGCTTATACTCGAGTATATACGGTATATTAAAAATCTTCCGATTGGTATATTTATCAGGCAGGAGACGAGAAGTTAAGTTATTGGGGTTTTACAAGAATGGAACAAAAACAGGCCAAATATAGCCCATTTAATTATGTTATTCAATGGGGTGTGCAAGCAGTATAGGGTGGAATGCAGTGGATTATAGTATTATACAGTATATGGACATATAACGATTGCAGAATTATGTAAATGTATATTTAGCCTGCATATATGTTCTTATGAGGGGGGAAGAAAAAAAAACAACTTTGCATGAAAATTGGTTGCTTTTTGTTTTTCTGCTATTATTTATTAGTATACTGTTATTTATATTAATGTTAGCTCCATACCATATTTGAAATTGAAAGTTAAAGCGGAGGTGCAGCCAGTTTAAAAAAAAAAAAAAAAAAAGTCAGCAGCTACTAAGGACACTTACCTGTCCTACTCACCCGCGATGTCGGGTCCCGCCACGGCGATTGATCGCTGCTGGCAGGTAACGGCTCCTCCATCCTGACTAAGGGAAACAGGCAGTGCAGCCTTACAGCTTCTCTGCCCGTTTCCTACTGCGCATGCGTCACTCGCACGGCGCTTTGTGAATGGGTGGCTTGCCTCCTGGGATACACACAGTTCCCAGAAGGCAGCGCGCCCCATTCACAAGAAGAGGAAACGGAAGTTCTCAATCCGAGGACAAGGAAGAGGCACAATAGAGGCAGATTAGGGGATTTCCGCATAGCAACAGGCATTTCAGGTGAGCATAATTTATTTTTTTTTCTATTAATTTTTTTCTTTTTTTGGGGATTTTTAAAGTAACATTTTTTTCTGGGTGGACCTCCGCTTTAAAGAATAAATAACTATTTTTGGCTTCTCATGTTAATAATAATAAACAGTTGTTGGATTGGGTCTTCATTGAGAATATATTTTTGTGGTTCCAGAACAATAGCAAGCTGACAGTCGGGGTCACAGTAAAATCATATACACTAGGATATATTGGAAAAACACCTGTGCGCTGTTCCTAATCCAGAAATCCCTTTTTTTTTTTTTCAGGCTGAGACCCATGATAGAGAAGCTCCGTCTGGTGAAGAAGAGGAACAGCCAGCCCCAACTCCCAATGTGTCCAGGAGCCCTCGGCAGCGACGAGCACAACAGAGGAGAAACCCGGCTTCTCCAGGGCTCATCCCAGTCCAGCAACATACTGGAGATGCAAGCAACACCGGATCAACACTGCTGATAGTATTGCTGACCTTAGCATTGGCAGCGCTTATTTTCCGTAGAATATACTTGGCCAACGACTACATTTTTGACTATGAGCTATAATGTTTGATTTGTTCTGTAAGGGATTGACATGAACACTTGTTAAAACGTGTATCAGTTATGACAACTGTTTAAGGGAATGACTTTCTGTTAAAAACAAAACAAAACATTTATCTGCTTAAATGGCTGTCTATGGCATACTAGAATATTGTTGCTGGAGTTGGCTGGATCTTTCTTCCAATCAGGCTATACACTTTGAACAAGTGCTTTGTCTATACCCATGTTTATATGTTTACTGAACAAAGAGAATAATGGGTAGCACACCACCCATTTTGTAGAAAAACTGCACTCCCATTATAGATATACTGATTAGGAGTAAAAAAAAAAGAAAGAAAAACTTACCTTGAGTGATATGTTAAATGGAGGGAATGCTGTAAACATTATCTTGTGGCTTGGGTTGAGTGTACAAGAGCTGCTCCTCTGAGCACTTAAAAAAAGGGCATTACTCTTGTGCTGCTTCTTCTTTTTTTTATTTTTTATTTTTTTATAGAACCTTATTTTGTAGTTGATTGCTTTTGCACATTTTCTTCTATTTAATGATAAACATCCAATGGGCCAAACAATTGGGTCATTGCTGGCATGTTCTTAGGGCTGAATCTATCTATCTATACCAGTGGTGGTCAACTTTTTTTTTTTTTTACATGGGGGGCCTCAAGTGCAGCCCTTTGTATCTCCAAAGGACCACACATGCTGTAATATATTGGAATGGTCAGCGAATGTAGACCTGCAACAGCAGAGGGTCAAATGCTCCACACATGCGCTAGCAAAGCAGTCCATTATTGTGTGGTGGAAGTGTCAGTTATGAGTGCCAGCTTTAACTTTACATCCAGGATTAGAA